>WACJ01000195.1:0-686226 GCA_008973525.1 Stenopsyche tienmushanensis
ATCAACGGGATTCTTTGTATGATAATTTATAAGTGTAACGTAAGCATCGGATCAAAGAATATCGATAAGTAGGGCCTCGTGGCTATTTTTCGACTATTTTTCCAACTGATGTAATCAAAAACAATTTTTCTTCGAATGGAAAATTTACAGTAGATAATAATCCTTTAGGGGCATTTCTATTTAAATTGATTTTTTTATTTCAAAAATGTTTTTATAATGCTCAAAAACAGTGCTCTGGTCTATATTTTAAATTACGCGCTACAAAATCTACATTATAAGCTATTGCGTACTGACAGTACGCAATAGCTTATATGTATTGCGTACTGACGTATAGAGAACAGTCCCCTTGAACGATTTTTCAGAAAATACTAAATATTTCCTAAACAAAGGAAAAAATCTTGGTTCATCCGTGGTTTTTTTATTAACCAAGTAGATATCTATTAATTGAATAAAAATGTGGTCAATATATAATATAAGTAAAACGGTTTAAAATGAATACATTCATAGGCATCTACCTAAAATTCATATTCAAATAACCCTATCCTATTTTAATATATTTTATCGCAATTATGAACGTCTTTATATTAAAAAATATTCAGGAATTAAATTGGATTTTTATCAGTCTTTTGTACCCAGTCGATAAGTACCTTTTTTCCTCTTTCTCATCTAGACTTGGAACATTTTCTACCTTCATGTTTTTACGACTGTAAGCTTCGTTATTAAATTTAGAACAATGCTTTGACTTGGAAATAGTAATTCTTTTTTGGATAAGCGGAAAATGGAGACAGTGGAAGAATAGTTCGGTTTTGAAAATTATTTAATTTTGAATGCAAATTTGTGGTTTCAAGTTTTCTTTGATTGTTTATAATAATAAACTGATTGGTTTTTAAGTCTTACAACAAAATTATGGGCGGCAATAATAACTACAAACATATTTATCATAAAATTGACCACGAAAAAGCCTTTTACTAAGTATATTCATCATGTACTAAAAAATACATTATATCTATTTATATAAACAGATCCTTTTTTACGCGAGTTTTTTTACGCGGTTTTAAAATAACACGGCATCCAGACGTCCCCGAGCGGCTCCTTTCCCCCACGTGCTCGTTGAAATGACCGCGCTAGCGCACGGGTCTGTTCTTCTATCGGGCCGTGATGTTGCTGGACGAATGGATGGGAATAGACGGGCGTTGAATAGAATGACTATCTTCTCTAAATTACTATTTATTCCACATGAGAGAGAGAGAGAGAGAGATCTAGCTGCAGGAGGGACGACCTTCCGCAGCCAAGGCTAACCGACGACTCTCGCGACTCCCGCCTCCTGCGCGTCACAACCCAACCGGCAACGGTGCACACACAGGAATATCTTCCACCGCTTTTGATCCCCCTAAATTACAAGTAGAAATTCCAGGTCCAATTTTAGACTACATGCACTCGATGATGCGTTGGAGGAGGGAGGAAGAGGTTACGCTAAAACGCAAAAGAACTACTATGCAACTACAAGTCCAATCTCAGTTTGAAGGGGTCTACGAAGGGGGATACGTACGTCATATTCAGTATACGAGTATAGTATATCATCAAGATTGAACAATTCAGTTCCCGAGATGAACCATTCTTACATTTAACGTACACAACACTGCAATCGGACATATCCGTCGTTTTCCATTGAGGTTTGCTTAACTTTTACAATGCGAATATATCCGTCATACCCGCTTTGCATAGACTTTGGTCTTGACGGATTTATACGTCATATCCAATTAAGGCGTTAAACTTCTTCTTAACTTCAAATTCAAAGATTTGAATTTAAAGACGTAAAATACCTAGGTCTAAGATGAGATCCGCAAAAAAAATTACAAAAAGGGGTCGGCAAAAAAACCTTGTTCAAGAGGAGGTTCGTTGCTAAATTGGGACAAAATGGAGATCTAATTTTAGTTTGTCGTGACTATAATGTTAGAATGATGATATGGTGGGGTGCAGCCTAATTAAGTCTGTAAGGGTTGAAAGTCGGATAATATGCCACACGCCATTATCGTTGCTCGATCGTTTTTTGAGTTCCGTCTTCGGATTAAATCTGTCAAAGGCTTCCGCTACAATACCATTGCGGTTACCCATTTAGTTAAACAAACCCCCCATGCGAATACAAAACAGCGGACGGACAGAACTACGTGACAAAGTGCTTAACCGAAAATGTCTCAGCGAAATTAGGGACGAGTGTTGTAATTTTAAAACAAGGGGGCGCCCCCTTTTATCTCTGTACCTCTACTTGTAATTACTCAATTCGCCCGAGGTTGCTATTTATGTAAAATACTCCGGGCTTCCACCCCGAAATGATGTTTGCTTAGGCGTCGAGGGTTTGATTGAATCCACTTAGGGGTTAAAAATTAGCGTAGCATAAATTTTGCTCTACATATTTGGTAGGTGCGCACGTACTGCTCGCCTAATTTTATTATTTTCGTTGGGGATTTGCTTACTCGTCAATTATTGTTATCCTTGACTTTTGAACGCGTCCGAATCATTTTAACCCTTTCGATGCCCTTAAGTTTTATGCACACGAAGGCAGCGATCAACTCTTACATTTTCCAGCTCGCAAATCATTCGCGTAGAAGCAGAACAAATTGCGTTTAGAACAACGACATATAACTCTTTTTGCACATGCACTGCTTTCCGTCCGTACAGGAGATGAAAATCGTCGGTTAGCCTTGGTTTCGGAAAGACGTCCTTCCCACAGACTGAAAGCTATAATCTCTTTCTCTCCATAAATAATAGAAAATAATTAATATGACAATATTTTTATCAGCTCACCATCACTACGGCCCGAAAGCAAAATGAAACCGCGTGCGAGCGTGTTATATTTTTAATAATAGTAATATTTGTTTAAAGTTAATGATAATTGGCCAATTATTTAAATTTTCAAAATTACAATACAAGAAGGGTTGAATTAACAAGAAAATTTACTGTCATATTTCGTAGACCGTTTAAGGGGCTGTTTTTATTTGAGAAACAAATGTTTATGATTTTTTTCATGGTTAGTATCTTTTAACTTTTTTTACAGAATATTTGTATCTTAAAAATGAGACTGTGTAAGTCTGTAATTTGGTAAATGAATTTTTTTCATAACCAGAAAGATTATCGTTTCACTCCAAGTTATTCCAAAATTAAAATAATATTTGCTAAATTTTACTAAATTTTGCTAAACATAACATAAACGAATATTTTAAAAATATGTAAAATTATAAATTGAGATATGATCATTGCCTTTGTTAAAAACCATTGGATTTACATTGGATCTCAAAATAAATTTAGACCATATAAGAGAAAAATATGAAAATTGAAAATCTTAAATAATTAGGGCTATTCGATTGAATATCTATCAAAATAATTTTTTTTTAATTATAAATGGTTTATAAATTGTAAATTATTACACAAAATAATATTTGTATAATTATTTTTTATATTACCATACAATGATGGTCTTTTTCGTGGTCTATGAATCCTTCGCACAATCAAAATGACTCTTTATTTATTCAATCATTTCAGAAATAATAAATGCAGAATCAGTTTAACAATCCAGTCCTTGTGACGCTGTTTTTGTTCCATTGTGAGCAAAAGCGACACTCATCTTGCGCACAGCTTTCTCATGTCAAATTTTTTTGTTGATATGCGATGCAGCATATTTCTAAATGCATATTATATCAGCTAATTCGCACATTTTCAGTCGATGTGCATCCAAAATCATTTTATGGTTTTTCTGTATAATTTCTGACGTGGTCACTTCATTTAGTCGATTGTTGCGATGTTAGTCTCGGCATCTCGTACGGCCTCGTTTAAACTCTGTCATCCAATCCGCTTTTATAATTATATCACAAGCACATAGCGTTAATTAAATTTTAAACTTGATATCTTTAGGAAGACGTAAGTCATGAACAAGTGGTTCGTCAATAAAGTCTCGCAGTTGAGCTTATGTCTATTTCGTCTATTAGTTAATAAATATAAGTTAAAGTAACTGTTTTTTCTAAGTACCTTCTTAAATATTGCAATTGTTTCTTCTTGATTTTATAAACGAATTAAACAAACAGATTAAACTGACAAAGAAATTACACAAAAAATATTTTAAAAATATCATGTCGGATACTTCTGGGACTACTCTCATATATCAGCTCAATTAATTCCATTTACATTCAATAAAAAAATCCTAATATTTCTAAAAATATTTCTGTATAATTCATAGAATTGCAGAGTAATTTTTTTTTGAACCATTTTGATTATTAAAAGAATAAAAATAATATAATAATTATAATATACACATTGATGTATATTTAGTGTGTCTTAATATCCAACCGTCAGTATTTAATCATTTATAAAACATTTATTTATTCAATCAATAATTCTTAATATATTGATGAATATTTAGGATTTGCAATATTCGGGTCAAATCATATATTTTGGAGGATTATTAATTTAAAATAAAAACTATAAAGCTAAAATATAGCCCACATATGTAATATTTACAACCTTTGACGGATAGAGACATTCAACTGCGAGACTCCGATGACGAGGCGCAAACTCCCCCAGAATTTGATATTAGTTGAACTGAGACCTTTTAAAGGAATTAAACTAGAATTTTTCTATGCATATATATAAGAATTTAATACATCATCCATTTCCATGTCGGTAAAGCCTTCTTGCACCATTTAACTTTGGGTAGAATGTTCCTGTATACAGTAAAGTTTTATAGTAAGTCTTTGTAAAGATGACCAAAGCTTACCGTACTTCTTGCGAAAGTTATATAAGACTATAACAAGTTCAAGTCTTTGCACAAACATGCTCCCTGGGGTAACGATCGTACAAGAAATGCATAAAAGCAGATAAAACTGCCATTTTACCTATTTTATTTTATTTGCTTCACTTCCTTGGCATATGCTCAGGTTAAACTGAATAAAGTTTAGGACCAAAAGCACTCTTAAACTCCATGTTTGGTTGAACTTTCTATATTAACTCGTTTGATATAATTTCAAAACTACTTGTGTTTATATCTCAATTTATTATTTTATTTAGAGCAAATCAAAAGATTAAATAAATATTTTCAAATGACATTGTAAATGAAAATTCTAGTCTAGAGGCACAAATTTTGGATATTTTTTCAAGTTCGATAAAAAAAAACTAAAAACATTTTTAAGATAATTTTTTTATCAGAAAGAAAAAACACAAAAAATTAAAAAAGTTAGAGGCTGCATAGCCTAGTTGACACAATTTTAACTCTTTTTGTCATCTAAAATAAAAATTTTAAAACATAAAGATACTGCTATAGTTCCTACTTTAAAAAAAAAGAATATGATTTAATATTCATAAAATGTCGATCGTTTAAAAAAAATGTCATTTTTTGACCTTATTATTTTACACTTTTAATTTTTTTTAAATAGTTAAAAATATTTTTTTTACAAATCTGGTAAAAAAATTATAAAAAAGTTTTGTACAAAATTTGAAGTAAATAAATTAATTAAAACTTGAGATGTCATGTCAATCGAGTTAAAAAAAAGTAGTTTCGAAAAAAACGCATTTTAAGATTTTATTCGTAAATAATTGTAATTTTGGAAATTTCTTTGAATAATATTTATTTAAAAGTCTAAACTTTGAAAATATGTAAAAAAAAAATTAAAATCGATTTTTTTTTTAAATTCTAGACTACAATATCCTCTTAATGTGTATATTTTTGCGCGATTTTCTGCCGCGAAGTTGATCTACCGCGCAAATTAAGACATGGTGGATTGCGCGTCAAAATTAATCATTCTAATACGTTATTTCATAATTTTATAAAGCTTTCATAGTAATCCACATGGATTACGATATAAACGATCCACATATAGCGACGACACGTTAAATCCATTTGGGCTAACTCACCTTTGTTTTGACAAATCTACCTTTCATCGCAAAATCACATAAATTATCTGCATGTTTCTTTCGCCGACGTCGAAAAAATATTTTTGTGCAAAATTCTGGAGGGCCTCCCTGCCATTTAATTCAACTAATTCGTCTACAATAGCGTCAAATGTGGCATCATTAATACACTTCAAAAAATAAAAGCAGATCCTTGTCGTTGCTAATATTCCTTAATGAAAAGTTTACACGCACCCAAATGATACAACAGGGAATCAAATGACGTATTTAATCTAAAAAATAATTATTCTTAACGCATGTAATATTTATCCCATATATGCCCGATCACCTTTTTATTATATAAGACACAATTTAAATTTATTTGAAAATATCCCTTTTAGTAACTGAACCTTGTTATTCAGTCGTTATTGCCGGTTTGGATTACCGGGTGATGTATTTAATTGAGATTGATACCCGGCAAAAATAACAGGCAAATGATTGTAGCGAATCGGAACTCGCTTAAAATGAAATACTGGATGGATTGGATATTTTGACATGTGATTATTTTTGAATAAAATACAGTCTATCGGTGTTTGGTTTCAAATTGTTGAAAGCTTTGTCTGATTTGGCTAGAATCGAAGAAGAATAGAAAGAAAAGAGAGAGAGAGAGATCTGGCTGCAGGGGGGACGACCTCCCGCAACCAAGGCTAACCGACGACTCTGCCTCCTGCGCGTCACTACCCAACCGGCAACGGTGCACGCGCAAGAAGCGATCGGTTGGTAAGCAGGTGCAATGTCTTCGCAGGGCCACAAGAGATGGCGCTGTTAAAATAATACATTGCACCTGAAGAGAGACGGAAGATGTCGCTGTTAATCTGGCGCGGTTAACAGCGCTATTGTGTGGGGATGTTAAATCACCCAAGCTACAGAGCGTAGTAATACACCCACATCTTATCCTCCATCACGATAGAGAAAAAAGTACTTCAGTGTGAGTATTCTGGGCACCCATCTCGCTCACAACTTCTTGTAACCAAGTTTTTCCGACACAGTATCACCAAAGACACTTCGAAAAACACCAAGAAACTCTTCCTCTCGACTCGTGACGACCTCTCCATCGGAAGAATTTACTATGACTGAACAAAATGACTAAAAAATACGCGGGACCAAATAAACTGACCCTGTAACCTAACTTTCTAAATAACCCTCGTAATAGTTTTTACGTCGATATATTGGTTCTTGTGGCTTCCTATTTATATATCCAGCACATCTAAGTTATACATCAAATCAAATAAAGCTATTAATAAAGCAAACGACAATAGACTATTTAATCAAGCATTGGATAAAGACGATGAAGAATCACCTCAGGAGAAATGAATAGCTACCAAATACGGAACGCGATTTGAAGATCCATTGTTGTATTGAAATCTTTGAAATGTCCCTTATTAAAAAAATACTTTTTAATCATATAAATATATCATATTTTGTCCTTAATTATATAAGTGTGGGTCGTTGAGGGACAAGTGTTATTAATTAAAGAATGCTCCTCGTCCTACATGAATGCAGACATCATTAAAACATTGCGTGGCTACAGCGTATTTTCTACAGAATGAAAACCACTTAAATCTCTTTGAGGATGATTAATTTTATAACTGCTAAAAACATCTTAATTTTAGCATAAAATGAAACATCAGTGATTTTCGACCACAATTTTTTTTTTATTACTTATATATCAGCAGTGCCAAAAATACGTGTGCGTTAAAGTTAAGCTACCATTGCAGGTGCCAATTTCTGGATGATAATGTGATCCCTGCCGAAAGCTTCATTGAAAATAAAGCACTATGGAATACTACACACCACATATGCGTGCATACTCTCTATCTGGATCGCTCGAGTGATTACTTGCCCATTTTTTTATAACACTCTCTTAAATATTTTATAAGCCTCAATATATTCTGCATACATACGGCGTTAACTCATTGATGAGTATCAACGCCACTGTGGTGGACCCACTCGAATGATCAAGAGAGAGTATGCCCGCATATGTTGCGTACAGAGCTAAATTGCGTCTCATTTTTAATGTCGTGCTTCTATTTGTGACACAATATTATTATTTATCCATTTTATAACATCAAACATTAAATTTACCATCTGAAAACACAAAAAATCATTTATATTTCAAAACATAAATATAATGTTTGGGTATTTTGAAGTGGTAGCTATTTTATATGCATGGTAAATATCAGTGTGGGCGACGGCTAATTTACATTTTACAAATATTCATATTTCGCAAAAATAAAACTTATTTGGGATGTTTTTATATGTTCACATTATCGAATCAAAAAGCTCTTAAATTATTATTTTTAGGGATGAAGCTTTGCCAGTATGAAGACTTTGAATTAGTTGCCTTTCAACTGCCGCTTAAATATTTGATTAAAACATGTAGTATGCATTAGGATCACTGTAGTCCATCTTTTCTACATTAAAGGCTGAGGAGCTTTCATGTGTATATATATTTAGATAGTATTTTTTTGGGTCGCTTGTGGGTTGAATGCAATAAGAGCGAGTAAAAAACGTATGCATGATGTGTTTTAGTACGTCAAACGATTTTTATTATTCACAGGATCATAAAAGCTCAGAGAAACGAACGACACACTTTGGAAAAAGCTTTCCCGCGTGCAAGCTTTTGCTTGTAAATGATTATAAGCATCACACGTAAAAGCTTATAAGCATCGCGCGTTATGGTTTGTCCCTACTCGGAGTAATAGAATCGAGAAATTTTCCCAAAGCCCACCGAACTGGGGGAATTCCGACGAAAGAAAATCCTTCGCACCTGTTTCGGTGACCTGAGCTTTTGAATATATATTGAGAAAACGGGCGGAGCTTTATGTCCGTATGTATAATAGAATATGTGTAATGCAACGCTCGTGTAAGTTTCTGTTTACGATGGCAGCATAAAGTCTTTCAACTATGTAATTGACGTTGAGGAGGACAGGACTTCGAAAACTAGGAGGAGATGCACTCTAAAGGTGGAGATTCTGAATTAATCGATGACTATATAAAGCATCGATAAACAATATAATTTAGTTAGGGGAAACTTCCAAATTTACGTGAAAGCTTCCCCATAGAAAATTTATAGACTGTGCTCAGATGTACTTTAGCTTATTTCTATCTATCTAAGGTCTTCATCTAAATTGTAATTTAAATTCCACTAAAAAATATAGGATATGTATTAAAAAGATGCATAAATTTATATCATGCCTGAAATTGAAAAATAATGACCCCAAATAGAAAAAGGTTTAAGATGCCAAAATTCCTACGAATTTATTGAGTGGTTTGTTAAAATAGGCACACTTTAAGGTTGTTTTTTTTTCAGCCCACAAATAATGATTGTGCTAATTTAAAAACCTTTATGGATATACGCCCAATATCTCACCAAAGTTTCATCGTAATCGGATGAATAATAAAGGAATGTATACCCCGCAAACAAATTAATAAATTAACTTATAAACAAACATTCAATTTATACATAAAGATATAGATAAGCAAGTTGTTTGAAAAAAAACAATAAAACTCTTAATAAATAATGATTAAATATCTATGTTGCTATTCATTAAAAACAAAATTCAAATGCATTTTTCAGGCATTCGTCAAACCTAAAAAAAAGTGAGTTTTTTTTCTATGGCAACAGAACTTTTTAAAAGTTGTGTTCAATTGGCGGGAAAAATAGTGAACATAATTCTTTTTTTAAATGTAAAAATCAAAATTATTTTTAATTAACATATATATTTATATTATTGATGAACCAAAAAAAATCAAAACCATGATAAAATATTATTAATTTTCGAACTGAAAACTTACTTCTAAATTTTTTGTTCAATTCGAAAATTGAACAAAAAATTGACGATTTTTACGTTTTTTTTCTTTATTTATACAATAAAAATGGTATAAAATGAATTTAAAAAATATATATTTTAGGTTAGTTTAAGATATTTATTAATATTCTAGAGCAGCGGTTCTTAAATTGGGGTCCGCGAAGTCATTGCTAAGGGTCCACGAAAATATATCTATAATAGAACACGATATTTTCGTGGAATTATCGTGGAAAAAATGCTTGTTTGCTTGAAAAAAGTCTTAAGAACGATGCAAAATATCGGGATACCGTAAAGGTTTTTGTTAAGGTCTGCAAAAAAAATTTGGTCAAAAAGGGATTCGCGAAAAAATGTTTGTTTAAGAACCACTGTTCTAGAGAATAAACCTTAGTTTGAGTCAATGGATTAAATAGTTATTTTGCTATCACCCTATTCGGTTTTTAAAAAAAATCACAAAAACGAAGAAAACAAAACAAACAAAAAAATCAAGAAAACGCGCTTAATAGTTCTCAGTGTGCCCAAACGACTGCCTTAAGTTTTATAAAAAATATTTATATTTTTATTCCTATTTTACCCGTCAAAATGACGATCAGGTCGCCATGAAAATTTAGTCCTCATGCGTTGTTAATCTGAGCAGATTTAATTCTCCAGATTAACAGTGACATCTTCCGTCCTTTTTTAGGTGCAGTGTGCTATTTTAACAGTGCCATCTCTTGTGGCCCCACGGAGACATTGCTCCTGCAATTTCCGACCGATCCGGTTGCCGGTTGGGTGGTGAGGCGCAGGAGGCAGGAATCGAAAAGAGACGGCTGTTGGCCTTGACTGAGGGAAGGCGTCCTTTTCACAGCCAAATCCCTGTCGTACTGAATAAAAATTTAGATAGAGAAGAGAGTCTTTTTTGTATAACGTTGAAATATCGAGATTGTTGTAAACGCGTTTAATTTTCTAATTATCTTCTGAAAAAAAATATTTTTTCTTAAACTGTGACTGAACTTGGCTACCTATGGATACCTCACGCATGCCTCCGACCGGATGATGATTCTCGAAGAATCGAAAAATCCTGTAGTAGATGCGATGGCAAAAACAACATTCTTCAGAGCGATACGAAAATCGCTACAGATGGAAAGCTACGAAAAGCATCCAAAATTCGGCCAAGGGCCTACGTTAAATTGGTGTCAGAAGAGGGATATAAACAATATTGTAAATATCTGGTCAGTGGAATGATTTTAATTTGTAAAATATAGCTCTGATCGTTTATCTACGTTTGTCTTTCAAATTCAATAAAATTTGGATTACTCCAGATGCAATTTCCAACAAATTTATTCCAATAGTTTCAAATATCTTCTATGGATTCAGTAGACTTGATCTTTTGGTCTTTATATATTTGATAGATTCGTGGTCCAGACTGGTGATAGATTTATCGTGCATTTATTCAAATTCAAGATGATTTGAACATTGAAATTCATATCGACGTGTTCATAGTCAATTAAGCCTAATTTTATTGTTCAAGAAACTCAATTTTCGTACTGAAAACAAATTTTAAAGTTATCATTAAGGTTCAAAAATGGCTTAAGCCATTATAGCCGTGCTTATAGAAAGATGTTCAATTCAAAAACTCATTTTGGACGATTCAAACGATCGTTCTTGAAAGTAATTTAACCAGGGACTATATAGTCCTCTTTTTTCTGTAATTCAGAGTATGATGCCATTACGGCGTATAGAGAACATTGCAAGAGCAAAAAAGCTTGCAGCAAAGTCATTAACGGTTTTGTGGACAACTTCTGTTGGAACAAAAACTGTCCACTAATTGATAATTGATTATTCAAATAAGGCTTAGTTCCCTGTCGCCTACCAACCGAAATGTTGCTGTTCTGCTCAAATTTAATTACACCCCTATACATGTTTCCATTTAATATGGACTGACAAAGCTCTCTATATGTCTGATACAATTGCAATATTGTTGCTTACAGCTTGCCATAATTCTAGGATTGAATAAAGAAAACCCCAACCCTTATTCACCTAATTATTTCGACGAAAATAGACTCATGAAAAAACAATATCTCCCAAAAGAATCACACTAGTCATTTGATTGATTGACGTTACAAGTCGCCTATTTGGTATATACAAACATCCCCTGGGCGATAAAAAACCTTTTCTAACGCCCCTCTGTCAAACAAGTTTGACCTCTTAAACGGAAAATTCTGATTAAAATTTAAGTCTACCCTCGTCCTGGTTGCTTTTAACCAACAACGGAAATTGCCAATTGAAAACATGGTAAACGAATCTCGAATAAATATTTTTATTTCCACCCCGAAACACAACGCAATGAATAAAGCCACAGAAAAGCGCTCAAACTTTAAGGGTTGATTATTTTTTTCCCCCTCTCGAATGCTCTAATCAAAGTCTGCCACTATAAATTCATCATAATTATGGAGCAAAGCTTGGCTGTTTGCATTGCAGTCCAAACACAAAAGCTTTCATTGTGCGCACTTATTAATATGACAGGACAAAATTAGGTCCTACAAAGGTGGATTTGAGGCACGAGCTAACCATCCAGGGCGAACAAGATTAACGCAGATAAATTAAGTTGTACACATCTGACACCAATGAAATATTTTCTACATAATAAATAGACTGAAGTGGCGTTAAATTCACAACAACTCAGAAGCTATCATTTCAAAATTATCATATTTAAATATATTTAAAAATGGATGTCTGTGGTTTGTGGTTCGTTTGTCTCGTATACCTTCCTACACTATTCATCCAATTGTGATGAAACTTTGGAGAGTTATTAAGCGTATACCCATAAACGTTATAGAATTAATACGGATGCACCATCATTGAGTTGTTTTTTTTTTTTTTTAGTATATAGGTTGACTGAAATATCATCAGTGGTCTAATTTTTTGCTTTTAATTCGGGGAACGTTGCTTAAATATTTTTTTTATTTATAAGGATATTCCCTTTTTGCCTCGGGGAAATTTTAAGACGGGGAAGTTTCCCCTAATAGATTCTTGATTTACTCCGGAGTAGGAAGTAAAGTTGCCGAAAAAGGGTTGAGGAAATTTCATCACGGTCGATTTTCCGCGTTCGGAACCTCGGCCGAATTTGGAAAGTATCCTCGCATGACGATCATAAAACTGCTGGAACTCGGATAGGGATAATCTAAAATGGTTTTTAATTATCCTTCTCTTCATTTTTCCACTTTTTCAATCAAAAGTTTTTTGCCGGTGTCATCTTTCATTGAATCCAAACTTTTCCCATTATTCTCCATTATGTAAAATAAAAGCAATTGAAACTTTCAAGTTAAGGAGATAAAAAACGCTACGTAAACTTTATTTATGACGTTGTTGAAGATTTATTTGCGGCGATATTTTAATACAAATATTCAACTTTGGAAGAGTTTTGTTCTGCGATTTAGATTTCGGACGTTTAAGGACTATTAAAGATTTCATGGCGCTGAAAAAAAATTATTGCAGGAGACAAAAATATACAGAGAGTCCCATAAATACACGTTTAAAATAACATTCATTTTCAAGGTAATACAGCCAACTCTTCTATAGCGTCAAGATAGGGAAGATGCTATAGAAAGTTAGTCTAAGTCTATTTCAAATTATTTCCACAAAAAAATTAAATCAAATCAAATTATTTTATTATTAACGAGGGTCATCTAGAAAGTAAGGTTACTAGAGCTCCTTGCGATCAGAAGATTTTTTTTTGTTTCAAATATTGCGTATCTGGTATGTAAGGGGGATTCTAATGGTCAATTTATTTAGTCCCGCGTGTTTGTCGGCTATTTTGTTGAGTCACAGTAAATTCTTCCGATGGATTGGTCCATCCATCCAATATGTCAGGTTCTCCAACTTCCAAACAAACAAAATCCCCGGTTTTTTAAAATCAAGTCCCATGAGGATGATTGTTGACAAGGACTTGCCCAAATAATTTGATTATATAACAAAAAGTGGTTCGTCCTTAGAGTCTCGCAATTGGGTATCTCTTCTTGAAGATTTGCAATTAAGCATCCTAAATCTAAGCAGATATCTTTAGTTTTTCAGATTTACAGTTTTATAATTGAACCAAAACTTTAATAGGCCGGAGGGCATTGCTTTTAAATGCATTTTGTCTAAATTAACCACAGTCAAATAATTATTGTGATCGAGAAAATTCAAAAATTTTATCCGGACGATTTGAAACATTTCGATGTAACGATGCGAAACTAATTAAAAGTTATAGAACTCTAATATAGTCCATGCTCATTCGACGGACGTGATCTGTGTCTGGGAACATGAGAAAATATGAAAATGTATTTAAAGTGGATCGTAATAAATCTTATGAAAAAAGTTTTTCCATTTCATTAGAGAAGTTTTTAACGTTGTGACCATTTAATTTGCGTTCATTTGAGACCCTTAACTCGGAGACAAGACAATTAAAAAAGTATAATGAAGAAAGAACAGAGAAAGGGGAGGCTTCCGTTAATCCGAAAGTAAATTAAAAAAATGGAGTCAGTTATGGAGATGTCTGAACTTTTCAATAAGTCCCCTCGGTAATGTGAACTTATACTTTTCAGCTGAGACTTCATCGCACTGCGAAGAATTGATGCTCTGAAAACCAATCAAATTTATGCCCACATATATCACACATTTTTAAATAATTTTTTTGTAATTTGTATTGCTATTAAATTGATAAATTGGAATAAAAACAAAACATGAACATATGTTTTTTCATAGCAAATGCTTTTCAGATTGGTCGATATATTTTTTCAGCACTACTGTTTGTTTTTCCTTTTTTTGTTCGTTTTTTTGCCTTGCCAACCCATATAAAAACCGCACTTTTCCCCATGCGTTTTATTGGATGAGTTAAATTTTACGCAAAAGCACTTTAATGTTTTATCAATCGACTTTATTATCCTATCGCAACACTTTGTTGGGCCGGCCTGGATTGTTCGGGAACCTTTGCTTGCCGAAAAAAGCCTTCCTTTCCTCCGCAGGGGGATATTATGTTTTTTCAATGAAGCGTTTCCCAGATCGGACAATGGGGGGTGGAAAGCTTTCGGAAAAGCCGTCTGTAAATAACGCGACCGCGATGATACGAGCACACCAGCCCTGTGCGCAAAACCACCCTCAATAATATATAAGGAGCGAGAGGTCACTCCACTATTTCCCCACAAAGCTCTCCCGTAATTTAGATATGGATATCGAATTGCTGCGACAAACGCGGATCTTCCCTTTTAACAACTATGCTGTGGAATTGAATATACCGCCTTTCAAGAGAAACTCCCGTGCTGCTTCTTGAAATTTCATATTGTCTGGATGCACTGGAGGGGTTTCCATTTATGCCAAAATCTCTTCATATCCGATACTAAGAATGAAGACCCATAACTCGACTAATAATATTGACGAGGACTATTAATGAAAATTTTATAAAATATCTTTAAATATAAATATACCATCAAATATTTATGCCATCAGATTTTTGTAAATTTCTTAGATTTGTTGTCATCATTAAAATTTTTGCATGCATACAAATTTTGATTATTAAATAACAAAACAGTCAACTTAATTTCATTTCTTAGTGTGAGAAGGAACGCTCTGTTTGTTTTTCAAGACGGCAACGTTCGCACGCGGGTTCATTCTGCCATCAGGCCGCCGTAATGCCAAGCGATGAGTTAGAGGAGGTCATCTGCTAATATAAATACTCTTGTCTTAACTTATTTACTCTTATTCTCTCTAAATTAAACTCTTATTTATAGAGAGAGAAGTTACAGCTATCGACCTGTGGGAATGACATCTTCCCGCAGCCAAGGCTAACCGACGACTCTTCCGACTCCCGCCTCCTGCGCGTCACTACCCAACTGGCAATAGTGCATGCGCAAGAAGCTGTTAAAATAACACATTGCACCTGAAGAGAGACGGAAGATGTCAGCAGATTTAATTAGCCAGATTAACAGCGCTACTTCGTGGGGATGGTAAATCACCCACGCTACACTAGTGTCATAGACCTACGCCACTAGATCTTTTTGGGTGGTTTTTTTGGATTCTGGGATGTAGTAAGAAATTTTCATCACATTTCATCTCCGTCACGAGTCTAGAAAAAATTGACGATGCTTCGGTGTGACCATTCTGGGCACTCATCTTGTAGCCAAGTTTTTTGGACACATTATCATCAAAGAGGTTTCCAGAAATATCAGAAATATCTTCAGAAAACAACTTAACCCACTTCGTGACATGATGTCGACTCATCACATCATTACCGAAATTTCCACGAGTTTCCAACGAATATTCCCGGCGATATATTTCTGCAAAGTCAAAAAAAACGGATGACTGCGCGGATCTTACATGGACGAAAAATGACGGGAGCGCGCGATGATCTCTCCATAGGAAGAATTTACTGTGACTAAACAAAATGGCCGACCAACACGCGGGATCAATGAACTTCCCCTGGTCCTCGTAATACTAAATTCTAATAATTTATCATTAATGACTACAAATTTATTTTTATATTTTTTTATAAGTTTATAACCAAACAAAAAAAAGAAAATTAGTTAAAAATTAGTAGAAAATTTCATAAATTTATATCAATGCCATAACTTTTTGCTATACAAAGAACTATATTATGCAAAGAAAAGTATATTAATAATCTATGACTTTTAGTATATGCAATTGTAAAATCTAATGGTATACGCCAGTCATGCAAGTGCTGGACCCAATAATTTAGACTTCGAGGTTTTTAAAATATTCAAGCCGAATTCATCAGAGAAAATATTTGACCGTTTTCGAAAGCATTTTGCTGCCTGTCGCCAATTTACCACCCGACTGAATTGGCCACCCTTAGGCATCGCCAGGCTCGCCACCCCCATGGGACTGTACTGAACACGTATCATCACAATCTCACTGTACAGATATACCTTAAATTGGTACAGTTTTTAACTTCAGCGAACTTTCAACAAACGTGTTTTCAGTCATATGCTGCATATAATCGGAGTTGTACATTTTTCGTAATTGACCTACAGGTCTTTCAATAAGAACGCTCCATTTTCGAATGTAAATAAAACAAGTTATGTGTAATATATTTACTCTATATTATTTTTGTTTGAAAGAAGGTCCAATTTTCGATGACTTTGTCGCATAAATCTGGCCGAATGTACTAGATGGTGATTTTGAGGGCATCAATTATTTGCTGCTTATATGCATAGATCTATGATTTAATATAGTTCCAAAGGAAGAAGACTAGAGGCGTTAGATCTTACCGACCCACGCAACATTGGTGTCAGAAGTGGGCACGTAGCACCGTCCTGTTTGAACCACATGCCGTCGGTATTTATGTTATCCAGTTTAGGCCTCAAAAGGATGCTTATAATATTGGGCTTTTAAATATTTTATAATAAATTTAATACAAGTTTTTTAACAACCCTTAAAACATACCCTAACAGAAAAAATGATTTGCAAAGTGCCGAATGCTCTATGAAGCATTAAATTATAGTATTCTATAAAATAAAATGCAAATGAAATGATGTGATGTTGAGCGGTGGGATGAATATGGTAGAGTACTCATATATATATTGTCGTCTTAACTAAATCCTTTTATTGAAAGAGTGAGAGAAAGTTTACAGCTATAAGTCTACGGGAAGGACATCTTCCCGCATTCAAGGCTAACCGACAAATCCCAGACGATAAAATTGCTTAAGGACGCTACAGCTCAATGGTATATCGTGATAAAGCCTTCTATTAAGTACGCTAGTACGCCAAGATTAAAATATTGATGTCGAACATTTATCACATAAAATGCCTCATTTTATTACATGTTTTAAACATTTCAATTTAAAATTACATACATTCATAATACATCCGAGCAGTATTTTCTAGAAAATTGAATTTTAATAAGCGTACGTCGGCCTTTTATTACGTTGTAAAGTGGCACCTCTCAAACTTTACGTCGCCATATTTACATAACTGACTATGTTTATGTGTTATATTTTTATTATGCAATACATGGGTGATTCCATGGAAGGCTAGTTTATACCGTGCAAAATTAGTTGAATATTTCACAATAAAAAAATCATGTAAATATAATATTTATACGATTGCTTGTATCCCGTGAAGGGACAATAAATTAGTCTTGCACGCAAATTTTGACGGCTGATAAGTAATGTGAGTTTGCTATGATATTCTCGTGTATAATAAAGTATAAAGGCTGATCACAAAGTCGATCTGAGATTTGAAATTATGATAAGAAATGTAAAACGAGTTTTTTCTTCCATTATTTTGATATGGAAAATATATGAAAACTCATTTCTGCGATATAATTGATTCGTCTTTTTGCTTTTGAGCTTTCTTCTCAAAAATATACGCACAAACACACATTGAAAGTAAACTGTTTGGCACTAAGGTAAAAGCAGTATAGGAGCATAAAGAAACCCTCAGTGCATAATACATAACGTAAAAGCAGACAACACTACCCGGATGGTCTCTAATAAAATAGTTGATGTGTAGACGACTGGCTTTATATAGCTCTCCATACCCTAAGAGTCCCTCCTTGGCTATCTGGCAACAAATATCACTGACCATATTAAAAATTAAATATTTCACAATCCATAAAACAAGGTGGGACAATTTCAGCCCAATTCAATATCGGTTTATTAACATTAATGCACAAGCTTTTTTCTTCATTTTTTTAACATTTTATATCTTCAATAATATGCGCTGTAGTGCAAATCACACTTAGTAATTATTTAAAATGAAACGCAGTTGTACGGTTACGTGATTTATTGCTTCAAAACACGTGTAGCGCGGGCAATAAACCTTCCTCTCAATGTAATCCGCGGCCCCCGCTTCACTCCACTGAACCAATGGGTGCAATATCTATAATATATATGTATAATAATATTATTATTCCATTTAATAACGATTCATATAAATTCTAGTCTAAAATTTTGAAAAAATCTTTTATTTTAATTTTTTTCATATTTTTAATTTTTTGGATTTTGAGAATATATGCTGTAGCGTGGGATTAATTTGTGATTATTTTTGAGTAATTGTATCAATATAAAAGTAATTAAATAAATTAAAATTATAATTTCGTCGTTAATTATTGATTTTTTTGCAGGACGAGCAAACTCACATTTCACGAACAAATTTACTAAAAATTCATCATGTTTAAATTTTTTCCCTCTTTTTGAGGATTCCTCCTTTTTGGCGTCGTCGAATGAGCGGTCGGTGATAAAGAGTCGCCCCCTCTGCGGTGGTTAAATACGAATTTCAGTCGCATATGCTGCGAGTTCGTCTCGGGGCTGCGGAGCCCCATCGCCACCGAGGGCGCTTCTCCTCGAGGCCCTTCAGGTCAAGATGAGAGGCGCGTCTGGCCTCCGGAGCGCTCCGCGATTTGAGACGCCCCTCGTGGTGGGTTGCGTGTGGCACACGCGGGTCCCTGGAGACATCGAGGGGTTGAAACGCAATAATTCTCAAAATTAATTTTCAAAATTAAAATTATTTACGAAGTTATAGCTATTTTAATGATGCGGCAACTAAGCCGATCTCACCAGAATGAAACCATTAAACGCGTTTTTCATGAAATTACTTTTTTCAACATGGTTGACATAATATCTCAAGTTTTAAATAATAAATTTACTTATTTTTTTGAATAAATATTTTTTATATAATTTTCGATCGATTTTACCAGGTTTTTGTCAAAATTTTATTTTTAACTATTTTATTACTATTTTAATTTAAAATTGAAAAAATAACAATAAATAATTTAAAAAATATATTTTTTTAAACAGTCTTTATTTGGGTTTTTTTCATTTTCTGAGCCACTCATTCATTCGTTTATCTATAGCCACATTTTTATTAATTAAGGTTTTTTTAATTTTTTAATTTTAGATTACTAAAAGAGTTGAAATCGTGTCAGCCAGGAAACATTCTTTTTTAATCTCTTACACTTAACGAGCCTATATATTTTTTTTCTTTTCTTTAAATATTTTAAAAATATTTGGTATCAAATTGTGTACCAAAAATGTATTTTGTTTCTTTTTTATTGAGCTTGAAAAAATGTCCAAAATATATGCCTCTTTACTAAAATACCCCCTTAAAACTGTAATCTGATTTATTTATTTTTTTGTATTAATTTACTACTAAGTTTACTTTCTCGTTTTACAATTCTTTTTGAATATTTTAAAAAAAATTAAATTATAAAAAAACCTGAACAAGCCAGCTGCTTTTAGTTTTATTTCTGAACCTCGTCCACCTTGCGGCGACTCTTCTCAAATCCGTTAAATAATGAATTACGATGATTATTTTAATCAAAAGGCGACTATTGTCCTTATTAATCGGTTTTCTTTAAGGTTCTCTAACCGCCGTTACATCAAGAACAAGAAATCATCTATAATCCAGTTATCCATGTGAACGCTGCATTAATATATTCCGATAAAATCATGTTAAATGTGAATATAAGATGATATTTGTGGTTGAATAACATAGATAATGTTTATAATTATTTTATTTGAGTGTGCGCATTTAAATGTGATTCCCGTTTTTTATCTCAATGGTGGTATTCTATGTCTAAAATATGATATGTTTCCAAGTTTTTTTAAGCCCGGAAGCCTTTTCAACATCAATGGAGACATTTTGTTATAAGAATGGAAAGTTAACGAAGAATGGGGACGTCGATAAAAGTTGACAAAGCACAATAAAAGTCGCAAGGTGTCTGGACGGCTTGTAGTGCCACTTGAAACGGTATTTCAGGTGGCACCCCAACGGCACCAAGAAGCACCACCAAAGGGTATATGACAGAATTGAGACAGTTTCAAAATGCAGCCAAGTAAAGTTTCTGGTGGATCGAGTTTCGAACACCAGCTCAGAACCCATTCGCCAAATTGAATAGGAAAAATGTCATCTGACAACAGCTCTTTGCAGCGCGCAAAAATGTATTTCCCATCGAGAAATATTTGATACCCTTTGTGCTTTTTGTTAAGCAACGCTGGAATTACGTCGAAGCTGCAAATTGAATTTCGGAACAAAAACCAATGGAAATGATAAAACAGACTTTGGATTTTCATACATTATTACCTCCATCGAATTATTCAAACCTGTTCGCCCAAGCGACGGTCCAATGCGCTGGGTATGAAATTAAGCTGCGCGCGCACGCGCGTATGTTCAGGAATAACATCGAGCATTGATCCAAGCTATAAGCCGATATATAGAATGGCAAAATCAAAATAATTTCATGATACTTTAATACTGTTCATAATTTATTCGCCCTAATTTAGACCACAATTTTGAATTATGAAATCTATATTTCAAAAAAAAACCATCTCAAATAATTGTACTCAGCGTAAACGAGATCTTCCGACGAGTCTACTGCCACTCGGTTCCATATCTAATATGTGAGTCGGCATCCGTGATTCCACCGCATAGAGACGGCGATAAAGAATGAATCTGGTAATTGACGCTTCGCCATGCATGTCCATGATCTTTAGATTGAACCTCATGGCTTCAGAACCTGAGGTGTCGTTCCGGATAAAACTGAAAATCTTTCTCAAAAATGCATTAACGTGTTAAGCGAGGAATTTTCTTTTCAATAACGCAACATAAAGTAGGCGCGCATATTTTCGTGAGACGTATATATACGTCTCGCCCACCTGGCGTGAGTTCAATTCTTTTTTATCCTTCCATTTTAAAACTATAAATTTACCTTTGAGTCTTATGCTACTAGTCACTGTTTACTAATTACATGTCCACTCCAACAAAATAGCGAAATGCAATCAATTTGTTACCTATCTTAAATTCATGTCAAAACATGTATCGACAACTCACATATTCGTTAAACAACAAAAAAATTCCACCTGCTTTAGGACTCAATATGTATTTTGAGGACGTATATATACGTCATAATAAATTTCAATGCAGTTTACATTGGACGAATATATACGTCTCGCCCACTTAACAGTTTAATATCATGCCACATTTAATTATTCATAATTTTTGCTTGAAATAATTATTATAAGCAGGATAATATGCTATGAAATATGTTGCAGATACGAAACACATCCCGAAAATAAGTGTACTGTAACAATAGCAGGCTGTGGTTTTTTTTGTTTTTTAAGGGTTGTCTATTCTGAATAGTAAAAGGCGATCTTCTAACAAAGCGAGCATAGCAGGATTCACGTTGTAGTGTCCAGTCTAATAGCGCCCGCGAGATTCTTGAGCGACTTGAATTGGAAGGTGAGGATTTTCTGAGCTCTATTGTGACTGATGATAAAAATTTGGTGACTCATTACACAAGCGAATCAAAAAGATAATCGTCACAGTGGTGTCACACCAATTCACCATCTGCCAAACAATTCAAAAGCACAATTTCGGACAAAAAAATCATGACCTCTGTGTTTTGGGACCGAAAAGCTCAAAGAAACATTCAGAACAAAAGGAGGGATATGCTGACGAGAGGAGTGTGCTTGTTGCATAACTCCCGTCCTCACACAGTCTTAAACACCAAGATGCTCTTGGACTTATTTGGTTGGGACGTTTTAAACTACCCCCATATTCTCCTGACTTGGCGCCTTCAGATTATCATTTTTTTCCATCTTCAAATACAGAAAGAGGTTCTGAAGTGGGACAAGGACTTGGAAAAGGTCATAAAGGAGCTTGTACCACTTGTAGTTAAAAGGTGTATCAACAATATTCTATTTGTTTTTGAATACGATATTTCTAAAAAAATATAAAAAAGTTAGTACACTTACTTTCGGGATATGACTAACTCGTGTTTTAAAACTATCAATTGTTCAATTTTTTTATTTTTTTGCTCAAAGCAGTCAATTCGTTATCATGTTGTTATCCTCGGCATTTGTAATATATTTTGGGCGGCCCGGTCTTTTTCTGTCCTTCAAAGTCCAAGTCTTCTAGCATCTTTGAAAGATATTTGATTGAAAACTATATTTTTTAAGCAATAACTATTATTCAAAAGACTTTACAGGCGGAGACATCGTTTATGCTTCCGTGATAACGCACGGATAACGCACTTAGACTTTACATAATCGAAACAATTAAACGCAAATACGTTGCATGTATTGTTAAGTTATGCGTGCATGATTTATGATTTGATTATTAGCGCATGCGCACATTGTTTTTCAAAAGCATGCAAACATCACAGCTCAAAAGCACGCATCACAAGGCTCGTTAATTATGTTCACGTAAAATATTTTAAATGTTACTAAATATGAATTTATTTTGATTTAATACATTTGAGCGAATTTGTAGGTCGATTTTAAAAATGAATTAATCCCATCGATGGTTGAAGGGATCGGTGTTTTAATTGTGCATGTAGTACAGGGTGCTTGACACGTGTAAAATCACAGGACGCGTCACTCGAGCCAGTGGGTTAAGATGGTGGAAGGGCAGGGCAGGGCAGCACTCGAAGTTTGATGAAGAGTTTGGAGTGCAGAACATGCGAGACGTCAATCAGGGCCCAGGTGGTGTGGAGGCCCGCACGGTCGCAGGAAACGTCCCTTTGATTGATTACGTGACTCGATTGTACCGCACTTCCATTAGCCTAAGTGAATTCTTTTTCACCTCCACGCGAATAATTGTTCCCTGCTTTGTTTCTACCTCTTCACTGGAAGCGACCACAAATTCAATTTCGGCCATAATTTGAAGTCTTTGGACGTGGATAATCATCATTTATAATCTCATTACGAGCGATATAAAATTTAATGGAAATTTCTGAATTGATTGATCAAAGCCGAGAGACAGGGATGCACTATGATTTACACCAACTCCAACTTATGAAAAATATAATGTCTAAAGAAATTATCAGCTTCATATCTTCTATATAATTTTTCTCATCAAACGTTGATATATATTGGGGCATATACATGAAGAGTCGGAATTTCTGGTAATCAAAGATCAACCATGATTGAGAAGGATTCTGTGGAATATTTTAGAAGCTTGTAATGACATCTATCTCTTCTTGCACGTGCACCGCTGTTGGTTCGATGGTGATGCGCATGAGATATAAAATTATCAGATAGCCTTGACTTCGGGAAAATGTCCTTCCCGCAGTCAGATCTATCTTTTTCATCGTAAACAAAGAAAGGAGATAAGAAGGCGAGTATTTCAATCAGTACCCGTCCACCACCATCCCACCAAACAACTTCAAGAATTGATAGCAAAATAAACCTGCATGCAAGCACAACCGTCTTGGGGAACCTTGGGAGCAAAACGTAAACCAGGAGCTCTGTTTCGAGAGCGTTTCTAATCCACGTTACACTGGTGTCAGAAGTATTAAAATATAACTAACAATTTTAAACGCATTATTGTTTATGATGTGTAAAATTAATTGTATGCGATTTTGCCAGAAGCAGAATGCTAATGAATATCCAGAACACTTGCCTATGTTTTTAATACACAAAAAAATATCTTGGTTCGGTGACCAAATTTTACATTTCAATTGTCATAGCTGTTTTTGTATTTTGCAATGTATTCTTCATCTAAATAAATCATTATTTTATACAAATAGCTTAAAGAAAATATTAAATAGAAAATAAATTATTAAATGTGCAAACGAATGAGAAATAACAACTTTTAAATTCTTTAAACAAAAAAAAACTAAAAACTATTTTGAACTTAATTTAGTTTTAAAAAGTTCTATAGAATATACTTTTTTCAACTATTTACTACATGTTATACAAAGCGTTTAATGAGCTTGAGTTTACGGGTGGCTCCCCGCCCCCACATGCTTTCCGGGATGGCCGCGCTATCGCACGGGTTCGTTCTTCTATCGGGCCGTGATGCTACTGGATGAATGGATGGGAATGGACGGGCATCGAATAGAAAGACTCTCTTCTCTAAATAACTATTTATTCCACACGAGAGAGAGAGAGAGATCTGGCTGCAGGAAGGACGACCTCCCGCTTCAAGGCTAACCGACGACTCTCCCGCCTCGATGGCAATGATGCACACGCAATAAACGATTGGTCGGAGTGCAGGTGCAATGTCTCCGTAGTACCACAAGAAATGGCGCTGTAAAAATAACACATTGCACCTGAAAAGAGACGGAAGATATCACTGTTAATCTGGCGAATTAAATCTGCTCAGCCTAAAAAAATCAACACTTGGCTTATATTATGATCATTACAGAAATATATATGTATAAACTATATTGATTAAAATTATGAAAATGATTCGTCATTAAAGTCTCGCAGTTGGATGTCTCTTCATTCTGAACCAATCCAATTTTTTTTTAAATTTTGTGATCATCATCCACCGTTATTAAATAGTAAACCGACAGCTTTATTCATTTAATATTGCCATAACCGATAGCCATTCTGTTATTTTTGAGCTAATGGACTACATTTTGTCTCTGCAATATATGGATTGTCTGGCGAAGTGCCTGAAGCACGAGAGCGCCCAGTCTGAATTTGCTGAAAACTTTTTGCCGACTATCAAAAAAATCCACTTTCTTGCTCCATATTTATGACGTCGGATCAATCATCATAATAAATTCCGAAAGTATATTACGTTCCTACGAACAAATACATTTTTACGCCTATTTAGAAGCTTTCTAAGATCCTCAGATTTATCGCGGATCATTTTTCGTGGCGCACACTTCCATTCCCAAAAATACTTTTACCCCTTTGCTAATTCTTCACCCCTTTATCAATGTTTATAATACATCAAGTGCTAAATTCTGTATACTTAAGTCATAAAATTTTAATGGAACCTTTTTAATGCGGTGTGCTCGAATTTTTATTTTAATATCGCCGAACACAATGTCTGCGAGGCATAAAATATGGCGGTCGAATTTATTTTTTGTTGTTCGAAGCGTAACGTCGCTATGGACGTAATGTAGAGCCTCGCTCTTTAGATTTCGATCCGTTTTAAATATACATGTTTTCCACAGTATAGACGAGATAAACGTACTTTTCGACTGTAATTATTGCAGAGCACGCCATGCCAGGGTGAATCAATATGCTCCCAGAAAAATACTTCAATAGGGGCTAATTTAAAACGGTAAGATCCTCCGGAAAGCAAAGATGGAAATGTTTTGAAGATCTTCGAGCGGAGTAAAGATTGCAGTCCGATTTAATGCTTGTAAAGATCGACGAGGATCATTACAAGCGTTAGTCACACTTAAATGACTCGACGTATCCTGAGGGATCGCTTTGCTCCGAACTTTGCTCAATATGTGCTAAAAGCATTGCTCTCCAAAGCAAAGCCCAAAGGACAGAGTATCCAGTCGATAGATAGTTAAAGTAATGTCCTACACGAGATCAGGGATTTTAAAAGAATTTATATGTCTCCAGCTTTTGAAATATGGGCTAATAGACAATATAGAGATAGAAATTTAATAACAAATCTATTTTATATTAAAACTTAATGAATATATTAGATTAAAAAAATTTGAATGAGATTATTTGTTTAGAAGTTGGTGAATTTCGCGTGTATGAGAGATTCTTACGGTCAATTTGTTTGATTACGCATGTTTGCCAGCCATTTTATTCAGTCACAGTAAATTCTTCCGTTGAAAAGATCGTCACACACACCCGCCACCTCTGGTCCGTCTGAGATGTGAGAAACTCACTTTTGCTTTACTATGCTACATTGGTGTCAGAAGTGGGATCCCTTCATAGGCCACCACAATGTAGAATGGTGAAGGATCTCACTTCCAAAAAAAAACTGGTGGCGAAAGTTTATGACACTGAAATACAAAAACTGGTGACCCGACTATAAAAATGTCTCGATCTCGACAATAACCACGTTAAAAAATAGTTTATTTTTTGTGAAGCATCCTGTGAATTTCAATAAATTACAAGCATGTATTTTATCCTATACAAATATGTATTATAATCCTATTAACGATGCAATTACAAATCTATTATAATTTTTAAAGTTTACGATTATATAAAATCATATATTTTCAGTAGCCATCGTCGAAAATAGTTACATTTGTTTTTTTTTTATAGAATAAAAATTAACACAGACAGGAATCATCGGATAGCCTTGACTGTGAGCCGGCGTCCTTCATGCAGCCAGATCTCTCTTTCGTGATTAATAAAGGAGTTATCTAAGATGAGAGACTTTCTATTCGACGCCCTTCTACTTCCATGTTATCCGCTCGGCTATATAACGACCCAAAAACAGAACCCACATACGAGCGCAGTCATTTTGGTAAGCACGTAGAAGTGGAATGCAGCCTGGGAACACTGTACCGAGAGCACCCCCGCTCCTACGCTACAATGGTGTCAGAAGTGAGACCCCACGTGCAAGAAGCGATACCTATTATTATTGCGTACACAGATCCGGTGGCCAGTCCCTTCTCGTTCAGTGTTTTTAGGGTGTTTTGTAACATTTTTGGGCAAAAATGCGATCTTGGGGGCTACTATGATCCTATCGATCACGGTAACATCCCCAGCGGCTAGCTCAATTAAGTAGCTCGCGCCAATGTGGTCGCGAGCCACCTAATTAAATTAAATAATAAAAAAATTTAAAAAATATACATCTTAGCTAGGTCTAGTTTTTAAATTTAAGATACCTAGCTAGCTTCCCCCCGCGCTTAGAGCGCAAGTGGCCATTGGTGTTGAGAAAAAGTGGGTACACGCAGACAGTTTTAATTTCAGGTTTTTTCACCCTGGATGCTCTTTTATTGGGCAGGCTGGCATGGTCCCAAATAGTGACACCAATAAACAGCTCGAATAAGAGGTGGGGTTACTGTTTATTACAAACACAGTGTGTCCGCATATCGCACAGTGCCAGAAGACCTGGCAGTCCTGGCACTGAATGCCATTCCGCCAATCGACCTGCTCGTAAATGAAAGGAAAGTCATACGCACTGGGGAAACTAGGCAAAGAGCTAGGCGGTCCACCGTGGTGGAATGGCAGTCCCGATGGGACAGCTACGCCAAAGGTCGATAGACCCATCGGCTCATTCCGGACCTAAAGCTCTGTACAACCAGGAAACACGGTCAGTTGTGCTGCCACCTTACCCAGGCGCTTACTGGGCACGGCTGTTTTGGTAGCTATCTGCACAAGATTCAAAAGGAGGCTAGTCCGTAATGTCACCACTGTGGAGCAGAGCTGGACGATGCCGCGCACATGTTATTCGATTGCCCGGCTTAGAGCACAGAGAGAGACACACTGCGGGAGGAGCTTGAAGTCAATTCACTCACACCCAGCAACATGGTCCCTACCAATGCTAACCAATGCCTGTTGTATTTTGGTTGAAAGTACAAAAAAAACGGCACGTGTAGATTAGACCAGTGCTATTTATACTATGCTACTCATTTAAAAAATTATATATATACAGAATAAGACATTTCAATCTTTGTCAAGATCTTTAAATTTTTAAATGTAAATAAAACAAGTTGTGTTTAAATGTCTTTTTTTAATTTTGAGGACATCAATTATGTAACCTAAACCATGCCCTCAAATCGCTCATGCAGGGTGCCCATCATGAGGTGCACCATTTGGCATGTAGCACCGACCTGTTGGAGCCACATGTCGTCGGTAACCATATCCATTCACCAGGTTAAAATCACAGAGAGTTATTTCTTGTGAACGATGAGAAATTGACTGCCTCGGGTTATCCCGTACACACTCACGCACTGCGGCGATGTTTTCAACATACCTTGCAATTTTTATTAAAAATAATTTTGATATATGTTGCTTTAACAACATGGCCGCTATAACCTAATAAATTTTGATCGTCCCTATTGAAAGTCCTTGTACTTTCCTTCCTTTAGAAATATTATATGGCAAATTTTCTTCATTCAACTAAGATTTTAAATCGATCTACTTCTACCCCAGAATACGCTTTGATCCACCCTTTTCTTTGCTGGATCTTGATGGAGACATAAATATCTAAGCTTGGCATTTAGAGGGGGCGAGAAATTTACGTCATTATTTCACCCCGTCCCTGCATCAGGGGTGTGTTTTCATCGAATGTGCGCCATAAAAAAGGTCATAATTAGATGGAGCATGACTGTGGATTTTTTTGTAATTGGGACCCAGGTGGAAAACTATGAACCATCAGCTTTTCTCTGCCAAACATTCATTATTGAAATAATGTTACTTTTACATGTTGTGGGAAATTTCCTCTTTTCGCTAACAAGGAGCTGGCATCCCACGCTTACAATTTCCAATTATAATTTTCCGGGGAAAACAATGAACTGCGGAAGGCGGAAGGAAGGCGAAAGAACATTCATCCAGTACCGCGAGACTCTAATTTACACAGGAAACCATATATTTTTTTAATACAGCGGTTAATGCTAACGCGCGAAAGCCTCCGAAGATAATTTTGGCGCCCGATGAGTTTCATGCCGCCGGGCAATCGACAGGACCGGAACCCCCGTGATTTACATTTTGTACGATTTTTTTTTTCAACATTTACCCATGTTTCCGACCGTCGAGGAATTTTCCAACATTCGGGATTGCTGGTCGATGAAATATTCACAAATTAAACCGAGAAGTTTGCCATTCGAAATTGACCTGCAACGTCATATTTAACATTTATTACACCCTTTTTCGCTCTTGCAGCACTTTTATTGTGATGTCTGAAAAAATTATCCGAAATAAATCCGCTTAGTTGACAATCGGTGGAAAAATCATCCAGCCGATGAAAAGTGCTGAAAATCTTTTTTCCGCCTGATCCCAATGAAAGCGAGATTTAATTTTCAATCCCATGTTTTTGATTATATATACCTATAATTTAGTAGTAACAGCTTCTTTGAATTAATTAGATACATACAAGATTTCCCTTCCAACAGTATATGCAATTGCCTCAAGACTACATCTATGTTTATTTTAACTAATTGGGGTACACTGTATTGAAACAAAGATATTCACTTCCATTTGCGACATTCATAGACAACCCTCGATTTTAAATTCATACAGGATCCACAAAACTATATTTAAATTATCATAATGTGATTAACATGTATATTAATGCAATTAATTAATGCTAAAAATAAACTATTAATTTATAGCAACAAGTGACTATGAAAATGCAAGCACATATGCAGGTCATGATTTAAGACGCAGCAATTATACAGGATTTTTATGATCAAATTTTTGGGTACAACAGTATTGGGTACAGGGTTTAAACAAGGTTGTTGCCAAGACGAACATTGCAATGGTTGACCAAATGAGAAAAATGGTAAATAAATGGCAGATATGGTCGGCATTTTAAAAAGTGCTGTATATCGCATATTAGCTAAAAATTTGCACATGAGAGAGCTGTGCGCAAGATGGGTAACGTGTTTGCTCACAATTGATCAAAAACAGCGTTGATTCATACTCATGAATGAAACACGAATCCATCATTTCACACCTTAGATAAACAGACAGTGACTAACTGGATTGGAGGGTCTTTGAATACGACCCTATTTACTACACTACTGTGGGTTACCCCGGACTAAGCAAACAGAGTATGTCATCCACTGATCTTTTAGCCCCACGGGAAACGCAACGCGCAGAGCATCCAGGCGCCCACCCTTTTTTCTCCGCGCCTACCAGAGGAGGTTTCCGCAGGAAAACCAGCTTCACACTGCAGGGACTACCTCCTCGACATGGTACTCGTATCGGTTCGGTCATTTATAGTATCTAGCCACGGAGACGAGTCGCCGTTCATACAGTCTGTTACAGGCTGTTTAGGATAGTAGTGAAGCCTTTGACATAGTCTCCACCAACTACTGTAATCGGCTGTTCTACGTACCCCTTTATGGGTACACAGCACGGGGTGGCCTGCGCACCCAACTCATGTTAGCTGGGTTAACACAGTAGCGTTTGATAAGCAAACCGACGATGTTACTCCACATCATTACCCCAGGGGTTCAACCGTTGCCCCCAAGCGTAGGGTTGGCTTCCCCCCCTGGGTTTTTATGAGTGGGCATTGTGAAATCTAACATCCACCTAGAGATAAAGATACAATCAAAATAATGGAGTAAATAGGAGAATCGGCTCCAAAGAAAGCGAAAACTAACTTGAAAAAATGATTCACTATGAAAAGGGTATTTAAACTATTGTCCATCGCGGGGAAAAATGTATCGAGCTGAAAGATGACTAAGAGGGAGTAATAAAGATATTTTTCAAATTTTTATGTGTGTTTTTTTATTTGGTCGGGTGATTCTGAGATTGCCTTCGTATCTTCTTGCGATCAAGGCTTTTGGTCGACTCTTTTCCTATCATACAACTTTACAATTAAGAGTGGATTCACGCAGAGATTCACGCAGTTCGTAGTACCTAACCACTGAGACGAGTCGCCGTTGAAGATGGTGCTGTCGCCTTTTGCACAGAATCCTCCTACTCCTGTTTCTTAATCGACAATTCCACATTCCACTTTGCGGATGCACAGCGTAAGTCGCGCACCCAGCTCGTGTTAGCTGGACTACCCCAGTAGCGTTTGATGAGCAAGACTGATCAGATAGAAAAAGACGCCACACGTCTGAGCCTGCGCAATTGAAAGGAGGAGCCCCAGAAAGGACGAATCCTGGGGTTTTGTGGGTGGACATTATAAAGTGAAACATTCACCCGATATGTGGAGGGTCTTTTTTAGATTATTTTTTGGAAACAAAACATGAAAATTAATACGAAAATATGATATATGTTTGAAGCCAGTTTAGGTACAAATAGTCTCGTAACTCTTAACTAAATTCCCTCTAATATATGCCTTTAAAAAATATTTCAATGACATTGATGCTTTGATGGACACGTCTGCAAAATGCATCAAATTTTCATATCAAAAATAACGCATAATGCAGACGTGTCCGTCAAAGTTTTAATTGATATTTTATGCAGAACTTAACATTTTAAATTTTAATTTATCACAAGTCCCAAAATATGAAATTCTATTGATGATCCTTATTTGGGGATAATCAAAATTAAGCCTGCTATGATCCTTGATTGGGACTTGGCTGGTTTAATTTACATGTTAATCATGGATTTGAATATTATGTATTAGCATTAAATATCTAACAAGACATATTTATTCAACATAATAATCGAGAGCCTATGATTATATTGTTTTAACAAATAACGAATCGGACATGCGTTTAAATCATTCATTCACAAAGGGTTGCCCATCCCTGATTGAGGGGGTTAAATTCGCTTTATATGATGAACGAATGTAATTGTACGGCGTGTATTTAAATTTCATTATTTAATGTAAGCACTCAGTGGCGTCATTTGAAGTATTTCTTAAGATTGAAAAATACCAAGAATGCAATATTAATTGCAATAATTATGGCGGTTCTTATGTTAGCATTGAATACCTCCCTGTACAAATACCTGGAATCTGTTATATACTAGTAGAAATTTCCTGATAGAAACCTTGTTCTTTGATATACCATTGCTATTATTATTTTTCTTTGAAACAACATGCTTGAAAGAACATTTTCAATTAAAAATTCTATTATTTTAACATAAAATATCACATTAAAGCCGAGCTGTATTCTATTCTGGGATACTCTGTTTCTTCGTTTATAACAGTAAAATATTGGGTGGCAGAATTTCAACGAAGCCGTACGAGCTGCCAAGACAAAAGGATGAAAACAATAGGTGTAAGAATTTTAGATAAGCCAAAAGAAGTTCAATATATTATAATTAAGTATAATTAATTATTGACATGAATGTGAAGATATTAAAAATCCATAAACAAATAGTGATTAATTAAAATTAAAAAATACTCCCAATCCTCTGAATCAGTGAGTTGTCACTGGAAAGTGCGGATAAGCTCTGGTCATGACCTATAGTCTTTGTATTTAGGTGCAATGTGCTATTTTAACAGCGCCATCTTTGATGGGACATTGCACCTGTGGTTGGATTATAACGCGCAGAAGGCGGGAATTATGAAAAGTTGGCAGTTGGCCTTGGCTGCGGGAGGACGTCCTTCTTGCAGCCAATTATCTCTCTTTCTCGTGTTGAATAAAAAGTTATCTATAAAAGTGAGTATTTTTGTTCGACGTCCGTCCACCCCTATCCATCTGTCTATAATATTGTAATAATGTAATATTGTTAAAATAATCAAACAATTTGATTGATTCTTAAGGTTATTGTTTCAATTAATTTAATCTATAGTTGATATCATAACTCAGTCATTCTTAGATGGCCCTGCCTTACTTTGTTAGTCATTTATACTTTATTATAAAAAATAATTCTAGTACATAGGCTGAAATTTAAACCCGCAATCTGAATCTGAACCAGAATTTTTATATAAAGAATGATTTAATCCGGAATATTTAGTGGTTTCTGTACCAGGGCGAAATGAATGCATAAATATAGCGTCAAATGATGCTCTTAGAACGAGTATGAAAGCAATTTGATTGTAGCTCTTGGGCGTTCTTTTTAGTCTTATGAGAGTGCAGATTATCTCAAGAAGAAAATGTACGACATTTTGACGAAAAAATGGCCTTCATTTATAAAAATGTTCTTTTTAAATATTTTAAAAGCCTTAACATTTGAGTCAAATATCATTGTATCAAACAATAAGTTTAAATATATAAAATAATAAACGTTCGATGCATTGCTTCATAGTTTATAAGAAGTTGTAGTTTGGTAACACTTGGTCTGGTGATTTTATGTAAAAATGTTGTCAATTTATTTAATTTTTTGTATGAAAACGATTCATAATTCCAATTCTGAATTGTGAGTAATATAAATTGTTAAAGATGTTGCATAATGAACACTCATTATTCGGGCTTTTGATGATGTTGCACTCGTTGAGTCGCATTTCGTGACTAAACAACAACCTTTTCCCGGTTGAAAATGCACTCCGGGTGAAAAGGAACAAAGCCCCTCTGCGCTTAAAGCCTTCTTCCTGGAACCACACAAAAGATGAATAATTACCGAGAATCGGGCTGATAAAGTGTCGTCGGCTAATGAGGCCTGCACGATGCTCCTTCCGTTATTTGCAACCCCATCGCTAAAATAAATTTACGTTCCGCCCCCAGATAAAAGTAAATATTTCTCCAAAGAATACACTCCCATTCCGTTCCCGGCGTAAACTTTTATTTTTACAAGATAAAAAAGCGAAACAGACACGACCCTTTTCTTCGCTTGTACGATATGGTTATATCGGATATAAACCTTTTTCAATAGCACTTAAAGGCTAATATAAGTTTTCTTATTTGTTTCGTGCTTTTGTTGCCGCAGACGGGCTTCAAATCCATGGACCAGGAATACAAAAGCTTCCCATAACCACGAACTCGTTCCACGTGCTAATATGCTAATGGGAAATAAACCGTTCAATTTCAACCCACTTTCGAGCCTGAGTTTCAAATTTCGTGCCAAAAAATGATAATTGCATCCGGAATACGTTTGACCCTTTTTTGGATTCATTTCCACGCCACCAATAGAAGCCAATTACAACAATAATAGCTTTACGAAGCTATAGTGTTGGACGTCTTCGACGTAAGAGAGTGATGATCCCAAGGTCAAGCTTACTAAAGGAAGAGGCGCATGGTCGCTGATGTCTCGCAGCTGTGTATCTCTGTCTTACAGACTGGTTAATAAAACAACATACCGCATGACTGTGAGGCAATTTATCGTAGCCTAAATATGCTAAACATCCTTTGAGATATCTATGTAAGTTTTTGTGAACAAAAATATTTAGTAAAATATTGATAATAATAATAAAATATGTGTTTCATTTTTGATTCAAAGTCAACATAACAAACGCCATTCAACAAATTCAGTCAGATTTATGCGACAAAGTCATCGAAAATTGGAATCCCGAATACACGCCACCAAAAAAGAAAAAAATAAGAATCATGCCAACATGATACAAAAAGGTCACACAAGCAACACGATGCGAAATATTTTTATTTTGACAGGATTTTGGGGTTGTTACCATACAAAAAATATCTTCATACATATTTCGCTTTGAAAGTTTCATCACGGCAACGACACCAGTGAATAAACTGCGAGAGTTTTCAACCTCTATCACCGAGCAAATGAATTCCTAAACGTATTCCGTCATTCATCGCAGCCGGCTCATTGGTCGGGACCATCGTCTAAATCGATCGATCACGCAACGCGCTGAGGTACTCCCAGCTGCAGATTCGTGTGCTAACAATGCAATCGTGTAACGTTATGGATGCAATGTCTGAAAAACTTATATTTTCAAACTCAACAAACAAGACGACAGATATCAGACAACGACTGACGGACAAAGAGGGTCTTCCACTAATCTTTTAGCCCCACGAGAAACGTAACGCACGGAGCGTTCAGGGTCTCACCCTTCTTGCTCCACACCCTCAAAAAAAGGCGATGTTTCCACGGGAAAGACCAGCTTTAGACCATGTGCACTCAACGGTGCGATGGATGGGGAAGGACTAAAGTTAAGCTAAACTTCAAGGGAATACTACCGCGGATTCACTGCCACCACGAGTCCAACTTCGGTTTGAAGGGCGGCTACTGCAGTAGATGACGGACTGCAGATCAGACGCCCTTCCTCATGGTTCTCGTATTGGCTCGGTAATTCTTAGCACCTAGCCACGGTGATGAGTCGCCGTTTAAACAGCCTAAAACTGTTCTCCCCTATTTGCCTAGGCTGTTGAGGATAGTAGTGAGCCTTTGATACAGTCTCCACCAACTACTGTAATCGGCTGTTTCACACACCCCTTTATGCCGACTGCCCAGCCTGGAGCACAGAGAGGGACGCTCTGCGGGAGGAGCTTGAAGTCTATTCACTCACTCCCAGCAACATGGTCCCTACGATGCTAACCAATTTCAGGGCATGGAAGGCGCTGTGTGTATACGTAACGAGCGTTATGCTGCAGAAGGAGGATGCTGAACGACTGAGACGTCGGTTACGCACTAAATCATCTTCCTCCCCCTTAACCCATGAGCGAGAAAATCCAGAGGGGCACACGAGGGGTTCCGAGGAAGAATAGGATAGGATAAACACACGCAGTGCTGAAAGCGCTTCGCAACAATATGAAACCCAAGAGGGATACATCGCCGCCACCCATGAGCAAGACTTAACGGTAGCCGGGTGGCGGTGGAACCGAAGGAGGGGTTTAGTGAGTAAAAATCTTACACTACCACCCGCAAGGGGGTGTCTTACAAAGATTCCCCTTCTTCAAAAACAAAAAAACTACAGGGTGACCTGCGCACCCAACTCATGTTAGCTGGGCTACCCCAGTAGTTTTTGATGAGTAAAACGATGAGGCTACTTTTGCACACCTCTACTCCACGTCATTGCCCCAATGGTTCAACCGTTTGTTTATTGATGGTGAAGAAGACAACGTTATCGGAAAATAGTGCTGTAGTGTTAAACTAAAAACTACATACATTGTCATGCTATTGAGAATCAATCTGAGCCATCTTCGACCTGAATGCATTTGGTGTGGTAATGAACGTATCACATGCATTATCCAGGGAATGTCCCAACACGCTAATGCTTTTATATTGGAAACTAAACTGATAATAAATATTTTCTCATTCAAGAATGTATTGTTCTGACACCATTTGGGAGTAAAGTGTTTGTCTTAATTTCGACTGATTCATCATATTGTTGCATTTATTAACATTGCATATCGTACTTTAATCGACAATAAAACACAAGTGGCGATAATTTTTATTTAACCCCTTCACTGCTATGGTTTGCTTTTCGATGAACCAAAGTACTTAGCACTGTAAAAGCTAAATTATGACCTTAGAAGATCTTCAATTATTCAAGATCACTCGGCGCTCTAAAATATTTACAACATCTATATTTAGAATTTATAATAATTTACAAATGAGCCTTTTAATGGTGTATGCTGACTATTCGACCATTTCTTTTTCGCCTTTGTGCTGCAATTTATTTTGCATCATAATTGAAATCCTATCCGAATGGAGGGTATTGTTTGTGCGCATCTATTGTATTAATCTATTCAAAGTCCTTCCAAGATATGATATTTCATCATTAAAATTCGAATCGAATACTTATTACGGAAATATCATCCGCTGCTTGCAAAATAAAGAAATGCGAATAGTGCATTTGTGAAATGGAGCGACATGGCTTCATCCGCTTATGTATTATTTTGAAATAAGCTTTCATAGCACAGACCGGAAAATCGCAGCAGGGATTCTTCCAGCAGATGAAACAACGCGAATATTTTATTAAATTTGCGAAAAAATACGAGAATATATAATTCGTCAGTTTAATGCTCATTCTCCCCACTTGTAAATATTCACCATCGCTCCGTGCACCCCCCTCGAGTTTGTTAAATTTGAAGGAGTTTGTTGAGCGGCGTTGAAAATGTAATTTTCGGCATTGCATGCCCCTCGAAATTTTCGAGGTGAAATTTCTCAAGAAATTTAAGGCAAGAAGAGTTTCTTTTTTTCGGTAATTATTTTCGGCGGGCGTGAAGGAGTTTGATGGTAAACAATGGTTGGTTCCCCCGTAGTAAAAAGGTCGAGGGGCTGCCCGAACAACCTCTGCTAAATAATACACCGCTTACTGACAAGTGAGTGGCAGCCTGCCAGAAGTGGCAGTTACTTACGAGTGCCAGTTGTAAAAACCGACTCGACTCTACCTGATAACAATGCACCTACTGTTGACCCATCTAAATACACCATCAATGTACCGTGACATCGAGTGGGGGTGGCTTTGCCTCCCGCCGCCTCCCATAATACTGCACTCCTTAAAGCCCAGTTATAAAAACAGCTTTATAGATCTATTCCATTGCATACCAATATCATTTAAAAATATCATCATTAAACGAGGAATTAATTGACATCTGACACCAATGAAAATATTGATTGCATGTACTCTTGAAAGTTGATTCCAATAAAATCAATATGGACGTCTCAACAAGCTTTTGATAGCTTCATCCAAGACCCGCCATCTCTTCTGGGTAGTCCGTATAGCTGAATGCTATTACAAGTAGTTCGTCATCTAATTTTTGTCAGATTTACCAAAAGATGACATAAATACCTAAGTAAACGCTTTAAATAGCGGAATGCAATGTTGGTGACTAGGATTCTTTTATAGTAATATTAACACTAAAGCTAATGATACGAATTGTGTATCATAGTCCAGGCGGCCATTATTATCCAGTCAGTGTGTGTTCCATGCATGCATCATTGATTATGGTCTGAAGATACATACCCTGTACCACGTTTTTTATCAACCGTTAATGGGTTTGTCATATCTAAATTTAGCTCAAATATTAGGTTTAAATATATAGGGGAAATATTAAGGTGGTTGGTAGTTGTCCCATAAAAAGGAAGCAAAATCCAATTAAAAAAAGGGGTCTAATCCCCTATTTCGAAAAAATAAATATAATAATTTCAATTGGCGCATGTCTGACTTTCTTCATCCTGTATGCCATTTGGGGGTTTTTCGCATGACGAAGGCGATCTAATTTTCCGATAGGAGCGAATAAAGCCTTTCCCATCCGATATGAACCGTACAATTATCATTTATTTACTGCAAATTGTGTTGATAATCAAATGCAGCCCCGAAATCTCAGCCGCAATAAAAGACCAAGCGATGAAGTAATTTCCCGTAATTTTCTCCGAACTCAGAATAAAAATCAAAATTATGCCATTCCGCCGACATAAGCTGCGATTTCACCCCCATCTTGTGGAAGATACTCAAATTTATGGCTCGATTTTTTTATTATCATCCGAAAGTTACGACCCCGCATACATTCCCGTAACCACATTCCCAGCGTGTACCCTAGCCAGGGGAGTCGGTAAACGGCCCATACCGCCGTGTAACATTCCTCAAAAAGGGTTTCAATAATTTTTTACAGTGCTTTGCATACCCAATTCCTTCATTGTGCTACATGCGTACGTGTAAGTGTTTCGTTTTAAATATTAACATACGTGGGATGCTCTGAAAATTCCGAGACCCGAATGGAAAGTATCCAAAGAATGATTATGGAGACGAACAATAACGATAATTTATTTAAATAAATAAGCATTTTTGTTGATCGACTTACTTGGATTAAGTTGCTCAAACACCCCCTATTAGATATCAGTACATAACAACACATACCGCCATTAACCCCTAAAAGAGTACTGTGCCAGGGCCTGGTATCCCCCCTCCATTTTTCAGAAAGAGCACTCTTGTGCATTGGGCTCGACACTCCACCGATCATGTCTAAGCCTTCCTAATTTGACGTCATGGCTCATAAATTTGTACAATTCGCACAGCACGTTCCTATACAAAAAATCCAATGGTGTCAGGTCTGGATACCGTGTAAGCTACGGAACAGGGTACGTCCCCAGACAAAGAAATCCAGTGGTGTCAGATCTGAAGACTGTGTGAGCCACGGAATAGGGCAAAAAAAATTGTCGGTCCATGTACCAAGCGTCCTGTATATTCCCGTGGAAACACAACCCTCATCGTTGAATAAAATACATACGGCATTTGAATGAATTTCACTTTTATCTGAATACATAAATTACAGCGCAAGAATTCTCCCTCGCATCCACCCCATTACTTGCCGATATTCGATAATATCTACAAAAACGCGTGCGAGATGTTTGAAAATGAACCCAACAAAAACTTTTCAAACGCATCAGCATCAAATGTGTGCGTGTATGTTATTTGACTCCCCGACTAACATATGTATAATATCCCGCTTTAAATGCCTCTCGTACATATCGGGAAGTTCGCTGAAAGTTTTACGACGTTATATGCTGAAAATTGTGTCGTAAAAGTACTCTTTACTTACTTTAATATTTACAAAGCTAGCGACTAATTCGAATTTGAAAAGGAGGCCATGTGGAATAAAGTATTTTAATCGCAACATCAGCATAATCGAGACGAGATAGCTTTGTAAAGGCCGGTTGTTTTGGTGCTAGGGTCGACGAATAATTATTTGAAAAAAAAACGTAGTACAGTTACGTGGTTTATTGCAAGGATTTTATAACATTGGATCCAAAATTTGCGCGTCCCATGTTTCACTTCACCAGACCAATATGCGCCAACATGGTGCATTCGTTAAACGTCTCGTAAAACAAATCGTGCGCACAAACAATGCTTTTACTAAATCTGTAATATTTGCGGATATATGCACAATAACTTCCAAAAGTTTCATCGTAATCGGATGAATGGTATAAGAATGTATATGGGACAAACAAACTACAGACCACAGACATTAATTTTTATTAATACTCTTTAGATATAACTCTCTAGTTTGTTGTTTTTATATATTTTTAAATGTATAACTTGAATTATTTCAGCTCGACTGGTAGTCTTCAAAATAAATGCTTCGTGCATTATTCCACACCGCTGAAAATCAGAGTGGGCTCGAATTAACCGGATGGGCTGAGTGACCCACGGGCCGCTAATTGTGGGGGCACGTTATGATTTTTTTTCACGATCTAGATTCAAATATCGCATCACCCGAAGACTGAAAAAGAAGGTGATGACGTAATTAAGAGGCAGGATGAAGGCTTCCTGGGTCGGAATCGCCTCTCTTCCGTCGGGTTGTTTATTTTTCACATTGAACAATTACCATTTATCATTGTCATTAAACGAAACGATCACGAGACGCTATCTCGCCTTGTTAACATCGGCCGTTCCCGAAACAAGATCGTACTTCTTATCTTAATCGCCAGGGAGGGATATTTCTATCATGTATGATCACGCGAGCCGGTGATTAGACAAGAAAACAATTAAATGGCTGTGCTTATCAGGCGATATAAATCAGCAGCACTTGATGATGCATTAGCACCAGGGATATAAACACAAATCGACTGCCATAAATAAAAATTTACGAAAAAAATCTGCGATGGAGCATAGAAACCCTGGGCTAAACATTCAATTTAATCCTTTCAATGCGCAGCTTATAGGGAATCCAATCTCGGGATCCCGGACAGTTTTAGGTGCTCATGAATCCCGGGATTAGTAAACGTAATGTCGAAAAATTCAGAATTGAAATTTTTATCTAACAGAAATCATACACTTCACCAAAATCTGTACGCTTGAAAACAGTGGCGTAACTACTAATTGGCAACGCCTAGTGGCGGTAACTGTCTAATCTATGTATGCATATATACAGTGCATATCAATTTTTTATATTAACCTTTCCCTACCGGTGATGTATTTACTACACATCGACTCTAATAATGGGAATATCGATATGAAATATAATAGATACGGGGCTCAGAATTTTTGTATTCCTCCGTAATATAATTACGAATCACATCAAAGTTTTATAGTTTATAAGTATTGATCTGCAGCGACGGAAATAAATAATTTGTCGGTAAATCGGGAATTTTGCGAGTTTTGGTCCGTGTCTCAGCAGAAAGGAATTTTATCAGACACATTGATGGTGTTATACGAAAATGGGGGCTCACGCGGTCATCAACTCGAACTAGCATTTAAATATCTGATGAAGATACCTCCAACGAGTATGGAGGCTGTGCGTACGTATTCAGCAGCAAATTTCCTGGCTTCGATTCTTTCCAATTTGTTAAATATGTATAAAAAATATTTGAATGCTTTACCAATTTCATTTTCGTTATTCGAATAATTGATTTTACGAATAGGTGCGGGTCCTGACCAGGAAATCGTTCAGGCTTGGCGCATTGTCTTGATAAATTTTCCATGCGTCTTTGTGTTAAAATCTTCGGTTACAATGCGATAAACGGTTGTTTGCATCACTTTTTTAACGCAGCCTTTAAGTGGCGTCCTGCAGCGAGCATCAAAGTTAACAACATTAAAGCCGTGAGTAGACCTGTGGAAGGCAATCGACGCATTACGTTAGTCGAGATTACGTTAGTGGTGAATATTAGTGGAAGTGTCCATAGCATCGTATCCGAACATCTTGGAAACAGAAAAATATCAGCAAGGTGGGTTTTACATCTGCTTTACAAGATACAAAATACCCACTATACCCCAGCAAACAAGAAATCGAATATGAAGTGGAAGAAACCTGAAGAGGCGCCTAGAAGGCCTAATTCGGTGAGGGTATGCGGTACCCATCCTACCCCATGACACTCATCCTATTCGTTTTTCTGATGAGTTTTAAATGTGTTTGCACAGTGATCATTGTGGTCACAGTGGGCACATAGCTTCTATTATCCGATTTAAATTTCTGGAACCAATGTTAGATTCTGCGAACTGTTTATCTCAAATCAAAAAAAAAACAGCATACAATTTTGGATGTGTTAACTTCACAATAAAATAATTAAAAAATCTGTTGCTCAAAAATAATAGTTAATAAAATTTTATAAAAAAATAACTAGTAAAGATGTTTTCGTCACTGTGTGCATATATAAGGTCTCAAAATGTACGAATACTTTCGGGCCCCCCTAATATTTTTACATTAACTATTTTTATATTTATAAGTCCAGAATTAAATTACAAATGAATAAACAGACAGACATACAACAAATCTTTTAAGATTTTATAATTATTTAAAATTATGATCTAAATAGTTTAGAGTAATTTAGTTTAGTATTAAGAGTGTAGCGTGCGATTTAACATCTCCACGCAATAGCGCTGTTAGTCTGAGCAGATTTAATTCTCCAGAGTAACAGCGACATCCTCCGTCTCTCTTCAGGTGCAATGTGTTATTTTAACAGCGCCATCTCTTATTGTCATGCGGGGACATTGCACCTGCATATCGACAGATCGCTTCTTACGCGTACACTATTGCTGGTTAGGGTGTGAGAAGAGTTGTCGGTTAGCCTTGGCCGCGGGAAGTCGTCCCTCCTACAGCCAGATCTCTTTCTTTCTCTCTCGTGTAGCGCCCACGCCACAACGTTACAAGATCATTAAAAATATCAGGGTATTCTTATACATATCATATTGAAAATCATTATATTTGAAAATAATTGATTTTAGTAAAAGTCTATTATTAACAATTTTTTCAGGTTAAATAATAAAAATTGGTAGCTTTTTAAATATCACATGCAATAGGAGGAATTGTTCCGGATGGTTTTTACATAGATTTTCCCGATGCGGAATCTTAATGGGAAAAATTTACCCCGATTTAAAATAATGAATGATCAGATTGTGAAATCTGCCTTTTGATTCTTAAGCCACAATAAATCCGGGGCATAATCTTGTCAATGGAATCAGAAAAGTTTTACAAATTCGTTCCGCGATAGTAATCCTCCAGCGGACCTTTTTGTGCGAGGGAAGCGATCCCTTATGGTAACTCGATGGCTCCAGATTTCTTCTTTTCAGTAAATCATTTAAGTTAAGCCAAGAAAATCGGTCGCGTCACACTGGGAAACGTCATAAAAATGAAATGGAGGATTATGCCTGAAGTCCCTGTTTATTCCGCGGAATATGAATGCCTCTCGCCCCCTGGGGACATCGTCAAAACTTATTCGGGTCGTTGTTGTTGCCCAAGGACATGACTTTCAAAGTGCTCTCGAATAATGCTTGCAACAATAAAAAATAAACTCTCGAGTGGAAAACTTGATAACTTGACGTGTCAGTATTTTTCTCATTCGTAAAACAAATAATTCCTAAACAGTCGAATATATAATGCTGAGAATTATTTGTAAAGCATTGCTATTCTGAGCATATTTTTGGCATGCACGGCTTTCAGACCTAATACCACAGGTACCTCGGGTATTCCGTGGATCGCACGGTCTCCAGACCTGACACCACCGGATTTCTTTGTCTGGGGATGTCCCTATTCCGTGGCTCGCTCGGTCTCCAGATATGGTACTACTGGATTATTTTGTTTAGGAAAGTGCCCATCTTCAGACCTGACACCACTGGATTTTTTTTACTATAAAAGTGCTATATAATTATTTGATACGACAAAGGTGCCTACAAAAGAAATCCTAATTGAAAGAATAATTGCCGCCTTTACAAAAATAAAAGAGGAAATACTACTTCAGATAAATACAGTTAATAAACATTAATCTTAAAGACTGTTTCTATCCAATATAAATTGGACAAAGTCATCATATTTTATCTCGTAAGAATTAACGTAAGCCTGTGCTTTTTTCAGCAGTGTGAAAGAAATATAGATAAGGGTTTAGGGTCGAAAGATCTATTTTGGGTCCAACTCGAGCAGAAAAAAAACCAAAACCTAAGAGCTCTTTAAAAATTTACATTGGTCAATCCAATGCAAAAATATAATGCATTTTTAATGGGACATTTATCGTTGCTTTTTAGAAACATTCCTTGCTGAATATTTAAAAGTAACTTAAAAGAATGGCGAACAATGCAAAATATTGATCGAATTTTGCACACATTAAACAATATTAATATGCAAAAAACTGAGAAATATTGGTGAGCATAATGCAAATTTTCTTTGTGCACATAGAAAATATTTTAGAGTCCCGAGGAAAATTTTCTAAGCGCTAAATCCTCCTTACTTGAGGCGCAAAATTAAAGTTCGTTTAATACTTTGAATCGTTATTACTGAGAATTTAAATATTCGGTACGGTAATTTCGAATTAAATGCTTTAAAAGTTTGTGTGAAATCGCATGATTATACCAAAACTGCTTTAATCGCCCATCAAAAACCATATAGCATCATGAAATATTTGTCTAGGATCGTTTTACAGTGCGTTTTACAAATGTATATGCATCTCAAGTGCGACGTTCGGATTAATCCCGCTATCTCAAGGAATCCTCCATATGCTGCGAATGGACTCAAGTGATAAATATTGGTGGCTCATTGATGGCAAGGTCGTGGTGTAAAGGCACCAATACACGTCTAAATATTCTCAAATATTGCGATCCCTAGCACTTCATCATAGCAATCCAACAATATTTAGGTTCATTTGTTGATATACAAGCTTGATTTACACTGTGTGGTCCTAGGAGAAATTCGATTTATTTGAACGATAAATGATGGACACAAGAATATAGCATCTATGTACCAAAAAGAAAACTTGCAGAAAATGTGGTAATTAATTGTTAATAATGAATTTGATTATATTTGCTATGGATTTGCGTAAAAAAAATATGATGGAAAAATATTTTTATTTATTTTTTGTATTTATTTAATGGACCCATGTATTGTCCATGGCTACAAATCGAAGCAAAAACTTGTCTTTATTGCTGTTAAACATAGCCAAACACGCAATTTAAACATCCTCATGACGCTGTTTTATTGTGAGTAAACACGGTACCCTTCTTGCGCACAGCTTTCTCATGTACAAATTTTCAGTCAATATCCAATATACAAAATTTTTTGAAATGCCCACCATAATTGCTAGCTTGTCTACTATCAGTAAATGATCATCCACTTTCATTTTGTAGATTTTCTTGACAATTTATGACGTAGTCACCACTGCGATGTTCGTCTTGGCAGCTCGTACGGTCTCGTTTGAATTCTGCCATTTAATATTTTAATTAATGTTTTTTATGCTTAAAAGAGGAATGGTTTCTTCGTCTTCATCATAATTGAAATGTATGCTTCTGTATAGGATAAATTGTCACATTAGAGCAGTAATATAGATAATTGTACATACGAAACGAAGATGTCTTCCGGTGGGAAATGCTTGATAAAATACTTGGGGGATAGATTGGGATGAAAGCTGACCTTGACGTCAAGCATTCGGTTCTTTGGTGAATTTTAGATGACACACGCGTAGGTAAGATATTAGATTGAAGGAGATATAGAGTGTTCCCGCTAATGGAGCTGAATAAATTTGGCATCGAGGAAGTGTTGGCTCCTGGCGGCAATGTGTCATATTCGCACACGGGTTGTTCACAAGTTCGCCTTGTCACAGGGAACTATGGGCTCCCATACCAAGTATGTTTTTGTCACATTACTTGCTCCACGGGACTGAATAAATCATGCTTAAAGTTAAACAACATGTACGGCCCGCTAATGTTTGCGTGACAACGCTGCAAACACCCGAATTCGTCTTCATATACGCCGAGGGCGGATTGCGCCCCGCTATTTTTATAATTACGCCCCGCATTAGGCTCTACTTCCACTCTCAAAGTGCTCCCGAATGGTTCTGTAATTTTGGCCTGTTTTCCTTTCAAGAAATCCATCCTTGTATAACGCCTACGTCCCCTTTGGTCCTAAGTGGACATATACATTTTTAAATGAACGCTCTTGGTTTTTCAAGTTCAATAAAAAAGAAACCAAAAACATTTTTGATGAACATTTTTTTACCAGATATTCACTCCTAAGACGAAAATTTTTTTTACAAAAAAGTAACCGAATGTATGTATGCATTTGTATACAATGTATACATTTGAACCTTTTATACTAAATACGCGAATAATTTTCGATATCCCTAATATTTAACATAAATAGCATGGATGGAAATAGACGGGCGTCGAATAGAAAGACTTTCTTCTCTAAATAACTATTTATTCACACGAGAGAGAGAGAAAGATCTGGCTGCAGGAGGGACGACTTCCCGCAGCCAAGGCTAACCGACGACTCTTCCCACTCCCTAACCGGCAACGGTGTACGCGTCGGCGAAGAAGCGATCGGTCGGTATGCAAATGCAATGTCTCCACAGGGCCACAAGAGATGGCGCTGTTAAAATAACACATTGCACCTGAAGAGAGACGGAAGATATCGCTGTTAATCTGGCGAATTAAATCTGCTCAGATAAAAAATAATAATAAAGTAATGTTTATGACATTTATGACACAAAAAATAAAGCTCATGAATCATACAAAAAGATAAAATATGTTAAAGAAGTGTCCTTCGCCGTATTTGGACACAAACTAAACTCAAAACGAAAGCATGTAAAAATAATGGATTTCTTTTGGGAGGACCTAATGTATAAATATATTCTTTTGAAATTGGTCACAAAAATACTATTATCGAGTATTCCCAGATAGAAATGATAATTTTTTATATGAGATAGCACTCTTGACCGATTCAGGTGAAAAGCAATAATGGAAGCCGTTAATAGGGTTAACAGCACTAATCAATATACTCCGAGGGAAGTTATTACTCCGTTAATGGTCTAGTGGAATAAATAATTTCTCTCGGAGGTCTTATGAGAGAGGATGTATTTTTTTATATTACTTTTCGAGGCTTTGAGATTGAGAGATGAGATTACAGGTGGATAATATAGATGAAATTAAGGCATAACAGACAGACAGACGCGTCGTAATCAACTCGCGCGATGGGCCAAAGCCGCTATCTTCTTTCAGGGAGGCGAAGGCGCTCGCTAAGATGTTATATAACGTGGAATTTTCCTATTAACTTTGCCCACTTCTTGTATGTAAGGTGGGCGGAGAAGGATGTACGACAATAATCTGCTCTCCGAGTGCTGAATTTGTTTATGTCTCGACTGCTTTATGATTTTCAACGTGATCGTCTTTCAAATCATATCATCTCTGAATGGCGATACATCGTGTGCGAGCTTATTCCATCGTATTATCGAAAAATCGCCAATCCAAAGCCAAATCCTGAATAAGGATACCAAATCCGTCTCGATGGGTTTTTATTAACGTAAGTAACTATTCAATGGCAGATCATGTCGCAAAACTATCTCCAGACGAATCTTCTTTTATCCCTTCTCTGGACATCGATAATAACACGAGAAGACGACTCAAATTTCAGATCAGAAAGAAGCTCCTTAATTCCAGACTATGTAGTGACTATTGAAATATTATTCGTTCAATAAAATAAAATAAATGATTTTATGCGCTGTGTGCTATGCAATAATAATAAAATACTACTGGTGTACGGGTTGCTTTATACCACGTATAGACACCCACATAGTAAATAAAAAGTGGCGCATGCGCGTAACGTCTCTATAATGCATACGGTGGACACGTACACACTGCAAATGATTGTTCCTCTCTTTCCTTTCATTTAAAAAACATGAAAAATTAATGTATAATATGTACAAGATCTGTCCCAAAAGTCATGAAATATATTTTTTTATTGATTTGTTGACAATACCAGTAAAAGTTGTTCATATTCTTCAAAGTACTCTCCAAAAGCATCTACATATTTTATTCCATCGACTCCTATGGTTGGTATACCCGGTCATGGCAGCTTAGATAGCGTCAATGCCGTCAAAGATTTTTTTCTTCGTTGAAAAGAGTCGAAGAATAGATAAAAATGGCGCCATGTAGTCTTCTTCTTCTTCTTGTGGTGTTGCCTAAAGCCCTATGAGAGATCCCCGGCCACCGACAACGTTTGTCCTTCAATTGCCATGCAGACGTGCGGCATCTTTTTCTACCTGACTAACCCAGCGTAGCCGAGGTCTTCCGACAGGCGTTGTGTTTCGCCAAGAGCTTACTGACGTGCAAAGACGTGTAGCTGAGCCCATAGTAATGATGCAGCAAGCAGATAATCCTTTTTCCTCAATATTCCTAGAATATCCACTTAGTAGGTAGCGTTGGCGGTCTATCCTTGAGGTACAAACTCTTTATGGATCACACCTTTGGTGTCAAAAAACGCAATTATCATAGTTATTGCCTTCTTTAGTTTCGGCAATCTGGCGTTTCGTAGGCTTGCTTGAAGAATTCGTGAGTTTCACCAGCTCTTTTGTCGATTTTTGTGCAATATTTGACCATCCAACATTGTTCGGAAGTATCCATCATCGTGCGTCGTGACGTGGTCTCGAAACAAGGATGCACTAAATCAGCTATCCTGATTCTAAAGATGCTCACATAAGACTAAAATTTGATGTTTTGTAAAGCTAAGAATCTCCCACACCTCACCCAATCAGTTTGGACACGCTATGACAAATAGGAGTGTGGTAAAAAAAATATTTCATGACTTTTGGAACATACCCTTTATTCTTTCAATTCGGTCGTAAATCGGATTTAGCCCACGTTCTGCAAATAAATACGAATACTTTTTAATGAATCTCCCGACAACATCTGGCATCAATTCTCAGTTAAAATGTTATCATAATATTTTTACAACTTCTTTGTTATGATATTGTTCGACATAAAAATGATATTTTTTGAAGAAATTTTGAGCGCCAACTTTTTTTCAACTCACTATCATAACATTTTAGCTATTTGAGTAAAATATTAATTATTAAAATATTCCATATTTCAGAATTTATTTAAAATATTCTGAATAACTTTAAATTTTACAGTTGACAGAATCGATTAAATAGCTTATTTTAACTACGAGGATTATCCAGAAAGAAAAGCTACAACATTTTTATTCCGCAAAGTAAAAAAAACGGATAACCGGGCGGCTGGAGCGCGCGACGACGTCTACGTGGGAAGAATTTACTGTGACTGAACAAAATGGCTGATACGCGGGACCAAACAAACTGGCCGTTAAAATCTCTCCTATATACCAGGTATGCCTTAGAAGCCCTTGTAACTTTACAATCAATCCATTTATAAATTAAATCACTAACAAAAATTAAAGAGTTTGACTAGTTTGATTGGATTGATAAGAGCGATTATGAAAATAAAAATTACATGGGATGAATATAAAAAATCTTGGCTCTTGACTCTTAGAACGGCCCTCCGAGACATAGCAAAGACTATTATCGTTTTATTACCGTCCAACATGAACACTAATGGTGGGTTTTTTTACTTCTTATTATTTCAAAGAACCAACAAAATACTATTATGAAAAACTTTCAAATTTAATGTCTTATCGCATTTTTTTCGCTGCAACGCTTAGAGAAAATTTAAATATTTTTTTCCGTCATATAAATTTCTCCAATCATGCACCCCTCGCGATATACCCGACAGCCCTACACGGTTTCTAGAAATTATAAATCATTTTGATTACGATCTATTTGCTCGTTAAGGTGTCTAGAATTTTAAAGTGATTTTATTGACCTCGATTTGACCTGTTTTAGACTGCTCGCTGGGGAGTTGTAACAAATTCCACGCGAAAATTCTGTCTCTTATTGCTTCAATGAAAATTTAAGCTCGAATATTGAAGAACATGTTTGTGAAAAAACCGTGTTTATATAAATAAATGGTGATAGCTAGTATGTAGCGTAGGCGAAATGGCATCCGATGGCAATGTAGCGTGTTCCCACTTCTGACACCAGTGTAACGTGAAGCGGGGATGCTCTCAGGGCAGAGTTTCCGCCGACATTTGCCGGGTTTGCAATCACAATAATAATATAAACGAATACATTTTAACACCCAATAAATATTAGAGCTTATTCTGTAAGCTTTAAATAATAAATAGAAAATAAAAAAATTCTAAATAAGAAAAAACCTTAAATTTCAACAATAACTTGTTAGCATCAGATTCATGCAAAATTAACACAGAAACTTGGAATTTCTAGAAGATTTATTAACTTAGTAAACTGCATGGGTGACACCACATGAATTATCTACATCCAGCGAAGAACAGCAGATGAATACTTGTAATCTCTCATTAGAAACACAAAGTATTCATCCATTTATTTAAGGGATAATAATTTGAAGCGACATGGAGATAGTTTATGATAATTTTATATAAAAAAAAACGCTGATCATCCTTCATCCCTTATGGCTAAACCATAATAAATGTATATGCTTGATAAGATATTGCAAAAAGATATGATGTCATATCGGGAAGTCATGGACATGTACATAAATCATTAGCTTCGTCTTTCGCCACTGTCTCATTTGGGTAAGATATGCAACGCGAATATCATCTAATGGTAATATTATAAAACTAAGAAAAAAAAATCTTATCTGGGTCTGGTAAATTTTAAAAATGATGCTCAAGATAGATGTAAATGGTTTGATGTGATGTTGGTTGCACAAGATCTCTTATATGAACTTAGGACTTACATAAGAAAAAAAAAAATATTGGGATTTTTTCACATCTTCCCTATTCACTTAATATGAATTTAAAAAAATATGTGTAATATGAATAAAAGGATACAAATAGGACCACAGATGAATAGGACACGGATATTTCCAGTCAGAGCTGCATTGCTGAATGCAGTTCAATGCGCTAATGAACTCCTCCAGGCAACTCCATGGATAAAAAGTTGATGGATTTCACGTTGTCCGTTGAACAATTTAGACCACATCGTAAAACGCGCAACCCTACCATAAAATGACCAAACCTCCCCCCAAATACTTCCCAGAAACTAGCCGGAATTGAACCCCCAACAGAGCGCACCAGTTAAAAAACAATGCAGGCGGTTAAAACCAAATAATCAACCCGGTCGGGCGTATTTCATCAAAATTCCATCCAACAAGTATATAATCATCTACTATCGGCTATATAAGCCGGCTTAAAACTTGCTTTTTAAGTCCGGCGATAAATATTTTCAACCATAGTACATTATTAAAGAATTCAGTTAAAATCTGATAGGCAAACTTTCGAAAGTTATCCTGTCAGTTTGGCTAATTCTTCTGCTTTGTAAAAAGCAAACAAAACAGCGGGGGCTCGAGAACAAAGACTATCCTATTTTGGGAGAATTGAATGCTGAATTTTTAATATTCATATTATGCCTGCAATGCAATTATATCTTGAAAATGTAAAATTAACCACAGATGAAATTTTAATCGTTTTTCAAACTTCATCGTGTGAAACCATAACCGCAAATCACCCCCAACGTTTAGCTCATAGAAGGGAGACGAAGGAATGAAATATGACTTCTTGATGCATGTTTTTATTCATACGAAAAGATAAACATCATAGTTACAGGATCAAATATTCCGGTGGGAAGGTTATGTCTTTTCGCGGCCAAGAAGATCGGTAACACTCCAAGGTTCCTATATGCGGACAATGTGGTAATCTTGGTAAACACATGGGGATGAAAAGCGTCTCGGAAACTCTATCTCGAGAGTATTCCGCTACATATTACACTGGTGTCAGAAGTGACGAGTCATTAAGATGCTGCGCCAGTCTAAGTGGGAGGTAGGCATTATTTAGTGCGCTGAAAACACTCGTCACTGAAGACTTAAGTTGGCTTGAGGTTTCTTTATATTTTTCTTTTATTTTTGAAATGCCATTTATAGTAAAAAAAAAAAATCTCGTATACGTTCCTATATCATTCATCCGATTGCAATGAAACTTTGGTGAGTTATTAAGCGTATATCCAAAAGAGTTTATAAATTAGCGGATGCAGTATAGCAATTTTTTTAGCCTGGCAAAAATAGTTGATTGAGATATTCCACAAATATGGTTTAATTTGACACGATGAGGCTCAGTTTTAGAGCGTCGTGGCTTTGTTGTAGTAAATTGCATCATGGATAATTAAATCGGATTAATAATAATTTAAGGTTAGCCTCTCTCCTCTCTAAGACAGCGTGATTAATCAAAGCTAAAGCTATGAATAGCATATGCAGAGCTGATGGGATGGTCTGGTGAGTGTTTCTTCCCACGGGAAGACATTGAGATTCCCTTAAACTAATCAGTTCTGTTAAGTTATCCGCCAGGCAACTTTATAATACATGATCACGTGTACCAACTAATGACATCCTTAATTACCATCCTGCGGTCTTATTTCAACTTTATGCTCCACGTAAACTATAATGACGAATTGATGAATAATTTAAATTTTGACATGGCAGCGCTCGCAGAGCCTGCATTTTATTGAGCACCGCTAATAAAATAATGATGAGACAAGGGGTAACTATATGTAACTATCGCCATGGTAAATATTATTATTAATATAATTTTTGTATCTCGATATGATAAAATTGGATAGATAGCTATGACTACCATATTTGAATGGACTCCCTACTTATGGTGATAACATACGCTATACTACTTTGACTCAAATATCCGGAGCTCGTGACGGTACGCATAATAAAAATATTTGTTTTAATATTGTATTCCAATATTTGTTACAAATCATTAATAAGTAATAAGTAACAATTACGTGATCTTTATCATATCCACAAACATATTGCCGAGTCGACTATTCGACATTTGGTGGCCAAATTCAAATCAGGTCCAACAGCCGTACGTCACCAAAACGCAAGGTGGAAATATCACTACTGTGCATGAGAGTGTACGGGTAAACCCGAGACAATAAATTCCTCGTCGTTCACAAGACTCGGATCTGCACTCTTAAAAAATTCAATAGCTGCAGGAACTTAAGGTAAATGGCGTTGGTTGCTCTACAATGATGGCATTCTGGGCTTGTCTCCTTGGCTATTGTATAGAGATAAGCAGCCATGCCCGGTAAGGGCTATGTCCATCGACCTTCTATAAAGCTGACCCATCGGGACTGCCACACCGCCATGGTGGTTTCTCTGGCCCCTTTCTCCGTTTCTCTTTTTCGGACACCCTGTCTCACTTGGGTGAGCAAATCAATTGGCGGTATGGTAGTCAGTGCCAAGATAGCGCCTTCTGCGGTATGCAACAGTGACCATGCTTCTTCTATGGACTCTGACCGTGTTGATTCTGGCCTGCACTGCTTCGACCCATATTGGGGCACCGTCCAACAGTACCAAGTACGCTACTTCGTTATAGAGTTTTCTTCTACCCCCCAAGTATCGAAAAAAAGCATGTGTAGAACAACCAATTACAGTAGTTGGTGGAGACTATGTCAAAGGCTCACCACTATCCTTAAAATAACAGTTTTAGGCTTTTCGAACGGCAACTTGTTTCCATAGCTAGGTACCAAGAATTACCGAACCGATACGAATACCATGGGGAAGGGGTAGCTCCTGTAGTCCATTATCTGCTGCAGCCCCCTTCAAACTAAGGTTGGATTTGTGGTGGCAGTGAACCTGCGGAAGTTAATCCCTTGAATTTAGCATAACCTTAGTTTTTCCTCCTCCATTGCACCTTCGGGTGCACATGATCTGAAGCTGGTCTTTTCCGCGGAAACCTCGCCTCCTCTGGGGACGTGGGACAAAAGGAGTGGGTACCTGAACGTTCCACGCGTAGCGTTTTTCAGTGGAACAGACCATACAGCAGCGCAATAAATGTGTTAGCCATATAATGAACCCCCAATCCAGTCAATTGCTGTCTGATGTCTGTCATTTTACTCCTTTTTAATTCGTTGCGAAGGTGCCAAATCATCTCTCCGAGATTACGTTATAACGAAGTCCTCTTTTCCATTATCTCTTCTTTTTTTGGTTTCACGGCTGGTATTGGAATTTACCGTTATTCTGACACCAATGTAGTGTGAGTCAATGGAGGATTTTACTAAGCCCATACGCTATCTTCATCGGGTTGGGATCTAACCACACGAGAAGATTTCCTTCTTCTCACAAATCCCCAGGCAGTTGTAAAAACCGAAAATATCTTGACTTCTTGCTTTATTCAATTGATGATTTTAGTTAAAATCATTCTAATGACTTAAATAGTAATTTGTCATCGCGTGCACGACGATATATCGGTGTTGGTTTCACAAATGATATATCGACATCCGGCACTAAAAGGGTTAAAACACAATGCTGAGTCTTTTTCGCACTATAAATCCATATATTTTGATATAAAAAAGTAACCTTTCATTGGCCTTGATTCTTCTTGAAGTCATGCGAGAATTAAATCATTCAACAATCAGATATCCCTTATCCAATAATGACATCTCCGTCGCGTAATAATGCAATCAAATTGTTTCGGGCAATTTATTATGAATATTATGTATGAAACGCAAACCACCCCCGTCGGGGGCAACTAAGGGGGGAGCACCGCAGAAAAAAATAGGGGGGGTCGCGTTTCTCGGCGAAAATGAATAAAACGTGCAAATATTCGCCGGCCGCGGCGCAAAAGAAACGGATAATGGAACATAAATATTATTTTTTCATCATGATCTCTGTTTTAATGACTTTTGTTCTGGGCACTTTATCCGCCGAGTTTTTATTGCGTTTATTTTTTATTATTATTTTTTACTTTTAATTGCGTTTCTTAAATTCTCCGGCGCCCGCCCGCGCGAAAATTAACTTTGATGCCTCAATTGTTATTCTTCTACATTTTTTAATTTTGCCCGCCGAAAAATGAAGATGTACAAAGAAAACAAAAATGTGAGGGCCCTGGGCGGGAGCCGCCGTGCGAATTTGCATCGTATTTAGGGCGCGGGGAAGCACCGCTTATCATATATCAAATATTGCTCTCAGCAAATTTATACAATTCGGTTCTTGCTTCTGACAATGTGCTGAGCGCTGAACTTGATTTTTTCCTACGGGGAACCCAATTTTTTCGTTAAATTCAAATCCAGAAAATATTCGCGTAAACGCGGATGAAACAAATCGTTGTTTGCCTTATTTTTTGGGTGCGATTTTTTGAAACCCTAGCAAAATAAATGAACGGAACACGTGCGACCTTGCCTTTTGACGTCATAAGTCTCATACGAGTATCCACAGAATGTCCCCACTAACAGTTGTAATCTCCACATCAAAGAGCCCTTCTCTGATGGCCAAGTGTATTGCTCCTTGCTCGAAGCACTTTGGCGGTCATCCATAGCTTGATTGACGCATATTAAGTAAAGGTAAAGATAGAATCACGCAACTTGACGTGGTTGAAATTAGTGTACAGTCCCATACAAAAATATACTTATTTATTTTTAGCACAATGAGATTGTTGTATCATTATTACATTCCCAATTTAGTTGATAAGTTTCGGGGGAAAAAACCTAAAATTAAATTAAAAATCAATTGTCAACTTCTGACACCATTGTTAACGTTACGCAAGCCATATAGCGCGAATGCCAGTATATAAAGTCCACCAACCCATCTAAGATTTGAAATTGATTGGCAGCCCTGTAGAATATATCATATTCTACAATGGTAAAATTAATAAGAGTAGACGTTGTTGGCAGTCGTAACTCTCTTTTGATGCTGTGTATGCCACTTAAAAATATAATTATTTCGTGTCCAATTAATTCCTCAAGCATAACAGCAAAAAATATATATACTGCCGTGTACATATAGGGTTTTTTATTTACCAGATATATTCCCATCTTGCATAGGGCTAAATTTTGATATCTCCAAAAACTAAAGCACATGGTGACTATGGATAAAAAAAATAGGTGTTATGAAGATCGATGTTCGAACCGTCAGGATGTCTGGTCCGAATTTGGCAAAGGTAGGGCTCAACACGTACTTTGTGATGCAAACTAATGTTAGTAGCGAGTTTTCGTGCAGAGAGACGGAATTGTCAGGCATTCGTTACAATACGGGCGCCGGGTGTACAAATAAAAGCGTCACAAAGACCGGCTTGTATCGAACAATAGGCTCTCGTAGAAACATGTCGGATGTCGGGCTGTATTAAATATTTCACATAGGCATTGTGCGATTTTATGTGAAACTGGCAAAGTAACAATGGAGGTAAGCAAAGGGACCGAAAGAACTCTCATGTATAAATGCATATATTAAAACTTCTATATCCCTACGACGTAACGAATTTGCGTCGCACGTCTCAATAATGCACGACCTCTATACACAATCAAATCTATATTATATTCGCTTTTCCTCGTCCTAAGCATTTACGTTAATGGTCTCGGATACCTTTTTGTGCAATATTTTGATATAATTAGCTTGCGTTCGAACCAACAACCTCTCATAGTCCGGGTACTGCGTACATCTATTAGTCCATATAAAAAAAATATAAAAAAGATAAGTTTTACATAAAAATTGGCAGAACTCAGACAACTACGTCATTGGAAATCTTACATAAGCCGACTACCGGATGATGGTGCCAGAATAATCGAAGCGGTATACAATAATCGGAAACAAATTAGTCAAACATTCCTTAGAACTATGTAAAACTTCACCGACAATCCAGATAATAAAAGGAGAAATTGAGAATAAATAGGAGTGGAGAGACAGTAAAAGCAAACAAAAAAATCGTTCCGTAAAAAAAATATATATATATATAATAAATAGATGTCAAACAAATAAGTAAATAAATAAATAAAATAAGTAAAAATAAATAAGTCAATTAAAAGAAAGAATGGAGGCAAAACTACGAGAGCTCTTGGATCGGTCCAATTCCCTTCGTAGTATTTGCCTGGAACGCCTTTAGCGCCGAAACTTGTACAAATTGCTTTGAAGGCGTTGAAGGCACCAGGACTAGCTACCAAATCCTTGTGCCCAACAGGCCCCTCACTTGACGTGCGGATGTCCAATGATTTGGGCACTACCAAGGATATTTATTCCTCCGTTGAACGAATCCGAAAAATAAGTAAAGATGACGCCCAATGTTCGAACCACCTTCGCTCCCATTCGTCTAATGCAGCCTTTTGTGCCCACTCTCTCAGGTCTCTGAAGCCTACTAGGATTAAGAGACTGGTTACCAATTTTGATTACTCGGTCGTTTTATCATCGAGATTTGCAAGCGCTGAGCTTGCAAATTTCAAGCTGCAGATCAAGGAGTATAAGGTCAGCTAGTATAGTAAAACTGTCCGTTGAAATTGTCTGATAGGTCCTGGTAATGCGGGGCAACGGCAGTCTTTGTACGCTGTTAAGATGCCGATGGCTGGTTTTGCACATGCGGTATCGTCCCAGTCTTTCCCACCATGTGCCGGCTCCATATAGCGCAATGCTAACGTAGATAGCATCGTAGGCGATGCACATATTTTTCCTGCTGTGGCCCCAGTTTGCTCCTACAAGTCTAGGCATTTTTCCAAAAACCCTTGCCGCTTTAGCCGTCGCGTCAGCAATATTTTGTTTAAACTGACATCCCTCAGTTAGCGTGACGCCCAGATAGGTGGTGTGCTTTCTGAATGGCAACAACATCACCACCCAGTTTAATAGAAGCCAGCCAACAGGTTGCCAATTTGCAATATTGCCACAACGTACAGATAGTGGCTTAGTTCCTTCGTAAGTCAAGTTCAGTCTTTCAGTCATACTGTCATCAATTCTGTCTATTCCCAGAGACTTCATGGAATTCAGGTTTTTAACCAGTTCTTCTAGTTCTTCCAAGTCGGGCAGAACCACATCTGGCCCCTCATGGGAAGTATCCGATGCTTCTGCTCTGATGGTTTTGTGTGTCGACAAGTCCGTTTCTGAAGTATCATGAGGTAGCAGATCCGGAAACTATTGGAATCTTGTCCTGAAGATACCATCGTCTACGTGAAGGACTGGAAGAATACAGCCCACAATGAGGATAGCTGGATCCCATGAATTCGACTGAGAGTTTATATTACACTTTTTGAGATGGCTTTTAACAATCCCAGTTAAACACCCCATTTGAACATGATTCATAACAAATATCTATTTTAAAAATATGATCGCCAGCCACATCTCCTCTAGATTTGAACCCATGATGAATGATTTATTAATCCAACCACTAAATTATATAATTACCTACATATATGTAACTTGGGTAAAATATCATCACCACGCAATGGTGCTGTTAATTTTTGCAGATTAAATTTGCCAGATTAACAGCAACATCTTCTGTCTCTCTTTAGACACAATGTGTCAATTTGACAGCAACTGTTGTTTAGTCGATTTATATCCACTTATCCCTCCGCTCGACTAGATAACGACCCAAAAGAAGAACGAACCCGCGTGCAGCGCAGCCATCTCGATAATTTGGACTCTGCTCGATAGCGCCCCCAATCCATCGCGCTACATTGGTGTCAGAAGCACCCTTCGCCCACGCTACAGATATAAATCTTTTATACGTCCCAATTAAATATTAACAAATGCTATTGATGCCATTCATTCAAATATTGTGATGATAAAAAATGGAATAAAATACAATTGATTCGTTTTTGCCAAATTAATTAATAATTTTTAATTCAAAGTTGAAATTATGTCATAAATATTAATAGTCGACTCATATTCATTTTCAATTAAAGACTTAATTATTTAGGTATTTAATTTTGATCATAAATTCGTTTGAAATGTAAGACACTTTTATTTTATCTAGCTTCAGAATATTAACCAAGGTCAGTTTTTGTAGGCAGTATAAAACATAGATTTCTTAATTTATTCAATTATTTATAAAATATTTAGCAAAATCTAATTTAATAAGCAACATTTAAGATGTGGATTTCAATTAATAATTAATCAAATTATTGTGTATTTATTTCCGCTTTTCAAGCGTTCCATGGACAAACGACTGACAAACAAATTAGATTTTTAGGCTTTCTTTAGAGATTAAAAAATATGGATATGCGAAATATGTGGTTATCGGAGTTAAGTTCATAAGCTCTGAATGCATGTTGTATATATGAGAATAAAAATATAAATAGCATTAATATAACCGCATTTCAATATTATCATTTTGGCTTATGTAAACCAAGAAATATTTGAAGATGCTTCAAAATTAACAGCTAACGATATCCTTGATGAAGAACAAATACCACAAGCTATTTTAGAGCACGTTGATTCCACGTTAATTGAATTTCGTGGGAGAGATTCCACTAAATGCAACTTCAATTCTGGAAAGCCTTCAATTGGGCATTAAATTTGAACGCTGTTTTCTCATAATTTATAAAAAAAAAGTTATAATTTAACCCATTAAAGTCTTGGATGCTGGATATCACAATTAAAGCCAAAACAGATATCAAGATGTATCCGAAACATTTTTTTTTTAATTAAACAAATTCCGAAAAAGTATGTTCTAAAAATGATAAATAAAATTAAATCAATACATGTATAACAATAATACATCAGCGCAATGCATCGCGATTGATCGTGGTGTATTTCTTAGATGATTGTCGTGACCAACGAGTTGGCTGCGATGAACGACGGAACACGTATAAAGGTGATAGAGGCCGAAAACAAGCAAATTTCAAATAAAATATCGAACAATATATATACATATTTAAGATTGTATATATTTGAGTATAGCATAAATGATTTAATGCATGGCTGGTTGCCTCACCGGCTCGTTAAAGAGAATCGTGTGCAGTGACTCAATGCGTCACGCACCCTCTCAATCGTATGACACGCTTTGTTCCCAGTGTCTAGAAAGTCACATTCGAAGTGTTAATATTTGGTCATAAGGAAGGCATACATAAGAATTGTGTATGGATTTACATACAGCCTGAAATGGCCCTTATGCCTGGAGAAAAATATTCGACAAAGCGAGGGTTGCCAAGCGTTAAAGACGAAGCTTTCGGAATGGTATTCCGACGTTTGTCTTACATTTAGATAAGCCTAGCGGAAACATCCTGATGAATATGTATTTCCTTATTAAGAATTGTTGGAACTGAGCTTTCTTGCGCACGTCTACCTATGCCCCTGTTTATGTATTAAATGTATCAAATATCAAAGGTTACATACACACCTACGCCGGCTTGAAAAGGATCACGCCTCATACGGGTGTGGCTAAATTATACATCCCGGGATAATCGTGTTTCCCCCGACAGGAATTTTGCATGATTTTCATTAACCGGCATATCATACGCGAAGGATGATCCTTGAAAAGATTTCATAAGAGACTATTTCAATCATATCAACAAACACCCACTCCTTGAACCAACACCCATCAGCTACATCGATAAAATAATCTGCATGATAATTTTAGATCAAAACAACCACATTTTTATACGAGAAATGATTTCAAATAGAGATCATAATCCTCTTTGATACTTTTTTTGAGATTTTTTGTTCGTCTGCTCCTAAAATAGCTCACAAATTAAACTACTCGCTCTTGTCGAAATTCGGCTTTTAACAAATTACTTTCTTTGTTTATAAAGAGTTTATATCTACGCTTCTCTGTCTTTCGTCCTTTTGAGATGACAAGATCAAACAGTTTATAGATGCTGCAAGCATTTATATTTAAGCTTTTTGACAGCGACAGAATCAAACTATAAATGTAGTTTTCGCATCGCTTAACAAATGGATTCCATTATATTTGATCATTTGGATGTCAAATGTCATATTTGCCAAGCAAATTTCATTTCCAATCGTTCAAAAAAATATATAAATTTTAGCAATAAAATATTAATTTGCGTTGGAAAGTACTAAATTCTACTCATCATTGCTTTAATTAAAAGCTTAATCCATTACTTTTTTAACTTATTTATTAAAAGTAGATATAAATGGATTAATTATATTGTAACACTTCTGACACCAGTGTAACGTGGCGTCGGTGCGCTTTAAAGCCGGAGTCCTCGGGCCGATAGACGCTAGTCATAAATTAACACCAAAGCAGATCCTACAGAGCCTTCATTTTGGAACCAATAAATTAATTCTCAGAAGTGATCTTATCCCAAAAAATATAATTTTCTATACCATCCACGTCCCAATCCAGCAAATAAAATTTTCTTTGATCGCAAAATATTCGTAGCTCCAAGTAGTCTGCTTCCATTCAAATACATTTCATGTAGATAGCTCCATACATTTCTTAATAGAATAATCAATTAAATCATGGTCTGGTGAATTCAGCGAAAAGGCGTTTTATTCCTTCGGCACTTTTCAATCTTTGCGATTGTCGCTCGAGCGATTTGATGGCGCTTATTGACCTAATGAAACACTTTAGTCGGCGATTAACCGAAATGAGTACTTTTTTCACAAAGTCACACTCGAGCTTTCATTTTTGGAGAGTAGACTTCACATTTAACTTAAGCATGGGAATGTGATATCTCGGATAAATTTTCACCTTGAGAATAATTCCACGTCAAAATTGAATCTATTCTAAGCGAAAAAATTCCCCGAATTGGGATTAATCTCTAGATAAGCTTGACATAAAAGATTCCCTTTGATATGTCTTGTAAGCCAAAATAATTCAGATGGAATATTCAACTATTGTAATTTAATGAAATTTTTTTTTTGCTTTTCTACAATTGTTCAGATATGTTTACATTAATAATTCAGATAAAAGAAACAACCACTTAAGATATAATTGCAGCTCGACTCAATGATTTTGTTTATCTGTGATTCAATCTTATGTCTCCCTTCAAACATAATGTCAATTTAACAGTGACATCTTCTGTAGTTCTGCGGACACGTTGCGTCTGCACCGCTTTATATCCACGCATAAGATAGAAGTCTTCGGTTATCCTTGGATGCGGGAAGATGTCCTTCACGCGGGTTAATAGCTGTAACCTCTCTCTCCATACATAAAAATAATTAATTAATCCATACATAAGACGACATGTTGAGAATGGATATACAGCGACTTAGTGGATTATTTGATGGCTTCTATGATGAGAGAGTCTAGAGTAGAGAATCCAATCCCGAGTCAAAATTTCAATCCCGGACTTCGGGATTGCATAAGACCATCCCGGGATCCCGAAACTGGGATAAATTTGATCAAACATTACTAATAAGTTCATTTGTTTAATATTAAAAATAATTTTATATATTGAATAAAACACTAAAAAATTCAAATATTATTTTGAAAATATGCCCGAAGTAATATTAAAGCATCGAGTGTTTAGTCGTTTAGTCTGGATCTGATTTTGGAAGCCAACACCATCAGGGTGACTGCTGAGACACGGACTAAAACTTGCAAAATTCCCGATTTTCCGACAAATTATTTTTTTCCGTCGCTGCAGTTGAATAAATTTATACTATAATACTTTGATGTGATTCGTAATCATATTACGGACGAATACAAAAATTCTAAACCCCGTATCTATTATATTTCATATCGATATTCCCATTATTAGAGTCGAGGTGTAGTAAATACATCACCGGTAGGGAAAAGTTAAAATAACAATTTGACAGACAATTGCTACCCCCTAGGTGTTACCTAAGCTCGCCAATTAGTAGTTACGCCATTGTTTACAAGCATACAGATTTTGGCGGGAATGTCTCGATTTAGTAGCCTTCATCGTGCTGGTGAAGTGTACGATTTCTGTTAGATAAAAATTTCAATCCAGAATTTTTCGGGATTACGTTTACTAATTTTATGGGTGGGTACCGTAGAGTGAAATACCCACCCAATAGTTAAGACGACAGTATTTCTATCAGTATCCGACCATTTTCATCTCACCACTCGGCATCACCGCGGTCTGAAATCAAGACGAACCCACATGCGAGTACGGCCGTATCGGTGAACACTTGATAGCTGGGAGCGGCACTCCCGCTTCACATTACACTGGTGTCAGAATTGTTATAATATAATTAAATCATTTATATCTATTTTTTCTAAATAGCTAAACACAAAAAAAAATATTAAAGCAATGAAATGAAATGAAAGATCGTGCATGATAATATAAGGCCACATGTTGCTTCAGCGATGAAAAATTATATTTCGAAACTTGGATGAAAAGTTTTGGTACATCTAATCTACTCACCAGGCTTATTATCAACAGGTTATCATTTTTAAAAACTTGTAGCATGAAGTAAAAACATCCCAGCGCAAATATCCTATATCTGCAATCATAGTTGATGAAGAGGTTCGTCATCTGAAAGTCTCGAGTGTGGATGTTTTTTTTTTTTTTTCGAAAACCATGAATGCAAATATCTTTAATGTTTCTAATAATATTTTTAGTGATTTATATTTGAAATATTGAGAATCTCGGCATAAAATAATTGTTTCATAGATCCGCACTACACATGCTTAAATAATTAAAAGCGTTCTGTTTATTAGTTCTAAAATAAAATTTATATAGGCACACAAGGGCATTAAGCATTCATCCGATGGTGCCCTTGCGAGCAATACAGGCCTACGGGCTCCAGCGAATTTTATAAAGATATCAACTATATATTATCGTTTATTTCCCCAACAACAATACTTAATTAGCCATTCATAATTATTACATACACTACACGATTTCTCCGGGATGGGAAGTTCGTCCGGATAATGTATTGCCGGGGAGGCTGGGAATATATTAAATTTTTCGAGGCGAAATTGCGAATAATATTAGTATAAGAATGAAATTGAAAGAAATATTCAAATGGGGACATAATAGACGCCCGCGAAAAACACACCCGTCTTGGCGTTTTTCTCCAGTCGGAAAACTCAAAACGCCTTTGAAGAGTTTGGCGAAGTTGCGACTCATCAATTTTCATGACATTTTATTTCATCCGCGTGTATTTATTCAGATTGCTTAGCTTTTGAAGACCCGACGCCCTCTTTGTGAGAGTTTGCATAGAAATGTCGGAAAGTTCTGCGAATATTCGACACCGCCTTTTTTCCTCGAGAATATCTTATTTCGGCACAGAGAAAATTTCACTATGAACTATGAATTCTGATACGCGTTTCCAATGCCGAATAATTTTCAAATCGACCGAGAGCATTCCAAAATATTCTTCTCGAAAGAAAGCCCCGAATTAACATCCAATACATCCCCTGTAGATTTTACAAATGATCAAACCTAAAGATATACAAGGGCAGTCCCTGAATTACCCAACCTAAAAAAGAAAACACAATAAATTTGTGTTTCACAGTATTGTAAAATATTGCTCGATTTAAATGTCCCCATGACGCTGCTTTCGTTTTATTGTGAGCAAACGCGGCACCCATCTTGCGCACAGCTTTCTCATGTGCAAACTTTCAGTCAATGTGCGATTTATGGCACTTTTAACAAGGTTCATCACATCTGCTAGCTCGCATAATATCAGTTGATGGTCATTCAATACCATTTTATGAATTTTCATTATATAGTACAGCGATGTTCATCTTGGCAGCTCGTACGGTTTCATCTCTGCCAACCAATATTTTACCATTGTAAATAAATGAGCAGACTCCTTTATGCACATGCCATATATACATGTATACCATGGCATGTATACCATGCCATGGTATACATGCCGCGACATAAGTCTTATGTCGCGGCAACCAAACATGGGGATGAACGAACGTTGGACAAAATGACTCTTCTCTGGGTAACTTTTTATTTATCACAAGAAAGAAAAATCTGGCTGCGAGAAGGACGTCCTCCTGCAGCCAAGGCCAACCGATGACTCCCGCCTCCTGCGCGTCACTACCCAACCGGCAACGGTGCATGCGCAAGAAGCGATCGGTCAATAATTGCAGGTGCAATATCTCCGCAGCGCCACAGGACATGGCGCTGTTTAAATAGCACATTGCATCTAAAAAGAGACGGAAGATGTCGCTGTCAATTTGATGAATTAAATTCGTCTTATAATTATTAACATATGAACATCATAATCATGAAAAAATATTTTTTGCAGAACTTTCGTGAAAAAAAAAATGACCATAATGCAAAGGAACCATTTTCGCAATATGCCGACAGAGCTCTATTCATTTGCTCTCCGTGAATAGGCTCGTTTTGCCATTATAATGATGAGAGTGTTGGCTGTGAATAATCCAGGAAGGTTAATAATGGTCCCTTTCATCAAGATGAGCAACCAGTCACGTCGGTCACTTGTGGCAATCGGGTTATTATTGTTAATTGCACCCATTATAACACTAAAATGGGATAACGCCTGATTGCTATTTATATTAATTACATGTCACGTCTAAACACTGCCATTAATTTTGATCGAGCGATATAAACCGATGGAGGCTGGATCGTGGCGGTCAATCCTGGACCCAAGTCAAATGTCGGCATCGAAACAATTGACTTTGTAACTGGAGGAAGTAATTTGATAATGGACTAACATGATAATATTCATGCTTTGGTGTGTGAGCTATGAGTATTTTTTTATCCGCACACCTCATCACGATAGAGTTCATAAAAGCCTCCCTCCTGCGCAAAACGATCCTATGTGAGCATTCTGGGTATCTACCTCGCACACAACTCTTTGTAACTAAGTTTTTCCAAAACAATATCATCAAGGAGACCTCGAAAAATGTCAGGAAACTCTTCCTGGAGATTGTCCAGCATCACACGGTGATAATTTTGCACTTATCCTTCAATTTTTTACATAAGTTCTATTAGATATAGCTGATGATCTTCCAACACATGCCTCATCGTGAGCATCAATATGACCTTCTCTGAACAACATAACCCACTTTGTGACATGTTGTCGACTCATCACATCACTACCATAATCTTCCAGTGGATATTCGCGACGGTATTGTTCTGCAAATTCAAAGAACGGACCGCGTGGATATCGTACGGACGCGAGATGGCGGGAACGCGCGACGACCTCTCCATCGGATAAATTTACTGTGACTAAACAAAATGGCCGACAAACACGCATAACCAAACAAACTGACTACACGCTAAGTGTGTCAACTTCGAAACAATTTTTTTGTTTCGAAGTATATGTCAAAATATATATAATACACAATTGGAACAACATAATAGTTGAGAGCATTTCAGGGAAAGATGTGTGGCGTTTCATTTCGTTGCATTCGTTGCTGCGACATCGACCGTTGCTTTACTCAGTCGCAAAGGCCACACCGGGAAGTCATTAGAAACACCGGGCGCCCCTTACGGTTATCCACGATAATAATCAAGACGCCGATGAACGCGCAGACTTTTACAAGACCCCATTTCGAGGAAGGGGCACGGTACTCAATCTCTTCGACGTTAATGTGGAAAAGGAGAGCAAAGAAGACAGAAAGGGAAGAACAATAAAAATATTGAATTCTCTAGTATATCATTTTATTATCCAATTCAAAAATAGTAGAAAATAAGGTGGCTTCTTGGCTAACGTTATCTGTCTTAAAAAATCAGATTTATAATTTAAACTGTCGCCATTAAATACAAAGAATGGAATAAAATTGCGGCACAATGAGAAAAAATGGGCTTCCCGCTAGCTGTGCACACACAAGTGGGGCATCGGTGTGACAGTAGCACAGGAGTGATTTGTATTCTACATTAGGCCCGTCACATAATACGCCCATAAGCCACACGAACAGCCCCCCGCTCGCGGAATACGGCCCTGTAATAATAAATACCTGCGGTTTTATTGCGTCGTTTTGGTTCGATTCATTACCGCAGCATCTCACAGTTGGTGAAGCCCTGCCCTGCTAGCCAGGAGGTGCTTCATTAAGATATATGATCTGGTTCACCACCTACACCCAGCTTGCGGATAAGAGCATCCCTCCACCTGCTTTATCGCTCGGGGAATATCTCATGTGCCAAGTCGAAGCGTGGGGTTATGCGAGACCCAAAATTAACCATCAGAAGCTAAATTCGCATCCAACGACCATAAATAATAGTATTGCTTAGTCGCAGCTAAGCCACAGGTGGAATATACCCGGATGGATGGGTGTATGAGAGAATCCCGCGAGGACCAAACAAAAGTGTGATACGTTAGGCCCTATCGTTTTCCTTTCACGTCAAATATATTTCGTTTTGCGCATTTTCGCATAAAATATAAGTTTATTTATAAAATGGCTGAAAGCTTTTTGACACTGCGTGCAGGGTAAATCATGAGCTTTTTACTTTGTGAGTTCACAGTATCTCAACCCGGGGGACTGACAAGTATCTAGGAGAAGCGTCACTTAAGCTACATATTATACAAACAAACAAACATACTCAAAAAACATTTTAAATATGGAAAATAACAATTTTGGCTTTTGTGTGAGACGCCTTTGAAATGCATGATGGCGTTGAATCAGGTATTAAATGTATCGCATGCTACATCAACCCTTTGATTAAATTACACATAGATGCGCATATCCACCACTTCACACAGTATATCAATAAATGAACCTTTACACAGTTGATAGCACACAATATTAATTAATTTCTTCGCGTAAACATAAACAATATACACGTGTGTCTTCACTTTTAAATAATTACATTATAAATTTAATGTTTATTCGATCGTAATCCATTGATGATTGAAAATATTTAGACGTGTAGGGGTACTTTTACACCACGATCTTACCATCGATGTACGAGTGTGCGATGCGACGCAAGACACTATCTTCGTCTCTGATTCCAATTTATATCAAACACTAATTTATATCAAACAAAACACTCGTTCGTGTTTTCGTGGAAACGCTCAATAAATTTTAGATTTCTAATGCTATGAATGTGTTAATTAAAATTAATGTATGCAGAATTACACTCATCAATAGTGAATTGGGATTTAATGCCCATTTTTAAAATACACTTGGCTCTGTTTTTATGCGGATCTTTTTTATGCGATTTTAAAAAATAATGGAATTTATTCCTCATTCTTCTATAGAAGACAAAGCTTTTTTATGCGAATTCGCATTAAAAAAAATCTACAACTAACACTAGTATAAGTTACAACCGTTATAATGTAAGTGTGTATAGGGCGATGGCCGAACGGAACTATTTTTTAATTTGGCAACTCTTCTCAACATCTTAAGAATTGCATTTGTATGATCGAGTAAAATATACTTTAGTAAAGCAATTCTAATATAAATATGTATTGTTTTTATTTTTTATGCGAATTTTAGTACATTCCATCACATTGATTTGAAGTTATGCGGTTTTTAAAAATAATGTGCTTCTAATCCTTTTTTATGCGATTCTTTTTTATATGCGACATCCTAAAATCCTAAAGAACTCGTTTATCGCATATGCGTCCGTAAGTAACGCTCTGAATTTTTATCGCCATATAAAATGGGTACGTGTTTAATTTGTTAACAAATGCAAAAGGGCATTGACCATATTTATTTTACCCGTTGTTTGCATAAAATACGCCGCAAAAAAATGGACGTTATAGGAGTATTGATTGTATTTGTAATATCTATATTAAATAGCATATTTACACGATAAAATGGTTTTATTTTGATGAACATTTGAGTATTATGTGTCTATTTAACAGAAAATAAATCAATGTCACCCTTCACCCCATTCGGGCGGGCTTAAGTTGAACATGTCAAGTATCAGATGAGAATATCCGTCTCTGTAAATTTGGAACATTAAGTAATAAGTGTATTCAAATTATTCTCGTTGTTTCGTATTAACTATGAAAAATTAGCATTTTGTCTGGAAGAGAGATCGTGTTGGGGCTTGGAGGTATTTTCGACATGTACGAATGATTAATATCATCCCACCCTGTTTCGAATTAAACAAGTCTACCGCGAACGCCTCTTGATTATCTAAGCGAATTAGTTTGTACCTCTATGTTCTCTAGCAGTAATTAAAACATTACTAGAACAGCACCAAATAATATATTCAAACGTGACTCCGACCACACCTGTTCAAATCCTTTCTGGCTCCTACACTATTTGTCGATTGTTCCGCTCACTGCTCGGAATATTCCGCCGAATACCGATTCGAGCGCAAATTTGCCACTTTTCCGAATAAATTTCGAACCGAGCTCCCAAAAAGAGACGTACATACTAATTAGAACCTTTCGAATAGTATTTAGAGCGGGATCTACAGCAAGGGCGAAGCCGCTCGAAGTTACCCCGTCTTATGAAAGCTGGATGTAATTACTACACCAAACGGGTTATTCATTATTCGCGCTCGATTTCGAGACATTTTTGAGACACCATCATAAACGAAGACGAATCTCTGAAAAGAATACCCGTTTGGGGTCAATAAATTGTAATTTGCGTGTAAATGGGTCATGCGTTCCATAAGAAAGCTTACGGAGGGCGCGAGCAACCCCCGGCGAGTCTTCCGGCCAACCCCCTGATTTATGACCTCGAAAACATCAGAATGTGCACAATGAATGCATTGTGTTTTTTTCTGAATAAAATCGTTCTTTTCACGCCATTTCAAATAATGCCTTCAGATTAAAGCACAATTCCGCTATACAATATTTACATAAACGATAATCAGATCATAATGAAATCATCACAAGATGCTGGATAAAACTATTTGGTTCAGTATGCTTTGCATGTATGTAGATCTAAAGCTGTTAAACAGGACCAGTGGAGTCGCGAGCGAGCTGAGAGTTAGGGTACACGGGTGACATTTTGCGTGATCTGGGTGAGACAAAGCGGGAGTTTGCATTGCGCGAAAATAAACTTTGTTTCGGCGAAATTGAGTCATCCGTAATCGGGGAAAAACATATACTGTCTGAAATGACGACATCTATCGCTTACTGAACGTGAATCTTTATTGGTCCGGTGATGACGTGTAGGAAATGAGAGTCGTCGGATAACCTTTGCTGCGGAAAGACGTTCTTCCTACGACCAGATCTCTCTCTCCCTCTCTCTATAATACAGTAATTAAAAAAACAGTTGTAACGTGGAAGTAAAAACCAATTGGAAAATTACCAAAATAAAAAGTTGCTATTGCCGTGTATGCCAGTCAGTTTTTTTTTTCTTAAAGGAAAGATTTTACAGAGAAGTGATGATACTCGGCAAACTGATTCATTCCAGAATGCGTAGCGTGGATGAATTATCTTCCCTATGCAATGGCGTTGTTAATCTGAGTAGATTTAATTGGCCAGTTTAACAGCTACATCTTCCGTCTCTCTTTAGGCGCAATGTGTTATTTTAACAGCGACATCTTTTGTAGCGCTGCGGGTACATTGCGCTTGCAATACCGACCGATTGCTTATTGCGCATGCACTGTTGTTGGTTGGGTGGTGACGCGCAGTAGACGAAGATTAAGAAAAGTCATCGGTTAGCCTTGACTGTGGGAGGACGTCCTTCCCTCAGCCAAATCTCTATCTTGTGTATAATAAAGATGTTATCTAAGAAGATAGTCTTCCTGTTCAACAGCCCATCTATCCGTCCAGCTAGATCATGACTCAAAAAAAAGAATGGACCTGTGCGCTAGCCTGGCCATCCCGACGAGCAAAACAATGCGAATCATCGAACTTTCTGAAGCATAACACAGCATTCCAGATGGATATAAGCAGCGTTCATATCTTAATCATCTTAATTTTTATAGCTGAACAATGAAATTACCTTTAAGAAAGATCACTACGAGAGAAGAAGAGCATTAAACTGAGTATAAAAGAAGTGTTGGTCGCCATAAAAATCAGTTTACTTTCAAGCTCGAAGTAGTTTCAGTCTAAAGCATAGCTGGAGAGTTTGGGTCTTTTACACTTCACAATCGCAGCCTGTCTAAACTGGAGTATATCATCTTTAAAATCCATCTTTAAACCAACCCCCTTATTGAGTCGTGGAAGATAACTGGGCCCCGATATTCAGCTAGGGCTCGCTCACGTACAGTCAAGATCAGGGTATTTCTATTCGCATCCAACAACTTTCATCCCACAGGTCAGCTCCATCGCGATCTGATAAAGCAGAAATAATTCGCGAACGAGCGTAGTTATCTTGGCGAATACGTAAGAGCTGGAAGCGAGGACTCTACCCCGAGAGCGCCCCACTTCATGTTACACTGGTGTCAGAAATGGCGGGTCGTTAAGATGCTGATCCGATCTGGATAAGAGATATTTGACCGCCTGATTTAATTTTAGGCGTAAACATAAAATTGTAACAATAATGATTTTTTAAAATAAAATAAAATTGTGAAAAACGCAATGAACAGATAATTTGTTTTCCTTTAATATCTATATAAAGTAAATATTTGCTCAGTATATTTTTGAATTCCTTCTGATATACGATAAAAGTCGAGAGCCTAGTTTTATTCAATATGTCTATGCAACGTGGAAAAATAGTTCTTCAAAGTACTCAAATAATAGAGATTTTAGAATGTAATATTGGATATAGCGAATTGGAAAATATCCAAGCAAACGACTTATAAGCAATATTTAAATATACGCAGCTAGTCATTCAAGTCGAACATATTCCAATATTATTAGAAATGCGCTTTCAACAATTGTTCGATATTCTTATACTAACGTTAACTGCAAAACGTTATGAAATATCATATAAAATGAATAAGCACCCAATATCTTGCTTTGTTTATTGCATTCAATGAGTTCAATTTTGCTCTGAATTTCTGAACATTAATCGCCACGATAAATAAGAGCTCCCGCTTAGGCTCACCCAGATGACGTCCGCGTGCTCTAATTGATGCATTTCTTTAGGATTTATTGCTACGTCAAAATCGGATAAGTCAATTGAATCGCCCTGTATGTTGGTTAAACATTTACAGTTAGCACAGCCCACGCTACAATCATAATGGATGAACACAGCTCAAATACTTAAATAAAAATTAAATCATTAGCCATTTTATCAATTCATGTCACACGCCGATTTGACCACATTTAGTGCATTTAGGAAATTTCCCATTAATTCCTATAATTTTATTTCGCCCCAAAATGAATAAATTACGCAAATACAGTCTGCAATTATCATAACAAATTACAATCGTAGAAATTTAAACAACATGACCGATCTGTCATTATTTATATTGTTGTCGTTCTTAATTGCGATTTTCGCACATGCAGCGTAATTTGTGAGCGCTTATCAGATTTAGAAGAAATAAAGAGTCCATCCTAATTAATTATTTTATCCGAAATGAAGTACTTGTAACGCGACTAATAATTATTTGACAGGATATTAATGCATGGTCTGCCGGATCAAAATGTGCTAATTCTGCATTAACATATCGCTCCAATAATTTCCCCATCGATAGGATATTGGTAATGAATGGTATCATGGCTGAAAATGCTTCAGGTTGTTTCATAATTAAGCGTCCTTCATTAAAATGATAACCAATGTTTCAGTGTTTACCGCAAATGTATTCATATGCTTGATCTGTCTATTAATTCGCTTTGGCCGAATTAAATTTGAAAGCGTATTTTCAACATGAATTCTATTTGTTATCCTTAATTATGATTAAATCCCTATTCAATTCGTTTTTAAAAACCCATCAGATTAATAATTCTTTATTCAATTTAACACATAAACCAATCACAATGTAAATTTGGATCAATTTACTCATATTAGTCATAATGTTCGACCATACACATCACAGACCACCATCAAAAAAAAACGATCACAATCAATTGTACAATAATATTATTTATTTTTCATTTATATGAAATTCATTTAATGTAGACTTTCAATCAACATTATGAGTTTAAAAATTAATGAAAATAAATTTAAAATTATTATAAAATGACTAATGTGTAGGGTGAAATTGTCCTAGCGCAAAACGTCGCAAATCCGTCTTGTAAGCTTAAAAGATAACTTATGGGTGTAAATATGGACTTATATGAGGATCATAGAAGGATTTTAGATCTGACTCCAAAAAGATCGTACGAGGAAAACTTGAGAAAAATGAAGCCCTGTCCGATTTTATATTCCTTGGAAAGTGTTCAAAGAGTTTTCGAATTATAACTGAAGTCTAGATCAATTTGAATGGATTTTTTGAATGTAGCCGAAATTTTTCTCAAAAAAGACATAAAAAACTACGCAAAAAATAAAAAAGATAATGCTGAAAATGCGTACTGCGTGCAAATATGTGTTTTAAAAATGTGGTCGCCAGCCACACTTCTTATAGCTTGAGAGATTAAAGACGATTGAATTACGATTCCGACCCCCTTAACCGCGGGACTGCCTACAGGTTATTGAAAAGTAGAATTCGTCCAAAAATTGGCTGATGCTCTTACTCCTCGTTTGAATGTTTCACTCTACGATGCCCACCCATAAAACCCCCCGGGGGAGCATCTCTACTCTCGTGGATAATAGTCAAACTACTAGGGTAATGATGTTGAGAAGATGTGGACGAAGCAGCTTCGTCGGATTGCTCATCAAACGCAGCTCATTCAGTGTTGCGCATCTGTTAAGTGAAATATGACCAATTATAGAAAGAGCAAAAGATTCCGCGTAAAAAGTGACACCACTATATTCAATAGCACACAGGAAGGAACAGTTACGGCTGCTCGGACGATGACTCGTGTACTACGAATGACCAAAACCAATACAAGTACCATTGGGAAGAGGGAGCCCCTACAGTCTCCAAGTTGCTCCAAGTTAAACTCATGGTGAATTCCACTGGATGATGCAGAGTGAAAAGTGTGGAAGCCTGGAAGCTCTACGCGTAGTGATTACAAGGATTGAAACACATGCGGAAGACACTGTGTGGCTAGTCCCCCTGGGAAAGAAGTGTAGGAGTATGTCTAATCTGTGGTCATGAAGATCAACCAGGCTTTTTGCAGGGTCACTAGATTGTCAGGTTATCTATGGAGTATATAAGCGATAAGCCCATGATAATTTTTTACACTGCATTGTTTGTAAATGTCGTCTGTTATCCCGCGGCTGCCTGGATGCACAAGCTGGATTTTTTTCCTAGGCACAGGCACCGGGGCATAAATTTGTCTCACCAGAGAATTGTCTGTGCCAGATAGAAAAGTGCTCTGATAGTCATTATGAAAGCCTATAGGACGTTTGGCGTGTCGCTGAGTGGTTCCATGTTTTTGGACTTCCCAGTTCCTCACTGGATACGGGAGATTCAAGGCATCTCTCTTTCGGTTCGGTATAGGCAGTCTCTCAAAATGTCCTTGCACATATACGGACATGGAGGCGGATCACGTTTTATGGTCATGTCTGGACATAGAAGCCAATCGGAAATTTTTCCTGCGTTGTGTCAGAGGTTCCGCTTTTGGACCTGTTGGACATGCAGATATAGTGGTTGGTCTCCACGCTTACGGCGCATTCAAAAAGTTTTGACACCAAATGTGCGGAAGGAGGATTCTACAGAGAATAATTCTGTAGTTTGTAATTTTATAGACAACTATTTATAGACTCTAATTTCCGGACTAAATTAGCTCCTTTCCAGAACTGGCAGTGAGTTGTCCAAATCCCCTTATTCCCTGCAAATACTTGCAGGAGCCACGGTGAAGCAGGAGAATGATCCCAGCAACACCCCCTGATCCATTGACTTCTACGCTTGGTGCGTTGGTTTTTATTGCAAGCGTGTGTCTGCGATGACCGGTGTAGACTAATTATCGTGTTGGCTTGGTGATAAGTCCAGTGACCTCCTATTTATCTCTAAGAAACCAAAATACCAATAAGTCGCTGTCTGCTCAGTCTCACGTGATGCTCTTACTGGGCGTAGTTGCGCGAGCTATTGTGTTTTATTAAGTTTAATAATTTTGTTAGTCTGTGAGACTAATATTTAGTGACAGTGTAACTCAAAAATTTGATTAGTAATTTAGATTTATTTTAAGGATCTCAATGGGTTAAATTAATATTTTACGTCTCTTTGTGCGTTAAATTTATCGAATTATATTTTTTTGTATGTAAAAATTGGGAAAAAAATTGAATTGAATTGAAAATTGAAATATGTATTTTTGACATAATTAAATATGGACATTTCAGCTGTGAGAGCTCCTGGAGGCCTCAAGTCACCCTATAAAAAATTTAATCTGCGACGCTCGTAAACCGGGCAGGTAGTTGGCGCAATTGCGCGGACTCGCAAGAAAGTTCAACCACCAAAGAAAGAATAATGTAACTGGAAAAAAGTGGCGTTAAAGCCTTCCGCCTGTTGCCATAGTTTCCGCAATAAAACACTCGAGTGCTACTTCAGTGCGCAACTCGTCTGGAGTCTCCGGCCGAGGATCTCTTGCGAAGCCTCCAGCTACCCCGACCTGGTCAGTAACGGACGGCCTTCCGAGCGGGACGCCTGTCACCCTCCTGCCGCCTACCATGTCACTCCCTACTCACCTCCCACCGAATCCCGCATTCAAAATCTTTCTATCGTTTTAAAAATAATTACTTAAAAATTAAGTGCTAAAAATTGTGTGTTTTTCATTTAAAAATTGACTGTTAAAATAAACAATCCGTTATAAAAATTGTTCGAAAAAAATGTGTCAATTAAAATACAAAAAAACATAAAAGCTGATTAATCTACCAGATCGTTAAAATGATTGGAACTAACCTAATAGCCGCTATCCTGGTCCTAATTATTCAAGGTTTGTATTTCTGAATAGATTTAATGCCAAAGATAACAACCTACCCCTAGCAAAATATGTTATTGTTTATTGACCAAATATCGCACTTAGGCTCTGATATTACGATTCATTATCGTCGGATGTCTATTTGTTATTTTAATTAAAATCATCAAATCACAGATGCTTGCAGACGAAAACACACACTTCGTGGAAAATGTACGGAATTTGCATAAATAAGCACTCGGTGTTTAACCAAGAGATGTTCAGTTAACCGTGCCGGAGTTTACTCGATAAATACACCAATTTCATCAGATATTCATATTCAAAATCCCGATTTATGCCCATTTAACGACGAACATCAAAAATGCGCCCCCAAATTTAATCAACACCTTGTGTCCAGTTATGCGTTAAAATTATTTTTTAACAATGGCAACACCGTAATTAAACGTCAAACTATCGAATCGTGTATAGTGCGTTCGGCATAAATTAGCAAAAAACATTGCTAATTTTCATTTTGCGATAAATTCTCGAATTCATTCCTCATTCTCTATTCTTCATTCTTCAATTTCTCGAGAACTCTCGAGAAATTTCGATGAACAAAAATATATAAATAAGACAACTAAAATATGATTAAAAATTAAATTTAATTAAAACACATGCCATATAAATTCAGATCTAGGGATTGCAATTTATCGTCAAATTGATATTACCGGATATTTACCGGTAAATGGAAAAGTCTTTAAATAGAAAAAATATATATAAAAAAAAAATTATATATTAATATTTAACCACAAATTTAGCTTAAAAATATACGGATAAAGAAATTTGGATATAAATTATAATAAAAACATGAAGAAACTGTGTGTATAAGGAAATAAATACACAAAACATTTGGATCAAAATAAAAATAAACCCTAACAACTGAACCTTTATTTATTAAAAAATGTTTTTGGATATGATCATTTTTCCGATATTGATCCATCAATTCGAACGATTAATTTTGGCATGCGTAATTCTTAAAATTACAAAATTCAAATGCCATTCACGATAAAATACGTTTCGGTACATATCAATAATTTTTCCAATTTACTAATAATTACCAATTTTTTGTTGATTTATCGACAAACCGATAGTGCAATCCCTAGTAGGATAGGGCATATTAGTTATCTTTTTGGTTAAATCTAACAAAATATTTTAGTTTAAAACTATAAACAATTTCCTGATCTATATCAACAAAAATCATATTCTAAAATGTAAAAATATTTTTATTGATATCGCTATCGTTGAATAAGATCTTTTTTAATCATTGGCATTCCAGATCTTTGTTTTGTTCAATTCCACGCCAAAATTATGATTTTGTCAAATATCATTTTTTAACATAGTAACAAACTAAACCATTTATTACGTTTACTTATATAGTATAATTCTACATTTTAAAGCAAATTGTAGGTTTTTATAATTAATTTTATAACATTTAATTTCATATTACAGTAATAGAATGTTGTTTTCCTTCCGCCTTTGATATTCCCGTTGAAGCAAACATCACAATACGTTTTTCATCTGGGTGTAAATAAATATAATATTCCCGTACAAACGTTGTACTCCGTCTCCAGTTCTGCGATATTTCTTGGGAGCCCTAAAGTCTCCAATGAGTGACATAAGCGGGGATTGTTAAAGATCTTCTTTTATTGTTCATTCATTTTACCAAATATATGAATTAATGAAACCGAAAAACAGATTTAAAGCCTTTCTAATAAAGCAGTAAGATGAAACATATTGATCGGCTGCCATCAACTCCACCCATATATTTGTTGCATTTGCGAAAAGCAAGCATTTTCTACCTTTATTTCGCTGTCTGAACGATTAATGTGCAAAATATGATATCTTTCATCCATATTACTACAAGATTCATTATAATATTCACCATACAGAGTGAGATATTAGACTTAATCGAGTGACTTTCGACTATGGAGCTATTAGAACAAAAGCAATGTCGAATGACACTCAATTGACTTAACAATTAATTCGTATGTGCATCGCTTATCATCCATATAAATCCACTTTTCTCTCAGGATCGTGCAGCATGAGTGGAAGCCTTGTATAATATATGAATAATTACCTTAACACTTTCGATAACACGCAATATGCATTCATTTATTCGCGTAAACATAAACAATACATATGCATGTCTTCAGTTTTTATAACAAAATAATGCATTTGTTAAGGCTTGAAATTGATACATTTTGGTCGATCGATACCATATTGTTTCAAATAGAATCACTTTTGTTATCACACTGAATTTTAAGTATATAATTGATTCTAAGAAGACCACCAATGATCTAAGGAGGGCCCATAACAGATGATTTTCAACCGGATACGGACAAATTCCATTATAATTTTAATGTTTATTTTTTCGTCATCTGTTGATAATTCATGTGATTATGCTCTATTTTGTAATTTATGTAAAAAAAAATTGCTTTTAACAATATTTTATAATATTTAGGCTTTACATCACGAAAAATTTATTTCTAAAATTTCTCTAAAGAGTTCTCAATTTTGCATATTTCTCGAGAAATATTTGTCGATAAGTAACATTACGTATTACCCATTGCATTCGGACGCACTATACGTCATGCGTTTATTTAAAGCGAATGTTGCCATGCAATTAAATAAATCGCTTCAATTTCGATGCGAAATTTTTGTATAACGGCAACATTTTGGTATTAAATTCAAATTTGATCAATCGATGACGAATGTGCATTGGTTTCAAAATATAAAAGAGTTTTGTACGACTTAAAATCAACAAAGTCAGGCATCTGTGGATTTTGAAAATAGCAACGGTAGTGAATAAATTAAGGAGTTTTTCGGAGGGCGCAACTACCTGGCATATCATTAATTCATCGATCGCTAACCGGCAACCACCTTCTACCCCTATACTCAAACGTTGAATTATTAAAGGCAACGAGAGCGTTATATAATGTACTCAAAATTCAAGCGTTGAAATTAATATCATTAATATTTAAGCCGCCACTATTGGATAACTATGCAACGCTCCGAAGAATTCCGCACGCGCGTGGCTAAAATTAATTTTACGGCCCGGAACGAATATAAGAAACCGCCGAAAGAATTTCCGTATGTCTGCGAACTATTCAAAGTTCGCCGAAATAATGGGATGGGCGTGCCATGTGGACAGGATCCCACGCAAATTATGGGTTATAAAGGCGAATATATAGTACGCTTATGTCGCTCCAGTATATAAAACAAACATTTGTGGAAAACGTTTCGAGATTTAGTTTTGCAAAGTGCGTACCCACCCTTATCTCATGCATAAAGTTTAAAGACATCGTTCCGTATACGATATGAATTTGAGAGCGTGTATAAACATTTTGTCGAGCTCCAAAGCTCACATCTGAATATTAATATTCATCATATCAAAAATATGTAATGATGAGTGTGTTTTTATCGCAGGGAATCCTGTGTGAATCATCACTCGAGCTCTCATTTAAATGTGAACCCTCTGAACGCCGGACGCTGATGTATCGTAGTTATCGACACCTGCGAAAAGTGCTAACGTCGATATATCGTCGTTTATGCCATGGCGCCATACCATTGGGTCTGTTTTTATGCGATAGATACGCTCCACGGGGAATCGCATATAAAAAATCTGCATAAAAAAAGACTTGAACCACATAGGAAACTTAGAGATAGTTGTTTTTAAAAACCGCATAACTTCAAATCAATGTGATGAAATGTACCGAAAACCGCATAAAAAATATGCGAAGATCAACCAATATTTTTTACACAATTCGTGATATGGAAACATGTAATTCTTAAACACGCACTGGAATTTGAAAGCTCGTTCAGAATTTGAGTCATGTGCAATAAATAGATTAACCAGTTTCTTGTATATTTTTTACAATAAGCGGGGCAGAAGTTTCTTCCATTTCGTTATTGTTCTCTGTTTTTTTTGCTGCCATATAACATCAAACCAATAATATCATTCAAGGGAGTATTTTATAAGCTCTTCGACATCATTTTGAAAAAAAGTATCAAAGCCTTCTGTACTTTAATAATACTTTTAAAAAGTGGAAATGATGCCCTTATCTAATGACTGAATTAAACATGTCGTATTGGGTAGAAGAAACACTATTTTTACATTTGGATGCTCTAAATCTGGATGACTTTTATATTTTTTTATGCGCATTCGCATAAAAAAAACTTTATGTTCTATAGAAAAATGAGGGATAGGTTCTATTGTTTTTTAAAACCGCATAACTTTAAAATCGCATAAAAACAAACATAATATGTTCTTGAATCTTTCTTCGAAGAAAAAAAGAGCTTTAATTTTATATTTTCTACTGATCATAATATTAAAAAAACATTCTTCTTGCATACAAATCCAATTATTATAAAATCTCCAATATTGTTTAATCATTTTCAACAAATATTGGTATACGATTGACATTTATACACTTGGATCTGTTTTTATGCGATAGATACGATCCACGAGGAGTCGCATATAAAAAAAACGCATAAAAAAGACTTGAACTACATAGAAAACTGATAGATAGGTTCTATTATTTTTAAAAACCGCATAACTTCAAATCAATGCGATAAAATGTACCAAAAATCTAAATAAAAACACCATACATATTTATGTTAGAATTGCTTTACTAGTCCACGTGATTTGTATGATTATTTGATAATCATACAAATGCAATTCATAAGCTTTTGAGCAAAGTTGCCAGATTTAAAAACAAACAATTCCATTTGCCCATGTAGCGTTAATTTTAGATGTATATTGTGCGAATTCGCATTAAAAAAGCTTAGTGAGGGATAAGTTCCATTATTTTTGAAAACTGTAATTATAATTTTAAATTCGCATAAAATAGATCCGCATAAAAAAGAACCAAGTGTATTTAATAAATTTATTCTCAAAAAATATCAAGTAATTTCGATCGACATTTAAAAGGACTTAATAAACCGATGTATTCAAAATTTTTCAGTCAATTTGTAGCGAGCCGCAGTTCAAGAAACACATTTTTTACCATAAAGACCATCAATCTTTATTTTACAACATTTGCATCATACAAATGGCTGTATTGAAGTGACAAATTTATATGTAAGGGTTGTGTGTGTAAATATCCCTTATCGCTGCGCTATACATGTCGGCCTGTGTTTAAAAAAAGCAAAATTCCGGGTTATATTTGAATTCACCTCGTACTTTGATGCTATTATAGCGTGAGATTAATAAGATCCCAGCGTGAAGTCTATTTTAATCTAAGATACGACCAATCACCACCTCTTGGCAATTGTACCAAAATAAAAGCGTCGACCAATAGTCTTGGCCGCAAGAAGTCATGTTTAAATTCACGCCGATTTTTTTCAGTAACGGGATTAATAAACTTCCTATGCAATGTGTATAAAAATAAGTTACTCTATTTGTATTTTTATATATCACTAATAAATTTGTACAGTAAAATTCCGGGTTTTATTTGAATGTCCCTTGTAGTATAATTTTTTTAGGATGAAATAATTAAGACCCCCAAAAGCACCCCGTCTATTTACAAATCGCTTAGACCCTTGTAAATCTCATTTTGATATGAAATTTGGAATATTACGTATTAGATCTTATACAGACATTATTTTAATAAAAAAAGATCAGTTATGAGCTTTAAAATATATTTTTAGCAGATGGTATAAAAAATTGATTACTTTCCGGTCCCTCCAATTAAAATTCTATAGGTTTTATAGCCAATCCTCTAAAATGAGCTGCGCTAACAATATCCATAGTTATCTTTATGGGGTAAAAGTGCGATAGTTATCTTTCCTATAAATGTATTCCCAACGGTTTATATCGATGATTTTCAGCTGAAATTCTATTATGGAACTTTTTACAGTCCAATCTCTTCCAGTTGAATAATTTTCTTTCGCTTCTACGAAATTAACTCGACACCCTTTGCAGGACTATTATTACAACTCATTTATGCTTTTCTATGACATCTCAACAAAAGTCCTAAATCAATGCGAGATACTTGATTAACCCCGCATCGAATAAACGCAAAAAGAAATTTCACCCGACAAGTCAACGTTTGCTAAACGCTTAGATTTTGCAATAAATTTTAATACGCAATGCAAATAAAATCGATTTTAAAATTACTAAAAATTAATGAATCAATATTAAAGCTATATTCTACTCTGGGAAAATCTGCTCCTTCGTTTGCGTCCTTCTCTGTGTGTCCAACAGGTCGACCTTTCGGACCGCTGACGCGATGAATGAGTACCTCGCGATCGTATAGTTATTTGGAGTCCTTGTTAGTTTACCAATCAACGATATATCGTATTTTAGTACTCTTACCCCATTTAAATTGTATTATCTGATAAGATCATTTAATCGGTCACTAGTTTGATAAGTGCCTATGGGGCTTTGGAATCGAAAGCTAAGTCCTCGTTTATTACCATTCAATTCTAAAGTTAGCAAACAAAATCCTTTGTCGGAGCGAGCTTTAAATTTTGTGAATGGGATTTATACAATGTCACAAAAAGTTCTCGTTATAACATCTCATGAAAGTTGTGCGAGGTATAACGAAAGAAAAAAAATATCGTGGGATACAAAAGTAATCTGTATATGGCGAAAACCTACTAGCGTAAGAGGATTATGCCAGTGCTTCAGTTTCAAATGAAATGAGAGCTTTCGGGAAATTGAAAAGACTGACAAATGCCAAATTCAATTTCAAATACATTTTTAAATACAAACCAATAAGTGCTTCAATTAGACAATGGAGCCTGTCAAAAATAAATTCGGTCGATTCGCAGGCAAACAAGCGAGAGAATTTTGTCTCAACAGTCACATTTTAATTTCGCCAATAAACAGCATCTAAAATGATCCCGTCGGTTATCTTCGTCCCGTGCAAAACACCAACCGCTTTTTGTATTTACAGATGAATCCGAAAATAGGGGCTGAAAGCTCTTTGTTTGCCGAGGGTGACTGCTCCCGGGGTGTCTTGTTTATAAAACAACGTATATCGTAATTAATAATTGCGAGACTCGCGAATCTTTAATGTGATTATATCTTAAAACATGGATATTAAACAACAAAATATTTCATCTGAAAATATGCTTAATCTTTTATAATACCAAAAGCATTATATTTTCACGATCTTCTAATAAATCTACACATGTTGGGTTGAATGTATGTCTGTCTTTCTGTTCGACGTCTGCCTTCTTTGAAACCAAACATTCGCTTTCAATCCATTGTTTTGACTGTTATTTTATCTCTGGGTGGGTGATACCTACTCATGTTGGGGGGAGAGGAACTTACGCCAGTGGGCAACGGCCAAACTCTATGGGTAATGATGTGGAGTAAAGGTCCTGCACAAACAGCCTCGTCGATTTGCTCATCAAACGGTGGTGGGGTAGCCCAGCTAACATGAGTTGGGAACGCAGCTTATCCTGTGCTGCGTACCCGTAAATAAGTATGTAGAACTGCTGATTATAGAAGTTGGGGACCGCATACAGGGGAGAACAGCTTAATGCTGCTCGAACAGTGACTCGTCTTCGTAGTTATGTACTACAAATGACCCAACCTATGAGAGTACCATGGGAAAGGGGTAGCTGCCTGTCATCTACTGCAAGCCGCTTCAAACTGAGGTTGGACTCGTGGTGACACTGCTTGATAGTGTACCGTTAAGGCGGGGGTATTTTCGGCAGCAGAGTCCCCGGGTGGCTCCCCACTCCCACGTGCTTGTCGAGATGGCCACACTAGCGCACGGGTCCGTTCTTCTTTCGGGCCGTGATGTTGCTGGACGAATAGATGGGAATCCCACTTCTGACACCAGTGTAAGGTTGAGGTGTGGGCGCTCTCGGGGGAAAAGTCCCCGAGCGTCTCCTTGCCTCCTTGTGCTTGTCAGGATGGCTGTATTAGCGCACGGGTCCATTCTTCTATTGAGCCATGATGTTAAAAATATGCTATAAAGAATGTATTCCACACGAAAGAGAGAGAAAGAGAGAGATCTGGCTGCAGGAGGGCCAAAATACTGCAGCCAAGCCTAACCGACGACTCTCCTGACCCCTGCCTCGTGCGCGTCATTACCCAACCGGCAATGGTGCACGCGCAAGAAGCGATCGGTCGATATGCAGGTGCAATGTCTCCGAAATAATGAAAAGAGACGGATGGTAAATCACCCACGCCACATAACAATTTTAGAATAACTTAAGTCCTCCCCCTTCCAACGCAACTTGTTTGCATGTGGTTTGAAGCCAATCTTCCTACGGAAACCCCGCCTCCCCCAGGAGGACACGAAACTAAAGACGCGGGTATCTGGACGCTCTGCGCGTAGCCTTTTTTGTAGGATCAAAAAATCGGTGAAAGATAATTCTGTGTGTCCCGTGAAACCCGGAACAGGCCGCACAGCAACACGGGTAATACGGTATGTTTGGAAGACCCTCTTAGTTGGTAAGTCACTGTCTGTGGATTTGCCAATATTCATGTGTCTGACTGTCTCATGAATCGCTACATCGTCGCCAAGGCCCGGGGACGAGATTATCGCCAAGAACTGAAACTGGGCCAGTCCTGTGAAACGTCCTTTTGGACGATATTTTTTCGCTTTTTATTTGCACACGCGGACGATCATCTCATGCTGCTGGTGAAGGTCCCACCAAGTCCTGGCAAATTTTGCACTTGATTTTTGATCTGCGACTGGAGTAACATGAATAAATAAACTTTCTCCGATCTGATCGTAAGGCAATCATTCATCATGTCAGCGGTCCGAAAAGCGGACCGTTAGGAAACACAGACCTTGTGGCCTATTTGAGCAGGTTGGCTTAACCTGGCATTCTTTTGTCTCAAGTGTGAAGTAATGGACCTGTGTTTCAGTCATGGCTATATTAATAAGTTCACGCAAAAACTCGGCTTTAATGCTGTAAAAAATTGCCTGTTGTAAATTAAAATTAAAATCACAAATACATTAATCAATGGATAAGTTAAATTGTGATAAACATATCAATATGTTAATTAAATTTTGGCTTAATAAAACAATAGTACTTATTAGCTTCATATTATAATGATGATTAAAGGATTTCTAGAAATAAATTGAGACTATTATTAAATTTTAGTAGGGCGTCATAAAGTCCTCGCGCGTCCAAAATGTCACAAAGCAAAAAGCAGGAAAGATAAACCCAAGAAAGATTTAAAATATTGCGAACAACAGCTTTTCCTTGACACGATCTTCACAAAAAGAACGATCTCGATTACAATAAAACGTCACGACAACAAATAAAACGAATCACCCTAATGGAGCGAAACTCACCCCTCTTACACCCACGCGCCAAAGTTACAATAGCAACGGATCCCGAAAACGAATACGATTTGTAGGCAAGTTAATCTGGAGAGCTTTTATCAATAGGGCCGTTTTCGAAGGGTCGTTCAAACATCAAAGGTAGCGATGGTCACCGCAGAAACAAATCCTGGACCGCAGAGAACTGACGATCTCATAACGTCGGCTTTGAAGATTACCAGCAAGGAGCGCAAACCAGAGGATCTCCCGGCCGAAGAGCGACATAAAAACTTCTCTCACAATGAGCAAATCACAAAAGCTCCAAAGCCGCCGACGCTCAAAAAACTTTAATTAAAATTTACGCCGGAGCCTTTGATGATATAATACGCTGATAATAAAAAAAATCATCGCCGAAGCTTTTTTAAAGGATAATGAGATCCTTGACGATTCAAAAATTAGATCCGGGATAAGGAATTCATTTATTCATAAATGCTAATTATGATGAAAAATATTTATCTAGATAAGCAACCTGCATTTGTACGACTTCAATAACATTCAGCAAGTATAACTCACTTTTAATTGGAGGCTCATTAAAAGTTGTGCCTTTCAAAAGAGTCTTAACATTTTTCAATTTGAAATTATCGAAAACGTTAGAAGCACTATAGCGACGTTTTTTTATGCTTCTTTGAATTCGTTTAACATAAAAATGTCCATTTATAAAATGTGCTTTGATTAGGCACTCTTAATTATGTGCGGCTCTTAAGCGCGCATCCAAAGAAGGCACACACATGGACTCGTTGATACCGTAGCTTAAACAAATTCGTCCCCGTGCCATGGCGCTGTTAATCTGAGCAAATTTAATTTGACATTGCATGGTCAGAAGTGCCATCACACTTCTGACACCAGTGAAGCGTCGGAGCAGAGGAGCTCTCGGGACAGAATCCCCGAACGGCTTCCCGCTCCTACGTACTCATCGCTTGTGGGCGAATTAATTAATTAAATCTGCTCAGATTAACAGTGTCACCTTCCGTCTCTCTTTAGGCGCAATGTGTTATTTTAACAGTGCCATCTCTTGTGGCCCTGCGTAGACATTGCACCTGCATACCGACCGATCGCGCCTTGTGCGTGCACCGTTGCCGGTTGGGTAGTGACGCGCAGGATGTGGGAGTCGGGAGAGTCGTCGGTTAGCCTTGGGTACGGGAGGTTGTCCTTCCTGCAGCCAGATACACGGCCATCCTGACGAGCTCGTGGGGGCGGCCTTAACTTCTGCCTCAACGTTACACTATCATTTAAATGCTATTTTATAGGAAATATTTGATAACATTTATAAAAATATTGAACGGTCAAAAATTTTGAAACAATATCTCAACATGGATGAAGTATCAGGCTGTACCATATCAAATTGCTGATTTCCAATTAATCAGTCTCCTTTTATTGTTATACAAATTCAGTTATTTTTAACTGCCTATCAATGAGGCTTTCGAGGATGGGTTGTCTGACCAAAGAACATTTGAAGAGCATTGCTAAAACTATTCTATATTCAACAGTTTGAGCTCTTGCTTATTATTTAAGTTTTAGTACTATGTCTTTTTCAATTTTTATATCAAGTTGCTGCAATAAGAAAAGTTTGGGAAAAGGTTAGAGAAATAAGTGCCGCATGACTTGTGATAAAAAATAGATTCTACATGATAACAAGCCGCATTAATTACGCCGCTTTGCATGATATATATACACATCTTCTCGCGGCCAAGACCATCCGTCGACTCTCTGTGTTTTTTTCTTATGCATCTACATTTCCATTGGTTCAGGTTTCATTAATCTGTGATTCGAGAATTTTAGGACTTAATTAGCTCTAAAAATTTTGGTTTTTATAAACAGTATTAACAATTCAATTTCCTATTATCAAAAGACTATTGAAGCTGATGGATCTAATTTCGAAATTCCGCAATGTCATTTATTAAGTCCTAATATTATTGGATGAGAGGGAGCCGCAGTAGTACGACGAAAGGCATTAAATATTCAGCAAAGTTTATTATTTAAGGATGTGTGTATGTGCAAACCGAGGCAGGGCCGAGTTGTAGCAAATTAATCACCTAACATAACAATAAAAGAAACAAAGAACACGTCAGGGCTGCCGCAATCAATCATCGTGTACTTCACCTTGGCGTACTGGATTAAAGAACTGATGTTTTCACTTTTTTCCTGCTCCCTTTTCGGCAACAAAATTAAAATTAACTTTTACAGCGTTAACGCTTTGAATACATGAAACTCGGCATTTTCTACGACTGATTTATATGTTAGATTGCTAACTGGCATTTCAGCTTGACAAGATTAAATGGAATGAAATACAAATAAAAATAACGAGCGGGAACGCTGTCCCTTTTTTTTCACTTTTTAGCGATTTTCCAGCCAAATTAATCCGGTATGGAGATATAGATACATCAATACCGCAATAATATTTCACAAATATACTAAACAATTTTTCAACGCAATCCCCATCGAAATCGATACATTTATGTTGTAGGGTCACCAGTTTTTGTATGCCAATTTAAAAAAACCGGTGACCGCACGGATCGTATGGATGGGAAGTGGCGGGAGTGCGCGACGATCTCTTCATCGGAAGAATTTACTGTGACTGAATAAAATGGCTGACATACACGCGGGATCAAACACGTGCTATCCAGCGAGATCATTTATAGGTTTTGAGCATTTTTTGTTCAGGGTTGTCACAACATATAATGATTTATTTTTATTTTTGTTGTTAATATTGTTTAAAATTTTTTGAAAGCCAAAACTAATAAAAACACATTCTGAATCTATGAATTTCAAATGAAATCCATTAAATATAAAATAATAAAAAATCTGAATCTTAGGCAAAAAATCAAGTTCATTTAGATTGGTTAAAAGTCATAGAAATTGACTTGAACAAACAGACACACATTTAATTAAATATTCAGTTTCTGCAATAAAAATAAAAATAGATCTACAATTTACAATTTAATAGTTGCTTAGAGCCCTATATAACAAAAAAAAATCGTGAGAGAGTCGTAATATACAACTGGACGATATGCATAGCGTTACTACAGACAAACAGACTTTTTAAATGTTTTTCTATTAAGCGTACTTCAACACTTTTATTTTTTGCGCGTTGATATTTTCGCTTGCTCTATACTTATTACCTCATTTTTAATGATGCCGACAGCGTTCAGCGAATTTTTTAGTTTACTCTTCTCGCTAATATCTCAAAAAAAAAATAAACAACACCCATAAAACATTTTTTCCGCGCTATTTTAGTAACTGAAAATTTGGCAAAAGCATAATTTGCTGAAAAAAAAACCGGCCCACCTTCGTCATAATAATCATAAATTTCCCGCTTCAAAACAGGGCCGCGCATAAACCAAAATACGTGCTCGGGTTCTAGTAAATTAGTCTCATAATAAAACATATTGAATGAGGAAAACACAAATCCTTTATAAAATATTTGATATCACACGCGAATTCCGTGTACGTGTGCTTCGTGGTTTTTTAATGTAATCAGATCGAACTGAGGCATATAAAGTTATAAAATATGCCTAAACTAATAATAGTGATTTACAACTATACTTAAAGATCAGAAATACAAGCTCGACTCGATCCGATCCGTATCTCGTGTTTGTGCTGAAAATTATAATATGTATGAATTCGGCATATGGCGTGTCAACCCATGACAATCCAGAATTGGGTCAAGAGGACTAATAGATGGGTCACATATATTCAATATACTTCTGATTATCATTTGTAAATTTATTATGAATTAAATATATATTAAAAAATATATAATGTTCTGTAGCGTGGGCGATTTAATATCCCCATGCCAGCGCCATCTCTTGTGGCCCTGTGGAGATATTGCGCCTGCATAACGGCCGCTTGCGTTTTGCGCGTGCACCATTGCCGGTTGGGGAGTGACGTGCAGGAGGCGGGAGGTCGTCCCTCCTGCAGCTAAGTCCCTTTCTCTGGGGAGCGGGGAGCCGCCTGGGAAGTCTGCCCCAGAGAGTGCCCCCACTCCAGCGTAACAGTTCATAAAGAGAACTATTCAATCGCAAAAGTGCTCTTCGATACACTCACCCAGGTGGCCCACAGGGCTCTCACCCAACAAACAAATAAATCTTCAATATCGAGCGAAAGATGAGGTAAATTCAATATTATACAAATGTTCTTAATAAGTACAGATGATTTGGGTGCCAACGATATACAGTCCCAACATCGCAGGCCACGACGGACATTCTGCATGAACGTTTTGCATCTACATGCGTATAAACTGCAAACAATTAATGCCTTCAACGTCGAAAAACGAACGCCATCCAGCAAATTCAATCAGATTTGTGCGACAAAGTCAACGAAAATTGGACCTCCCGAATACGTAGCACCGAGTAAAGCTGCGACAGATATTTGAACGATTTTATATTTATTGCCATAAAATATTATATCAATTAAATAAAAAAATTGAGTAGATATCTTACACACAACTTGTTTTATTTGCATTTAAATTCGTGCGTTCGTGACCGATAGAGATCTATTGCAGCACGATCCGTAAAAATGGTCCCGACGCACGAGTCGGCTACAATGAACGACGGAACACATTTATGATTTAATTCAATCATCATATGGTTGGAGAGCTAGTGGCTAGCAAGCGAACAAGCGTGATACGAACAAACGGGTTATAGTTCACATGAGGTTAGACGCCACTTCTACTAGACATCATCTCGGACTCGGAGTTGGTTCTTCCGTCGTTTTTTTTATAGAAAAAACGGTCGTCCGTCAAGTTTTAATAGACAAACTCAATGCTCGAAACCTTTCTTCTTGACTTATTGTGTTACAAAATCCCGGCGTTTACTGGTTGGCAATAATTTGCTTTAGTAATAAAATTTCATTACTCGCTTTGATTACGACCGGCCACAACCTCTCACTGTTTTGATAATTCGCCACTAATGTGGTCACACATCGGAGGTCGGGAGTAGTGTCCCCCTCCCTCCTCCATAAAGATGTACTTCTTTGCATAATTTTTTTCTTGAAAATAAAAACTGGTGGACTTGCAATTTTCACAGTAATTCTTTCCGCGTTACAGTATTAATAAGGCAAATAGTAGCCCTAGTGCTCTTCTTAAATGCATATACACATCTGAATACATACCGAATTATGATACGATAAGTATCCAAAGATATCACTAATGATTCAGAATATCCCACTTCTGACACCAATGGAACGTAGTAGATCAGGTGCACTATTCTAGCGGAGTGCCCAGGATGCTTTTTGCTCTCATGTGTTCGCCAAAATAGCCGCGCTTGAATGCGGATACGTTATTTTTTCAAGTCGTTATAAATCCGAGCGAAGGGATTTTCTCGTCTAACTGATTTTTATTGATAATGAAAGAAAGAGATTTGACCGCGGGAAGAACATCTTCCCGCAGTTAAGGCTATCCACCACTCCAACGACTCCCACCTCCAACGCGTCACCATCGGACCGACAACGGTACACGCGCAGCGAAGCGATAGATGTCGTTGATGAATTTCAATATTAATTCGTTTTTACTATATTTTTATCTCAAAATAATAATTTTCGGAATATTTCAACGCTTTTCCCTCTTTCCAGAATCCATCTGCCTAAGGGTGATAGAGGTGGTGGTGCCAGGGTATAGAGTGCGCGGCGAAGCAGCCCTTCTCGAGTGTCAATATGAACTTCAGAGCGATACTCTATATTCGGTCAAGTGGTACAAGGATAACGAGGAGTTCTACCGGTTTATGCCCAAATATACGCCACCGCAGCACAGCTACAGGATAGAGGGCATCAAAGTGGATGTAAGTGAGCCTACACGACTAACTTTCGCAAATCTAATTCTAAAAACGGAAAAAGGTCCTTGTCAATGAGCGCAGCTGAGCTTCGAATGTAAATTCGATTTTCGACAAAAATTTATTCAATGACATTTTTCCGGCGATATTTTCTGAACTGTCAATTTTCCCGCACAAAATTTACTGATTTTGAATTCAGCGGAATTTGGAGGGCAACAAAATTTGAGAGGTGTATTTTTAAATATTTCACATTCCTCATTTTTTGTATGGGCTATTTGCCTTTGTTGCTTAATTTATTTCGCCATTATATCACTGCGAAAAATTCAATTTCAAACCTCAACAGGCGTTTTATATAACACACTTTTATTTATTCCATAAACCTTTTAAAAATTGCTTTAAAGTTTAATTAAAATATGGCTCAAATCGGATATTAATTTGATATTTTTGCCTTTTTTGCCCTAGATCACTAATCATTAGTCTCATAGACTAGACTTGTAATATAGTAAACATTTATATAAATTAAAATAGATGTTTTTTAAATGATCCCTTAAACATAGTTAATTCTAGCTCGGCATTCATAATTTTAGCACTCTAAGGATGTACTCGAGTAAAATCATTTTGTATATTTCGGAATGTTAAAAGGATTTTTATGTTCTATTTTATAAAGCACCACTTATCGGATGACAAAAGAGTAATGCTGAAAGGAATCACCTTGAAATCTTCGGGGATATATAGGTGTGAAGTTTCAGCCGAAGCACCAGGATTTTCATCCGCCAGCGGAGAGGGCCGAATGGAAGTCGTCTGTAAGTTCTTCACTTCCATAAATATCGCTCAAAAATTCAATTGCGAATATAATAACATTTTAATTAAATACCCCTGACAAAAAATAAATTGAATTCGGGATTTAAGGAAATATTTTTATTTTCCAAATGAAATATTACGATCGCAATCTAATTTGGGATCCGTATCATAAATTATCATGTACAATAGAATTAAGAGTGCCCTTGTAGTCCCTCGGGGTTTTCATTCCAGCAGTAATTCAATTAAGGACTATTTTTCATTAATTGTATTTTCAATAAGGAAGGAAAATAATCTCATTCAATTCCAAGAATTGATACTATCGAAGCCCGAATTGAATTATTTAAATATTAGTTCCGCCAATAATCCTCATAAGATCACAAACTGGAAATGTACATACTCATATTTGTGCCATCGCCCGCATCAACAAACAGCTCAGCGGCCATATAAAAATGAAGCATACGCATCTCTATTTAGCTCAAAAATTAAATATTTTTATCACACGAGAACAGTCCCAGAAGTACCCAACTTAACCTGACTTAAAAAATATCTTTATTTCTCAACATAGTCTTATTTCAGCTAGAAACACTTTTCAAAGCGATGTTCAATAGCTTCGATACCCTGTTTTAATGAACAGTCTTCGCCTTCTTTGAAGCCGATCCATCCCTTTCAGTTCGTTGTTCCATTGTTTCTGGATGGGTGTTAGACTCCATGATGCCCACCCATATAACCCCAGGAGGAGAGGCAACTTTACACCCGTGGGTAACGTTCAAACTCTTTGGGTAATGATGTGGAGTAGAGGTCCTACGCAAACGGCCTCGTCGGTTTGCTCATCAAACGCTCCTGGGGCAGCCCAGCTGACTTAGCAGAGTTAGCTAAAGTGTATAGAACTACTGATAACAGAAGTCGGTGGAGTCTATTAAAAAGGCGTCACCACTATCTTCAGCAACCTACTGCATACAGGAGAGAACGGCTTTAGGCTGCTAGGGGTAGCTGTCCGTCATTTGCTGCAGTCCTTCCTCTTCCAGCGCAACTTGTTTACATGTGATTTGAAGTCGGTCTTTCTGTGGAAACTCTGCGTTCAGCAGGAGGGCACCGAACAAAAGACGCGGGCACCTGGACGCTCTGCACGTAGCGTTTTGTGTGAGAACAAAAGGTCGGTGAAAGATAACTATGTATGTCCGGGGAAACCCAGAAATAGACCGCACAGCAACACGGGTAATAGGATCTGCCTGGAAGATCCTCTAAGCTGGTATGCCACTGTCTGTTAATTTGCAATATTTATTTGTCTGACTGAATGGCTGTATCGTAGCCAAGGAACTGAAACTGGGCCAGCCCTGTGGAACATCTTTTTGGGCGATATCTTTTCGCTTTTTATTTGCATACGCGAACGACCTCACACTGCTGGTCGTGTCCCAACAAGTCTTGCTCTGCGACTGGAGTAGCATGAATAAATTAACTTTCTCCGTTCTGATCGCAAAGCACTCGTTCGACGTGTCGGTGTTCCGAGAAGCGGACCGTTTGGGAACACGGACCTGCCAGGAAGGCACGGAGAAAAATGGGTGAGCACCCGGACGCTATACGCGTAATGTTTCTCAGGGATCAAAAGATCTGTGGAAGTCAACTCTGTATGGCTGCTCCCGGGAAACCTGTAATAGTATTTATTTAGAAGACACTTTAAGCTGATAAGGCCTTTGATCTGTCAATTGTTTCTTTGACTTTCGGATGGGTATTTAACACTACGTTGACCACCCATAAAACTCCAGGGAGAGCCAACCTCGCAGCCACATCGGTTTATTTATCAAACGCTATTGGGTAACCCAGATTTCTCGGGAATCAAAAGAGCAGTCTAAGACACTCGCGTGTCCGGGTTAGTCCGGGAGCTTTCGGAATGGATCACACAGCAGCGCTTGGGCATAACCTTCTTATCACTTCTGTTGCTGACTGTCCGTCTCAACAACTGTTCTTTAGTCTTATATGTGAAGTAATGGACTCATGTTTCATCCATTTATTGCTGTGCTTTTTGTTATATTATGAGCAAACGCGACACCCAACTTGCGCACAGCTTTTTCATGTTCAAATTTTCAACCAACATGCGATGCGAACAGCACTTTTTGAATTGCCTACTGTAAACGTAGGCCTCAGATCGAATTCTCGGGGTCTAGTTATCCTCTTCCAAATCCAATTTTGCTCTCACAGCCCTTCCGGTAGGCAACAGTATCTTCAGTCTGCTGCCGTGTCATCCACGGCATCGACGAGAAGGACTCAATAAGGAACAAATTTCAAAGAACATCTTCTTATTTTCTGCTATTGCTTCCACTGCAGGATGTTTCGATTTTTTGAGAATCATCATCCGGTCGGAGGCACTTATTTGGTGTATATTGGAGTAGGTAGCCGAGTTTTGTCAATTTTTAAGAAAATCAATTTTATTTAGAATAAAATCGGAAAATCAAAAGGTTTTCATGACAATCCCAATCTTTCCACGCTACACTACCATGTTTACTAGCTTGCGCAATTTCTGTCAACGGTCATCCAATACTATTTTGTGGATTTATTTCAATATTTCTGGTGTGGTCATCTCATTTAGTTGACTACTTAGATACGTCAGGTTGGGTACTTCTGTAACTATCCTCGTGAATATCGTATATAAACGTAATCAATTTTAATTGCTAGATCTTCCAAAGGATGGACCTTATATAAATGGACAAGATAAGGAATACCAAGTGGGCGAAACGTTAAATTTAAATTGCACCTCAGGAAAATCATTTCCAGCATCAGTTTTACACTGGTTTGTCAACGATGAAAAGGTATCTTTATTAATATTTATTTTTATCTTTAATAAATTACCCTTGGGTTGAATTTGAACAAATTTTCAGATTTCCAATCCTGATGATTTGATCAATCATGGTATAACCAAACATCAACACGGACTAGAAACAAGTAGTCTGGGTCTGCGACTAGCCGTAGGTGCGAATCATTTGCGAGGGGGTTCCTTAAAAGCACGATGCGTGGCCAGCCCCCCTTGGCCGGCAGCCCCCAGTCCACTGGGCAGGGCAGCCCCCCTCACGGACAACAGAGAGGCTTTACTATTAGGTATTAAGATCGAAATTAATTTTTAAATAATCGTAAGCTTCAATTTATTCAATAATTTTACTGCATAGTTTTTGTTTCAGTGAAAAGCGGTTGTGCAAGAATTTTGGACAAAAAGTCATCCCGACAGATGTTGTCGACGTTGCTCATATTTTACACATTATATTCTATAATATTAATTAACACGTGACTAATTTATTGATAAGTACTCATAGAGAGATCCGGCTGTGTCATTTTAAGTCAAATTAGTTAAAATATCGTTGTACTGTCGTCGTACATGTTCAGAATGATGTGCAACAAAAAAAACGAAAATCATATTGTAATCCTGCAAAAAGGATTGGAGCGAATTAAATCCCAGATTTCGTATCAAAACTGAGGAATATTTTACATGTGTGTATGTAATGTGTATGAATTTCGTTTTTTTTCTTTTTTATATTAAAAAAATGTATATCCCTGTATTTTGAAAAACTTTTTTAAAAACATTTATAATTGTATCATTAATACTATGCATGTAATATTTTTCCTTCTTAAGTCATTGTACATATCAGTAATTAATTAACTGGATTTTGTTCTATTAGCATATCATTATTGTATTAATAAAGATATATTGTTATATTTAAAAAATAAATTTGCTAGAAAATTTTGGATTTATTTCATTTCAAACCACTATATTTTAAATCAAATAGCACTCTACTATATTGTTTTAATAAAAATGCATTTTTAAAAATATCATTTTGAACGCCTTTCAATGATTTTTGGACATTGATAAAGCATTCAACCGAGTATAACATCATTGACTATCATTTTTTTTTAATTATTTAATTTTAAATAAACGCTTATAAAGAGCATAAAAATGTACTGTAATGGTGCGAATTGGAACTTGCTAGATTTTATCCTCCCAATTAGCATTTCTACTCACCACCAAGAATTTTTCAACTATTTCGTTTGCACCGCACGTCTCACTGTTCCAGCTCACAAAACGTGTCCAGCAAACTAATCCAGCTGCAATAGTGCAATTAAAAATTAAGACCATTATACCAAAAAAATAAATAAAAACACACTGCAGTAGTATAATTTATTATTGCGCTATATTTTAAGGGGGGGTTGCATAATTTTTATATAGAACTATATGACACAAGAGTTATGGACCGTTGGTCGGGGGTGGCTCGACCCAATGACCTCATATTTGGAGACCCATAACGACATTTATATTAACTGCCGACGTATAATGAAGAAAGGCAAAAGGGGACTCAACCCATTTATTATAGGAAATCCATATCAATTTGAGACTCTCGAGATCGAAATATTAAATTATAAAACGATAATGTATTCGTTAAATTCAGACCTTCATATATCATCATAATAAATCTAGATAAGGCATTAAATTAAATTTTATATTAATGCCTGATATCGGAACATTTACACCTCGCTGATTTCACGGACGCCGTTTGATATACCTTGGGGAATTTATTGAAATTCGATTACCGCCATATCTTTTAAATTTAATATACATTTCATAAACGTCCATTGTTTCATTATTTTCATCCCCTAATAATACAAAATTTTGCGAAGGACGATTTTTTCAGCATATCCCAATTACAAACAGTCGAGGTAAAATGTATTACATATGGAAACATATAAAGCCTCGAGGTTCAATCAGTAGAGTATTCATCCTTATAATACAGAAAATCATGTTCAATCTTGATTAGCTTCTACTAAGATTACAATTCTTGATATTAGAAATATAATTTCTTACAAATATATTAGGTGTATTGAAAAGTTTTCGCGTATTTTGATATTTAATGTTTGAACTCAATTTATATTCGGGCACAATTATGGAAACTTCTTGGTAAATTATTTTATTTGAAGGGCTATTATTAAACACTATTTTTGTGTAACAGATTATTTTTTTTATTTTTTAGGATTAAATATCCAAACTCAAAACTAACAAAGTTCACATCTGGTATTGTATGCTGTTTTTTTGTTGTTTGGGTTAGAATACCACAAAAGTCAATAAAACACTCAAAGATATTTATGGTGAAATGATAACAATCCACAGATACAAATATTGATTCCACAAATTTAAATCGGATAATATATACTTAAGGGATGAAGCGAAAACGGGAGACATTTGAATTTTGATAACGATGTATTAAAATCCCCAATCGAGTCAGATTAGCGGCAAATAATCGAGAATTTATCGCAACGGCTGAGATCCACTATGCAAATATCGCATAAACGAATAGGATGGGTGTTATGGAATAGGATGGATATTGACCAAATACAAAAAATCGTTTTTTGCTTTTAATTCAAAAAGTTTTTAACGACTGCCAAAGCGATGAGAAAATATGCTGAATAATGAAGGTATAGCGCAAGATCCCTAATTGAATTAATGCTGCTGAAAATGTACGCTCAGCCACCATACTTGTTGGAGGTATCGTCATCAGATATTTAAATGCTAGTCCGAGTTGATGACCGCGTGAGCCCCAATTTTCGTATAACACCATCAACGTCACTAATAAAATTCCTTTCTGCTGAGACACAGACTAAAACTCGCAAAATTCCCGATTTCCCCACAAACTATTTATTTCTGCCGCTGCAGATGAATACTTATATACATTAATGCTTCGATGTGATTCGTAATTATGTTACGAAGGAATACAAAAATTTTGAACCCCGTAACTATTATATTTCATATCGATATTCCCATTATTAGAATCAAGGTGTAGTAAATACACCACCGATGGGTAAAGGTTAATATAACAATTTGAAAAACAAATATTTACTGTATATATGTTTAGACATAGATTAGACAGTTACTGCCCCGAGGCGTCGCCTAAGTTCACCAATTAGTAGTTACGCCACAATTTCCAAGCGTCCAGATTTCGGTCCAAAATGTCTCTATATAGTAGTCTTCATCATGCTGGTAAGGTGTACGATTTTTACTAGATAAAAATTTCATTCCAGAATTTTTCGGGATTACGTTTATTAATCCCGGGATTCATGAGCACCTGAAACTGTCCGGGATCCCGGGATTAGATTCCCTAGTAGTAACACGCGGAGTTAGCCTCGGCTGCGGGAGGTCGTCCCTCCTGCAGCCAGATCCTTATCTCTCAAGTGAAATAAAAAGTAATTTAGAGAAGAGTCTTTCTTTTCGACGCTCGTTTATTCCTATCCATTCGTTCAGCAACATCACGGTCCGATAGAAGAACGGACCCGTACGCTAGCACAGCCATCCCAACGAGCATGCGGGGACGGGGAGTCGCCCGGGGACTTAACATTACAGTCATAATAAATTTGAACTTTTTTTTACTAATATTTTTTGGTCTCCCTAATATAGTAAATTTAAAAAATAGGTATTTTAACTTTCTATGCTCCAAAACACCCGTTTTAATCAATAACATCAACATGATTCGCCAACAAACTAAATTCTCTAATGAAAAACATGCATAAGTCCCTTCGACACGTTCACCTGAGACTCGCTGAGTTTATAATGAAACTTGGATATAAATGTATGATTCGAATGATGTAAATATGATCATTTTTCTCGAATAAAAAGTGCTTTTATTCCTGTTACTACACTATTATGATAAAGACAATACATTTTTCAAAACAGAATCAATTAATCTTTTTTATTTCATTATTTTTGATTTTTTTAATTTTTTAAAATTTTATTTAAATTTTAATACAGTCTACTAACAACTATCATCAATATAAAACATTCCGCTTAAAATAAGCTCAACAATTCAGGGTCGCGTTATTCACACGCGATCCGCGGTTGAGAACATTTCGATACGATGGTCCCGGCCAATGAATTGGCTACGATGAACGACAGAACACTTTTGGGACTCAGTTTTAGAAATTGAAATGAAGCAGGTGGTATTTGTTTTAGCAATTTGATTATTCGCCACTGATGTGATATATGACACTTCATGAGAGTTCGGGAGTAACGTCATCATCCGAGTTTTAATTCCACTCTTTATCAAAATAATATTATATAAGAGATCCAAGCAAATGTATAATATGAGATTAAGCTCATTTTATCGTTGGCGCCAAATATATAAATTAAATACATTTTATTAAAAATTGTACATGTTTATTTTATTATATAAAAATATTCTGGTCATGCATGAAAACATGACGTCCTATCCACCTCCCACAGTTATACAATTTATTCGCATTTAACCCGAATGTGTCTGATCAAAAGTTTTTGTAGTTCGGCCGTCCTTTTCGCCTGCAGTCGTTCTCCAGGTTTGATGGGGATCCGAGTAGATATTAACTGGCCTCGATAATGCAGCCTCTCTCATTCATGGGGGTGCGAAGGGGGTGCGAGAGAGACCTTTATGGCGACTACCACCATTAGTGATGTCCCGGGATCCCGGCCTTATATTTGTAGAGAGGCCAAGGAAGCGAGATAGCTACAAGATGGATACCATTTGACCTCCATAAGAAAAATGTGAAACGATTTGAGAGCAACTTAACCCTCACTTGTAAAAGTCGATAAAATAGTTTATTGATGTATATACTATTCGGCGGGTAGTGGTGCGTAAAAAAAGCCTCCACCCTCCCAGACTCTAAACGGCTTTCCGGATTCAGATCTAAAACTTTTTGCGTCTGAATAGCGCTAAAAACGATTTCTGACAAGAATAGATTTCACGAGTGTCAAAGAAATATTTTAAATCAGCGTTAATTTGACTCGGACCCCCTAACTTCTTTTGACACTCGATTACCTTCAAAGGCTGAATATTTATTCACATCAATGTTCACAAAATTATCGTGCATGAAATATAAAATGTGCTAATTATTTAATAACTGAATAAATAGAATACGTTCATATATTTTTTTGATAAAACCTTAGATTTTCCTCAAAAGAATTGCCCCTTGATGAGTATGCACTCATATATTGAGTGCGCACTCGAACGATCCAAAAAGAGTATGCACACAAATGTAGCACGCAGCGCTCCACAGAATTTTATTTTCAATGCCGTAGCGCTGTTAGTCTGAGCAGATTTAATTCTCCAGATTAAACACGACATCTTCCGTCTCTCTTCAGCTGCAATGTGTTATTTTAACAGCGCCATCTCTTGTGGTCCTACGGAGACATTGCACCTGCATACCGAGGGATCGCTTCTTGCGCGTGCACAGTTGCCGGTTGGATAGTGACGCGCAGGAGGCGGGAGGCGGGAGAGTCGTCGGTTAGCCTTGACTGCGGGAGGTCGTCCCTCCTGCAGCCAGATTTCTTTCGTGTGGAATAAATAGTTATTTAGAGAAGAGAAACCTCCGAGAGCGCTCTCACCTCAACGTTACAAGACAAATATTTAGACTTTCAATAGATTTTTTATTTATGCGTGCCTTCAATGAATGCATTGATAAGAATCTGTTCTTCATCTGAAGATATTTTAATAAGATATGAACACAATCCGCATTTAAAATGGTACTCCATATACAATAAATTAAATTAATCATTTAATCGATCGTATCTGATCGTCTTGAGAATCGAGTGAGTGCGTTGATGCGGGCGACGGCAGTTGTCAGAAAAAACGGCCGCTCATATTCAGACGCACAATGAACAAAGTCCTTGTATGTTAATGGCTCAAATGATCCAAAGGCGTATATCATCCGAGTGCTTTATATCCAAAAGACCGTATTATAGATTCAATTTCAGTCGAAATGTAGTATAATGCCGAAACAATACATAAAACATGGGTAAACTTTGTTCATTAACATAAAAGCTTTGTAATATATCTGAGTTGTTAAGCTAATACGTCTGATGAGTATTTTGGCGAATCATACTCGAGCATCTAAGCCTTTCTCAACGTTCCGAGAACAATTAGAGTATCATCCGGGCAAATTTAGACGCGTTTGTTCGAAATTTAAAGACGGATTTTATCCAGGATTTTTAAAAATGCTTTTTAATTATAAATTATAACTGAATAATATAGAGCTAGAGACTTGGCCGAACAAAGTGTTTTTTCTGTTTATTTGGCTTTACTAAAAAAAAAGTGGTACGTCCTTAGAGTCTCGCAGTTGGGTATCTCATTTAACAAATTTGTAATTAAATATCTTGATTTTTAGCAGATTTCTTTAGTTTTTTTAATTTCTCTGATATCAGATCTCGATTGAGACTACATTGAAAAATAATTTAATATATTTGTATATATTTGAATAAAATATAAGCATTTTTCTCTCCTACATAATTGTTGTAACCTTATATTATGGATTAGCCTCGTATTTATATACACAATGGAGGCTCTTCTGCTATCATTCTGAAAGTATTTCGACCGTTTTTAAACATATTTGAGCGGCAGTGCTGTGCAATCAATCACTCACTTGTCGTAAAAATGAAGTGGAAAATGAAGTAATTGAAGGCTGAAATGGAACTTGAATGAACATTCCATGCGGGATAAAAGTCGCTATTTCGCCAATTTAAATTTACTCACTGACATATATCGCTGTTGTCCAAAAAAATATCAATTATCCAAGTACAATGACGCGTTTTGGCGTCATATTGACGTCGCGAAGCAATTTTGGGCAACGCTCAAAAGTTATGCGGCGTTAAAGTGATCCGTCATAAAACACCGCAGACTGACGACGCATTATATTAGCTTTCCATAGTTTTTTTGTTTATTCTTACCGAAAATCAATTTGACGACAAGGGCTTGAAATCGCGGTTTTCCAAGGCGCAATCTCGCTGCTAATAATGGAATTATTTCGCTCGCAGCTTAATGCAAAACTCAATCTATTCCAGAAATTAATTGAGGAACGCGCCTTGGAAATTCGTCTCGAAAAATGGGCGGAATTATATTAACCCATATTGTTATACGACATCAATAAAGTGTTCAAACAAAGCATTAGAGCCGCTAATAATGCCGGGATAAGTTTCATCTGGAGAGATCCCAAAAGAGCCCACAAAAACACGTACGTAATAACAGCCATCGAGAATCACTCAGTATGGAAAATAATACATCTGAGGACTCGATAAAGATATCAAATTACTCAACAAAAATTGGTATCTTCGACCATTATTATTAATATATTGAAATTTAAACAATAGATATTAAAATCATTGGACTGAAGACCCATTGCGTGTAAAAATCTGCTTGATTTTGAGTTGTCCCATTGGATCTTCTTTATGAATCGTTATTGATTCAGCTATTTTTAGCTTGACATTTAGCCACAGGATATTCAATAAGGTACTAAACAAAATTGCTATTTGAACATGATTAAACTTTCAGCTTTATTCCAGGTATTTAATTGTATTTTTGAACTCATAACAAGATCATACATAAAGAAATCGTCTCGATTTAGAAAGCTCTCACTTGTTTGTGATAAAAGCTTCAGTTTTAAAAGCTCTTTTAAAGCTCTTTTAATAAATCATAAAGTATAATCACAATACCGTGACGTAGATGCAGAGACTTACGATCGGAGTTGTATTGGGCTCCCAATATTACCTTAACCGGTCAACGCCAACGCGTTCAATACAGAAATCCTTAGATACGCGTGGATATAAAAGCGAACGGAGCTCGTCGAACGGACACCCCGGTAGACGCCACCGCAGTCCGGCCACGCGTAAATTTGTACTTTCTCCGTGGAGCTAAAACAGCGATATCGAGATCACTTCACGAGCGATATTCAAAACTGGAACATGAGACGGCTTTGTAAGACCAACTGAAATGCGAGAATATCGCCATGATTTCTACATCGGTGGATTCCTTTCAACGCCGGCAATTGACTTGTATATACCTTCGTAACACACGGGTCCGACCGTGGAAACGTGAGGGTGCCAAGAGGCGCACAGGATGGAACAAAAAAAAATATTGTGTGTTATTATAACCCACTGATCTTGCAGGTAAATATCAATACAACTGTTCGCCACACTAGGCCAAATATCAAAATCAAAAAGGCATTGATCAGGGACAACAAACTTCAAACCGCTACAAGATCCAGTCGCACAGGATAGAGGGCCTTCGACCTGCGGAGCGGACACATCACCTTCGGATGGCGCAACTTCTCTTCGACTCTGCGGTGGAGTCTTCGAGAAGATGTTCGATGACCACGGGATCGAGAGCATCAGCGAGCATCAAGCGGACGTCGAAGTCGCCACACATGGATCGCCATTCGTTTCGCTCACCTCGCTCTGCGTCTGCCGCCACAGCCCCGCTCTGCTTTGAATATTCAAGAGGCATTCAATTCTGATTTAAATTCTCGTCACTTTTCTTCTATATTCTAATAATAAAAATGTATGAGTTCAAATCTCTAACAGCGTAGACTCAGACGTGTGGCGTCTAAGTCTATATGTTTATCCTTGCATAGACGAACTCTTCCGACGCGTCTACTGCCACTCAGTCTCAAATCCAATATGGTACGAGGGACTCGATGTGCTACATGACCTCCCAATACAGGCGGCGGATCATTGCGAAGCTGGTAATTGACACTTCGCCGTGCATATTCATGACTCTCGATTGGATCTATTAAATAAAAAATGGTCTTAATTCTTTAATTAGTGAGTTCATTTAAAATTGAGTTAAACATCAAATCAACTTTTCTCTCAGGATCCTATATATAAATATAAATAATATGCTATCGTTCATTCGTATCAGTACAAGATTCGTTATAATATTCGCCGTATAGAGAGATATTAGACTTTGTCGAGTATCGCTCGACATTGGATCTGGTAGAACAAAAGCAATGCCGATTGACTTAAACAATATTTATTTATATTGACTTTGTATGTGCATCGCTTATCGTCCATACAAATTCACTTTTCTTTCAAAACCGCGCAGCGTAAGTCAAGCTTGTATAAATGAACCTTAACTCTATTGATAGCACACAATATACGTTTGTTTTGTATATAATAGAATCATTTGACTTTCTACTATTTATTATGATCCTAAAAAAAACACCAATGATCTAAGAAGACCCCATACCTTTGATTTAAAAATGCATACCAAGGTGATTGAATTTTACAAAATAAATTAATTCAATATTAATAAATAGAGCATAATTTTAAACGAATTTCTTACAGTGAGGCTTTGATAAGCCCTTCGACAATCTAAGACCGTGCATTTTGGTACATCTGAATTACTTCTGCCTTGGTGAGGCCTATTCGCATACCCATTAATGCCTCATTGGGGTGAACTCATGAAGAATTATGACATAAATACCCCACCAAACAAAGACTTGCGTCTTCCGCATTCCTGCCGTTGGTAATAAGAGGTACCCATTTCAAGAAAATCCTTTGTTTTATTACCATACAGCAACCAAACCTCGCCCGCCATTAACAGTTTGGTTTTTAAGCCCTGTTTTACATTACACAAGTAATATAAAATTTAAAAATATGTTGCTTTGTAATGACGGTATTTGCGTGATCATGGACGCATATCAACGTCCAACATATCAACGCGTTGAAAATTGTTATAAATCTTTGCTATGCATCCGAATAATATCATAATTGATAGAATTTATATAATAACGTGCCATTTTTCAATGTGTTGGTACCGGCATTCATAGTATCGCGGGTTGAGCAGAGTCATTATTCAAAATTCTGGCAACACTTGACATTTCCCAAGGGGCTTATCATTTTGATGGTTCAAGTTCACCGATTTCCAACGTGAAAATGAAATAACAACAGTGTAAATAAAATTTTCATTTGATCGCTGTGACACTCGGTCAAGATTTATGGTCGTCGTTCGGGGGTTTCCCCAAACAGCGGCACTCGTTAAAAACGCTTCCAGTGCGGCGGAGGAGACAAAAAAGGCGTCACGGTGCGTTTAAGACGTCAAATGTATATATTAAATGTGAAATATGGAGAAATTATCATATATAGTGGGGCGTGCCGGTGGAAGTGTGGCGGGTCTTACAAGGGACATAAATCAACCCTTAATGACACCTTCACACCCGCTTTGCGTGAAGGGGTTCAGCCAGCAGACGGGATTCCGCTGCCATTATCCCAAATAACAACAATATGAATAGGCGAAATGCCTAATGAAAAGCTGAGCTTATTGCGTTTTTTATTTTTATTTATCGGATGCCCTTCGGGATACGGGAGAGACCGGCATTATCATCGGAAGGGGAATCCCGCTGATTTATGCGAGTCAAAATAAACATAATAAGGGGATTAAGCCGGGCTCATCGGGTAATAAATAAACTTATAATACCAGGTGTGTATTTCCCGATTTGGGACTTAACAAAATGAGACTCAATAGCAGGATTTATCTTGAGAATAAGCGTTCCACGCTTTTGCGCTGCGGCCTATTGATTTCCATCGCAAAAATATTTATGCGTCGGATCGAATTTTTCTCAACAAATTTTAACATAAACCGTTAAGATCCATCTTAGTAAGTCGTTAAAATGATACATACATAATTTAAAGCTATCAAAAATCGACACCAAACGCGTTCCCATGGAAAAACTACAATTTATTCCTATTTTTTTAGGAAATATTGACCATTTTCTATAAAAATAGATGCAGGGGGCTATTGTCTATGTCAGGAGATTAAATATCATATACACTCAAATCTCTTTTTGTGCGATTTTTTTGGTGCGATTTCGAAGTTATGCGACTTTATTTGTGCGATTTCGAAGTTATGCGGTTTTTTTAAAGCATTTTATATTTTATTTTATTTTATAAAGGGTACGTATCGGGATATTTTAGATAAAATAGGAAATAAATCATCAACACTAACCAAAATTTAGAAAATAAATATAATTTAGGACTGTATAAATTAAAATTACGACCACGCCCTTTATTCAGGTTTAGAATTTTGAAAAAAATGATTTCTTTTTTTGTTGCATTTTTCCAATTTTTCGACTTTTAAAAATACACTCTCCAAAGGAATTTCCAAAATTCCGACAACTTACGGAGTTATAGCTGTTTAATGAGGCGGCAACTTGGCCGGTCCTACCATAATGAAATCTTTTAACGCGTTTTTCTCGAAACAACTTTTTTCAACACGGTTGACATCATATCTCATGTTTTGATCAACTAATACAATTCAAATTAGGTACAAATTTTTTCTATATAATCTTCTATTGTTTCTACCAGATTTATCTCAAAATTTAACTTTAAATTATTTAAAAAAAATAAAACTGTGACAAAATAAGGCCAAAAAATTACTTGACTGATTTTTTTTTAATCAGTCGCCTATTTTGTGATTATTTTTTTTTTGAGTTAGGGACTATAATAACATCTTTAATAATTATGAGTTATATTGTTGAAAAGAGAAAATCTACACAGAACAATGATGACCTCTTTTAGTGCGACTTTTTTTTGTGCGATTTTGAAGTTATATGGTTTTTTCAAAGCACGACTTTTCGACTTTTAAAAGTAGAAATATTGGAAAAATGCAAAAAAAATGAAATCAATATTTTCAAAATTTAAAACTTGAATAAAGGGTTTCAGTCGTATAGCAGTGTAGTGACAGCAGATGCAATATGATTTATTTTATAGTCTTGATGATTTATTTTCTATTTTATCCAAAATATATCGATACGTGCCCTTTATGAAATTAAGAAAAAATAAAATGCTTCAAAAAACCCCGCATAACTTCAAAATCGCACAAAAAAAGTCTACGTAGAAAAATAATGAAATTGCAACGAAAATTATCATACAGCGATAATAGTTTGTAATTAAAATAATTAGTATTTCTCTAGTGGATGTCTAGCATTTGAGATGCCAGATGTTAGACATATTTAAATTTTTACCAATGATGCAAGACTTAAATGTAAGATTTAAATGTTACCAAAAAGTTATTTTTTTAATTGTCTTATTTATTTATTTTTCTGTTTCTTTATTAACTTTTTTAATGCGATTTTGGATATATTTAATACAGCTGTTTCAAAGTTATGCGGTTTTTAAAATTTATGTCATTCAAGTCATAGCTTTTTTTTGTGCGTTTTGTTTTTGTATGACCACAGAACGCATCTACCGCACAAAAAAAGCTTAAGTTTGCCGTTATTCCATATGAACTAAAGCATAATTATTACCAGAGAACTGTGCTGAACGATCATTGTATCAGCTTTCTCGTGGTTTTCACAAGACAATGCGTCTTGTCAAGTTTTTACAACTTTATTTCTGTCAACCTCAAATCGCTAACAATTTTCAAGCGTTCCCATGGAAACATAAGATAAATAGACTTTCATCAATGAGATTTTAATATTTATTCAAGAAAATTTTTACTCCATGAACTTGGCCAAATACAGTGATTTTACTGTTAAATTGGCTATATTAGAAAAAGTGGTGCGTCTCGCAGTGGGTATCTCTTTGTTTTAAGATTTGCAATTAAGTATCCTGAGTCTATGCATATATCTTTAGTTTTTCTGCTCCATAATTGTACGAAAACTTTAGGGCTGGATACTATCGCCTTTAAATGCATTTTGGCGATTTGTTATATATATATAAATGTTTATATATTAAATTCTGTAAAATAATAATATGGTTTTCTGAATATTTTTTGTAAGTTCTTCAATGTTGTTTTATTTCTTTCCTTGCATTTTGTACCACTATCACTTATAAATTAAGTCTCTACTCGTTCGAAAAATTGTTGTTTTTCTTCCCCTCCTTTTATCATGGCTCGTTTATTTTAGTCTCCGACTCAAACTCCAGTCTATTCTTCCTCATTTATTTTTTAAGGGCGGTTTCTCAAAATTCTACGTGGCTTAAATTATCGTCAGAGACGATCACGTTGTGGGATGTTTTTGTATTATTTTGTATGAAATCAAAGAAGTTCGACGATAAGTTGGGAGTTCGAGAGGAAGGAGAGATATTTAGCAGTTCATTAAGATGCAGCCGAGGATCGCAGAACGAATGTAAGTCTCCGACTGGAATATTAGAATGGAATTAGATTATAGTAGAGAAAATGGCTGTAATTTCATTTAGGAAACCGAGAGGCTGACAAAGTTTATGGATTGTGGTTGTAATGGAGCATGTTAAGGTAAGCCTGCGGCTGAACTCGTCTACCTTCTTATTGCTGTCGCTTCGCCATACGAGTTACGCCAATCTTAAGACAGCCTTCCACTTGCCTGCATCCGCCTCCACTCCACTTAAACTTTCAACATAAACTACCCTCTTGGCTTTTTTACTCCTCGTCGGTCGACATTTTAATAAAAGTATTCACTTGTATGAAAATATGAAAAAAATATGACATACAAAAATAGCGCTCTTATTTACTCGCGAAGAAACCCACGTACAGTTTTAAAACAATATTGCTTGTATGACAAATATGGCTTTGGTACAAGTTTATTCCATAATATAAAACTTCATAGACGAACTAAGTCTTCCCACGGCCAAGACGCTCGGTCGGTCCCTAAGCTCAAAGTAAACTAAAACTCTAAATTAGAATCACAAAAAAAATGTCTGTTTGAAGACGAAATATATCAATCGTTTGAAGCAGTGAGTAACCACAAAAGAATGAGGATATACTACATTGGTGTCAGAAGTGGGACCAAAAAAATGTAAGCGCCATAGAAGATGTCACTGGGTCAACCTGGCGAATTGAATCTACTATACAAGTCATCGAGTACCATTGAGTGGGGCTATACTACATTATTATAATAATATATTCGCTTCGACTCTTCAAGTTGAAATTGATATAAAAATTGATGATTTTTTTGTAATTGCATACATTTTTCCACAGCTATTCATCATTACCCATAGATAATAACCCTACCAATAATTTATATATTATATACTAGGTTCCATGGAGTTTCAAGTTCCTGCGGAAATTTTAAGATTATATAGTGAGGTGATTCTTTTCAATCTACCCAACAAAGCCTTCTTGGATAAGCGGATTCATTTACGTTGAGGCGAAACCCTATATATATTCCGTAGTTACAGCAAACTCTTCAACGATAAAACGCTTTAAAAATTCATTATTTCCGATTTTTATAAAGTGGGATTCTTATAAAACTATTCCATAAAGTAAATTTAAAAAGTTGCTGAAACAAGATGCTACTTAAACGATCGCAGCATAAAGTATTTGAACATCGTCTCCAGATTTTATTTTGACCTTTTTCCAGGATCGCTTTTAAATATATATATTAAAATTTAAATGTTTCCTCAATTTTATTGTCGCTCTGAATATTCTGCCTTATTTTAAAAAATCTGTAAGCTGATTCAGAGTTTAATTAAGAATCTGTAAGCATATACAACTTTGTTGTACAACACGATAACAAGCTGATGGAAAGGACACGCGGCCAAGACCATTGGTCGACTCTTCATGCTTCGTTCTTATTCGCCGACTTTCCACTTGGTTCAGCTCACTACGAGAAACAGGGGGAAGAAACTTAGGTGAAGGAGAACAGAAAGAGATTGTTGATAATATAGTAAATTGCATCTGTACAGATTAGGGTAGATACAGGGATGTTTTTTTTCTTCGCGCTATAATTTAAAATAGAAAATACGCATTTTACTTCGCTATTTTTCTTACTTTAAAAATATAGTAATAACCGATTGTATGATGGCGACACACATTTTAAAGAACAAGACTTTATTTCCGTCTGATAAAATCCATATCCATAAATAATAAGGGCGGTCGACAGGAACCAGTAGCGAGCTCCGAGCATAAAAAGCATGTGGAATGGAGTTTTCTTCGGCCAAGGAAAACTAACCTGTCGTAAAAACATGTAGCTAAGAGAAGGCCGTTAACAAAGACGTTTCCGTGGATAAAAGGCACATTATAAAGTTACGGAATCTGCAATGTCAAAGGCGAGACCTTTTTTAGCTCTCGTTATAAATTAAATGAAACAAGCCAGCAACACCTACTCATTAACTAACAACCACTCCTACTTTCTAATTTCCAGCTAATCGGAGCCGAGCTCTTTATATACTCTTCTACCATCACCAGATCCAATTTACGTCTCATGTTCGCCAAAGAAAAGACTGTCGCAATACGAAACTGAAGAACACAATTTGAACAAGAATGAAGATTTTGCTGAAATATTACCTACTTTCATAAGCGAACCTGCATTTTGATGCATTTAAAGAGTTTGCATCTATTTAATTAACTCATCATTGATCGTTAGTGCCAATTCGGCATCCTTAGCTTCACAAAACTTTAAAAAAATAATGACAGACTAAAATATTATTTCTGGTATTATAGACATAACTCAAGCATTCGACAAGGTATGGCATTATAGACTACGTAAATGTAAAAAACATATTTTTTGCAGTATCACATACATACATTACATATAGCACATATTCTTCCTTATAAACCCGTGTATTGTATTTTACCAAAATATCAATAAAAAGATATGTTGGTCAACAACTGGAGAAATTTTTAATCGAAAAGAAAATTTGATTAAGAATGAGTTCATAAATTATTATGATGTGTGCAAAAATAGCTCCCGCTTCGGCTCACCCAAATGATGCTGAAACGTCACTCAAGCACTTGAACCAACAGCTCCCGGTTTGGTTCAAAACAATTAGATATGGAAACAATACAAATGAGCACAATAAGAATTATAAATCATAAGTTTGTAATATATCACGAAAACATGTGGACCCTCCACTGACCCGAGCTCTCGTCCTGCTATTCAGGTCCCGCTCGCAAAGTACACAGGAGAGTGCAAAATCGTGAATTACAATACCATAATACCATAGCTGCGATTACATTGTCTACTTCATGCGACCACTTGCGCTCCGAGCGTAAGGGTTAACTAGCTAAATTTATAAATTAATAATAAATATATTGTATGAATTAGACAAGAGTGTTGAGTCTCGCTTGCGGCCTCAAAAATGAATACAAACTCACTGATTATAATATTATCGGCCGCCAAGAGGGGGTACATTGAAGAATAAAGGTCGTAGAATGCCCTAAAATTAGAGGCAGTGGCCGCAAGGTTTCCGCGTCCAACTGGTCCACATTTCGGATCACGAACGACCAACGGTATAGCGACGATAATTGAACGCCATTCCCGAACATATCCACAGAACATGATCTGCGTCCATGATCGGATCGCATGAATATTCCGAATTTCTCGGGATTAGTAAACGTAATCCCGAAAAATTCGAGATTGAAATTTTTATCTAACCGAAATCATACACCTTAAGATTAAGGCTACTAAATCGAGACATTCCCGCCTAAATCTGTACGCTTGGAAACAGTGGCGCAACTACTAATTGGCGAGCATAGGCGACGCCTTATTATATTAACCTTTCCCTACCGGTGATGTATTTACTACACCTCAATTCTAATAATGGGAATATCGATATGAAATATAATAGATACGGGCTTCAGAATTTTTGTATTTTTCCGTAATATAATTACGAATCGCGTCAAAGTATTATAGTATTATCTGCAGTGGCGGAAATAAATAATTTGTTGGGAAAGTCGGAAAATTTTGCGACTTTTAGTCCGTGTCTCAGCAGAAAGACTTTCAAAATCAGATCCAGACTAAATGACGAAACAATCGAAGCTTCAATGTTACTTTGCGCATATTTTCAAAATAATATTTGATTTTTTTAAATGTATTTTTATATTTTCTTAAATAAATAAAAATTTTTCGCCTTCAATTTATTTTTTATATTAAAGAAATAGACTTATTAGTAATTTTTGATCAAATTTATCAATGTGATTTCTTAAACTATTGAAAATCCCAATCCCGGGATCCCAGGACTGATCCCGGGATGGTCTAATGCAATCTCGAAATCCCGGAATCGAAATTTTGGCTCGAGATAGGATTCCCTAATTGTGACTGTGTCAAATTTTGTACTTTTCATCGGTAGAATCATGATGAATAATTGTTTTTGCAAAACTCATAAATCTGTTTCTTCCTAAAATTCCTATTCAAATTACCTTATCCTATCTTAAACAAATGTGAAAAACGTTGCAGACACATTGCGTCTGAAAGAATGACACCGATCACTTCTCGCGCGTGCACCGTTGTCGGTTTGGTGGTGACAAGGTAAGAAACGGGAGTCGTGAGATAGCCTTGGCTGCGGGAAGATGTCCTTCCCGTCGCCATCGCAGATCTCAGCCAGACAAGAGACTTTCTATTCGACGCCCATCCACTTACATCCACCCGTCTGGCCCGAAAGCATAAACAACCTGCGTGTGAGCCAGGCCATCTCGGCTCCATTCATACTCCCTGTATTTATGAGGCGCTTCATATATTTTCTTCAACCCCTATTTATTTTTTAATATGCAATTCTTGACCGGCGGATGATTTTATCGCATCGGCCCATCACATCGACGGTTGTCGAACCTCGAGATGTTGGCTACAGTGTAATTTTGAAATAACACAGGGCCGGCTCTTTATTATGTCGTTAAACACAGGGGGCGAACGGCGCCGCCTTCGTGTCGTTTTTTTTTACTTTTTAATTTTATCGCCGGCATCGCATTTTTCATAATCGCCGGCATTGCGTGGCCTTCACCTGTAATCAAAATAAAAGCTATTTGATTTCGTGCCCAACACGCGATCATCTTATTATGGAATTAGTCACGACTGCCCAACTTTCTTCTTGGCCCAAGTATTCCTATTCACTCGGAATTCTTCTTCCTTTCTCTTCCTCCTTGCTCGCTAATCTGGATTGGATCGGTGCACAAATCGCAAGTATTATTTATGACATTTTTTACATTTAATACGCCCCCGACGATTTTCGGTCAAGGAAACACAATTCAGAGGCTTGACTGAATTTCGTTCGAGGAAAGTTGTAATCTTGAGTTGAAAGCTTCTGCTTGAACCCTTATACTCACAGGAAATTACACCATCAAGTTATCACCCGAGCAGATCTCAACCACACTTTTTCGTTATAAAAATGCACGGAAAATTTCATAGTGTCAAAATTTTCGTGTCTCCAAGAAAATCAAATATTTTCCTGAAGACTGCCATTCAATCTGTGTTGAATTTATGTTTGGTATCATGGAAAATATCTATTAAACATACGGAAAATATTTACTTTAAATGAGTCAAGTCGCAACGACGAACAATACACTGGTGTCAGAAGTGAGAGTCGAAGTGCTCGTCGTCTCAGAAGAACTTCTTCCGTTGGAGTCTGGTACATAACTTGGTTGTTTAAGGAGACCACATGTCGTCGATATCCATATCATCCAGTTTAGTCCACAAGAGGAAAGATCAAATTTTTCATACATTATTTAATAATTGATAATAAAATAGGATATTTTTCTTTAGCAACAAGGTTGCTATAATCAAACAAATTTTAAGCATTCAGCATGCACATTTTTTGTATCATATTTTAAATGTAAAAAACTCTTCTGGTACCAACAAACCCTATTTAATGTTTAACATTTGAAGGCCTAATTTACAATAAGCAAGATTTTTTGTCGACTTCTTTTTTAGTAGATATGCATTACAAAAGGGCAAACAATCATTCCCAGCGTTCATCCCCTTCGACTTTGAGCACACTTTCAATCGGATTCTCAAATATTTATATTTCATCCGCTTTTTCTATTGTAAATTTAAAAATAGAAAGGGCCTCTGCGGGAGCGGACCGGGTGGAAATCCCACCCCTGCCGACATATTTAATGAGCCGAACAAATGAATGAGTTTCTTTGTCTAAACAAATCGGGATAGATTAATTCGTTGATGATTCCAAGAAGGTAGGAGATAATATTCAATGACGCGTGGCTCAACTGGCCCGGGGGAGTCCCGTCGTCCTTCCTACGTAACACGTCCACCCGCCCAGCCTCTATAAATAAAGGTCCAGCATTTGAATCACCGCTCTGGATACCTTTTGGAGGCTTCATTGCGTGATAAAATCTGGGACTCCCGACTCAATCTTTTACAAAACATAAAAACGCTCAACTTAATCTGACCCTATCGGAAATGGAGCTGAAAACTCTATTACTTCTTCTACGTACGAGTAAACACGGCTCACGGCTCGGGAACACCATAATCTATATTGTCTTAACTGTTCCTGACACATCTGCGACTCATATTTCTGAACATCCAATCTTGACCGTCTCACTTTGGCAACTAGGATAGATTGGATCGCTTGCAAAAGCTCTCTACAAAAAATAAACTTTGTAACATCCATGTACCGTGTCCCTACCATATAACGTGTGTTCAAATAAAATTTCATTCCAATTTTTCAAATCTAATTAAAATTATACAACTATTGCGTAAATAAAAAAAAACATACTTCCATCTATCCTAATCTTTATAAATGCAATTCGCTAATTTAACAGAGATCTGAAATGCGGACGACTGTTAAAGTATCATAGAGAGTCGACCGATGGTCTTGGCCGCGAGAAGACACATTATAAAGTGCAGAAGATTGGATGATACTGAGGCAAAACAAAAGTAAAATGCAACTAGTTTGAATATTTATTTCGGACGTCCTAAAGAGAGAGATCCAACTGCGAGACTTTTCAGCGACCAACCATTTCATCAAGCTTCGTATTGAATCAATTTTATCATTTTTTGTGTATAATTAAAATTGATTTTTTTATTTATGATTGTCCCAATTTACTATCTAGAGGCACAAATTTTGGGCGTTCAATAAAAAAAAATTAACGTACAATTTTTACCAGATATATATTGATATTTTCAAAATATACAATAAAATATAAAAGAAGGAAAAATAAAAAAGTTATAGGCTGATAAAGTGTAAGAGGTAATAAAAACTTTGTGGCCTGGTTGACACGATTTCAATCATTTTAATTATCTAAAATTAAAAACGTTAAAAAGATTTTTAATTTATAAAGATGTCATTATAGTCCCTACCTATAAAATAATAATTTTATTTTCGACTGTTTAAATAAAAGTCTTTTTTGTCTTATTTTTTCACAGTTTTAATATAATTTAAATATTTCTAATAATTAAAAATAAAATTTTAATATCAATCTGGTAGGGACAATATAAGATTATATATAAAAGTTTTGTATTAAGTTTGAATAAAATTAGTTAATAAAAATTTGAGATATCATGTCAGCAACAAAGAATTACACAACTATTTAAATGTGATGATATTTTTGATTTCATCAATATATATCCCTAGCACAATATTATTTAGGCATTGTTATTATATATATAATACATATACAATGTATACAAATATTACATTGTTATTATTAAGGCGGGGTCGCTCTCTGGAGTCCCTGGACGGCTCCCCGCGCCCCCCACGTGTCGGGATGGCCGCGCTAGTACACGGGTTCGTTCTTCTGTCGGGCCGTGATATTGCTGGACGAATGGATGGGAATAGAGAGGCGTCGAATAGAAAGACTCTCTTCTCTAAATAACGATTTATTCTACACGAGAGAGAGAAATCTGGCTGTAGGAAGGACGACCTCCCGCAGCCAAGGCCAACCGACGACTCTCGCCAACTCCCGTCTCCTGCACGTCACTACCCAACCGGCAACGGTGCACGCGCAAGAAGCGATCATTCGGTATGCAAGTGCAGTGTCTCTGCAGGGCCACAAGAGATGGCGCTGTTAAAATAACACATTGCACCTGAAGAGAGATGGAAAATGTCGCTGCTAATCTGGCGAATTAAATCTGCTCAGATTAACAGCGCTACTACGTGGGGAAAAGAAATCGCCCACGCTATTAAAAAAAATTGTTTTACTACGAAAAATAATAAAGACTCACCGGTGAGACGCTTGGCGTTTAAATGGTTAATGTCACACTTTTCCAAATTTATTATGACCGCTATTCCGTCTGCCGTTGCATACATGTCAGCATAGAGCTAAACGACTTTAAATCGTTTATTTTCGATAAACACTAAATTAAATCATATAAAATTGAGCTGGAATTCATAAAAAGAGAGAAAATATCAAGAACAAGTAGCGAATTTAAATTCGAGATGCCATTTTCTGATATGGAAATTTATTTCATTTTTTGTTTGAATGTCATTTAAAGACACATCCAGATTACATTTGAGATATGTTTGCGATTGACGTTTTGAGGCTGTGAGCATTGACATATTGAAACATAAATCTAAGACAAAAAATGTGCTTTCGCAAAAAATATTACTTACAAATTACACAACAAAAGCTTGTTCTGCGCAATAAGATAACAAGAGAAAACCGAAATAGAAATTCAATTTTGGATCTAAAAATGTTTTATTTAATTCAGTCCACGTCTCCAAAGCTTTTACCTAATGAGTTATGAACGAACTCATAAAGAACAAATCTATTCTCATAATAAAGTGAATACTTAAATGTATATGGATATTTTTGGAAAAGAGCTTATTCAAGACCGAAATTATAATTTTAGACTTAATTATTTATACGCGAAATATTAAGCCCAATATAAAGCACCGATATCTCAAAGGCCCTTTCCCTTTCTGGCAGAAATAAATATTTCTTTTTTTGTTTCGCTTTTCGCAGATGCCATCGAGCAGAAGATAAAAGTCGTTAAGAAGCTGGTGAACATTGAATTGATATAGGGGAGTCCCACACGAGTGGGAGACACGTGCACCCCTTATGCAGTGGCGAATGTAGCCGGAATTATCTTGGCGAGAATCAAGGTCTGGTTACAGGGGGCTGGTGATAAATAACACTGCAGCTATCTGGTGCCGTAAAGCTCGTGCCCCTCGTTAAACGTGCAGACCAGCCCGTGTCTGCCGTCCACTTTACCCCCCGCCCAACCACCCCATTCTTCCTGGCCTCTTCCGACGCCCGTTCAGGAATGACCAACATTTGAGTTATATCACGTTCCAAATGGCATTGATATAGCTATATTATCTTCCGGAGGCAACAACTCCCCTCTCTATTGCTTTTTTCCTTCATAATTTCTGCAGGTGTGGAATCACAGGGTGATTGCACCAACAAATAAAACTCCATTAATACCGCTCACCACGTACACACAATCATTTCCTTAAATAAAAGCGAAGAAGACAGTGAAAAATAGCGATTCGATAAATGTATAAAAGCATTTCATTTGAAATTTAACTGCGCGCGCAGCTGTATTTAAATTTACAAATTCATAGATTTAATCAAACAAATGTATTATTTTGGCGCCGTTTATGTTTATATCGTAGCTAGATATGTTTTTAAATATGGCGTACCAAAAATCAGAAGCATTGTTATCAGAATGATTATCAAAATTCATGCCATGACGTCTAATCGAGAGGCCATGGACATGTACGGCGATGCATCAACCACCAACTTCTTCAGACAGACCAATTACTTAAATTAAGACTTTTCAATCAATTAAATTGCTAAAACATGATGATTTCCATCAAAAGGGTACCTAATACAATTAGAAGACATTAGGGGGCTTTGACTTTGACGGACAGAAAAAGACAGGACCGTCCAAAATCAAATATTATAAGCGCAAAATTGAATCAAACTGAATCATCTAATGTGTATTTTTTTTGTATGTATTTCAAATTGAATGCTCATGGACTATGTGGACATATAGCGATAAATATTTTAATTATTATTAAAAAATTTCGCATGGATGAATAAATCCAAATCGAATTTTTTGGCTCAAAAAGAAAAGTTTTTATTCGTCGAACAAAATGAGAACGAATCGGAATTTAATATAAATTGGCGAGAAATTAAATTTAAAATATTGCTAGAAAATATTTAGATCGTCAAATATTACAGCTATTGTGTCATAGAATATCATATGATTTAATTTTTTATCCAATTCTTATTATTATTTAGCCTTTCCTTCTCTGTGATGTAATTAGTACAACTCGACTTTAATAATGTTGTGGTTTTCAAATTACTTTTTCATATGGTGTACCAAATACATATCATCGGAACGCGCGATAAACAAAAGCACAGTAAGGCAAAAGTGACTGCCTGACTGATTGAAGAAAAGAGGACTGCCTAAAACAATTTACAAAAAGCCTTGTAGATCTTAGATCAAAGTCTTTCTTTTACAAAATAATTGATAATATTCAAAGCAATAATATTTTATAAGGGTTGTCACTTATATGAAGATTAAAATTTTATTTTTATTGAATATTATTGAATTGATTAAATATTCAACGGCTATAGTTGTAGTTATAATAGTAGCATTTATATATCGTTCTGATGGCAATATCTTTCTCGCACGCTATTAAGCACGAACAAGCATCTCATCGCACCCCATGCGCTTATTCATCCCTAAACTTTCCAGACACAAATTTTCATGATATTTTTTTTTATTTGCATCCAAGAAATGAACTTTAGTAAAACGGTTCGTCATCCCTTTTACAATGCGACTGTATTTATAGGTCAATTGTCTTTCCATAAAGACTACGGAGGTTCTTCGCTTCAATTCATGCCATAATATATAACTCAGCAGGGAGCAATTCGCCGTTCAAATCAAAAATACATTGTTCAAAATATAACTGTAAAATCTTTAATTCATGACAAATTCGAAAATTTCATCCAGCTAAAATTAAAAGCATGACGAATTAAGCTTTGTCTTGAAAAGAATGGGCATAACTCCTGTGGGATATATGGGGACGACATATTCACCCCAATGCGGCTAACTGCATTACTTCGCTATGGTCTTGAGAGAATGGCTCGTAAATATTGCAAGGTGGCAATAGATAAGATTGTGATTTGTCAACTTCTCCGAAGTACACGTGCACCTGAGCACAAGTACACGTGTACCTATAAATTCGCCCTGGAAAAAGTTGGCATAGTTACCTGAATAATATATGCGGCATATAAACAATCCGAATGGATCTGATGGTGGAAAAAAGGGCCAAACAAAAAGCCCACTTTTTGTCCCTCAAACAGTATTCATAGGGCAGGCTGATTTATCTCCCGCGTTAAATATTCCTAAAACGACCGGATCGAGGATAAAAAATTAATCTCCAAAACGTAATTCCATTTGCGATCGCAGCACGAAAGTCTTCCTCCGTCCATATAAATCATGCAGGGACATTAAAAAAATCAATATCTGGAAACCGATCTGTGATGCATGGGCTGTACGCGTTTTATTAAATTCGTCGAGGCGTGATATGCCATCCGAAGTCCCAAATCGCTTTCTTAATAAATTCCGAATTATATTTACATACAGCATGATCAAATTTCCCAATAAAATAAACAAAAGTTCATCCCTAGTGCAAACTGCGCGTGCGCAGATTCTGCTCTGCTGTGTCGTCATCTAAAAGTTCTCATATTACAAATCTCACTTTATGCAATATATAATAAATACATATTTGTTCTGCATTAATACCAAATATTAAGTTATCGACAATGAAAAAGTCTTTGTGTGGAACTGTATGTTTCACAGTTCCAGTGGTGTGGTAATTAAATAATGTGCACATAAAAAGCTGAATGCGTTACTGCGTGGGAAAGATGGCACTGTCACTCTCGCAGTGCCTATAAAGCTACGATCACTCGCTGGTCAATTTTTTTACGATACGATACGAATTCGATACGTTGTATACGATATTTGAGTCTGTCAATAAAATGAATGTTAACATGCGATTGTTCTCGAATAAATAGTTGTTAACAGATTTCGACATAATTTCCCATATTTAAATGAAGCTTATAGAGATTTGTTGATCCAGAATACAGTCGTCGGTCTGTATTAAATACGTGCTGGTGAAAGCAATCGGTTAGAGAGACAACATGTAAATTTCTTTGTTTGCAAGCACCCGAGGAAACTTGAACGAGGCGCAGTGTGCTGCCCTACAACAATGATAGGGTTGAAATCTAATTTCCCTGCGGAAATGGGTAGGCTGGTCCTCATCAAGTGTCTCTTGGGTATCTCTAAACAACAATAGTGAAGGTTCATATGTTGAAAAGCTATGAAATCGTTGTGAAGAAATCATGGGATTCTAATAAAGGTGGAAGGAGCGCTCGCCTATATTTGATTTAAAGCCGCAAAAGGGTCGAGGCGGAACGGCAGAAAATGCGGAAATATGCGAGGAAAAATACAAAACAGTGGGAATAAAATCAATTCATGCATATTTTCTATTAAATTAGTAAAAATAATGATATCGTGCAAATAATGGGATTCGACACAATTTAACACGATTTTTGGGGCGTTCCCATGATGAAAATGTCACGTGATATTATAGTAATCTGTGCATTCGTAATTAATAAAGAAGTTATCCAAGACGATAGAGAGACTTCTGACACCAATGTTGCGTAGGATAACATGGTTGAGCGGGTTTGCTCTTGGAGCGCCCCACCGCTCCCAGTCCGCGCGGTACGCGGGTCCGTTCTGCTCTCGTGTCGTTATAAAGCCGTGGGGTGAGATAAAAATGATCGGGTCAAATAAGAAATACTCTCGTCTTGGATGATTTCTTCATTGATGACAACAAAGAGCAATTTGGCCGCGGGAACAGTACCGAGTGCACTACCTCCTTGTATAGTCGCCTCTTGTTTGTTTTTGAGCCACCAATGTTGGGCATCAACCTGGCCAGGTTCTCCGTGATGCTTGCCGCCTTCGCTGCCAACTTCTATCGAATCGGAGCTTGCCATCAATCTCCACCCCCAAATACCGAATGGATCTTGAGTATTTAATCTCACAGCCTCCGATCCTCAAGGGTAGAGGCGCAAGCTTCCTGCGTCTTGTTAAAAAGAGGGCCTCCGTTTTTTGGACAGCGAGCTCCAAACCAGCTCCTGTATACCGCTTTTTGGCCTTCCTCAGCGACGCCGTCTCTGCTGTGTACATGTGTCTATACGTAGCATAAAACAATCAGCAACCCAGTGGATTGGCTATTTTAATAAATATTACACAAACACTGTTTTTGTTCCATTATGAGCAAACGCGGCACTCATCTTGAACACAGCTTTCTCATGCACAAATTTTCAATCAACATGCGCTGTGCAGCACTTTTTGAAATGCTGATCATGTCTGCTAGCTCGAAAATTTTTAATCGACGGTCATCCAATACCATTTTGTGGATTTTCTTCGCCATTTCTGACGTGGTCATCTCATTTGGTCAACGTCTCGTAGCGTCTTCAAAGTTGAAACTTAAGCTTTATAAGGTATTTTCTTTCTACCATTGTATTTTTTTAAAACAATCTATCAAAAATGTAGGGTACTCCTAGGAATACCCTCGTATTATAGGAATAATTGCACTAATTATATGAATGCAGCACTGTCACATATGAAGCATGAGGTCCCAATACACATTCGATGTCTGTTCGACATTTTTTTGACATGTTGCATAATCGAACCAATTTTTTTTTAGCACCGCAGAATAATGAATTGTAGCATGTTTCAAATGGAATTTCGTGAAAAATGTATGAAAATATCCGACAGTGAATTTTTCCGACGCATAAAAAACGGTTATTGTTCGACATCGGAAGGATAAACCCCCAAAGCCACGTCGGCTCGTGAAAACGTCAGACTTGACGGTCGGTGAAAAAATCGAAATTTGTGACGTGTTTTAAAAGCGTGTCAAGTGTCGGTGATTAGTAGAAATTTATTGCCAACAATGGCCGTTGAGACGATGAGTTGCAAGTTCTTTTGGCACGCCAAAGCGCCAGGCCATCAGACCTTAGTCAAACAACATGCAATATCTGAGTTTACCGAACTGCGACGCCAAATCTCATCATTCCAGATCGTAACAATGGCGCTAGGCACTTATTACAATTTCTGCTAATGGAAGCATTTGTACAACCTTGCCTCTCGAACAAATCGGAGCTGGTTGTAAAAGTTATTAATATCGTACTGCATGACGGAATATTATATTAGACCGTATCCCATTCACAAGATTATGTCTCAACATGAAGAAGTGATACTCTACTTCAAAAAGGACTCAGATAATTCCTATTTTCAAACATAAAAGGGTAGTTTAGATATACAGTACAAATAAAATCACTATTTGTACTTATTATATTAGAAATAAAAGGGTGGCATTGAAAAGAAACTGCTATAGAGCGCTGTATACCACATGTGCGTGCATACTCTCTCTGATTTGCTTGAGTGTCCACATGTTTTTTACCAAATTTTCGTTTTTTTAACAAAACGATTCTTAACCAGTAAAGCTGTCCACTGTCCACAAAATACTGAAACGTATTTTAATTTTATAAACATATATTATTAAAGAATAAGCGAATCTTATTAACAATAATGTATTTTTTTTTCAAACAATCTAATAATTTGATTTATTTCTAAAGTTACAGAACACCAGGGAACTGTTGTGTCAACTGTTGTGTTTTCAGCCATTTATTGCAAAATGTAAATTTTCATACTGAATGACTCATGATAACAGTATGATTAATTAATAATATTAAATTTGTGCCATTTCCGCTAACACGGAAGTTTCCGGTATCCAGAATGCAGTCTTCCGTCTGCGGCTAGTTTCGTGCGGTTTACTACCGGAAATACATCTAAGGCTTTTGCTTCTTGCTTGAAAATTTTGAAGCACGAAATATTATGGATTCAATAGAATTAATACTAAATTAATAGCTTATGAAAATACCATTTATTAAGAAACATTCCTAATTCGATTGATTAGATTTATCATCTCTTCGCATAACATAAGAATGTACAGCATGTAACTAAAATCTCAACACTTGGCCAAAATGGCAAAGTAGCTTTAAATATGATTTCAAATTAGTTCCATATTTAAAATTCATATATAAAAATACAATAATAATCACAAGGTTTGAACGCAAAATTAAATTCAGCCCATTGCTTGCGCACATTGAAAAAGGGTAGATAGAAAAAAGTTAAGTGGGAGGGGAATATTTGAAATATAACAGCTCTTTGTCTGACCATCATCCACCTTTCGGCGACTCTTCTCCAGTTCAATATTTGAACAAATCACATTGATTATCCTGATAAAACGCCCTCCTTCCTAGATAAATTGAAACATTTTAAACTAATATCTTAAAAGGTATATATCCCAGGGTAGTGTCAAATTCTAACTGACTAAACCCCTCTCTTGTCCGTCTCTGTCCCCCTGGTATTGTTTTTTCACATTGCTTCAAGAGGACAGGTAGCCTGTTGCCAGGGGTGGTTTTTAGGATCTTCGTAGTCCAAGGCCCTCTTCTTTGCCTGGAGGTCCAGCAGATCACGAGCGCCGCATCTTTGGACACTGTCCTGTACGCTGCGGTGACTCAGAGCGCTCCCTGTCGCTGGACCCTAGCGATCTTCTTTCTGTTGGTGTCTCGTCTGATCGATTCGTGCCATATCGGGGTACAGGGAAATCTAGTGTATTACCTCGTTTATGGTACGTCTTCTGCACGGCTTTGGCCGTTCAATGCTGGGCATGAACCGCTAAAACTCGCTGGCCACCTTCTGCGCCTTCTGCGCAGCTTCTTCTATGTGTTTGCCAAAGGTCAGCTTATTGTCCATGAGGATTCCGAGGTATCTCAGCATTTTGCTGTATTCCACCTCGTGTCCTCCAACAACAAACCGCTTGACTTACGGTCTTCTCCGTCTGTTGCATATCATTGCCTCCATTTCCCATATATGTAGAGCCGTCATCAGCAGCGTGATATCTTCTGCATAAGGCAATGAGTTCTGCTCCGCCATGTTCAAAAAACTATTGTAGAGCACGTTCGAAAGGGTTGATCCCAGAACGGACCCCTGCAGGACGCTCATTTCCAGTCTTATCATCAGGTTCGTTTTGTTGTGATGGACACACCAGTCCTTGAAATAATCGCTTACGAGGTCGACTGCATACCGTGGAACTTCAAATTTTTCCTCCAGGGCTCCCACTATCAATTCCCAGTTTGCGCTATTGAAAGCGTTTTTGATGCCCAGTGTGACCATCACAACGTCCTTGCTTTGTTTGATCGAGCCTTTCCACGCTTTTTGGATGATACCAATTACACGTTTTATTACTCCAAGCATGGATTGTCCCGGTCTAAAGCCATATTGCCTGTCTGACAGTTTTCATTCAATTCCTGGCTGAATTCTCTTCAACAACATTGTTTCGAAGAGTTTTCCATCTTCTTGCGAACTTTCGTTCCTCTAGGCAGACATTTATTGGGTCTAATTTTAGTTCCGGGTACTCATCAACTATCAATTTGATGATCTCGCCAAGCATGCCGTCCACTCCTGGCGCCTTCTTGAGTTTTATCCTCGACCCTGCATACTGTAGTTCGTCTATGCTGAACGGTGTGGGCGGTTCTGTGCTGTCTCTGCTCCTTCCTCTGTGCTCCTCGGCAGTCCAAACAGTGCCAGGTTTATCTGGGAAGTGTTGGTTTATTTGATCCTCCGTTTACCGTAGATTTCAGATTTCACCTCCTCCTCCTCGTAGTTTCCCCCGCACAATTTTGTACGAGTTGAGCGTACAGCATAACTCCTCCTAACAGCGCACCTTAGATCCTTGGATCATTTTTCGCAGATTTTTTCGATCTGCTCTGTGAGTTTCCTGGCACTGTGCTCTGATTTCCACGTTCTATGAATGTTTGGAGTTACTCTACGTCTTCTTCCACCCCACTCTGGGTTATATCACTCTTTCCTCTCCCGCCTGTATCATAGCGAGAAAATTGTCCTTGCTAAACTTTTTCGTTCCAAATTTTTTTAGGGCGTTTTAAATTACTATAATTTGCTCTGAAGGCATATTTTATTTTCACGAGACAATGGTCGGAGTCGCAGTCCGCCCCACGCATCGTTCTGACGTCCGCCACACCACTTCTATGCCTTTTATCAATCAACACGTGGTCAATCTGATTTCGGGTGACCCCGTCGGCAGACAACCACGTGTATTTATGTATTTTTTTATGTTCAAAAGTGGTGCTGCTGACAATCAATCCGACGGATGTGGCAAAACTGACGAGTCTCTCTCCATTGTCGTTACAAATATCGTGGAGACTATGGGCTCCGATCGTGGGTCTGTAAAAGATTTCCCTGCCAACTTTCGCGTTCAAATCACCCAATAATATTTTAGCGTCATAAGAGGGCAGAGAGCTGTAAGTCTTCTGAACTTCTTCATAGAAGGCGTCCTTGATGCTGTCATCTGTCTCCTCTGTGGGAGCATACACACACACCAAGGATAAGTTGTGCCCTTTGCCTCTTATACGTAGCGTACATATTCTGTCGCTAATAGGGTTAAAATTTAAAACGGACGACAGGGTCCTCCTATCCAGCACGAACCCCACGCCCGATCTCCGAGCCGCCCCGTCACCACTGTACAAGATGGCCGCATCCCCGAGGAGCATCGATCCACAACCGATGAGTCGATGCTCCTGGATCGCCGCCACGTTGACCCGGAAGCGGGACAGCTCGCGTAACGTCGCGCCGAAACCTTCCGGTCCGTTCCAAGTTCGAACGTTCCAAGAACCGATAATCAAAAACTGGCGACACCTACCTGGGCGCTCCCGAGATAGTGGTCTAAAAGCGCGTCGGTCTTCACGGCTCTCTGTACGGGTGCAGGCGCCAACCACACTTCGGGGTAGATCACCCATCACGCGATCAGTCCGTCCATTGTATTGTTTTGTGACAATACACTTTTGGTATTGTTAATTACTTAATTATAGGACGACCGCTCGATCGCGCTAATGAGCGATTACTGATTTAATTTGGAACGTTGATGCTCTGAGGGATCGTGGAGTCCGTGTGGATTTTGAAAAGCGCGTGTCGGAGGCTTTCGAGACGGGGGTTTCGGGTGAGAGCAGACCAAGCAGCGGCGAGGTCGATGTCGAAAGGATGTGGAAGGAGATCGAGGCCGTAGTGCGCGAGGCCGCAGAGACTTGCGTTGGAATCTCGGAGGGGAGAAAGACCGAGGGTTGGTTTGACGAGGACTGCAGACGCGCTGTTGGGGAGAGAAAGCGCCTGAGAATGGCATGGCTTCGGTCTCCCACGGGTGTGGGCAGGGATGCTTACATCCGTGCGAGGGGGGAGGTCAGGCGAATCATACGATCGGCGAAGCGACGTTTTCTTCTCTGCCAAATGGGAGAGCTAGACGAGTCACGAATAAACGACAGTAAAAAATTCTATAAAAATATTAAAAAATTATGTCGTGATGACTCGACTAGATCGAACATGGTAAGGGATGAGAGCGGAGTTTTGTTGGTCGGGGTGCAGGAAGTTCTCGGGTGCTGGAGAAGATATTTTAAAAATCTTCTCGGCGGCGGGTCGGTGGATCTGGGAGAATCACCTGAGGTCAACATAAATAATATTGAGATAACCCCTCCGACATTGGGCGAGTTTGAGGCCTGTTTACGGGGTCTTCGGGGAGGGAGGGCCGCGGGGGTGGACGGTATCCCGGCGGAGTTCTTGAAATGGGGTGGACGCCCTCTGCTTATGAGGTTATATGGCCTCGTTCTGACAATATGGCAGACCGAGGTCATGCCTTCTGAGTGGAGGACGGCCGTAATATGCCCAATACATAAGAAAGGGAATGTGCTGCTGTGCTCCAACTACAGGGGCATATCCCTTTTAAACATAGCATATAAATTATTTACAAGAGCTCTCATCGGGCGGCTGTCTCCCATCGTGGAGGAACTTCTCGGAGAATACCAGTGTGGCTTCAGACCCGGCAGGTCTACTGTGGACCAATTATTTTCGGTTAAATTATTCTCACAAAAAATGTGGGAATACGGTGTCGATCTCCACCACGTTTTTGTAGATTTCTGCAGGGCTTACGACAGCATCAATCGGGAAAAGCTTTGGAGGACCATGTTGGAGATGGGAATCCCGAGTAAGCTGGTGAGGCTGTCGAGGATGTGCGTGACCGGATCGGTCAGTGTGGTACGTGCCAACGGTGCCCTGTCGGAGCCCTTCGAGGTGACGACGGGAGTTAGACAGGGGGATGCCCTCTCCCCGATCCTCTTTAATATTGCGTTGGAAGCAATCATGAGGGAGGCTGGCAGATTGGGACACGCACATCCATGGAACGAAGATTTAATGTATCTTGCCTTTGCGGACGACATCGACGTTGTGGCGAAATCGAGATCGGAGGCTTTGGCGGCGCTTACGTCTGTCGACGGGGCTGCTGCTACCTTCGGTATGACTATAAATTATGAAAAGACTAAGCTAATGACGGTTTCGAGAGTGAATACTGGAGGTTGTACCTCCGTGAGTGTCAATAACAATAATATTGAAAGGGTCCAGGATTTCAAGTATCTAGGATCCATCCTCACGGAGAAGAACTTGATGTGCAACGAAATAACCTCCAGGATTCAATACGGAAATCGGTGCTACCATGGCCTGAAGAAAATTTTAGGAAACAAATCACTATCGGCTAAAACTAAAATTAAAATATATAAAACATTGATTAGGCCGGTAGTGGTTTACGGGGGTGAAGCATGGACCATGACCGCGCGGGATGCGATGCGCCTCGAGAGGTTCGAGAGAAAAGTTTTGAGAAAAATTTTCGGACCTCTCCGGGATGCGACTTCGGGTTTCGAAACCATGAGGTCCAATCGCGAGGTCATGGTCATGTACGGCGAGGCGTCAATAACTAGCTTCGTCCGAACCCGCCGTCTCCATTGGGCAGGTCATGTGGCGCGGATGCCGATACACCGAGTTCCCCGAGCCGTCTTAGATTTTCAGCCGAGTGGCAGTAGACCCGTCGGAAGACCTCGACTTCGCTGGGCGGATCAGGTAAAAAAAGACGCCGCTCGTCTGGGCCTGGGCAATTGGAGGGAGGAGGCCCAGGACAGACGAAAATGGCGGCAAGCGTTGTCGGTGGCCGGGGCTCTCTGATAGGGCTATAGGCGCCACCGAAAGTAAATAAGTAAAGTAAGTAAGTAAACTTTTTGGTCGACTATCCTTTTGCTGTGGTGTTTTCGGCCTCCCCTCCGATGGCCAGCCAATCGGTAGGTGAGATTCTAGTGGTCGGCGAATCCAGTAGGAGGTTGGACTTAAAAGAGTTTGCGTAGATCTAATTTAGTATATTAAAATTTGATTGAATTCGAATTTGAGTTCTATTGAAGCCAGTTAAATTTAAGAGTCCGACCGTTCGTCTTGGCCGTGGGAAGATCTACTATTTCCACGGCCGACTTCTCCGATCTCGTAACCATATTTTTTTTCTATAAACCAATAGTGGTCGTCTGATTTTTTTGAAACCATATAATAAATAAATTTAAGCATGTTCTATAAAAATATTTTATTAAGTTGTCAATGAAAGCTTTCTAGTCGGAAAAAAGTATGAACGGAAAAATGTGAAAAAGGTAGATCATCAACAGGTTTAATAGTAAATAAGAGTGTATTAACTGCTAAGAGCGTGAAAACTTTACAAAAGCTTTTCTTTATTTGACTTTCGGAGTCGTCTCAGTGGATTTGCAGCAAGAAGCGGGGATGAAAATAGATTTGTATGGAAATTTAGTTAAATAATAAACAAAACGGAATAATTGAAACAAGAATAAACAAATTGCCCATAAATATCTCAAGAGCAATATTTAAAAATAAAAAGGAATCAATAGAACGGAATTGAAGTGGCTGGCTCGGTAACACGACAAGAAAATGCTGTAGGGGAAACGGAAACCCTCGCAATGACTTCGCACAAATTGATTAGGCACACGGAATTGTTTGAGAAAGAAACCAATTATTTCCTGTTGTTATTTATTTATCAGGAACCCTTCTCTATATTGACTTACCTTACATTCAATTATTTCCGCCAATCCTTCGGGAATAACAATGAGGAGAGACGTGGCCTCCCCGAATGCTCACCGTCGTTATTTTATCCGGTGGAAATATTATTGTTTTTAAGGGCGACCTATTAGAACGACCAGTGGAATTCGCGAAAAATAAATATTTCCATGAGCTCTGAACGCTCTAAATTATTTTTCGACTCGGCTTCGACTACGAGCTTCTTCGGGCTGGAAAACTTTGCAGACAAAGTTGAGTCGACTTTTTGTAATGGCATGAATGTTTTCGATCCTCAAAGTGAAATTTTATTGAACTATTGCTTTAGAAATGCGATCCAATATGCGGGATTTATTCAAACTATGTTTGAAAAGTTTGATATATAAACCACCCCTTAATGACGCCGCCGAAATCCAAAATCAAAGACTACAAGCTGAAAATATCAAATTCAATCTTCTTCGAACCTTTAATTTAAAGATAATATTAAAAAAGAAACGATTATACTGAGTGAGTGATAATAACAAAAAAAAAAATAGGACTTATATTATTATGTGCTACATAAAATCGCTAAATTCATGCTCTTTTTCATTAAATTATTATGAAAGTTTAAAATGTAAATTATTAAATATTATTTTCAAAATCAGTGTTTCGTTCGAGAAACGTTTTGCCAAAAAATCATCTTTAATGAATAACATATTTTTAACGACTAACGATATTCAGATTCATATAGGAAACAGTAGCGCAAACATAACGTCTTCCCGCGGCCAAGACATTTGGTCGACTCTGACTATCCGCATCACTCGGCCTGGTGTTTTACATAGTCTCTGTTCGTACAAATTTTGTTAACAACCTTGGGCCTCTTTTACTGGAATTTATATTTTTCCATAAGTCGAATCGATTTAAACTATATTTTTAATACAGTAAGATTTTTGATACTAACTGTTCAACTTGATAGAGATATTTATCGTGTTAAACGGGAAAGTTCCTTTTCAAAAACGCAACATACAGTGGGCACGCACATTTTCGTAAGGACGTATATATACGTCCCGCCCACTTGGAGTGAGTTCATATTATTATTTTTTTTAACAATGCTTAGAATTTGTAAAAAAAGCAATGAAGCATATATTTTTTTATTTATTTAGATTCAAAAACATATAGAGAAGTTAAAAAATAAAAACAATAAACAAAAGCACACAAAGAAAATGGAAACAGAGCTTAAAAAAATAAAATATATCCATGCATAAATTCAAAACTCAACTTTTGTTTGTTATATTTTAAAACATTTGTTGACATGTAGCGGACACCAGTATGTAGATTCTTACCCTTTTTTGTAATAAACTCGACATTTCCTGGTTTTAGTTCCCTTTCATTCGTTCTTTGAAAAATGCCTTTCAACGAAGCGTGAGGGCTTAGGCGTAATGCTGTTGTTGTCTGAACTGAACATCGATACGTCTTTTTTGTCCTTCTATTTTAAAACTATAAGTTTGCCTTTAAGTCTTACCTTATGCTACTTGTCACCGCTTACTAGGTATACGTCCATCCCAATACAATAGCTATGTGCAACCAATTTGCTACCTATCTTAAATTCATGTCAAAACATGTATCGACAACTCACACATTCGTTAAACAATAAAAAAAAGTCCCGCCTGCTTTTAAACTCAACATATATTCGAGGACGTATATATACGTCCTAACCAATTTCAATGCAGTTTACGTTGGACGTATATATACGTCATGTCTACTTAACAGGTTAAACCATCCACTAAGGTAGTGCGAATAGCCTGTAAAAAATAATACATCATACTAGGGGATTCATATATAACCCGGAATTTTGTTAATGAGCAAATTTACTAAACTAATATATAAAAAATAGCCTCTGTTCGTATGTAATGCGAAGCCATGCCACTCATCAGATTGCGACAAAATTTCGTCCATTTATTGCTAAAGATTACGCGAGTAACATAAATATTATTGATGCACCATGTTGGCGCATATTGGTCTGGTGAAATGAAGTTTGGGTTGCGGAGCCAATAAAGAATGCGCGCGCAACAAAGGATACTACTTCTCACTATCAAGAATCTTCCTATTGAATGGATTTAATATATTTCAATTAAAATTAACTATGTAAATAAAATAAATCTGCACTGTTCACTTTATGCAAGATCTCCGTAATTGCATAGTTTAAACACATTTTGATTAAAATATTGTTCTGAAATGATTTATAAGTTAAAATCGCGTTGAAATCCCTTGTTTGATCGCCATTTTGATTGGGATTCATGACAAAATTTGAATGGAAATTGATTTTATCTCATTTGGAATGTATATAGTTATATGTTGTATCTTAATACAGCTTCTTGAGCATAATAGGATGAAATTCGAGAGCATTTATGCGACCATAATTATTTTACGCCATCAATTCGAAATAAATAAGATTATTCAGGTTTAGACGTGGATTTAAACGGAGTTTACTGATACCCTCCGTGATGGGATTAGGGATACGTCAACTAAAGAGACGGTAGCGTTTATCCTCCGCTTCATAACGTTTCGAAAAGCTTGATCCGTCTACCTCTTCAGAGCCGAATGGATGTTTTCTGGAGGTGGTGGGCGAGACGTCTTCCCGATTTCTCTGCCGGTGATATTTATTATTCATGGCCGCAGTGATTGATGTAGCCAACCTTCGGGAGCGAGGAATAGCTACGAACCTATACCCGGGGTGCACCAGTTTTGGGATTACATGTTCTAGTTTCGGGATTATACGCTCTTTATCCGGAAATTCGTACAAATTCAACGCCATACCATAATTTCGTCCTATATATATATGCAGTATAGTGATTTCATTGTCAAAGTCAATTTATCACATCGGCTCGAATTATCGACTTAACGACCGAATAGCGAATCATATCAAATGAGCTTACGGGGAACTCCCGATCCAATAAATAAATTATCATATGCAGGGTACATACAACATGAATTCTCCATATAACATGATACACTTTATATTTTGAAGTTATATACGAATATAAATATACGTATTACTTATTAAATTGGAAATTCAAATTACAAGAAAATGTAGCCTCGCAGACCTGACACCACTGAATTTCTTTGCCTGTGGATGCGCCCTGTTTCGTGACTCGCACGATTTCCCGACCTGACACTACTGGGTTTTTTTGTCTGTGAACGTACCTTATTCCGTGGTCCACACCAATGCCGTAAGAAGGGTGTGACAAAGCATCGATTGTAATATTTTAACAACTCACCCGATCAGTCTTTTTTGGACAATTTCGTTTTATAATCAGCGTTCATAATCGTGCTGTAGACATATTCGAGTATGACATCCGACATTCATTCGTCATGTCAGCGATCCGAAATGCGGACCGGTTGGACACATACCTTGTGGCCACTCCGTTCTCATTTAGACTTTTATGCGACATTGCCGAGGATAAATGTGTAGCTATAAATGCGTACGATAAACAGCTCGGATCAGTGGGAGGTCCCAATGTTCCTTTGTCTCAGATGTGAAGTGATGGATCCATATTTCATCCTGATCTGATGCAAAAACTCGACCTTATTGTTGCAAAATATCGCCAAACACTCTGTTGTGTTTTTACTCCATTGTGAGCAAACTCGGCACCTATCTTGCATACAGCTTTCTAATGTCCAAATTTTCAGTCAATATGCGATGTAGAGCATTTTTTGAAAGGCCTACCATTTTATGGGTTTCACTATGATGTATTTAAACTAACAATGGGAATATCGATATGAAATATAGTAGATATAAGGTTCAGAATTTTTCCAGAGTTTCATATGGTGTACTAAATACATATCATGGTATTATTTTTTTTTTGCTAAAAATTTTTTTTGCTATTATGACAACAGATTAAAAAGTTTATGTATTATTTCAAAATGTTGAAAAAAAATTGACACTTGGAACATAGAATATGTGTGAAACGTAGCAAAAATCCCTCCTGTAAAACTGAATTTATTTTCCATATTCGCGTGGACACGCCCATTCTCAACTTCGAGTAACCACTTTGCGTTCTTAACACCGGAAAGATTAGCTAAATTAAGTAAAAAAAAATACTTATGTTAGCTAAAAATATATAGACAACTTAATCAAAAATCCCTAAATGTCCTAAAAGTGGAGCGAATGGCAACGAGATGTGTGTGTCCAACCGGTCCGCTTTTATGAACACTGACACTTCAAATGAGCGCTTCGCGATTGGATGCCATATCAGGATATATCCACAGAACATGATTTACGTCCATGAACGGATCCCTGGATGTACACACCAAGATACAGCGAAGCCCTAAACTAAGATTTTAAACAAAATTCCTAAAGATAATAAGATTTATATGGCTTAATTATCAAAATAAATGTCAAATTTCTACAACATACAAGCAATAAAGCTTAAGAATTTTAATACGTTCAATTTTACAGTCAGACCTGACGGTCGACCAAAAGTCTTGGCCGCGGGATATCGTGACGCTGGCATTATTATATTTAAATAGCGCTAAAAGTCGTTTAAAACTTTGATATTCTATTTGCATCAAAAATGTGTGTTTCCTTAACCGTGACTTGATACAAACTGACTGTAAAAGCAGTAGTCTTTAAATTTTTAATTTTATCCGAAATATTTGATTGGGTATATGTATGTTGAATACGATATTGCATAAGCAAGTCCACGGCGACCCATAGATATTCATATTGAATGGAACTCACGCAGCGTCCTTTGGCGTGATATTTATGTGTGAAAGTTGTCTTTATTTGAAAGTTTGTTGCAAACCAGCCGAAGATTAATGTTCAGCCAGCATCTTTGTGCTTGGAGCTGCAGCGACTCCTTTCGTTTCATATATTGCAAAAGTTTGCTTGGAGCAAAATCGTATTAAAAAGAGCCCCGCTCTGTGTTTCATGTTTAACATGTTCGGCTCTGATCTATTGTCTAAGTTTTGAAGGCAATATGATGATCTGCGATATTAAGGCCGTAAGTCAGTTGATTTGGTGTGCGCACGGCGATGGAACAAAACCTTTCAACTCCGCACACTAAACGCAAACGCCGAAGAAAAACTTAGATTTACGCCTCGATAAACTTTGCCATTTTATTCGAACATTGTTTCGCGTTGTTTTGTTTTTGCAAAGATGAAATATGGACGACAAACAACAGAATTGCTTCTCTGAGCCCTGTTCGCTAGATAAATTGCTGGGCACGAACTTGGCCATTCAACATTAAATCAATTTTGTATCGCCGACCTATGAACGAAACGTCGGCCATCGACAGTATCTTCGCGTAAAGAATTGAAGTACACAATCATTTCAATACGAAATATTAATGTTTGTATACAAATCTGTTCAATGTGTGTTTATAAATCAAATTCTGTAACATATGATCATACAAGACTACCCAATTGTCATGTGCTCAACGTACAGTGTCCATTTAAATTGACTTTATTATATCAAAAAAGTTTTTATTATGCTCAAAAAAAGTTCCCTGATGTATCACCAAAGCTAATCAAATACTATGATAGAGTGTCTAGACGCTACGTTGCTTCCGTGATCGTACACATCTTATAAAATGCCGTAAAAAGCCCCAAAAGAGGACGGAGTGGTTTGTATGTTCAACCGGTCCGATTTTCGGACTGCTGATACGACGAATCAGCGCCTCGCAATCGAATGTCACACCTGAACATGTCGACAGAACGACTTCAAACGCCATTGCATGGAGATGATTATTCGCCCATGCTACGATAGTATAATTTGAATATAAAGGTTTGCTAAAAATTATATTATGCGAACATTTATATTATCTGTGACATTATATACTGGAAACACTGTAATAACACAAGTTTGGAGCACGATGCTCCAAATAGTGAACAATAGTAAATATGACTCGATGACCTAAATATTCCCGAATGTAATTATTCCGAAACATTCTGCGTTATCAGTACGTTAAAACTTAGCATAAAATTTAATCTTAATGTTTTTCCTCGTTAAAGATAAGGGGGCTTCATTACGCCCTAATTTATTGTTTCTATTATTGCTTCCTCGTCTACAGGACTCGGGGTCCTTCATTAAAAAATTTGGCCCTTTGAAGTTTAGTTAAGGCATAAAAAGCATTTCAGCTTCGGAAAGAGCAATTTCCTATCCGCCCTTGAACTTTCTAATGTGTAGTCTCTACTTTCTTCGCCTCTTCTAGCCTAGTAATTACGTCCAAACAATCCCCTGGGGAATGTTTATACTTGCCAAGATTTTTCTGGAATACTAATGTAATTCGCACGCTTCATTAACATTTCTCCCTCACGTAAAACGTTTATCTATTTTCCAAAAGACACGTTCCTCTTTCCTGAAGTAGACGGTTACGGGAACTCATAGAGAATTTTGATTGTTCGATTACACTGTGTGCTGTCATGATGGCCAACTTCTCGGACGCAATTCCAGGAAGAAATATAATATCGGTGCTTACAGAGTTATCTGATCCACCACATGTGTACATCCGTCATCCATCAATAATCAAATTCCAACAACCCTTAAATCGTACAGGGTCTTTCAATACTGTTGTTGAAGCAATATCTATTAAATTTATTATAAATTATTAAATAGTATATGGTAATTATGAATAGTCATTGCATTGAAAAACGTATGTAAATTATCAAACTTTTTTTCAAGACCAGTACTCCGTTCGAGAAATGTTTTGCAAAAAAAAACTTTAGTGAATAAAGACATTTCTATTCCTACAGTATGAGAAAAAGCACAATCACGAGTACAAAGACACTAACGTGAAGATTACGTTCTCCCACGGCCAAGACAATTGGTCGACCCCCACATCTGACTATAACGCGAAATTTTGCTATACACATTTATTAGTGATAAATACAAATGGAGAATCTTATTTTTCTACATAGTTTCCTTTATTAGAAATACATTAATTTCATCGGATAGAAAGCTTCTTGATCTCGTCACTGAAGAAAAATATGGCGCTATGTGCCACGAAGCGCATGCCACGATGGACATTCTGCACGAGCGGTTTTAGGGCATGTTGAACAGACCACCGAAATCGTGCAATTTAACGCCTTTCAACTTCTTCCTTCGGGACTATCTTAAATAGTAGGTCATAACATAACCACAGCGGATATTTGACCAAAAATAAACTTTTCAATGCCGTTTATAAATTTGTGATAATTTCAGATATTATATCAAAAAGGTAAATGTAGATTGTCGTCAATTTCAAAACAAATGGATTGAAGATTGTTTCTTCTACTTGAACAAAAATTTGCTCGAATGTTTACTGTGTGCAATGAATTTGTATCCATCTACAAAGAACACAGCCTAAAGCTCTCCTTCGTGAAATGTGGAAGATGAATACTGGGTATCTGACAGCAAATCTTCAACAAGCAAAAAATTCAACACCATAGCATTTTCAAAGCATTATAATTTATTTTATGAAGGAGAATTTATTAAAAAGTTACTATTTGATATTTTGAAAAAAATATTTACTTATGCTCGATGGCGTATGCATGTGTAGCACAATTAAAAAAGACCCCCTCCCGTCATTCTACGCATATATGAATTTAAAATGCGGACATTCAGCATTAAAATATAATAAAGAGTCGACCAAGAGTCTTGGCCACAAGAAGATGTGTTATTGTCGCCGGCGTACCAAAAGTCTCCTAGTGGATTCCTATCTGATTCAAATACATATTTTTGTTAAACGCCTTTTTACCACTACTTGAACATCTACATCGTTCCACGTAACGCATGCAAATAAGAGTTTAATCTTCTTATTAAATTACTAATGTGCCGTTTGGCTGTATCATTGGGTAGACTAGGTCTTGACATGAACGATTTGATTTTTTCGACCCGTTCAATTTATGCTTTATAATTGAAAAAACTGACCCATTGCACCGCATGAATATTCACCTTTCGTCAATCCGGGAAAAAGGTAAATCTGATTAAAGTTAACAGGATCGCGATTAACTCCAGATCTCACCACTCTACACGCAATACAAACAATCCAATCGTGTAATGAATAAACTTTTATACCTCTGTAAAATATTAAAATTGAACGAATGTACAAGCGGCCTTAATTCTGACTAGCCTAATTTTCAATTATCTGATGCTAAATTCCGAGCGAATTATTTGTATTTCCAGCACGACCTTCCAACTTTGTTCGTTTTGTTCCATTTTATTTATAAAAGCTCAAAACTGCTTATGGAGTTGACTGAAAAAAACTTGGCGGATGTATTAATAAAATAGAAAAGCGACAAAAGCTCCTCTCGCCCCGACGCCCTCGGGAGGGCTGAAAAGCACACCATCCTATTTTTAAATTTATTTCATAGAAAATTTATAGTGAGATATTTCCCATAGAGCATTCATCGGATCAGGCTAAAATCATTCAAGAACTCAGGTCACGCACACATTTATCCTGACCCGAAAGTATTCGAAAATTTTGAGACCTTAAGTTTGATCTCAGCTTATGTCCAGACACAGTGATGGAAACTCTCTTCTTTAAATAACTATTTATTCCACACGAAAGAGAGAGAAACAGATGTGGCTGCAGGAGGGACGACTTCCCGCAGCCAAGGCTAACCGATGACTCTCCCGACTCCCGCCTCCTGCGCGTCACTACCCAACCGGCAACGGTACGTGTGCAAGAAGCGATCAGACGGTATGCAGGTGCAATGTCTCCGCAGGACCACAAGAGATGGCGCTGCTAAAATAACATATTGCACCTGAAAAGAGATGGAAGATGTTTGGGTTGTAAAATGATTTTATTTGTATCGTCTTTGAACGCTAATCTCGAGCATGCTTGAGGAAGGGACGCATGGGAGTCTCGCAGTTGGGTCTCTCTTATTAAGCAAATGATCCGCATTATTCTTGAAAACTTCCCTTTCCATCTTGGTAAATGTTCTTCTCTTTTAAAATAAAAATAATACTATAAAAGCATTAAGTCTACGCCCTATATTTTCATGCATTCGCCAAATTTCCCTCATACGCCTCCTTGCAATTTTTGACAGTTTCATTGACAAACCCCTCGCGACCTTCGGGATGACAACTCATAAAAGTCTCTCTTTATTATTCCGCAAAGGGCATTCGCAAAAGTTGGCAACTATCGACTGATATTTCAGAAGTTATTTAATTTCACGGCGGGTGCCGGAGACTTTGTGCTGAAAAAAGTTTCGGTCCGCAAAAGTGATTTCGGTGTCTGGGATTCGGGACACGCTTTTTATATCGTCGTTATTTTTGAGTCCGGATTTATATATTTGAAAAGTTCTCATTTCGAACGATGGACGTGTTTGTCAAATCGAAATTCTCCGTCACCGCGAGGCAAATACACGTTCGGTATTCATCCAGAAGAAGGTCTCCCAACAGTTTAGGATGATCTGAAAAGCGACCCTCATCCGGTTTGGGTGCGCGTATTATCTTTATTGATTGCTTCTCATTGACGTCGATGGAATCGCAAATATACACCTACAGCCATATCAACTTTATTCATTCAAGTTTCATTTTACTTATCTCATACAACATGTGCCGTGTCATTATTTTAGTAAATCCTGACAAATCAAGACACCCCAAGCCTTTACAATCCCTCTGATAGTAATATATACAGGGTGCGATAGATAAATCTACCTTATTTAATGAAAATAGTATAGAAGATATCAGTTTAATTTTTTTCCATGTTACAGAGAGACGTTTAACCCTTTAAGTGGATATGACGTATATATCCGTCAAGACAAGTCCATGCAAAGTGGGTATGACGGATATATCCGCATTGTGATAGTTAAGCAAACCTCAATAGAAAATGACGGATATGTCCGATTGCAGTATTGTGTATGGTAAATATAAGAATGATTCATTTCGAAAACTTACTTGTTCGAATTTGATGATATACTATTTTCGTATACTAGATATGACGTACGTATCCACTAGCGAAGAAAATATCGTGTCACTACGGATGACACTTTTAACAGTGAAACGTAACGTTAAAGGGGCTAAAGACAGTCTCTTGCCTGATCGTTACTAAAATTACATTACATACAATGTTAGATTACCTCCCACATATGTATATATGTACTCATAATATGCCGATACTGTTGACGAGCCTATGCATGATAGACGCTATATGCGATCGAGGCGCCGTCCATGAACAATGGTCCCGACCAACGCGTCGGGTGCGATGAACGACGGAACACATTTAGAACTTCATTCGTTCGGTGTTAATGGTCGAAATGAAGCAAATTCTGCAATCTCGATGATTGCTTGCTAGTTACAAACATTTTTTTTAATAATCAAGCTTTAATTGCCCACATTTTTGTAACAAATGCCTATTTTGGAATCAGAAATTATAATACAATTTTCAACTTGGTTGTATAATATCTAGTGGCTATTGAATATTATGTTCGCTTTTATGATTTATTCGGTCCATATTATATTATTACATTGCCTATTACAACACTTTGCCTTGATTATCTCATCATTTTGATGAATCGACTCATGTCATGTGTGATATGATTATTTTATATTTGTCGTTTCTGTTCGTTGATTTGCTACAATGGGACGATTAGGGAAGAATATGGGTTGGACATTGAGCTTCTCTGATTTCTAACAAAGGATCTCGACAAGAGAGTTTTCCCTTCGCGGCTTAACAATAAAGTTGTTTGGTATAAAATATAAGAAAGCAATTTCGTGAGTGGTATCAGTATCCTTTGCTCATGACGTATTAAGGAAGTATCACACGGCTCGATCTTTCTATTTACTATTGAATTTTTCAATGATGCCGGTCGATGCTACGTGCAGAACCCATTCGGAGAGAATGTGTATGTGAAATATCGACGCCATAAAGCACTCTATCTGGAAATGCACCGTCAGTATCGGGGGAGGCAGACGTCCTCCTCCTCCGTCGTCGAAAGCCTCTTTTCTCGAAATAATCTTATTTTCGCGGCGGCCGAAAGATGCCTTTGTAAGCATAATGCCTCCCGGTGTGCGGGCGAACAAATTGCTGTCGTGAGTGGGCACTGATTGTTTTTTTGCGCTTGAATTAAGCATCTGTCGGGGGTATCCGACGAATAATGGAGCCCCGCCAAATTCGCGGCCCTCTCATGCGATGCCCCCCCATCGTACAAATCGAATTCGCCAAAAATTTAATTTGAAAACTTGCAATCGCGCGACCACGCGCTGAGCTACTTGATTATGAGCTCGTGGACCGAATGTGATGAAATGCCATAGACGTTCTATATACGAGCATCAAATGTATGTCTGTCTGTTCGCCATATAATCCCACATCCTCAGTAAAACGTACCTTAATAAAACCCAAAACGGAATATGGAGTTACTTTTATAAATAATATTTAGATTTAAACCTATATATCAGAATATTAACATAAAAAACTGAATATTTGTATAAAAACTTGGTCTTAGGATTGGGTCTTGGATTAGAAATGAAATTTCCACTGCACTTCCATTGTGTAAACCTATCATTATCCCTATTTATTGTTTTTGAAAGGCTAACTATGATTTGCAGCAATATCTATAATATGTAAAAATGAAAACAATGTTTGTTTGTTTGCGGTCTATACATTTCTATAACATTCATCTGATTGCAATGAAACTTTGTTTGAGTTATTAAGCATATATTCAAGAAGGTTTTTAAATCAGTCTATATGCATATAAAACATACAGTATATCTGTGAAGTAATAAATTACATAACTGCACTACTACGTTTCTTTTCAAATATATAATTAAGCGCGTGTAGCATTGCAATGCATGCCGGATACTCATGGATCTATGGATCATTATATAACATATTATTCAAATAACCGTTATTTAAATATCTCAATTTAATCACATCTGAAAAATTATCAAATAAAAATATTTAACCTATTAAAGTATCCAATGGCAAAATATGTCTACTTAATACCTTAAGGCCGCGTTGATATAGATTTTAAAAAGTCAAGTTCGATGCTATCTCATGCTGAAATAAAACGTGTGTTCGTTCAGAAATACACTTTTTTCGTGCGATAGAAGCGTTCCTCACAGAATGAAATCGCACAAAAAAAGCTATGACTTATATATCATAGAAAAAGTGAAGATGCGTTCCATGGATTTTAAAAACCGCATAACTTTGAAACAGCCATATAAAATATATCCAAAATCGCATAAAAAAAGTGAATTAAAAAAACAGGAACATAGTAAACCCAGTGTCAATGTCATCATTGTTGTGTGTAGATTTTCTCTTTCCAACAATATAATTCATAATTAGTAAAGGTGTCCCTATAGTCCCTAACTCAAATAAAAAAAATTTTGGCCTTATTTTGTCACGGTTTTATTTTTTTTTTAAATATTTAATAATAATTTTGGCATAAAACTAGTAGGAATAATAGAGAGTTATACAGAAAAGATTTGTACCCAGTTTAAAATAAATTAATTAATTAAAACTTGAGATATGATGTCAACCGTGTTGTAAAAAGTAGTTAGAATTTTGGAAATTTCTTTGGAAAATGTTTTTTTATACGTCGAAACATTGAAAAAATGCAAAAAAAAAAAACTAAATCAATTTTTCAAAAATCTAAGCCAGAATAAAAGGCGTGGTCGTAATTTTTAATTTACATAGTCCCAAATTATTATTTTTTTCCAAATTTCGGTTAATGTTGATGATTTATTTCCTAATTTATCCAAAATATCTGGATACGTACTTTTTATGAAATAAAAAAATGCTTTAAAAAAAACCGCACAACTTCGAAATCACATTTAAAAAAGTCGCACAAAAAGAAGTTTGAGTGTACATTCATTCCACTCAAATTTATTTTAATGCTAAAGATAAATTTCATTTCTAAGGTTTTATGTGTTGCATGAGCAAAATGGCATCCCCACGCGATATGCTGCCGTGATATCATCAACAGTGATATCTTCCATCTCCCTTCAGATGCATTGTGTCAATTTAATAGTGACATCTTCGGTCGTCTTATAAACATATTGCTTCTAGGACAACCTTATTTTTCCCTGTTCGTAGGAAATATGAGTCGTCAGTTAGCCTTGGCTGCGGGAAGATGTTCTTCCCGCAGACTGAGAACTGTAACTTCTTTCTCCATAAATAAAAATAAATAGTTAAGATGATTGTATTTCTATCGGCACCCGAGCACCTCCATTCCACCGTTCGGCAGCACCGCGATCCGAAAGCAGAACGAACCCGCGTACGAGCGCAGCCGTCTTATAGAACACACGGGAGCGGGGAGCAACCCAGATACCCTCCATGGCACTACGTGCCCACTTCTGACACTAATGTATCGTAAATCGGTGAGATTCGGGAAATTGAATATATATCTTACATATAACTTGTTTTATTTACATTTAAAAATTGAGCGTCCTTATTAAAAGATCCTGTATGATTTAATGATGTGGAATATTCTAAATTGATCTTGTGGTGTTTCCATTTCATTACAGATATATTGATATTTAGATCTCAAAAATCCGCATAATAAAAATGTGTAGTTAGTAAAATGTCACAATCCATCAGGGGGATGATGGTTTTAAAATAAAAGGCCCGGTCGATGGATATTTCGACGGGGCGAAGGTAAATTCTACGCCATGAATTATTATTATGTATTGTACGGGTGGAGAAAAATGGCCACCATTTTTGTAATCGTCCATACTTTGTATGAACGGCTTTTTATTATGGCCGCCGTTATTTATAAATTATGCTTTTATTCGTTTTACACGAAACGGTCTTTTTCGCAATGTGAAAAACCCACTATATAAATTGCTCTCGAATGTGAACGCGTCCGCCTAAAAGGGTTAATTAAACTTTTCTCTTTTTCCAATATTTATTCGGCGAAGCACGTGTGCTGAAAATAAAATATGAAAAACTTCCCCTATTTATTTGTTTAAGCGACTTAAAGCAAGGGAAACTTTTAAATTTGAACAGAATTTATTAAAATATTCATAATTGATATTTTGCCCTCCCCATGACCAATTTCAATCAGAGCAAAAATCATACATTTTATATGATTAACAAAACATTAATCAAATAATCGCTTTTGCAAATATTTGCTCAAATATTAAAGTCCCCATAGGCTACCGTGATATAAGTGTCAAATTATTGCCCTGACATAGTCAACAGTCCTCTGTATCGATTTTTTATAAAATGCCCAATATTTCCTAAAGCAATGGAGATATTTTTGGTTCAACTGTGTTTTTATTTTATTAACCAGATTAAATAAGATTTGTCCAATTTACAGATAAAAACACCCAAATGTATATAATTGGAATGTCATACAATCAAAATTTTACTCAATTATATTCTAGCTGTGTTGTTTTAATTTTTTAAGTTTTAAAAATCCCTGTTGCAATACGCCGATACGGCGTGTAGGGATTAACCAAAACAGGATAACGGGCAGGATGCATACATAACAGGATGTGATACAGTGGGACGTAAAAAAGGTTCAGCTGGAAGATGGGTGTATCAGGTGGTTTCCGGAGAGCGGTTCTTCGGACCACTCCGGCACAGCATTCATTATTCACTATAATTCCGCCGGCAAACGCTATTGTTATATTCAGTTAGGGTTATTTACGAGCATACCCTATCCATACCCAATCGCGGAACCCAAAAAGAAAAAATCCATCGCCCAATGGACGCGGCGCAGGTAAATAGCCAATACCAGTCGCAGCATGCTGAAAAATTACCCACACACCTCTTGCAACTTTCATTTCGATTACCGCCTTTACGACGATTGAATTGACAAGGTTATCTAGACCCGATTCGGATGTATAAAAATCTTACAATACCCGTATGCCGAAAGGGGGGGGGGTAAATTTTCACCACTGTATATAAGCTTTGCATAATTTAAAAAAATATTATTCCTATGTGAATATATAATTATAGCCTTCATTACATCTCACAACAACAGATATATGTTGATTTATATCATAATTCTATTTATTCTCATCTTCTGACACCATTGGAAAGTTGGAATCAATCAATCATCAATCCACTTCAAGATGATTTGATATTTACTTCTTGTTCGTGGCTATTTTGAGCGTTTTATTAATACTTTGACGTGCGGACATCTATACCTGTTTATCCCAGAGTAGACAAAGTCTTCCGACGGGTCTGTTGCCACTCGGTCCCGAATTTAATATAGTATTGAGTCTATTGCAAGCGGTGGATTCAAGCGAAACTGATAATCAACGCATTCGTCATACATTTCCATGACCTTTCGATTGGATCTAATAAATAAAAATGGCCTCAGTCTTTAATTAGTGACGTAATTTTAAATTGAAGTTAAACACAAAGGCTATATTCGTATTTTCACCACATGTCGTCCCCACAAATCCATTTATCTCTCAGAATCGTACAACGTGAGTCAAACTTGTATATCAATAAATGAACCTCAACACTGTCGATAACACACAATATTCGTTCATTTCTTCGCATAAACATAAACAATACACAAGTATGTACACTTGAATCTGTTTTTATGCGTTTAACCCTTTGAGTAGTGAGGTAATTTTAAATCATGATAAACTTAGATCCTTTATTTGTATATCCGCCACTTATCATCTGTACAAATCCACTTACTTGTCAGGACCGTCGCAGCGTGTATAAAACTTGTATTTAAATAAATAAATACTATCAATAGCACACAATAATGTGGCATTTCTTTGCGTTAACATAAACGTTACATGTGAAATCGATTAATTATATCATTCACATATCATTATTAGTCGATAAATTTGGTTCAACGATCTATTCAATCGTATGATGTACGCAAGATACTCTCTCCGTCTCTGTTTCTCTCCAAATTCAACGTGAAAGACACTCTCCGTCTCTGTCTATCTCCGAGCTCAACGCGTAAGAATTCTGTCTGTTTTGCCTATTTAAGGAGTTAACCCCTTCAACGTTTTGATTGACTGTTGAAAGTGTCATCCGTAGTGACGCGATTTTTTCGTGTCAGTATACGAAAATAGTATATCATCAAGTTCGAACAAGTTAGTTTCCGAGATGAATCATTCTTACTTTTAACGTACACAACACTGCAATCGGATATATCCGTCATTTTTTATTGAGGTTTGCTTAACTTTCGCAATGCGGATATATCCGTCATACCCATTTTGCAAGGACTTTGTTCTTGACGGATATATACGTCATATCCATTTAAGGGGTTAATCAGCGATTACATTTTAAAAAAAGACGATTTCAACTCAGAAGGATGACGAATAAATGTACGCTGGCTGATAACGATACTTTGTACTAATATTAATAAAGCAATTCTAAGATAAATATGTAGTGTTTTTATTTAAATGATTTTTTTATAAAAATTTTTATGCAATTTTTGGTACATCTATCACAGTGATTTGAAGTTATGCAGTTTTTAAAAATAATGGAATCTATCTCTCAGTTTTTTATGTAGTTCAAGTCTTTTTTGTGCGATTTTTTTTATACGCAACTCCCTGTGGAACGTATCTATCACATAAAAACATACCCAAATGCATTCAGTTTTAGTAACAAAATAATGTTGGATATAGTAAAATTGATTTATGTGGCTTTCATCTATTTTTTATGATTTTAAGAAGACCACCAATGAAAAAATAAGATCCCTATAACTTTTTGCAATGTTTGATAATATTTAGACAGTGCAGGAATAGGACGAATTTGCCATCGATGTACATGTGTTTGATAAGACGCAAGATACTCTTTCCATCTCTGTCTCCAATTCACTAATATCCGCACTCAATGTGCGAAAATGCTCTTTATTTATCACTCGATCGCATATATGCGCGATTACTATTCAACAGGTTGATTTAGTATGCAAAAGTATTTAGTATCTACCTTGTGATTTTCTTGCTTCCTCATTTTGTTCACTATCAATTTCTCAAAAGTCTTTTCTCCACTTCTAGTCACAAATCTGAACCACAAGTATAATTTTGACTTTTGTATACATACAGAATAAAAGGCTTTTTCGTTGTCTATAGATCTTATTTAGTTTTTATTTAATTTATTGCAACTAAATGCTTGATGAATATATATAAAATAATTTTCATCAAATTGAAATGATTTTTTTGGTGGGGGTACACCATTTAATCATGTCACAATTGCTTGTATGAATATTTTAAGAATAAGAAAATATTAAGTAGCGTCTTTCGATTGGCTGCTTATGCAAAATGATTTTTCCTTGGCAATTCGTGATTGTTGGGCCTTTGGCTAGATTGGCCGGCCAGGCTGAAAGGCTCTATATATTAGGTAAGCCATTAAGTGCTCGTGCTAAATTTTGTACGGTGGGCGCATTAGCGGCTAATTTGTCGCTAAGGCTTTTGCCCTTTCGGCCTTCCTTTTGTTCCTGCCTCCCCCACAGGTTGTCCAGGACTAGACCGTCGGTTAAATACGTGCTCCATTAGGAGCACTCCTGCAAAAGGACCCGCTAAAGGAATTGTCCCTTGCAATATACTCTGCAAAAAGTTGGGCGCAATGCGGTCCAGGATTCGTTACACACATACGCCGGTGCTTACGCACGTACGCACGCATACGTGTTTATTGAATTTTCATGGAGACCCTAATGTATGGCCCCTATTTGTTTTTGAGGTAAATAAGTAAAAAGCTTTTACGCCATTTGCAGCGCTTTTTCAAATTAAAATGGACGCAGACGACTTCAGAAAATAAAAGCGGGCGCCGTGATAATCCGATTGAATGCGAAATGGCGTCGGGATGAATCTCTAAATGGTCCGTCAGCGAAATTTTTATTCTTCCTGGCGCATTTCAGATTATCGGGAAGTTTGCAAATGCATGCAACAGCAAATAAAGTCAAGCTTGGGAGTCTTGGCGCAGAATACATTGCATTCATGCATAAAATATTCATGCATTTCATACCTTTTTGCCATACGTCTTCAAAGTAAAATATTTGAGGAAACCCGGAATTTTAGTGTACAAATGTAGTCTCTTATTTGTTTACATAGTTTTCTTCATTAATCCATCGAATAAGAACCTTCTTTATCCTGCTGCTGAAGAAAGAAAACGAAAAGTAGCATTCTCTGTTGCGCAACGCATAATAACAGGAGAGTTGTCGGTTAACCTTGGCTGCGGGAGGTCGTCCTTCCTGCAGCCAGATCTCTCTTTCTCTCTTGTGTGGAATAAATAACTATTTAGAGAAGAGAATCTTTCCATTCGACGCCCGTCTATTCCCATCCATTTATCCAGAAACATCACGGACTTATAGAAAAACGGACCTGTGCGCTAGCACGGCCATCCCAACGAGCACGTGGGGGCGAGGAGCCGCTCAAGAACACTCCCTCTGAGAACCTCAACGTTATAAGCCCGTTGTGCGGGAGTCATCCAGAAAGTAAGGTTACAACATTTATGTAGGATCGAAAAATGCCTGTATTTAATTGTAATTAACAGAACACCTCACAAATATATTTGACTACTTTTCGACGTAATTAACGTCAAGATCGAAAAATTTTTATAGTCAAGGTACCAGCTTTTGTATGCCATTGTCATGGATTTCCACTGGTGTCAGAATACAGGGCACCCATCTCACACAGAACCTCTTATAATCTGATTAAAAAAAACGGATGACCGCACGAATCTCGCACTGATGGGAGCTGGCAAGTGTGCGCGACGACCTCTCCATCGGAAGAATTTATTGCAACTGAACAAAATGGCTGACAAATATGCGGGACCACTCTTTATATGCCAAATTTGTCCGAATCATTTATTATTAATTAAAATAGACACTAAAATAGAAAAAGAAGAGGACAAGGAGAACTGTGTGGTATTCTGAATATCTTTCATATTCAATTCACAGAATAAAAAAAATGCCAAATCTTCAGCAACTAATCACAGTTCAGCTCGAATTCGAACGTTAAACACCGTCTTCCAAAATCGTACCATGTAATTATGGCGGATTTATTTTGCAAATGGAATAAATCAAAGCGAAATTTAATTACAATCTTCCAGTGTTTCGTTTTTAATTTATGGCCATTCATATTTTAATATTTGAATTTATTGTAACGGTCTCAAAGGACGACTTATAAATTGTCCCCGGTGCCCATATATGAGACGACTGGAGGAAAGTCGACCTCAGACAACCGAAGAACAATGGCGCAATCTAATGCGCCATTGTTTAACGCTCCTCTCTCATTGTCTCCCCCGAGTCCCGAAATCATTTTCAGCTACTATTACCGTTTTCTAACGATACATCCTCCCACCTAACTCATAAACAGGACGTATTCGTGTAATTCTGGCCCGGGCTTGTAATAAATTCAAGAACCAATCCAACAGTCCCCCTGTGGGGGCTGGTGCCGAATTCAACACGGGGAAATACCGAGGGTAATCAAATTAATACAGACAAAGCATTTTAAGTATAAATAAATATGGCTTTGTTGCAGAGCGTCAGGGTGGTTGTCAGAGGAAACAATTTGCGGTACACGTGGCTTCTGACACGTGTTGTGCACAGCGACCGTATTCATATTCACTGCGGTTGTTCATTTTCATTCCACCGCAGAATTCCAATGATGAAAAGGTGGCCATATCTCCCATTTAATGCACTCGACCATCCTATAAGTTTAAATTTGTTTGCCGAAAGCGCATAAGTTTGACCCACAAGCATGTCCATATTATCAAACTTACAAATAATATTCGCAATATAATTTCTATTCAATAGGATTAAATAAGTTTTTTTGTAATTTCTGACACCAGTGTAAAATGAAGCGGAGACACTCTCAAAGCAGTCCTTAAATCGCTTGTTGGTTTCGACTATCTTATATCTACATAGGATGAGAAAAGTCCAGGACCTAATCCACCCTATTAATATCTAGGCGTATCATTGAAACCATAAACTTAAATTGACAATGTAGTATAATTAAGGTGATTTAATTAGAGTGCCTTAAAAGAAATTCATTTTCAACTATAAAATGAGGAGAAAAATAGAAACAACCAGCTTCAGAAGAAAAATAAAGAATCTCGCAGCTGGGATCTCTTTCTAACCAATGAATTGTCTGATTACTCCTTTTATTAATTCAGACTTGGGAAAGTTTAAATATAATTAAGTCAGACAGTGACAATGAATAACATTAATTATAAATTATTATTTTCGTCGTTATTTCATATCTTAAATATGTATCCATTTATAAAATAGATATAAATCTAGAATTTTTAACTTCTGGCACGAGTGTGATATGAAGCGGGGGCACTCTAGGGGAACAAATTTTCCAAATTTATATTGTGCTCTTCGATATAACAGAAATCTGACTGCGGGAAGGACGTCTTCCCGCAGCCAAGGCTACATCAAATTTAATTTATTATCCAAACTGAACTTTCTTCAGAGATTTATCATTGAACCCTTGGAAAACAAATACGTAATTTTTGAGATGGTTTTTCATAGGGTATATATTTTGTTCAAGTTAAGTCACTAGCTCACACCTTCTGTAAATTTGAACCCAAGATGATTTAGTCACTTATCCGAACGTTTGATTGCGAGACTAATCACAAGTGCAAGATGAGACTATAATTGGGACATAATTGGGGATAAATTAGTAATATAAATTAGCGATAGCTTTAAAAAAAAATATATATATAATATTTAAAAAAATCTAAAATCTGATTTTTTTTAACGGAATTCACTTATTTATAAAATAATTTAATGCAAAATTAATTCACGCCCAAATATCCTGTGGCAATAATCTGTATTACGTACAAAATTTAAATAAACCATTACAAAATACCATGGAGCAAATATTCCCGGGAACAACTTACAATTTACATCATTCCTGGAATGCCTTTATTATCATCCGAATTTATTAGCACATAACAAACTTTCATTAGCGTATTATATTCAATTTAAAGCCAAAATAAATAATAACATGACCCTTATTGAAAACATTATTTACTATCTAAAATTCAGCCTATGAATATTTTGCAAACTTATGTTAAACAATTCAAATTTATTCGTTGTTTTCGTTCAAATTTGAGTGCGCGCGCATCCCAAAAGTACTCGACCTGACAAAAAAATCTATAAACTCAAACCTCTTTTTGTGCGACTTTTTTTGTGCGATTTCGAAGTTATGCGGTTTTTTTAAAACAATTTTTTTATTTCATAAAGATATTTTATCGGGATATTTTGGATAAAATAGGAAATAAATCATCAACACTAACCGAAATTCGGAAACTTTTTTGTGCGAATTTGGTTAAACTTTATATAGGTGTTTCAAAGTTATGCGGTTTTTAAAATCTATGGAACGCATCTTCACTTTTTCTATGGAAGTCATAGCTTTTTTTGTGCGATTTACGGTGAGGATCATCTAGCTCATCAAACCTCTATTCGTCTTCTTTGAAGCTGATTCTTCCCTTTCAACCTATTTTTGGCTGTTTGTTTATCTCAGATGTGAAGTGATGGATTCATGTTTCATTTATGCTTATGAGTCGAAGCAAAAACTCAACTTTATTGCTGTGAAACTTTACCAAACACTCAATTGAAACATTTTTGCATTTTATTTTTATTCCATTATGAGCAAACGCAACACCAAACTTGCGCACAGCTTTCTCATGTGTAAATTTTTAGTAAATATGCAATATACAACACTTATAAATAAAATGTATCATAATGTTGCGATGAACCGTTTATAAATTATTGACTTTGAAATAATAATTATGAGTAATTTAAATCTTTTCATCCACTTTAAGCGTTCTCATAGAGCTAACACACCGACAAACATTCATATAATTTTGCATGAATTTATTTCGGAGCTTTTGGCGTGATATATTCGATGATATTTAAAGACTACATATAAAACCCACGATTGATTCATTTCGAGATTATCTGAATTGGTCATTCAAGATATCCAAGTGGATGTTGTCACTCTTAAAGCTCCCATTCTAACATTTATATCGCTTCCATATATTTTAACAAATCCTCGTAGCATTTTATTAGGGAATAGAGAGGGCTCGAATAGTCAAAGCGGATATCCTTATGGCGGAATACGATCGCTATCTGACGGTGCAGTTTGGAGGAGATTGTAAATTTTCTGGTGGAGATCGCGGAAAATTACGTTCCGATAACATCCTTATACGCCTATTACGACCACAAAGGGAACGGCGAATAAACAGTTTCCACGTGGAACCGTCTTCAAATCCGATCCAAAGGCTTTATGAGTCGGATGACAAGACAAGTCGCTCGCATTAAGCTCGCATCGGTGGATACGTTTGTCCCGAAGGCCCCCAAATTTAATTTAACGGACTTATTTTCGCGGAAAAACCTGACATAGCAATACACTTTAGTCGCTGCCGAGACGAAGACGACAATGCCAGTCAAAACCACCGTTAAGATTACCAGCCGAACGATCATATAGAACCTTTGTGTGGAATATGAAAGGGGACTTTGTCTAGCTCCTCGACGGATCCCGGCTCTTCCTTTTTCGATATGCCACGACAGCTCAATAAGTTTGTTCAGGCTTTAATTTCAAAGAAGATCTGTTATGAGCTGGCTGCTACTTTCAAAGCATTTAAAAGCACATGAAAGAAAATTAATAGCTTAAATTGATGTCTATCTACATCGCTATCCCATTAAATATCACAAAAACACAAATATGGCGGTTCAAGTCTTGATGATAATTCATAGAGATCTTCAACACATTTCAGCTTTATGATAGAACAAATTCAAACATTAAAAAAATCAATTATATCGCATAAAAACAACTTAACTCGCTTATAACGAGCAACAAAAGTCGACTTAAATTGTTATAATTTTGATTTAAACTCAATTTTATTAGAATGTATTAATAATTTCAACACTTAATATGATATTATTTTGATATTTCCATTAAAAAAAACAGTTTTTACATTACTAAAAAATATTTTTTATAATGCAAATACCAAATAATATACATCAACCCTATGTTTATAACCAAAGTAACATATCACAAGTGAAATCACCAATTATGCAAATTAGCATGATGGATAAATTCAAGGAATTCGATTGCGAGCTTTCGGCGAGCTACGTTCCATTGCAGCTAAGCGTAAAATATTTCGATTGATTTTTTAGACGATTGACTCAGTGCTTCTTTTGAAGACATGGGATCGCCACCAAGATTATCTAAGCGATCCATAATTAATTGTTCTTTAAAGCCGAAGATAAATCATAGAAGTCTGCTTTTGCGTGAGGTCTTGGCGAGGTCTGTGTTGCAAATATTTGCTACTGCCATTCAAGATGCGTCATCGATGGATCCTCGCTCTCATGACCGTCTCAGTCCAAGAGCCTGGAAGGACAATCAAGATCAGATAAATAAATAGACCTTAAGACCTTTAGAATAGTAATTGACCGCATAGCAAATTCGCTATGAACTTTTTAACTCCGCCGATTTGGCGTTAATATTGAGTCACCTGTCCCAAGCCAGGATAAAGGAGGAAGGTTTGTTTTCTCAATAATTACAAAGCATCCAAAATAAAAGCGTAGAGTACGTCCGCTACACGTTACACTGGTAGCAAGACACCGCCATTCTGGGGTAGTGTGAGGTTTGACTACTATATCGTCAGACTCACTAAACCCTTCCTCCGGTTCCGCCGCCACCCGGCTATGCCTGGGTTTCTTCGGCATCTTTCTTGGGACCCCATATGTGCCCCACTGGGTTTTTCGCTCATGCACGGACAACGCGTTCCATGCTGGCATTGGTTAGCATCGTAAGGACCATGTTGCTGGGAGTGAGTGAATTGACTTCAAGCTCCTCCCACGGTGTGTCCCTCTCTGTGCTCCAAGCCGGACAATCGAATAGCGTGTGTGCAGCATCGCCCAGCACCACTTTGCAGTGGTGACATTCCGGACCGGCTTCTTTTTGAATCTTGTGCAGGTAGCTATCAAAGCAGCCGTACCCAGTGAGTGCCTGGGTAAGGTGGCAGCACAGCTGACCGTATTTCCTGGTTGTCCAGGGCTTTAGGTCCGGAATGAGCCGATGGGTACATCGATCTTTAGCGGAGTCATCCCATCGGGACTGCCATTCCGCCATGGTGGATTGCCTAGCTCTTTGCTTGGTTATCCCGGTGCGTATGGCTTTCCTTTTCTTTGCGAGCAGGTCGATTAGCGGAATGGCAGTCAGTCCCAGGACTGCGTCTTCTGACACTGTGTAATATACTGCTGCGACTCTGATCGCGCTTCTCCTCTGCACTCTAGCCAGATTGAGCCTGGCCCTTTCAAAGTAAAGTGAATAGTACAGTTACACTGGTGTCTAAATTTATATCTATTTTATAAATTAATACATATTTAAGCTATGAAATAATGACGAAATCAATACTTTCTAATCAATATTATTCGTTGTCACTGTTTTTAAATTAATAATATTTATATTTAAACTTTCTATATATCCTTTTCTCAAGTTAAATTTTATCAATGATAATGAATAATGTTATCCGATATGTATTTGGAGCATGTTGCGAAAGTTGATGCATATGATGTTCACCGAGGGTCCCCCAGGAACAGCGAACTTTGAAGAAACAAGCATACAACTCACGGATTGTAGTCCACCACAACCGTAACTGCAACGGCACTACTTCCATCCATTATACGGACTGCATCCGCAGGGTTATGGTCTTCTTACACAAGTTCCGACCCAATAAAACGATGCAGACAGTTTATTACTCGTACGTTCCCGACGTGAGAACAGAATACTTTGGATCTGGGGAAACCATTTCCTAGCCATCCAGAAAGTATGAACAGTCTGCCAGCAATGAGAACCAACTTTCTCTCCAAAAGTCCATCCTACTATGCAACTTTGATGGTAAGCACTGGGAATGTCGTGGATTCGATCGGGACCTATTCCATTTCATATTTATTGCATAAATTGTTAATCGCCAACACATTTTATTATACAACCGAAACATTCTATTTTTATATCTGATGCTATTTTAAACATGGTTATACCCTACGAAACATGTAACAGATTTATTAAAAGAATACATAAATAACCCGAGATCAAAAATAATGGAATTCGGAGACAATAAGAAAGCCTCATTTGAGCAAAATGGAAATAGCCTGAATTTTGGTGAAATTTTCTCATTTTTTAAATGAAAAAAACTCGTCGGGGGCGAAAGGATCTTGTCGACTTTCATCCCTCAATTAAATAAGCTCCCCCGATTCGGCAGCATTTTTTTCCTGTGTGTATTATTCAAATTAAATCGAGTGCCGAACCAATTTTGTACGCACACGCAGGATCATAAATTAAGGATGCGTTCGTTAATTTAGTTAGCGTTTCGCTTAATGAAGCCCTCGTTTTGCGTCCGTATATCCTTCTGTTAAGCGATTCTTGATTAAATTTCAACTTCAATTGGACAACAGCGAAAACAAAAAATGCACTACAAAAATCTGAAAAAAACTTGTATAAATATATATTTAAAAATGTGTATTTAGATTGAAGAAATTTTAATTTAAAAAATAGTGATTTTCATCCGATAGTGCCAAAAATAAGTTGCGTTTATATACTTTTGTTTAGAAAAGTTATAAAGAAATAAGGAGCATAAGTTTTATAATGGTTTTTATAATGGGTGGTAACTATTTAATTTATCCTAATCAGTCTTTTCATCTGGATGAACTTATTGTACTAAAAATATCATAGAAGCCCTACATTTAAAACAAGACACTGCACGCTACATGTGCGTGCATACTCATCAAAGAGTCAATAAATAATATATTTTGACACGGTGTAATCCGGGCACGTCTATGCGTGATTAGCACGGTCATTCTTTTTCTAAGAAAAATATCGCCTTTTGTGTCAAGAATTCTAATAGCAAAAATCAATATTATCCTGTAAACATCCATTTCTTCAGACATCGCCTTTCCAAACGCTAATTAGGAGAGGGATACAAATTGTGTTTCTGTTGCATGACCTCCTTTCTGGACTCATGTTCTATATCATAGCCTTATGTTCTGTCTATCTATCACAAAACGTTAAATAACAAGTGATTCTTAATCTTTCGTAAAACTGCTTATTTTTTGATGCCTGTATCTACAAATTTTCAACACTCTTTCATTTGCTCATTTGCCTAAATGAAACGTTCGTATTTTTTTGATGTTTGATATGGTACGCATTTCAAAAATTACACTACATCGCTTATTTACTGAAAATTTGTACATGAAAAAGCTGTGCGCAAGATGGATGCCGCGTTTGCTCACAATGGAACAAAAACAGCATCGTTAGGAAGTTTCAATAGAGTATTTGGCAATGTTTCACCACAAAAAAAAAGGTTTTTTCATTTCAATTCATAACCTTGAATAAAACTTAAGTTCATCACTTCATACGTGAAATAAAATAACAGCCAAAATAATGAACTAATAGACTATTAAAAAATTGTGCGAGAACTGGCCGCTGGAAGAACGTCTTCCCGTACCCAAGGCTATCTGACGACTCTGATGACTCCCAACTCTTGCACGTCACTACCGGAACGACAACAATAACGGTGCATGCATAAAAGTAACAAATGTCTTTCTTACAAACGCAAAATTTAGACTCCTCAGAAACCTAACATGAAAAAATGGCTTGATAGTAAAAACAAATCCTTTTTGTATTATAAACAAGGTATCAAAACTATTAAAAATCGCTAGAAAAAATGTATTGAGCTGAAAGGAGGCTATGTTGAGAAATAAATATATTTTTTTATTTCCTTTGTTAAGTCGAATACTTCTTGGACTACCTACTTAAATTTAGAAAAGCGTAAGCGCCTTAACTAGGCAGGGCTACTTAAACACTGCGTGAATAATAAAAAAACATTTTTGCATCTGTCCTAATCTGTATAGGTGCAATTCGCTAATTTAACAGCGATCTGGAATGCAGACAATTAATAAAGAAGCATAGAGAGTCGACCGATGGTCTTGGCCGCGATAAGATGCGTTCTTTCAGCCGCTCCTTCATCCTTCTTCATCTAAATTAAGCGATGATATTTTTTTATAATCAATATAAAATACAAGGTTTCGTTTGGGCAAATCATATGCAGCAATAGTTTTACAAAAGATATTTACTCAAATAAATACATAAAGAGGACTGAAAATGGTCATTTCCAACTTTCAATCAATGTAAAATGCAGAAAATTGGATGATAATGAGACAAAACAAAATCAAAATGCAACTAGTTTGAATATTTATTAAGAGAGAGATCCAACTGTGAGACTTTTCAGTGACGAGCCATTTTATTAAGCTTAGCTAAATTCAGCTTAAGAAAACTTTTTTTCAAATCATTATATTGTATATGCGCCATTTAATTTGATTGTTTATTTATGTTTGTCCCAATTTACTTATAACACTTTCATTGACATGACATTTTCAGAATATATAAAAAGAAGGCTAACCAACGACTCTCCCAACTCCCGCCTCCTACGCGTCGCCACCCAACTGGCAACGGTGCACGCGCAAGAAGCGATCTATCGGTATGCAAGTGTATTGTCACCGCAGGGCCGCAAGAGATGGCGCTGTTAAAATAACACATTGCACCTGAAGAGAGATGGAAGATATCGCTGTTAACAGCGCTACTACGTGGGAATGGTAAATCGCCCACGCAACAGTTTCATTCTGTTAGAAGCGACTTAGTTGCTGCTTTAATAAAATAACTATAACAACGTAAATAATTGTAATTTTGGAAATTTCTTTGAAGGATATATTCTTAAAAGTCTAAACTTGGAAAAAATTCAAAAAAACAAAATCTTTTTGTTCAAAATACAAGACTTAAATTGAAAAGAAAAATTAAGTTTAGGCGGCCATACCAAAAAGATTTACCATAAAAAATAAATTTAAAAAATTGTTTGTATTACCTTAAAATTTACTCTTTAATGTATCAAAAGTTAGAAATTAATAGATCAATCAAATCGATACACATATATGGAAATCGCATAAAAAAAAGACTTGCGTATCAAATATGCATAAACGTATAAATAAAAAAATTGAACTCATTTGTTCCGGATTTATAATAAAAGGTCTGCAGCACTTCAAATCAAATAAAAGGATGGACATCTTACAAAATTATATCAGGACGGAGGTCACTTTTTTACCATCAGAGAAATCGCTCAATTTATTTCAATTTTCGTCGGGACACTCCATTTTATTTTGGATTTTTCCTGAAAATTTCACGAGAGACGTTTGTTTTTTTTGTGTTTTCCGCAAATTCTTCATATAGTTCGCAAATATTTCGCAGGTCTCTTTGGAATTTGATAGCCACGTTCCATATTTGGGTCAATATTGTTTTCTAATTTCCCCAACGACAACTGGGTGAGCTTCGTCCAATTTGTTGTTGAAGAATCACCAAGCGATTTGCAATCAATTTTATAATTTAAATACTAAAAATATAGATTCGCGCGTCAACATATTAATTTTAAAGACGCTAAAAATGTATTTTCTAGATTTGTTATAATTTCTCATCCCCCATTTTCTTCCATCCCCCAATGGTCCCAGCAAATGTGCCTACGGAGGCTCGGTACCAAATGTCAAATTATCCAAAACGTATTTCATCATCATGAACTCTTAAGACCCCTTTTACACAGTTATAATTTCGAGACTTCTCATTTTTAACGCTCGCCAAATTATCTTTGAATGTTGCCATAATCTATAATGGACTTTTTTCATGGGGCCGTAATATTTCAGCATAAAAAATAATCAGCCCTTAAGTTATCATTATGGAGCATAAATACACTCGATAATGAAAGCACTTAAAAATAATTAGCTCGGAATATATCGCGCGCTTTTCCGGCCGGAAAATCTTTTTCCATGGCTGTTACATTGAATCCGCCCGAAAATAGTTAATGCATTTGATGAACATAATTAAATTAAAAAATAAACGTTTGAGTTGGCATTGTCAAAGTTTTGTTTTTGAAGGAACCAGAGGAATCAAACGATATATACTTTTTTTGTGCGGTAGATGCGTTCCGCGGAAAATCGCACAAAAAAAGCTATGACTTACATAGAAAAAGTGAAGATGCATGAATTTTAAAAACCGCATAACTTTGAAACAACTATATAAAATATATCCCAAAATCGCATAAAAAAAGTTAATGGAAAGACAGAAAAACAATAAGGCAATTAAAAGATAACATTTTTGGTGACGTTTAAAGGATGTCTTGAATCATTGGTAAATTTTTAAGGATGTCTGATATTTGGCATCTCAAATGGCAGATATCCACTAGAGAAATACTTATTATTTTAATTACAAAAATATCATTGCTAACTGATTAATTAAAACTTGAGATATGATTTCAATCGTGTTTAAAAAGTAGTTTTGAGAAAAACGCGTTTAAAGATTTCATTATGGTAGGACATGCCAAATTGACGTGTCACTAAAATAGCTATAAATCCGTTAGTAGTTGGAATTTTGGAAATTCCTTTGGAGAATGTATTTTTAAAAATGGAAACATTGGAAAAAATGCAAAAAAAAAGAAATCATTTTTTTCAAAAATCTATACCGTTATAAAGGGCATGGTCGTAATTCAGAGATAGCAGATGCTATAATATTTACACAGTCCCAAATTATAATTTTTTCCCAAAATTCAGTTAGTGATTTATATCCTGTTTCATCCAAAATATCTCGATACGTACTCTTTATGAAATAATAAATATTAAAAAAAATATTTTAAAAACCGCATAACTTCGAAATAGCACGAAAAAAGTCGCACAAAAATATATTTGAATGTATACAAAAAAAATGTATGTGGTTAAGGCAAAAAAATACATCTATTTTAAAAATGTAATTAAATATTCCATCTGAAATTATTATAATAAAGTCGCTAATATTTGAAAACATCAGGGAAACCCGAAAGTATTCGAAAATTATTTCATTTCAAAAAATGTTTCATTCATTCAGGTGGTACCCATCCTATCCCATAATACCTATCCTATTCGTTTTGCCGATGAGTTTTAAATGTATCTCTACCGGCTTTTATGGCATTCCAACACAATTTTAAATAAAGCAACATACATTGCCGTATGTGGAATTGGTTATATATTCGACTCTGGATTTTTTACCCTTAACAATAATATAAAATCTGTTGCACAAAACTGATGTTTAACAGTAGTTTCACCAAAAAAATAGCTTATAAAGGTGTTTCCGATACTGTGTTTGAACACAAAATGAGCTCAAACATAAGATTGCAAAACTTTCGAATACTTTCGAGTCCCCCTAATAATTAATGATTTTAAAAAATAACTATCGATGTAACACTTGTTTGCTTATTTAACGTAACAGATCGAACGATACATGCGGGAAAACGATAAATCCGAACAATGTCTTATGCAGCATTCCCTGTGCAGGCTTGATCTTTGAATTATTGAAGTTATGTTAATTAAGTTGTAATAACAAATCACGATAGGGATTCAAATTTAGCTCAGAATTTCGCTGTAGAAAATCTTCCCATCTCTTCTCTTTCGAGTCCCAAAATACCGTAGCCATCACATCTCCAGGGTGCTGTTTGTCGACTTTCAGACCTTCACGAAACTTTTGATCTCAATCAAACACTTGGCTCTTAGCATAATGAAACTAGAAGATACCGTTTCCAACTGCAATGGATATGCACTATAGAGCGCTGTACGCAATATGTGCGGGAATACTATGTCTGAATCACTTGAGTACGCTCGCAACGTGTGCGTATATACTCATCAAAGGGTTAAAATGCAGCAAAACTAATTCAAGTGTAATATATGAATTTCGGTCATAATTTGTAAGAATAAAATATTGTAAAATGCCACATTTACAATGTTTGAATACAGTCTTCACAAACGACATTTCGCAGATGCTAAACAGGCTAATTAAAAACACAATATTAAAATAGATGCGGTCCAGATTCGCAACATCCATTGTGAAAGTGTGGTTAAATTAAATTCCCCCGTGACTTATGGCGGAGGGTAGTTGCAATCGCTTAAAATGGGGGGGGGCGGGTATTAATATCCAAAAAGATAATATAAAATTTCTTGAGCACCTTTCGGAGACGGCAAGAAAAAGGCTTTGGAATTCATGAAAATTTATGAGGACGTGCATTCCAGCTGAAAGAACGAGCAATGTTAAATGGTTGCCGAGCTTTATGAAGTGATTTTTTTGGTCGAAATTTAATAACGTGTGCGACTCGCTCTCGTAATCTTGATTAGCCTATTAAATTACTTTTCTGCCAGGTATTTACTTAAATTCCTCTATTGAGATCTTAAAAAAATCACTGTACGTGTGTATTTCAACGGACCTATTCATATTTCTTGGTATCCGATAGCTAATCAGCGTTTGAAATAAAATACCCAATGGTTATCGTTATGCCATTAAATTATGTAATAATTAAATATTCCATCTGATAAGAAGCTTCTTTATCCCGTCACTGAAGAAAAAACTGTTAAAAAACTGAAATAACGCTGTTAGTCTGAGCAGATTTAATTCGCCAGATTAACAGCGACTTCTTCCGTCTCTCTTCAGGTGCAATGTATTTTTTAACAGCGCCATCTCTTGTGACCCTACGGAGGCATTGTACCTGCATACCGACAGATCGCTTCTTGCGCGTGTACCGTTGCCGGTTGGGTAGTAACGCGCAAGAGACGGGAGTCGGGAGAGTCGTCGGTTAGCCTTGGCTGCGGAAATACGTCCCTCCTGCAGCCCCTCCTGACGCCCGTCTATTCCTATCCATTCGTCAAGCAGCATCACGGCTAGGTATTTTTTGAGTGTTGGATAAATCATTTTGTATTTATTACATAAAGATTTGTGTTATTGAAATAAATAATAAGTCGATTTAGAATAAAAAGAATACTTCAGTATCAAACAATTTCAACCCAAATTCCCACAACAAATCAAATAATACTTCTAAAATAATTGGTATTCTTGAGTGTTATTATTGTCAAATGACTTCGACAGTGATTTGCAACCTTTTGACCTTTTTTGCCGTCGATATTTTTAAACTCACGCCGTTTATGAATACGAATGAGCGTATATTTCCAGTGCTCGAGTATACTTATAATTAGGTTTCAGTTAAATTACACATATGAAATTCAATGAATTCGAGGCGAATTATTATCAAAGGCTGAAAGCAAATTGAGTTGACGCCCATCTAATGCCATAACCGGCAGAAGTTTAGCCCATATGCTGGAAAGGATATTCAAAATTCACATTCAGGCTGGCACCTCGTTTGCCGAATAATCTCCAACTGATGCTGATAATCCGGTATCATTTCCTCATCACACCTTGATTGATACAAATCAACGCGTGAAGCTACACTGATTTGATTTTTAGAAATCAATGAGAAGATTTGAGGACGAGTAAACAAATTATAACTTTGGCTCTGAATTATACGAATATTTCACCAAAAAATCATATTTTAAGTTCTGACACCAGTGTAACATGGAGTGCTCTCGGGATACGAGTCCCCGAGCTGGTCCTCGCTCTCATTTTTTCGCCGAGATGACGGTGGACGGATGCAAATATAAATACTCCCGTCTTAACTGTTTTCTTTATTACAACGCGAGAGAGAGAGATCTAGTCGCGAGAAGGACGTCTTCCCACAACCAAGGCTATCCGACCTCTTCCACCTTTATGCGTCACCACCGAACAATACAATATGAAAATAGCAAAATGAAAAATAATCAGCTAATACAATAACAAAATTAATTTTATGGACTCTGCTATAAATATTCCAATTCAAATACACTTTCAGTAGACATAATTCAGATTCTAACGGGACTAAAGATACAATCCACGCTTTAAAAAACACATCTTCCGTTTTATTTATGATGTATACATTTTTAAATTATTTTTCTTTATTAATATAATATTTTTTGATATTTTTTTTGCCGATCAGTATTTTTTGTAAAATTCCGTCTTTCTGCGCAATATGATGCCAATGTTAAATACAATTTATTTTTTTATTGTGATATTTATGCGGCGTTTTAAGGGTAGTTTTTTTACAAAAAAAAAACTTAATCGAAAAAAGTATTAAAAAGCCATGAACTTCTAAGCGACTTCCAATCGATATACATAAAAAGGGGAGGCCAACTTGAGCATCAATCCAACGATAAAAATGTACAAAAGTTTCGAGTTTCTTATTAAAAAATACCTAAGGGTTTTATAGCTTTGAGCACAAAGAGAATAATCTCATTATTAACCGATTCGGTGGAAGATTTTAGTGAACATTTTATGAGTGATTTAATATTCCTTTTAAAATTCTCCATTCAACAAAAATGGCCACCTTTTATATTCGAAATTTCTCCTCTGAATATTCATTTCTATTAGGAGTTTAATTAACTTTGAGGAATCTGCGCTTTTCGTCGTATTATCATCCGAAGCGCTAAACACGATTATATACAGAATGATTTACTTATTTTCTGTTATTTAATATCGGGGTTTCCCCCGATCAGGGGAGATGCGTCAAATAAAAATGTCGACGATGTCGATTTTATAATGAGTCTATTTCCCATCCCGTGTTTTGTCTTGTTTGAAATTATCTGATAGCTTTGACCGCATTTGTTTTGTATCCCTTCAAATAATCCTACATGCGATTGCTTTTATACGTTTGAAATTGCGTGCGCATGCATAGTAACGAGTAGGGGTCCCAAATATTTGAAAATAAAATATTCAAATAACGAATATGAAATTGATAAAGCATTCGAATATTCTATATATTTATACATACGTGTTTTTTAACAATACAAAATCGGATTTAAATTTTTATCTGTATCCGATATTTCGAACCTCCTGTCGGGTTCGTGTTCGCGGATTGAGTCAATCTACATCCAAATAGTCAAACGCCGATTTTCTCGGAAAAAAGCAATTTGGATTTCTTGGCATTTGGACTCTTGGACTCTGTTTTAAGCTCAAAATCTGTATGTTAAACCCAAATGTTGACTTCTGACACCAAATGCCTGATTCTCACTGAGCAGCATCGAGTTCTTATAGCAATTTCACCAAGTATTTTTTTGAAAAGAATTGGATAATCTCAGTAGTAATCTTGGACATGTCCAGATTGTCATAAATATTTTTTTAGGCAGTTCTAACAAAAAAATTCAGTTTGAAAGGGCAGATATTTTTAAATAACTCATTTGACTTCTTGCATTAATTGATAAGAATTTGCTCCAAATCGAATAGTTTTCTAGAGAAAGTTCATTCGACATGCGGTAAGCCTAATATAGGGTGCGGCAGGGGAACCACCTTATTTGAAACGAGCACCCTGAAGTGACAGTTATTCCGAAAACGCACACTTTTTCCTTATCCACTGCGTTATTAATATTAAACTTACATGACAAAAATGTTAGATCTTGTTCTTTCGAATAAATGCAATTTTATTTTTCTTTAAATATTAGTTGCTTTAAGAAATGTATTTTAAATAAAGAAGTTTCCCTGCTGCATTTTGCAATTACAAACTAAAATAAGGCCGTGTATGTACTATCTTAAGATATTTGACATGTTCCATAAACAACAGAAAGACAACATCCTCTTCTTTTATAATAATATCAAAAATGTGGTGATTATCCACATTTTCACAGGCGTAATTGTGTACACCGTCAATTCACCGAAAGCAATTTTCGAAAGCATTAAAAGCATTGTCGGGAGAGCATCTCCAATTATGTGGATGCTGAAATTATCAAGTAAAAATAGGATAAAATAAATGTTCACAACGAAATGGTTATGGGCTGCCATTGTAATACACCAACGATAACAAATGGCGAAATTTCTCGACGGTTTTGTTTACAGATGAGAATTTTAATTGAATTAAAGCCGCCATGTTTGTCTTTATTCTACGTGTGTTGTGATAGGGCAACACCCGCTCTGCAGGCATTCATTCTTCATACCGAATCTAAATAAAGCAATTGAATTTTACATACATGACCTATATATATAATCCCTTTTTTAGGGCCCCACCTAAATTAATCTGATTTCGTCCACCTTAACCCCTTAAAAAATAATTTTTAAGTCGCACGTGAAAAGGGAAAAATAATATATGACTATTCGGGTAAACATGTGCCTTCTTAATCACACACAAAAAAAATATTATTTTTATAAATAATAATATTTTTTTTAATGCTTATATATTATATAGGGACATATTGGTGAATCCAAACACATGTTCACATTTGAATAGATCTTGGTGTTTCCATTTTATTAAATAAATATTAAATAAATTCATTAGATGGCATCAGAGTTCTTCTATCGGGCCGTGATGTTGCTAGACGAATAGATGGGAATAGACGGGCGTCGAATAAAAAGACTCTTCTCTAAATATCTATTTATTCCACGCGAAAAAGAGAGAGAGATCTGGCTGCAGGAGGGACGAATTCCCGCAGCCAAGGCTAACCGACGACTCTCCCGACTCCCGCCTCCTGTGCGTCACTACCCAACCGGCAACGATGCACGCGCAAGACGCGATCCGTCGGTATGCAGATGCAATGTTTCCGTAGGACCACAAGAGATGACTATTAAAATAACACATTGCACCTGAAGAGAGACGGAAGATATCGCTGTTAATTTGGCGAATTAAAACTGCTCAAATTAACAGCGCTACTACGTGGGGATGGTAAATCGCCCACGCTACACAATGAGTTTTAATGGCATATAATATAAACAAAAAATAGAATAATAAAAATATGAATGAAGGAAGAAAAAATTGTTCAAAACCTGTAAATGATCCCACATGATGGTATGTGGTTTACAATGCATATGTTAGGACATACAAGTCGCCTTCAGAAAATAAATTACATAAGTCAAACAACATTTTACGCACAGTCAACCCTCCTATAGCGTTTGACATACAGACTATGACGTTTTCGCGCAATTTACTTTAATCCAAAGCGTTAATGTATTTAGTTTCGGGTCCAAATCTAGTATTAGTTCAATCGAGAGGTCATGGACATGTATATCACAAGCTTCGTCCTTCATCGCCGTCTCGATTTCAAAAACCGCATAACTTTGAAACAGCTATGTAAAATATATCTAAAATCGCACAAAAAAGGTTAATAAAAAAACAGGCAATTAAAAAATAGCATTATTGGTAACATTTAAAGGACGTCTTGCATCATTGGTAGTCATCTCATCAATTCATCAGATGTCAGTCATCAAGGATGTCTGACTTTTCTATGTAGATTTTTTCTTTCCAACAATATACACCAAACCTTTTTTTGTGCGATTACGAAGTTATGCGGGGTTTTTTGCATATTTATAATATTTTTACCTTTAAAAGTCGAAAAAAATTGCTTTAAAAAAATGCATAACTTCGAAATCGCACAAAAATAGGTTTGAGTGTATAATACAAAAATAGTCCCAAAAGTACCCGATCTGACGTATAGGTGGTGGTTGTCGTTTAAAATAAATATTATAGTAAGCATTATCTATCTTATGTAGCTTAAGTTTTAAGTTTGAGACAGTGCGAGCTGCAAAAAGATTAACCTCACGCCAGAAATGGTGAATAAAATCCAAAAAATGACATAGGATGACCGTCGACTGAAAGTGCGCGAGCTATCAGATATGTTGGGGATTTCAAAAAGTGCAATACATCGCATACGGATTGAAAATTTGCACATGAGAAAGCTGTGCGCAAGATGAGTGCCGCATTTGCACACAATGAAACAAACACAGCGTCATGAAGATTTTTCAATCGAGTGTTTGGCGTAGTTTCACAGCAATACTTTCATCGTTTTAGATTAATTTTCTTTGCCTTTTTTTGTCACAAATTTTTCACCGTTCAAGTCAGACTTAAATCAAGATTTCAACCTTCAATTGAAATGATTCGCTATTAAAGCGAGCGACGCTCCCCCATAAATATGTAATGAATCGTTAAAACATTACACGGGGTAAATTCAAAGGCATGCAGGGTGTATTTAGCGAAATTGAGTTGTCATATAGGACACGGTTAAAAGACTTTCTACAATCCCATTTCGGAGTTGATGTTATGAAGTTTGTGAACTAGAGGAGCACGTATGAATTTTAAATGAAGTCAAAGTAGTGAGGGTTATGTAATAGATCGTGCGGGGGCCGCTAACCTGTCGGGGAGATACATGCTCTACGTTTTGTTTGGCCACTTAAGCACCCTGCCCTAACTTTACAAATATAGACTAGTTAATGCGAAAATTGCCCTGAGCCTCGCCCTCGTGTATGATTCGTGTCATGAACGCCAATTGCTAAGTAAGCTTCAAACTTCTGCGCAAATTCGCGTTTAACACGTCTTCCCCGGCATTCATGCTCACCCAATTAAAATCGCAAAAAATGCATATTTATCAGAACGTTCTAAAAAACGACATCGATTATCGAGCGACCTGATGCGTCGTCCGAGCCGCTCGCACAAATGTATAGCGGCGGATATAAAATATGCCCCCCAGATTAATTCCGGATTGCCGTAGAAGAATGTTTGGAAAGAAAAATAATTTATGTCATCCATGCGGACGTTGTCGTGATGCCAAATCAGATAAATGAGTTCATGGCGTGACTGCGTCTTATAAATTTCAAATTTTAAATAGCAATGGATACGAGAAAACCCGAAAAACGTATACTATTTATACAGGCTCCGCACTCAAACCAACGTCAGAAGGTCAAAAAAATCGTTATTGCTTCCGCGTATACACTACTTTATGCTTCATATCAAATAGTGGCAATACAAACTTGCGTTAAACGCGTGCGCAACAATTAGAAGGTTGTGCGGCTTCATTGGATGCGGTATTGAGAGCGCGCGCCGTCACGTCATGGCCATAATATGCGACACCGTACATATATTTGTACGTGTTAAGTTTGTTAAAAAAGTGACTTACATATTGCTCGCATAAAAGATGCCGCAAAACGAATAGACGCTATAGGAGAGTTTTCTGTATAACAAATGAAACTGGCATTGCCATAACTATTAACGGCGAACACTACAGATCGATGATAAGCAACTTCTTGTGGCCTAAACTGGATGATATGGATACCGACGACATGCGGTTCCAACAGGACGACGCTATAGCGTATGCCACGATGGACATTCTGCACAAGCGATTTGAGAGCATGAGGGCCTCTTCCTTTGGGTATATCTTAAATTAAAGATGTATGCGTAAAACAGCAAATAACTATATTTCTTCATCCTCACAGCCCAAACTTCATTTCACCAGACCAATATGCGCCAACATGGTGCATCCACATAATACTTTACTATGACTATGTTATTTCCGCAAGTATAAACAGTAAGTTGACAAAGTTTAATCGCAATCGGATGAACGGTATGGGAGCGCATTAAATACGGACAAACAAATATTAATTTTTATATATTAAATTTATATTAAATACACTTTACAAATAATGAAAAAATCCAGTAGATATCGTGCATTTGCCTTATTTAATGTATAAAAATAAATTTAAAGTATAAAAAATGTCTTTTGATCAAGATTGATGATATTTTGGTTTAATAAAAATAATATTGGTGACATCTATTTATAATATGTTAAATAAATAATTATAAATAAAGTTTAACATATTTATAAGACATTGTATAAAATTGAAGTGATGAAATGCATTAATCTGAGCGCATGGTATTTATAATGTTAAAAAAATATGGTAATGAAAATATATATATATATATATATATTACATATATTTCTTTGCATTGTTTCAAAGTTTAGACTTGTAAGAATATATCCTCCAAATAAATTCTTAAAATTTTAATTATTTACGAAGTTATAGCTATTTTAGTGACGCAACAACTAAGCCGCTCCTACTAGAATGAAAATTACTTTTTACAACACGGTTGACATGATATCTCAAGTTCTAATAAATTTATTTTCTTCAAACTTATTATAAACCTTTTTTATATAAATTTCTATTGTTCTTACCAGATTTATGTCAAAATTTTATTTTTAACTATTTAAAAAATAAATAAATATACATAATATTTTTTTTATACAATCGCAATTTTGTGAAAATAGAATTATTATTATATTTTATCTTTAATATTTAAATAGAGTTAAAATCATGCTACCAGGACACGTCTTTTTCGTATGTAATCCCGAAAAATTCGGAATTGTAATTTTTATCTAACAGAAATCGTATGCCTCACCAGCACAATAAAAGCTACTAAATCGAGACATTCCCGCCGAAATCTGGACGCTTGGAAATAGTGGCGTAAATTCTAATTGGCGAGCTTAGATGACGCCTAGGGGCAGTGACTGTCTAATCTATGTATACATATATACAGTACATATATGTTTTTCAAATTGTTAAATTTACCTTCCCCACCGGTGATGTATTTACTACACCTCGACTCTAATAATGGGAGTATCGATATGAAATATAATAGATACGGACTTCAGAATTTTTGTATTCCTCCGTAATATAATTACGAATCACATCAAAGTATTATAGTATATAAGTATTCATCTGCAGTGACGGAAATAAATAATCTGTCGAGGAATCGGGAATTTTGCGAGTTTTAGTCCGTGTCTCAGCAGAAAGGAATTTTATCAGTCATATTGATGTTGTTATACGTAAATGGGGTAATACCGGGATGATCTAATGCAATCCTGAAATCTTCGGCTCGGGATTAGATTCCCTATTGCTCAGATCTTTAGAACATTAACCCTTTGGATGCTAAGCAACGATTTATCTTTGATAACCAACGACCAATTGATGGCTTCAAAATGCTTTAATATGACCAGTTGGTGTGTCAGGGTATCAGTGTTTAAATTTGTAGTGCATCTTGCTAACATGCAATAGAGAGGGACATAGCAAAACAAATATCTGTTTTTCAAAAGCATAAGACAAAAGATTAAAAACATCAATCTATCTAAATAATATCAAATTAAAGGCACTCAATGACGTCTGAAATATTTTCAGCAGGCAGTTATTAACAACGTCGTTTTCGTTTTTCAGCAAACGCCTGAAAAGTGACCGATAAAATATTTAGGTGTATTTTAATATTGGACGCACAGAGCAAAGGCAATAAATTCGATTCGGAATATTTCCTCCAGACGGCGTTCAGTTCAAAAATAAGTATGAGGCCACCAGAATCGGCAGCTCTTTAACTCGAGGAGATTTATGTGAGAGGCTTGAGAGCTATTTATTTCCTCGAGGGTGGTGGGGTGGGTCGCGAATGCGTTTTCCAAAAGGCGAAAAATGCAAAAGGGGACTCGCCGAAATCCGATACGTTCCCAGCATTCCACATTCACAATGTTTCCATTAAATAAATATGACGTTACACGTTGAATTTACATGGCGACACTCGGCGGATTTAATTGATGAAAAAATCCCCAGCCGAGATAAGACACACAAAGAGCGTCACCCAGGGGAGCGCACGGAGGATGATAACGCACATCAAAACACGGCTCGGGATGAAAGGGAGGAGCGATACGATGCAGGAGGGAAGCGGTTAATAAACCATTTTGTAAATCTAAATTACATTCGGAGCCGGATTTATTGGTGTGAAATAAGACAAGCCGTCTGTCTGCCCTCGTGCCCGCTGGTGTCATAAAACTTTGCGGGTTAACCGAATGGAAGTTACCTGGGGGAGCAATTATCGCACATGCCGGCTTCCATAAGTTACGCCAGACGAGCCAAAGAAGGGAAGGTGCTCCTCCCGACACAGCTGCGACAACTGGCAACATCGCATAATATTAAACCTCCCTGTGGGATCGGTCGCTGTGAAAAACTAAAGCATCGGAAGAATTTTCATTGCATGGTGCAAAAACACCCCGGTTGATAGCTACACGGTACCTCGTCCAAAATTTACATAGAAAAAGTGCTCCGAAATCATGAGGTACAATCGAGAGGTCATGGACATGTACTTCGTTTACGCCGCCGCCTTCATTGGGCAGGTCATCCCATGTTGGGTTTCGTACCGAGTGGCAACAGACCCATCGGATCAATTAGAAAAAGACACCACTACCTTGGCAATTTGAGGAAGGAAACTCAGGCTCAGAACTATTGTATAAGAGCCATCAGTTTTAGTTTTAGAAGTGTAATAAAAAAAACCATCACAATTTTAATCAACAATATGAAAAAAAAACCAAATTTGTAAAAAAAATCTTTTCATGCTCTAATATGGAGCAGCAGATAGGATCGAATTCAAGAAAATAATATGGATTCAACGGAAAGTCGCATTTAAAGAAAACATTTTAAAAAAATAAAAGTATACACTCAAACTTCTTTTTGTGCGACTTTTTTTTGTGCGATTTCGAAGTTATGCAGTTTTTTGAAGCAATTTTTTATTTTTTTTAATTTTATAAAGAGAACGTATGGAGATATTTTGGATAAAATATGAAATAAAACATCAACACTAACCGAAATTTGGAAAAAAAATATAATTTGGGACTGTGTAAACCAACAATCTATTTTAGAATTATGGAAAAAATGTTTTTTTTTCAAAATTTCGACTTTTAAAAATACATTATCCAAAGGAATTACCAAAATCCCGACTACTTACAGAGTTATAGCTATTTTAGTGGGGCGGCAACATGGCAAATGATGAAATCTTTTAACGCATTTTTCTCGAAACTACTTATGTCAACACGGTTGACATCATATCTCAAGTTTTAATTAGTTTATTTATTTCAAACTGGGTACGAATCTTTTATATATCACCCTCTATTATTCCTGCCAGATTTATATCAAAATTTATTTTTTAACTATTTAAAAAAAATTAAAACTCTGAAATAAGGCCAAAAAATGACTTGACTGAATATTTTTTTAAACAGTCGCCATTTTGCGACGCCAGATATATGACATCCTAAATAAGTCATTTGTCTTTTTTGTGCGATTTTTTTAATGCGATTTTCCGCGGAACGCACGTACCGCACAAAAAAAGGTTTAAGTGTATATGAGTTACAAAACGTGCCCATTTTGTTTAATTTTATAGCTTTTCTAAACAAGTCAAACAAAACCAAATCAATAAAAAATAATCAAAAAGAAACAAATTCCGATAAAAATTTAGTTTTTCATTTAATTTTTTTATCAAAAATTCATCAAAAAACTACTGAGTTATATTTATATTATAATATTCAAACTAGATTAAAAACATATTCCCGTCTTCAAAAAAGATGCAATGGCGCTGTTCATCTATGCAGATTTAATTCGCCAGATTAATAGCGTCATTTTCTTCACCAATCAACATTGGTGTCAGAAGTGTGTCCAAAGCGCCGCATAAGATTTTGCTGTTAATCTGTGCAGATTTAATTCGCCAGTTTGGATAACATTTTCTAACGCTAAACTATAAAAAAACATGGATATTATTGTTTTAGTGATAATTTTTTTCCTGAGTCTTCTCAAGCTTGGAAAAAGAGAAAATCGAGGGTTTTTGTTCAAGTCCGACGTGAAAAATTGATCAATTAAAAAATAAACTAACAAATGTTTCAATGCTACTCGAAAAGCCGACGACAGATTGAACACTGTTTAAAATTAAATTCTGCTTCCATTTCCGAATAAGCCATCGAATGATAAGCAAATATGGTGGCTAAATTTTAACAAAACATTCCGCTTTTAATAAAAGAGGGATTATTTCGAGGATCCATCAGCGCTGTGTTTTTATTATTTTAAAAAGCGTAATATTCATATTTCAATCTTGCCGTATAAAAATACGCCGATATTTTATGGACGCTGAAATTCATACATTTATAGGGAGGTCATCTAGAACTTAAAAATTGTTTTGTTCAGTCACAGTAAATTCTTTCGATGGAGAGATCGTCGCGCACTCCCGCCACCTCCCATTCGTGCGAGATCCGTGTCGTTATCCGTTTTTTGACTTTGCAGAACAATACTACCGTTAATATCTATCGGAAGCTCGTGGAAGTTTATAACAGTGATGTTATGAGTCGACAACATTGAATTGGGTTGTCTCCTGTATGTCTCTTTGATGATATTATGTCAGAAAAACTTAGTTATAAGAAGTTTTGTGCGAGATGGGTGCTTAGAGTTCTGACACCAGTGGAGGTGTAAGACATTATATGGTATTGAAATATCTTGATCTCGGCGGTGATTACATTTTTCGATCTTACATAAATATTGTAACCTTACTTTCTGGATGACCCTCGTAGATACGGCAAGTTTTCAATTTATACGCCAGGTATGAAATAAAATTGCACAATATCCAACGAACGCTTGCGTCGGGGTTGCAACGCATATTTCGCCATAATTCCATATTGGCGCCTTTTTATGATGTTGCCAGATGAAAAAAAGGCGCAAATTTTTCGCCGTCACAATATCGTGTTCGCCGAAATGGCGCAGCACACGGCCGTGTTAAATTTTTGCGGGCGCCATGTGACGAAATTTATCATCAACGGAATTGATTTACGTTCTCATACGACCCAATAAAAATGCCTTTGTAATACGAATGCGGGCGATCCATCAACTTGATTGTTTTTCGCGGGGGGGGGAAAGCGCCAAAAGGGGAACAGTTTTGATATATTTTTGCACTGGCGAAAATGTCACAGGCATGCATTTGGGTCACGATGGATCTTAACGCTTAAGAACGCGACCAGCAAAATAAACTCGATAGATCGAATGTAAAAACGCACAAAAATGCGCGTCCCGCTTCCGCGGTGTTAATCAGCCCAACGCAAATACTTTCATCCGCGCGCAGACAGGATTCTTCTCCATCGTGCATATTCCACTTAAGTTGATGCGTTGCCGTAAAACTGTAAAATGGGATTTCCATACTCAGACCCAAACTACGGCAGATGCTGGCACTTTGGAAGAAATAACTTAAACAGACTTCCACATACGCCCCGTGGAATATGAATGAGAGTGTAGCGTGTCCATAGTGCTCTCCTAGTAATCATGTTACCTTTACACAAAAATATAAAGTGGCTTATATACATTCAGACATATTTTAAGAAACGCCCTGCATTAAATTTTTATTGATCTACCCCCTGAAACTATACCAATAGGTTTTTAATCGCCATTGAATCTGTCGATATAATCTAAAGTTAAACAAGATAACTCTTTCAAATTTCAAACGAAATTTTTAGAATTAGCGCCGGGTATCAGCTAGTTTTTTATAAAATTAATATAATAAATTCGACTTACGACCAATTTCTAGAAGATTATCTCGGTCGTAAATCGAGGAATATCTACAGTATAAATTTGCATTCAGCCAGCTGATTCAACAACTCCCTATTTTTTCCCAAGTCGATGTTTGAAGAAAAATTTCTATAGGCGCACTAGGGAAAATTAGTCTGAATGTTGTGAAAAGTGTAACCCAAACGGCAATCAATTGGAAAAATATAAAAAACCGTTTATAGTATCTCCGTCTCCATCGCATACATTATATAAACGCTACGCACGTGCGCTGTGCTACATCTACTGTGTGTGTGTATTTTATTATATATTACACAAACACAGCTTGGAGCGAGACTTTCGCGTGTTATATTTTTATATTAAACGATCCGTTGGGAATCGTCAGCGATGAAAAGCATAAAGTTATGATGTCTTGCTGTGTGTTCGCTTTTGAACCTTCCGTGGTTGAACATCTCGCAACAAACAATACGTTGGGGTGGAAATAATCGTCGAGGGTTAAGGCCATCTAGCTTACTGCTATTTTCACAAGTAATTTCTTCGCGGGAATACTTTAAAGGAGTCATGTATAATATATGTGATGGTGGTACACTCGAATCGGAGTTTCGGTGCAAGTTGTTTCTTCAGGGCCCACCATCTGTTGGGGCAGTTACGAAGTTTAAAGTGTTATTGCCTCAACGCCTGGCGTTTAATTTGAAAAGTTGCACGGATAGTTTACATCGAAGGGAGTATCAAAATTCCAGCAAATTTCGATAGTTTTGCATCGTTGACGAAATGTGTATTCGTTAACATCTCGGGATGGCAATGTCGGAGCTCGTAAAGATTGCGCGCAGACGTCTTAACAGGTACTCTGGACATTCTGCGAATTCCAGCTGCAAAATTTATACATCCCCTATGCGAGAACTTTCACAGTCCAAAGTAATTATTTTTTTGAGCATATCCGCTTGAGTGCTTTTTGTTTCGGAAAGTTAATGTTGTTCTCTTGGAGTCTTGAAAGTGTTTATTCAAGGATGTCCAGCGTTTACTTATTACTCACTGTCTAATGGCTATTTTACATATCTCTCTTTATGTGCATTTAATTTTAATAAAGTAACAGCAATCTTAACCTGAAATTTATGCCAACAACCTCTTACTATTTGGAAGCTTATAATATCCTATAACTAGAAACTGAAAGGTGGACAGGAGAATGATTCATACTAATGACTGTTATATGTATTTTAAGGTTATTGAAGTATGACTTCTATAGATGCGGCAGGACAAATTGGATTAATCGTCACGAAAAGTGAAACTCCATTACATAGATATATTACAATCTTTAAAATATATGCTGGAAAGCCAAAAAATTAATTACTCAGCATCTGCACGTTATCTTAGAGCTCCATTAAAAATCAAACCAAACTGAACCTTAGATTATAACAAAAATATGAAAATTATTGATTGTACTGATCAACGTCTTTCGTGTCATTCTATTGATCGAATGACGAGAAAATGAACAATGAAAAATAGATCTCAGCTTCACTTTACCAAACAAATATGCGCCAATATGGTGCATCCGTTAAACGACTCGCAAAACAAATTCCGCACACAAACAACGTTTGTGTTCATTTTAAAACTTTCTATAGTGAACACACAATAACTCACCAAAATGTCATTGCAGCCCGCTCTTGATTTTATTTTCAACTACACAATGTCCATTTGGACACGGCATTTTTGTATTACACTTTGATTCTTGAATTTTAAACTTGTCTTTGCTCAATCTTGATCGATTTCGCGACTACAAAATTACGGGTTGCTTTTGCTTTGAATACAACGGCATACCTGAAACGAAAGATTTAATACACTTTAGAACAATTATTATTTAATATTAAATTTTATAGAAAATTGGATCAAACAATGAAAAAAGAAAACACAAAAATTGGATGTCAGACGAGATATGATCTGTCATCCTTCGAAGAAAACAATCAAAATAAAAAGGTATTCAAACAATCTAAACAGAAACGCACAAATGAAATGCAAAAAATATACAATAAAAGCAATTTTATTGCAAAAAATATAAAACAATTGAAACAAGTGCACACAGGAATGAGATAAGAGAACTCTTTAATAAAGTCAATAAAATTATACCCGAGACGACGATCAAAAACTATAAAAGAGAAACGTGAGCATTGGGAAAAGAGAGAAGAAAGATGCGCGGACAGTGCTGCTGTGCTGAGCTGAGCTTGAGCTCTGCCTACGAAGAAGAGTGGAGAAGTCTGCCTTCTAGGTCAGCGTGTTATCCCTTCATCTTAGTCTTTATACGTAACCCGATGAATAAATCACCTTCATTCCTTCGGGAGTCTCTCAGCGATATCTATTACGACAAACTTAAAAGCGATAAAGACTTGCCTGGATATTGTCACTGTATGACTATCAGGGATCTGGAGCACACTCTGGATTCAAACAGGTCCTCGCACTTCACTTGGCACACACACTAGCTATTTCACATTGTGAGAATAATACACAGGCGGACCGGTTGGTCTAAGATTGTATAAATTCGACGCCTCGCACATGCGAACAAATTTTTAAAAAATCATTATAAAATATTTATGAAATAAAATACGATTTTTTAATATGAAAAATAGCCTTATTAAAATATCATTTTAAAATAATCAAAATAAATAAATGCGCTTAAATTTGATCGTTTATTTTATGGATCGATTTTATTAAGGTGGGCATGAATCAGTATTTATCGGTACTTGGACCAAGCGGTCGGCTTAAATATTTTATTATCACATGGTGTCGAGTGCATGTGCAATGTTTTATATCTAAAAAAAAAAAAGAAGTGGAGTGCAAATGCAGAATATATCCTGATGGTCCTGCAGCGATTTCAGGCAAGTCTTAGTATAACATTTTCAATGTTGAATAATAGCATTGGGATGTCAATCAACATACGACGTTTCTTATGCATCAATCGAATACATGGATTTTCGCTCTTGAAACGGAAGATAGCTCATAGCTAAAGGTTAATTTTAGCAACCCTTTTATCAGCAAATCGAGCGATCTTACATTGTTCAAACTCTTTCTTAAATCGATCCTTCCATTGCTGAGGATCATTATCTCTTCTGTAATTTGACAAGGACCACCGCTTCCTCTCCGTTCTTATCTGATTTCGGCTTTACGAAGGGCTGCAAACACAGTCCTTGATTTGATCGGTCCAGTTCGTAGGACATCTTCCACTATTCTTTTTAACGGCGCCGACCAACAACTACTTTATCCAAGCTTCTTAGCAAGAATGCATCGTAGACGAATTGTGGACAAACTTTTCGATCCACGAGACTCTTTAACTCTACCTCCAACACATCTCAAATCTTTTATTTTTTGCTGCTGGTCGACTTTACAGTCCATGCTTCGTCGACATCCATCGCATTCTCCACAGTTGGAGATGGTTAAAATCGTTGACAATTTCAAAACCACACAGTCCGTTGTCATTGTAATTTGAACTCCTGTGTCTGCAGTCCAAACCTAATATGTTGCTTTGGATCTCCATACAACGAAGAAACTCCACTTTTTCTTCCATATTTTTGACTATCAGCGTTATATCATCAACATATTAACGATTTTAAAGCTTTTAACTACCTATTGCCACTCCTCCTTTCCATCTATCCATTGCTCTTCGCATCCATCAAGAATTCTCCGTACAGATTAAATAAATCTGGAGACAGGAAGCATCCTTGACGAACTCCTTTCTGGACAGTAATTTTATTTGGAGTTCAATCCGTTGACTTTTACTGTTGCAGCGTTTTTAGAGTAGCAGGCCACTCATGACTAAAATGAACTACTCTGGAATTCCCATCTTTCTCAACAATTCCCAGAGGCATTCCCAATTAATCGAACGCATTCTTATAGTACAGGAAGCATTAAATTACTGCGTTTGGAATTTTCGACTGTTCTTAATTAACTGGCGAATGTTCAGGATCTGCAAAATGTGCAAAAAAATGAGAAATGTTAACTTCTAAATTTTAAACTATTTTGAACTAAGTTTAAATTTTTAAATGTTTTCTAGTTTATATCCTTTCTAACGATATGCTACATGTTATACAAATCATTCAATGAGTCGTTAAACATAAAGAGGTACTAGTTTTCCAGGGTCAGAGTTAAGAAAATAATTTTTATTGTGTGCACCTCTGTCGTGTAAATTAATTGTTTTGGCGACCCCATTCCGTAGCTCACACGGTCTCCTGACACCACTGGATTTCTTTGTCTAGAGACGTGCCCTATTCCGTGGCTCGCACGGTCTCCAGACCTGACGCCACTGGATTTCTTTGTCTGGGGACGTGCCCTATTCCGTGGCTTGCACTGCCTCCAGATCTGACACCACTGGATTTATTTTTCTAAAGACGTATCCTATTCCGTGGCTCGCACGTCTCCAGTCTTGACACCACTAGATTCTAAACGACCTGAGCTTCCTATGGAATCCTGAAGTTCCTAAACACCTTTAAAAATATGTTCTATTGCATCGCGCTTCTTGGCTTTTCACTGTCTTGTTGGTGTTTGCAAATGTAACATGTAGCTGTATGGGATTTGGTTTAACCCACACGGTACCTTCATCGACAAGCGATAAAACGTCCTTTTTCTCACGGAGTCCATTCATTATCGGACCCGGCGAGATATTGCTGAGAGATTCCCGAAGGAATGAAAGTGATTTATTCGCCTGGCTACGTATAAAGACTAAGATGAAGGGATAGCGTGCGTGAGTTCACGCTGACCTCGAAGACAGACTCCTCCACTCTTGTTCATGAGCAGGGCTCAAGCTACACTAAGCTCAGTCGCACTGTCCGTGCATCTTTCTTCTCTCTTTCGCCAATGCCCACGTTTACATTTTTTTTTATTTCTGCATTTTCTATGTGCGTCTATATTTAGATTGTTTGAATACCTTTTTTATTTTTTTTTTTCATTGTTTGATCCAATTTTCTTCAAAATATTGAATAACAATTGTTCTAAAGTGTATCAATTTTTTTGTTTCAGGTATGCCATCGTGTCGATTATGGATTTATATAATGGATAGCAATATTTTTTCCATCTTTTCCCCATGCCAAGCTCGTGATATTTTTAAAATAATTTTACAATCCCAAATAAAATGTATTTGCGTGACTGTATAATATTCAATTCGAAATGCATATCTAAATCTCGATCAAGCTCATTTTATATTCAATGGAATCGCACTTTAATGCAACTAAGCTTAAAGTCTATGAAAGCTCAAACAATAAAAGAGATGAGCCCAACAAGATGGTAATGATAGTCTTGCAATACCTAATGTCTTCCTCGATAAATCTCAATTTGGCTCAGTGCTTTCGCTAATGGCACAGTAGACTGTATCTTTATTCTATTGCACATTGATTGCAGATGTGTTATCGACGTACCATGGCTTCCATGAAAGCCCGTTCATCCGTTTGAAGGTTCCAGGCCCGCCACACTCCGAGGTGTGTTATTCCTAATTGCAGCCTTGCATGTTATGTTGCATTTTGCAGGCTGCAATTCCATTACCGTCTATTACTTTCCAAGTGCATCGTACAATTCAATTTTGAATCCATGGTCTCTCAAATCGAATATCGCATTGTAAATCCTGTGCACTTTTATTGTTCCGCCTTATTTCGCAATAATTGAAATTTTCAAGCGCAAAAATATGACAATTATGATACTTCACAAATTTATTAAATTATTTTTCAATGTAATCGTCGTCGAGATCGAGATATTTCTGTAGTAAGGACACCAGCGTTTATATGCCAGTATCATACACCTCCACTGGTGTCAGAACTCTGAACACTCATCTCGCACACAACTTCTTGTTATCAAGTTTTTCTGATACAATATCACCAAGAAGAAGAATTTACAGTGACTTGTAACCTTACTTTCTGGATGAGCCTCATATAATCCCGTTCTCATACACAACAAACGCCATTAAAACATCTTCAAAGCCAATTTCCGAAATGATGCGATATTTCATTTGGCTGGCTAAATTTCAAGATTATATTAAAGCAACGGTTTTCCAATTTCGTTTATTCTCGGCAGGAAACGTAAACGCTTACGAATTAAGCAAATTTATTCATTCTCGCAGTTTCCTAATTTAATATAAAGTGTTGAATAAAACGAAACAATGCAAATGTTACGTCAGGTGTGGCGTATATCGGAAATTTACCCACTTTCAACTTTGCCAAAGGAGCAATGAAATTTAATTAAGAAAACTTATACGCTCACCCAATTTCCATTCGCAATAAATAAATATATGAAAATAATACAAATTAACACTTCACGGTCCGGAGCGTTCGACACTAAGCTTCGCATGGGTTCGCTTGAAAGAAATTTAAATCAAGTTCGTAAAACATTTTTTTCGAGCTAAAGTTACGTCGTTTTTATCAAGCGCTAACCCGTTTCGTACTTAGAACACGCCTAGCGTGTTCATATGCAAATATATTTTTCTCTATAAATATTTAGGCGTGTAGCGGTACCTTTACAGTACGACTTTGCCATCGAGATGAGACGCAAGATACCCGTTTCTGTCTCCGACTTTCAGCACTCAAAGTGTTAAAATTTTTCTTGCGCTGGAGATTCGCCGAGTTATTTAAGAGTTCGTATATCGTTTTTGCATATTTTTTGGTCAATTTAAATAAACTGTTCCATCAAGGGGGAATTAATTTGCGCGTATTTATTATGTGCCTGGTAAATTAATGTTCAAGAAAACACATTTTATTATATCGTGTCGGCGGCTAATTATTTATTTCAAAAAGTGCCTCAAAAGGCTTATGATTAACCGGGTAACTCAAGGGATCTAAAAAATTGCTCAAAGAACAACGCCCGTCACGGGCGCAAATGGGCTTGGGGTGCAAAACGCAGAATACCGACCCGATCGAGAGTTGCATATGGTTTTTATTTTACTCGACCATTCTACTTTGCATAAACCAACACTGATTGACTCTTTTTATTTTTAAAATTAAGTTACTTAGTTATTTAATCCCTCTTTTCGTCATTATTGTAATGTTCATGTATGGCATCCAAACGCGAGGCGCTCATTCGTCATATCAACGATCCGAAAAACGGACCGATTGAGCATACAAACTTTATGGCCACTGCGTCCTCTTTTAGGGCATTTTCTATAATCTGCACGATCACAAAACAACGTAGCGTCTAGGTACTTTCTATCATAATTACATACAACACCATCTATACGTTCGATCAGGTACTTTTGGGACTATCTTTGTATATTATTTTAAAACATACATTATAATAGTATTTAATGTATTTCATTTATAATGGGGGAGGGGCGTTAAGTTAGTTACTTGCCACGGGCGCTTCATACCCTAGTTACGGCTCTGTTCATCCTGATTGAAAAACTAGGTCTTTCATAAAAATAAGCCTACGTTTCTATGAAAATTTGTATTTTTTTTTGTGACCCACCTAAACTTCTATTGTTAAGGAAACCCTAACACATCTAAATTATTGTTACGTCGTTCTGGAGACTTAATTTTTCAAACAAACAAGCATACGGGGATCCGTGGACCCAGTTTAAGAACCGCTGCCTTAGTTGTGTCCCAGCGTTGCTTATATCTTTTGCTTACGGCTTTTCATCTTTATCACAAAACTTCGGCGGATCGTCGTCCTTGATTGCACAATTTGTAATGTTTTCCTTCTACATGGATAATAAGCCGACATTTGGTCATGATGGTCTTGCTAAGTCCTTGTTAGGTTTTATGACCACCACCACTACCACGTCTGTTTCTTGTTTCACATTCTCCATTAAATTCCGATTAAACCATCGAGATTTTTCTGCGGTCCTTCCATTTTGTAATGCACACAGGGTGCGTTCAAAAAGTAATGCGTCCAAATTCATATAAAATCATGTATTAGGGCATCCTTCTTCAAGATATAACATGAGATCAAATGGTTTCAATCATGTCCCAATTTTCCTTTTCAGGACTTCTTTTAAGCGAGGAAACAAAAAAGACTAGCAAGATCAGGACTGTAGAGATGCTAGGGAATTGATGGAGTGCGGGTCCTAGCCAGGAAATCGTTTATAATTAAGTCACTGTGTCCAAATCTTCGGTTATGTTTAATGTTTAGAGTTTCAGCTGTCCATTGATGATTCAACTGTCGGTCAGAATTCAAATAATCATGCACATGTGGACGATTTACCATCCCCACGTAATGCGCTGTTATCAGCAACATCTTCCATCTCTCTTCAGGTGCAATGTGTTATTTTAACGGTGCCATCTCTTGTGGCCCTGCGGAGACATTGCACCTGCATACCGATCGATCGCTTCTTGCGCGTGCACCGTTGCCGGTTGGGTAGTGACGCGCAGGAGGCGGAGTCGGCGAGTCATCAGGTAGCCTTGCCTGCGGGAGGTCGTCCTTCCTGCAGCCAGATCTCTTTATTTCTTCTTATTTCGCAACACGTTAATAAGCAAAAATAGTTATACAACAGTCAAGTAGATGCTACGCAAGTTGAACATTAAGACATATTTAAATGAACGAATATTGTGTGCAAATGCAAAACAATATTAATAGTGTAAAGGCTCATTTATTGATATACGAGCTTTGCTCTGAGAAAAAAAGCGGGAAGTGTATCAAGGGGACCACGGGCCGTAAAGTGCTAAATGTCATAATGACAGTTGAAAAATCACCTGGACACATTTTTCGCTGTTACGGCCATTCCCAATACGTCAAACGGGCCGATGACGTTTCTCGATTCAAACGAACTTTGGCCATAGAGCATCGGGCATGACACCGATGACGTTTCGCCGCCAAATTAGTCGTCCCCCCGTCATCGAGCACATTATAGAAAATATAACGTCGCCGCTCGATAAAACGACATTATGGTCGAATGCGAACGTTTCCGCAGACGCAACAAAAATTCAACGTCCGGCCGTGGCTGTATTCAATTTATCGCCGTATAAAAACGGATGAATGTTGCATAAAACCCGCCCACATAAATTATCCTAATGCTACTATTAAGTAGAAAATGTCTCCGCAATAATTTATGAAACACATTATCAAATCCCCTTTTCGGAGCCCCGGAAGATACTTAAAACACACATTTATCCTTATCGAAAGCGATAAGCCATTTTTTTACTAGTCTGGGGCTTGAACCTTCGGCATCCGGTTATACTTTGATTTATGCGACGAGGGTCACATTTTAAATTTATATCAATAACTGCCAGAGCGCGACCGGTCATGGCCGGACGGTCCAAAAAAAAAAGTGTGCATATTTAAATTGTCCCAAGAAACAATCACGAAAGCACTGCACATATGGGAAATTGCTATTTTATCGAATGCTTATACTTCCCCTCGAAATATTATTTTTCCGTGCCCCAATATTTCCTCTCCGCACGATTTCACCCTTTGAACTGTGTAATTTCTCTCAAAAAACCTGAAACTGATAGGTCCAACCGAGCATGATATTTGAATCGCACAGAAAATCCTTGCCTCCGAAACACAACCGTAGAAATAGTCCCAGGACTTAAATCATAGAAAACAATCACGTCGCAGACGATATAAAAAACATCCAACGAAATATTTCCCAACAATTTTCTCGTTACATTTCAGTTCATTATTGGCAAATTGCCTTTAGTTTCGCAATTCAAAATGATTAAATAGTTTCGACCACAATTTATATGGTCCTTAATTTTCAATTCGTGGATATAAAAAGCACAATATTAATATAAAACATGTTTAAAATAAGACATCTATCATCGAACAAGATGAAACATTTTAACAGACGCCACTCAATAATACAAATTTTGGTTTGAAACCTGAAACATTTCGACGTGTAAGCTATTTATAAACTCTATAGATGCCACTGTATCATAATGAATCAAAATTTTCTTGAAATATCGATACAGAGGACTGTTATCAATATCGGGGGATTTTGTATTTAAATTATTAATTTCATTGGAATGTTATTATAAGCACTAAATATTGTTATTTTGCGGTACGCAGGGAATATTCAGAAAATATTGTTTTTAATGCGTAAATAAAATATATTATATGAACTAAGAAATAATAATTGGCAGAGAACTGACGGCACTAGTTTAAGTTGTAGGTTACATGGCGCGTAATTTAAAATATAGATATGGGGAACTGTAATATTGTATAATCACGTGATATTGTACGCTAGGCACAGGAAGATTAGGTAGGTAAGATTGATATTAGCATCGTAACAATTGGTTATCAGAATATACTTTGATACATAAACAAAAGGCAATATAACTTCACTTACACATTTATTTGCATAACGTTTGTGTAATCATATGACAAATTTCAACATGAAACATTATATATAGCACAAGTCACAATTACTGCAGATCAAATGTTGCAATTGTTAGCTCAAAATTACATGACGAAATCAAAACGCGTTGATTTCGTTTAAAATTTAAATTACAATAACAATTATAATTAAGTATCGACGAAAGTTTACGACTAACGAACGTAAATTCTAAAGTGTTTGTGAAATTATCTACAAATATTAGTCGGCTAACAACTAGAAAATAGTACAACAGAACAACAACGGTGTTATTTCACAGTTAATACAATTCAACCGTATTTTTTTTAAATAGTAACTAATTTACTAAAGCTTATCGTTTAATAATTATAATTAGAGAAAATTGTATATTAGAAAGTATGTATATACAAAGAACATAGTTTACATAAATGTAAAGTCCATAAAAACGATCAGATATTTGTCAAAACAGAAAATTGTTTAATTAAAAAAATACAAAATATGTATTTCCATTGTAATTATTCCATTCGACGCAATAAATATTAGTCTAAAACTAAATATTTGTACAAGAACCCTTTGGTTGACAATAAAGCTTGAAATCTGTGCATAAAATAACAAACAATTATAAGTTTATTGCAATACGGTATAATCTTATTGCGTAAGATTTTCGACTATAAGTTTATTCGTTAATTGACAAATTTAAACAACTAGCCTTATGCGAATTTGGTGAGCCAACACAAGTCTAAATAAGTTCTCGCAAATGATAATTTTCTTCAATGGCAAATATCTAATTTGAGAACAATTATGCGAGGAAAAACCAATACATGTGTAAATACAATTCAGGTAGATATTCGATTAATTCACGACGTTTCTTCCTTGGAGAAATATTCATATTTATATCTCATGTAGAAGACCTTCATTCGATCCCAGACATTTCCAAACGAATCCATCGCCGGTCTCACGTCGAGGATAGCAAATTGATGATGCTTATCCACTTCTCCGCCGTCATAATAATCAATAACATATCTGACGTCTTTTCCGCAGCGGTCGACTATCCAATCGTGTCTATCGAACGGCAATTCATACCTGAAATATACAACATAGATGTTAATTCTGAAGATATAGTATGGGATCATTCAATAAGGACGCTCGATAAATGGTGCTAAATCGCACAATTCCATGTCATCGGTATCCATATCATCCAAGACCAAAACAGTGACTTTCTCGAGACGTATTGCTAGTGTATCTCGTATGGATTGATATCGTCTATTGAAAGACGTTGCAGTACATCGATTTGATATAATGGAAATAGTCGACTTACCCTAAAAGGCTCCTGAAGCGTGCGCGGGGACTGAACTGAGTCGCTTTTCCTCCGAAACTTTTCAATCGTGGATTCGAACATTCCCTCGCGTGTAACGCTTCCCATTTGAGAACTTCCTTCCACGCCTTATCAAAGTACAAAAGCATGTTATAAAATGTCTATATAACGTAAATAGGCATACGAAAAGCCTCCTCAAAAAAAAAAAAATAGATCGAGATAAATTAGGATGCATTTCATTTGTACGAGGGTAGTCATAGAATTACCTGACCTAACCTAATATCCAGACGCAATGATACATCGCAGCGCATTCTAGCCTTTAAACGTCGCCTCCGTGCTATCTGAGAGTCAGGGTGAGCCTTCCCATGAACCTCTTTTTTAGACAATGCAATGGATCGCTATCAAATTTTACCGAAACGTTTCTATCAATTCAGCATGCTTTTGGAAGTGATTTCTTATCCATATCACAATTTCTCTGATGGCGCTGTTTTAAGGAGGCGGCGAATCTTGTTTAACCTTTTCGTTAGTGAGCAAATTTAAAATCGATGAAGTGGAGAGGGAAACGAAGGGTTCTCGTAAGTACTCCTGTAGGGGTTAAGGAGGATCGAGAGGTCAACCAAGGCATCAACCTCCTGAATATTTGAACTCTTACAGATGGTTACACCTTCAATGGATAGCAGAAACTCTAAACATAACAAAAACAACCGTTCGCATGGAAACTTCATCGCGATAACACGCCAAGTCACAGTGCCTTCATTATCAACGATTTCCTGGCCAGAACATGCATCACATTAGTTCCCCAGTCTCCTTTACACTCAACAGAGACCACGCCGTTAGTTGCTTTTCCTTTTTTAATCAGCTGATTCTCCCCTTTCAGTCCATTATATTGACTGCTCCTTTGTTGCAAGTGTGAAGTGACGGACCCATGTTTCATCCATGGTTATGAATCGACGCAAAAACTCGGCTTTATTGCTGTGAAACTTTGCCAAACACTCGATTGAAACATCCTCACGATGCTGTTTCCGATGTGAACAAACGCAGCACCCATCTTGCGCACAACTTTCTCATGTTTGCTAGCTCGCGCACTTTCAGTCAATGCTCATTCAATACCATTTTGTAGATTTCTTCACAAAGCAGATATTTATGGTAACCTGTAGAGATCGTTTGCCTCTTATATTGATCGAAGATGCCAAGCGGTGGTATCCAATTCAAACGATTTAATAACGTTTTTTATGATATCTTTCATTTAAACGCATAGCTGATATAACCCTCGTCTAGAAAATACTAGAAGACGTTATCGACTGTCCAGCAATCCCTAACAAATTTTCATTGTCCGTCCATGGGTCCACAGGTCAGGTACTTCTGGGACTACCCTCGTATTAACAAATTTAAGTATTTATAAATTAATTGTTATTTTATTGACATTTATGAGCAAAAAATCATGTTTTTAGTTTAATTTCAAATTAAAACCGAAAATTTCTCACCTGCTCATTATTGGCATTATGTATTTTGATAATGCTATCCATGTCCTGCTGCTCTATCGTTTCTTCCTTCCAACGCCAACCTTTTCTGAGCATAGCGTTCCAAAACATTTGCTGACTGGGATAGACCCAAAACTCGCTTGTACCGTCGGGCATCGCTCGTGGAATATTAGAAACTTGACGTTCAGTCGATAACGGGAAAGGTTGATCAGGCGCGGGCTGTTGATTTGCAGGGGGCATCTAAAAACCAGACAAAAATCAAATTAGTCAACACGGTTTTATAAAAATAAGCCATATTTTCATATGCGGCAACTGACCACAATATTGGTTTTACGGTCGGTTTGAACTTCAACGAGCAAAATATCATATTATTTAACGTAAAAATGACGATAAGATCAATATAAAAATATATTCATGGTCATAAATTTAAAAAACATCTCACCATGTTATACGGATTTATGTCGTCTTTTCCATGCTGGACGGGACATTCGGAGACTTTGGGTGGTGGTGGATTCCCTTTGTGCATTGGACATTCCGGCGGCGGACTCACACCTTCAGCTGACACCGAATTGCCCATCTTACAGATTTAAATGTGAGCTAAAATGTAATAATTGAGGTTACATTGTTATATAAGCTTTAAATATTGCGATATTTTTACGATAATACGGACAAATGAATACGTATGAGCGCTAATTTTCTTACCGTGATGCGATATTAGTTTAATTGAAAAAATCTCAGCCAAATACTGACATCGAACTTCAAGTCTCGACGATATCTGACTTTGACTAAAGCGGTCTTGCCAGTGGCCTAAATTTTTTGGCCTAAACAAATTTAAGATCGTCGTTGATATTCGACGTTTAAAATGACGACAAATTTATTTAATCATTTTAAATTTATATTTTAAATAATACAGCAATTATTAATACATGATTAAAATAAATTTACATGTATAATATTTTAGCGCTTTAATATTACATTGTTCTCAATATATAAATCATGTTTTAATGTCAAATCTCATAAACCGTATTTAATATTAATATCGTGTATTGCCTCCTCTTCCTCGTGTTTTTGTGTGGAGGTCAATCTGTTAATATTGTTTTAAGGTATATCGAAGGGTCGTACATAGTACAGTGAGGGTAGCAACCAACTTACGCTGGATTCAGCCTTGTTCAATGAGCAACACTGCCTATGAGATTTGAGCTATAGTAATTGGCATCTTTGAAGGATTTCTATAAAAGTATTTCATATAAATAAAAACACTGAACAAATGTTGTAAAAAAAAGTATTTATTTTTTTTTCATAAAGGAAATACATTCATAATAATATAGTATTGCATGTTCACATTCATCTTTGATAATGAATATGTTTTTACGTCAAACGAAATCACATGTGATCTAATCTTCCATAAAAACAATCCTCTCTAATTGCTAATGAAGGAAAAATTAAACCATGTACATACAAGCTATCAGTTCATATATTACGTATGGTTTTCACATTCTCTAAATCATATATCAGCATGTGATGAATATCGACGAAACGCTGAGTAAAAATAACCTATCATTTGTTTCACATATAGACATATTTAAAGAAACTATCACATAATTCAATAAACAAAATATAACTATCTTACTACTTTTATAACATTTATTGGCAAGTCGGACAGAGAATATCGATAGCGCGGTGACTTCGGCCATTCCTCATGAACATGAATACATTATATAGACAAAATCTCACTCTATTAACTAACTTTAAAGAGATGCCTTTTCGAAAATCTGCAACATTCATAATGTTAACGTAAATATTGAAACAGGAAATATACACAATAATGGTCATGGCAGAGTATGCAAAATTCATTCGCACAATTTAATCAACGATCACGGAACCGAGGAACAGTTTACGATGGCATTAAACCGATCTGATGTACAGAAAACTTATGCCGAGGAAATATAATACTGTAATGAATGTATTTTAAGCTCAAAATTGATTAACGTCTATGACTGTCTTTACTAAAACATTTAAGGTAAGTATATTATCCTACGCCTTTTGTGTATCTAATAACACTTTTGCACAAAATGATTTTGGTTTTAACCAGCTGCTTAATACAACGTCGAATTCAAAATAAAAAAGAGACAATAGTTCATGATCCAAAGGCTTTAAAAGTAAACAATTAAATGCAATTTAATAACTAAACTAAATATCATTTTCATACGACTTCTTTATACACGTACATATTTCGATGAAGAGAAAAAATATCATTATTATTCATACATATATTAGAAAAATGCAAGAATTTATCATAAATTAAATTAACATTTAAGATGCCTTTGAGATAAAATAAATATTTTACAACTAGATCACTTATACAACCGGAAAAACAAATACAATTACAATATGTAGAGCTACAGAAGTAGACAATATAACTGTTCAATGTGTCGACTGCAGTAGATTCGTACTTTGTAATTTAAAAACATGATGAAAAATGAAGCATTTATATAAAAAAAGATAATTGTTCGACACACCCATAGTATTTTATTTTATAACAAATTAAATACCTTATTTTAAAATATCAAACTGGTCTAAATAACAACAAAAAACTACTGATATTTTGAAATTCAACACAGAGTTTTATTGCTTTTTTTTTTGTTAAAACACTTTGTGGAAGTAAGATAAATCATATTGTCATAAGATATCGTCATCATTAAGTCGTTGATGCCCGCAGATGCTGCAGACGCACTCAAACACATTGCGTGCTTGTATTTGTCAACAGTGCAGTTGCATATTTGATTACAAATTAATTCATCTTCTCCCACATACAATGGATTAACATAGAATCTTATTACGTTTTGCTTAAATTAGTTTTTTGTTCGAAATCACATGGCACCCGCGAGGTTAATAAATGAACCCAAATTTCAAATGTACACATCGGGTGAATTATAAAAAGATAATGGCATCATAAATTCAATTAGAAAAAAAGTTACACAATATTCAGAAGTTTACACATAAGTATCGAACGATGCTAATAACAGTGATTTCAGTGAAATCGTGTCGCTTTGAAATGCATGACTATTGTATCTTACAAATTCGCCATTCAAATGTTTCCAATATTTATTACATGTACACCTTATAGTAAAAACATTAATTGCATTTCAATGACGGAAATAATTTTTTTTTTAAAAAAAAACTACGTTACACAACCTAGGAGAAAAATGTGTTAAATAACAATATAATTAATTAGTACTTAATTACTTAGTTTTTTCCCGATTTAAAGAAAAATCTCAACTAAAGCTCGTGTGCACGGTCACAGCGAAAATAAAACAAAATGGAATACTGAAAACATGACTCAGATCAAATAATATGATATCTATAATATCATTTATAAAACTAGTTTTAGTATAAATTTAACAGATGCCGATAGGTAACATTTAAATGGCTGTCAGTCCGAATCGCTCTCCTCTCCTGCTGTCGATGATTCTGATTCAGTAACGTCTGGATCTTGCTTAGTTATCTCGATACAATGATCCATATCAGTTAAGCGCTTAAGTGATCGACCTAAAATATTAAACAGCCAATTTATTATCTCCCGACATATAAAAAAAAGACAGCGTTGAGAATGCAGGTTTTGTTCGTTCGAAATGCGCTGCCATACCGTTCATCGGATTGCGATAAAACTTTGTCCAGTTATTGCTAAGGATTCCGCGAGTAACATAGGCATAGTCTAATATATTCAAATCAAATGTTTGTTTGTCCGTATTTAATGCGCTGCCGTACCGTTAATTCGATTGTGATAAAACTTTGCCAACTCATTGTTTGCACTTTTTCAAATAATATAAGTATAGTACAATTAATTTGCATTTTTTGACATTTTAATACTCAATTTACGGACTTGACACATACGTACTACATGAATGGATCTTAACCGATCGTTACCCATATTAATCACAAATACATAAGTAATCTTTACCTGTTAATGTCGTGAGTAACCGAATATCTTGTCCATGTGAAGAAGGAATCGGAGCTAACTGAAGAGCCATTTGTCTCGCTCTGTCACTTCCACTTTCTAAACAATCAAAACACAAAAAAAATGTATTTCCGATTTAAAAATAAAATATTGTATTATTATTATTAGGATATATACCTCTTAAAGTATCCTGGGTAGAATCTTCCTTAAAAGAAACATGCTCAGTTCTGTACAGTCCGCTGACCAAGTCCCATACAAATAAACACTGAAATATTGAATAAAATATTGTATAAAAAATGACTGCATAATGCAGATGTGTCCGCCAACGCCTTAAATCAAGAAACATGTCTCGAAAATATTTAGCTGAAAACGCATACCTCAGCTGCATATTGCTTCCTGTGTACTGTACATAATGAATTACTTTCTTTACATGAATGACACGGCGAAATAGTATCACCTTCGTCTTCCTTTTCTTCTTCAGAAGCCCACAACCACATTGCACACACCTAAAAAATAATACAAACGTAAGAAAATGGCAATGAATTATACATTCAAACTGAAATCAATTTGCACTTACACCACACAGACATCCACTGGATTGACAAACATTTATTATATGACATCCCCAATCAAAACAATATATGAACTTTTTCTTATTAAGGCGGCATAGACGTACACAAACTTCATTGCACAAAAGCTCAATATCTAACGATCTTTGAGACGCTTGCAAAACCGGAGCACCAGTGCGCATTTTTTCCCAGGCACCCATAGACACAGGTTGCAATGGAGCATAACCAGCGCCGTGAGCTACCAACGGAAGAGCTACGTGATATCCCGATAAACAATCATCTAAAAAATAACGCGGATTAATACGCACATTTAAAAACATATTTCATCGCGATTATTTATAGACGAACCTTCGGAATCCGTAATTATAGATGTTATATCGTCGTCACTTTCAACAAAGCGTCTTTTAAAATGTTTGCTGCATTTGGAATTTTCCGAATGGACAAGATAAGGGTCTTGCGGTTGCACTACGTAATCGGACAGCGTTTTGGAAGAGTTGTCATGAACGGCCACAGTCTTTAAAGATCCGTCTTCTTGCATTGCTGTAACTCTGTACTCGACGTCGTTGACTATTTCTCTATTATAATGAGTGATTACAGGACTACATTTAATATCGGGGCTTAGAAAAGGACCGGCGGGTGTTATCTGATTGTGCACTCTTAAAACTACACCCTCGGAAGACGGTGACTTTGCTCTCCTCGCCGGTGTTCTATTGGCAGTTCCTATATAATATTTTCTATTACTTCGTAATACTCTAAAAGGAACAATATTCTCACTATTGTCTTCGGAAAATTCATATTTTTTATCCGCTAGTCTCCTCTTGCGAAAAAGGCTTAATTTTTCACATTTGGGTTCGGTTTCTTCAACAAATTCATAAGTTTTATCGGCAATGCGATGCATTTCATTAAATCGAGAAAGGCTTTCAGCTGGACGGCGACTCGGAGAGCGTAACGGAGGGCTAATGAGCGTTCTGGGAGAAGGGACTGAATCCCAAGTATCTTCAATACCCACATAAACTTCACTACAACCGGGAGACGGTTGCGGGCCATGAATTGCTTGAATGCACACTTCATGACTCAACATATCGGGCACCTGAACCGGCCTCAAGTTCAATACGGGTTCCATTTCCATGTCTGAAAAATCTGCCAATATACTCTGTATGATGGTATCTGCAGAAGTGTTTCCTTGATTAAACGATTGAGACCCTTTTACGGTGGTTAGAGAGCTTGGCTGTAAGAAACAATCTTGCATCTTTTCGTCATTGTATGTCTCGTCTTGCTTTAAATCTGGTATGATTAAATCTATTTCTAATATGTGAATAAAATCCGTATAAATAATAATTTGATTGTGATAAGCTAACTGAACAACTGGTTCGCACATGGCCGATTCAGCAGCGCAATAAAACTTCGTATGAATAGCGAAATTATGCTGAATGCAACGTCTACCACCACAATCTAAAACTGAAAATAATGCATTACTCATTACATAAAAACTGTTTACAGCAGGAAAACTGAAAAAAAATGACCATTTCTTATGATGAGACAAGTTTATAGCCAAAAATGTTTTGTCATTTTTCTTCGGTCTCCCGTAGAGTTAAAATAAGCAATGTAGAATATGAGTACCTTCATTTGAGTTTGACAAAGCTGAACATTTTCGACATCCTAGTCGTGGCACTCCAACGACACTTAGATACGAATGCTCCGTGGATATTTCCCTAAAAACATACATATGTTTTAAATAAATTTTACAAGTTCTATAGGGTTTGTGAATAAGTTCCTGCCGTTTTTCATTCAATGTCAATTAAATTATTGTCCATCGCTAGCCAATACTTTTGGCCATCTTTCTGGAAGCATTTGAATTCAACGTCTTTTGAGGCTATCTAAGAGTAGACCCATTTTTTGGTGTCTTTATAAGTGAAATGCTGCTCAGGTATTAAAATAAATGGTAATCAGAAGGAGCAATATTGGTATAGTACAACGGGTGGAGTAAAAAATGCTACTACTTGGCCGAGCTTAACTCATATTTTTTTATGGTTGGGATTAATTTATTTAGCGGTCTGAAAAGTGGACCAGTTGGACACATACACTTTGTGGCCACTCCCTCCTCTTTTAGGGCCTTCTCTATGATTGCAGAAGGCCCCACAGCGGCTAGTACGTACAGAGTGATTGCACCATTTATGCACCGGGACCAATATACAGCTCAGGTCAGAGAAAGGTTCTTATGTTGTCGGTTACATTTTTGTTTTTTGTCATTGGAGCAGCAGTTCACACGCAAAAAGATGCCTTTCCATATCTCTCAGCTTTCTTCTCGACAGAGCATAATCAACATAGGTCTCTAAGAGGATTCTTTGTGCTTCAGCTGCAGATTTGTTTTGAGTTAAATAGTGCAATAAAATTCTGTGCAAATACGGTTTATTTGCAATTATTATACAGCCATCTGATTGTGAAACGGCAGAAACTTATTCACATACCCAATAAATACATCAATCAAAATATTTAAATTCTACTCACGCTATTCCATAAACTACCAACAATGAAGGATTATGTTTCCATTGCGCTATAGATACGGCAACCCGATTGTCCACACAATCGTCATCAAATATTGGTATAGAATGCACCAATTTAGCAGTCAATCCGGGTGCCCAAGAAAAAAAATGTAGCCTGAAAATTTTCAAATTAAAAAATTATTCATATCGGACGGATTTTAAAAAAAAACGGTACGCAATAAATTTACCTAAAATGATATCCTTCTCTGAAATCTGTTCTCGAAGCCATGTTGACGTGATAAGTAAAACTGAGCAAGAATTGTCCGCATTGTGAGAAGCCCATAAAAATGTGATTATGCAAATAAGATTTGGGCACTATGTCCATCAAGCAGAATCGTAAACGAGGAGGAATTTTTTCAAATATTCGTTTATTAACACAATGAGACTTCCCAGAAAAAGTGCCATGTATCTATAAAAAAAAAGAAAAATATATACATATATAAATTAATTAATAACATTTCAAACACTTTATTTTTTAATTCGCTCTCTTAAATTAAAAGACTCGGATATGAGTCGCCCGTCGCAAAAGAGTTAACATCTTCAACGCAAAGCAAATTTTCTCAACAATTAGTCATCCACTTTTTTATTCCTCCTGCAGTCAATAATCAAATAAGATAATTTATTCGACTGCTTCTGACTTGGTGATGAGTCATGGTTAATAAGCCCGCTATGCCATCACGCATGGTAAAAATTGATAACAATTTAGAGTAATACAAACCTTTGACCTCAAATTTGAAATAATATTATGATATCAAATTGAGCAGGAAGTGTTTGTTTAAATTATTACATGAAATTATATATTATTTATAAACGATATAAAAACGGAATTGAAATCAAAAAAGACCTTGAAAGATTACAAATCACATTCTCCACTCGAATATAAATAAATAGATTATGTAAGGACACTTTGATAAACGTTGTATTTTCTTCTCGATGATGCAAAGGTCAAGGTTGTGCGTGTATGAAAATTAATAGGGGGATTTGAAACGTCCAGAAAGAAAGAATACTCAAATGAAACGTGGTCGCCTTTCTTTTCAGTGCATTTTGTAAGCCGAGGGATAGGCTTTGTTTTAAATGCCAATATTTTGTTTGTACTTTGGATCTTATCGTCAATAGAAAATCGTTTAAATGATAATGATGTTCCAATTAAATGAGTCCGAGTTGCTTTATGGCGTTGGACGTATGGATATGTGCATTGTCATGCAACAAGTACATTTCCTTTTTTTTTGTAGTAAATTTTCCCATTGATGGTGAGGAGGGATGCCGCCGTATGCGCAACGCCTTGGGATTGAATGCAGTATTACTAACTCTATCGATAGAAAACCACAGCTCATCAGAGCGTTAGTACTCTTACTTTGTGGACGTGCCTCGTAATTTAAAATTAAATACGATTCAATCGCAATCATTTTACAATTCAGATCTAATAAATTGAATGATACACATAGGCTTTTTACAACGCATGGCCATACATTCAGATTGATCATAAGAGATTTTGCAATTCCAAAGTACAAAATTGATAATCGTCTATTTACTGGGCACTAAATATTAACCAATTGAAATCCAACGTCCAGACGTATTATACATTCATTTGGCGAGGCGCAGCTTCAATATACGTCCTAACATTCTTCCTGTTTTGCTTTTTTTATATATGGAATTGAGTAAATATTCTTGAAGCGATAATTTTGCAATAAAAAATCCATCCTATTGTATTTAAAAGAATAGGATATTTACCCACAGCAATATTTATTGAAACAATATTTAAAAAAAATCGAAATAAACAAATTTATACGCAGCAAAAATTATAATTGCAAAATAATTAAAGAAATATTAAATTTGTCACGATTCGAAGGATGTAAAAATAAATACAATCAATTTTCTGACTACATAAAATTCATCTCAAATCTTATATTCTTGTTGGAAATCTAACTGTTGACAAATCCACCGTTGGATTTAAATGCAATATGTGTTTTATTACATACAATCATATTGTTACATATCCACAATTGTGCCTAATTTTACAAACAAAATAGTTTTATTCAGGACTCGGACACGGAGTTGACGGGAGACGCACACAAAGCCATTTGAGCACAAAAATCTAAATAATGCCGCGACATATTAACATAAAAATAATTTTACTACGCGGATGTATTTAAGTAATACAAAGATCGCATTAAAAATATGACCGCATTGTTTTTTTTCTTATACGTAATGCATAATTTATTCCGAATTGAATGGTCAATTTTAGTTGAATAAGGACACAGCGCTTTGATTACACATGTTTGCTTCTTGTCTGGCCTCAATTGATTGTGTTTGATCAAAATGAGAACAAAGAGCACCTGTCAAATGGAAATGGCACTCATTGATAGCTGAAATTCTAGTTTTATGCTTAATATTTTCTAATAATCGCATTTAATAGTATTTATTTACAAAAGTATTTTTAAATTCACATTATTTGATTTCAATAATTTAAAGAAAATCTATTGACATATTTAAAATAAATTACTTTATCCAGATTTATCATATTTATTTGTGTTGGTAATAATTTTTGATTTACATTAACTATCTGAATAGAAAAATATTTGAATAGCGAGTGATCATTACTTTATAAACTTACTTTCGTCTCATTCATAATCTATTAGACAAACTTCTATGCAAAAATAAGATCGGCCAATGACCTTTCGCTTTGTTACGCAATATAAATATCGGAAATAATACAAAAATCAATTGCTGAATAATCAGAATATCTATTCAGATCTACTTATCAATCCAGATAGTACACTATTGTATTTTTTCAGAGATTAATATTAAACGTCCCCATACGTTATGTTGTTTTATTTTAATGCAGTTCAAAATATTTTTTCTTAAACCGTATTGAACCTGTATTGTTGCTGCCACAGAAGTAATAATTCTAAAAATATTGTTTGAAATTCAAAAGAATTATCTTGTTTAATTAGGAATAATAGAAATAACGAACTTTATTTTATTTTGTTGGTTTTATTATAAATATGAACAAACACACAAATATTGATTTTTATATATAAAATCTACTGTAAGTTAATTGTACTATACCTATATTATTTGAAAAAGGGCAAACAATAAGTTGACAAAGTTTTATCGCAATCAAATGAACAATATGGCAGCGCATTAAATACGGACAAACAAACATTGATTTTTATATATTAGACTATGCCTATGTTACTCGCGGAATCCTTAGCAATGAGTAGACGAAGTTCTATCACAATCCGATTTCAATCCTTCTGGCGAGCATGATAAATCCATTTAGATCCTAAGTAAAGATCACGCGTCAATTTCGGAAGATGCGGTCGCGCGTTCATCACATCATACTACTCTGTCATGCCACAAAATCACCTTATCATGACTTTGAGCATATTGTGACCGCTTTTCCTTCAATGCTCAACTCAAAGGTAAAGATCTCCTGTGATGGTTTGGTTGGGTCGGAGCGGCTCATAATAACAGCTGATCCCACCAAACACGAAGCATGAGCTTGAGACCATGGATATTCCGCTTTGGCATCAATGCTACTGCTTGGCCGAGTTTAACCCATATTTTTTTATACTTGGGATTATTATATTTAGCGGTCTGAAAAGTGGACCAGTTGGACGTATACACTTTGTGGCCACTCCCTCCTCTTTTAGTGCTTTTTTTTGCATGAGTTATGGGGAGAAATGCATCCCCGGGGCCTTCTACGATCTCTATGATCGCAGAAGCTCTCATAGTGTCATAAGTAAGACTAGAATTATCCTCTCCCATAAACAAATTATATATATATATCTACATTTATTTAAATTATTTAATACTTTGGTTTGGATAATAGTTTGGATTTAAATTATATATCTATACATCTTTAACTAGTCCTTGTAGACATGGAAATTAAATTCGGTTTTGCACCTTATTGTACACTTTTGCTAGCGGGCTGACATGGTCCTGAATAACATCCGCTGGAGCAGTTGTTTACATGCAAAAAGATGCCTTTCCACATCTCTCGACTTCATTTTTTAAGGTAACCAAGATCCTTCCTTTTGTATCATTCTGAATGCTATCAGACGTTTCGAAACTGTTGTTCATTCTAGTATTGAGCAATCACTATATAAAGCGATATTTGGTACGGAGCCACGAGTAGGGCTTATGGCTTCAAGTTTGCCTCTACTAGATATTATTAAGGAGATACGAGACAAACAGAGAAAAAGCTCATTTAAACTTGACAAAACAGGCCCAAATAAAGAAATTGGCTTCGGATTCAATACACCGTCCTTTAAAAATGAGTGATAATATAATTATGCCAATTCCTGATGTCTGCAGAGTAATTTATTTTGCAGAATAATTTACCCCAAACATCTAGCAAGGATTTATAACGATACACAGCGCCACGGAAAGTGACCGCTTCAGAGCTTATATAGCCCCCATACCATCGCAGATCCCTTGTGAAAGCTTATCTGGTATTTATGATAAAAGAGCGCTCTCCACTTCTTCTGTAGGCTAACTCACAACCATCAACTAGTAAAAACGCATTCTAACTAAATACGGGTTTAGACTGTATTATATACAATATTAATAAAAAAAAGATTCATTATGTATTGTGACAATCCTAAACAATAAAGACTCAAAACTCGTAAATTATCCCAGCATGTGGTATACGTGCGTATGCTAGGATTTACACAAGTAAAGTCTATAAGTCAAATTACTTTTTATGAACATAATACAATTCGGAATGCAGACGATTAATACACTGACAGAAGTAATATGTTCAGATGATAAACATGGAGAAGTTCAACCTGCCATCTGAAATAATATTACACATCAAGGGGAAACGAATGAGAGAACTCAATTTAAACTGACTGGTTTTAAACATTTGAAGTACCAAAGCTATAAAGCATCACAAAAGAATTTTTACAAAATGCCATTAATCAACATTGAATTAAATCCAAACATAAAAACTTAAATAAATAAATAATAGCTACATTTGATAATAATCAGACCCGATTTATCAATCGCTATGTTTGCTTAAATTCGCGTGATAAGAACATTTTAAAAATATAACCACATGCGAAACGATATTTTCATGACCAATTTCAGATTATTTCATTCCGTTTCATAGGGCAAGTGTGAAAATATTGGAAATTCCTAACAATATTCGCTCAATGGAGAACATTTTTGCATATCGTTTCAAAATAATGATGTATGTATCTATGTAGAAAAAAATGGTAAATCTAGAATATTTAATGTAATCGCTCGTCAGATTGTATAGGTTTTTTTTTCTCACAAAAAATGATATTCAAAAAAATAATTTCGATTGTTAAACAAACAATACAGCGCCACAGCGTTACAGACTTCGACACCAACAAAACAATTATCGATGCAAAAATGGTTTCATTGGTTAGGTTCTGAACACTGACGCGAGCGCCGCAATCTGTGTAAAAAAGCGCAGGATCGAGACGCAATCCACAATATATCGATAAAATACAATAATATTTCAATAGTTTCGATAGCACCGCGATCCTGTTACAATCGAACAGGATATTGGTTGCAGTTAAAAAACGGCATCCTTCCGGAGGTGTCGGGCAGTGGACGGCCAATGACCGACCCTATCACTCCCGAATAACGATTCGAAGAAAATTATAAATAAAACCGAACGAATGAAGGAATTTACCTCGCGGTGGACCACGCGCAGCGCTACGCTGGGCCACTCGCCCTCCGACGTCGTCTCCATGTTTGTTTCAAATTTTCATTTGACAGCTATGACAATGTTGCCAGGATCACAATAATGCCGGCTAGTAATGCTATCTCGTATTAATCCATATGTTTTTTTTAAACGAATAAACAGCTCAACTTTGCACCACTCGTTAATAATTTTATTCAAAAATGAAATGGATTTAAAAAAATGCATTCGATATATAATTCAAATATTATGAATCCAAATATTATAAATAAATTCATTTAAATTTTCGAGAATTTTAAATATGATTAAAGTTAATTAACGCGATCAAAAAAATCTAATAATATAGATAACGTGTAGTATGAATTCAAAGTATTTATTTTAAACAAAATACACATTTAAATTAAATTACAAATTTACATTTTAAATTTTAATATATTCGGTTTTAACTGTCATCCACAAATTATGATTAAATTTGAATTTTGACGTTGTACTTTTCTCTCAATTGACTATTGTTGAGCAGCAATCGAAAGATGATTTGACAAATTTATAATCGAACAAACAAGCTCAGGGTCCATTTAAACTGCTTTAATACTAATAAAATCAATAAACTGGTTACAAAACTGTCTCCAATTTATTTGTTCCACATTTACTTAATTTTCAGCAGCAAAATCATATAATGATAGAAACATTACTAAATTCTGCCTCCATGTCACTTTCTTAGTCGTTAAAATGTAGTAAAAAGGTGACAAATATTGAACTCTTTTTAGCACTTTCGATTTTATACTATTCGAGTTTAACAAAATGAAGTACACTGTTAACATCCTGCAGCTTTTTATCAATGTTGGGTGCTATTTCAATAACGTATGCCTTCAATTCTTATTTTCTTCCAGGTAAAGTAGCCGCTCCATCACTGGTTACACTACACAGTTCTCCCATAAAATGTTATTTATAACAAAGAAATTATTTACAGCTTCGCAATTGATTGTTAGCCTAACTCTTTGAAACCCCCCTGGGGTATGTATACCAATGTGGTATCATGATACGCCTGAAAATTGGATACCAGTGGTACCAATTTTTGCACCGAGCTCCAAACTGCTGATTTTAAATTAAACTAATAAAAAAAATCTGGCTTTTTTTCATTAGCACTTGAATAAATTCATAGTGAATAATATCTGAAAATGAACATGCAGTCACCAGTGGTAGCATGTTAATAGTTTATTATTAAAAATTAAAATCAATTGAAAATACTTTTAAATTTCACTTTATTTACGATATAAAAACTCGTATTTACAAGTACCGTCGATTTGAATTAGCATTGAGTTAAAAATAACTCATACATACACCACAATTAAAAATAAAATTATACATTCATTACTAAACAAAGAATATAATCAGCTTTACGTAGTAAATGTGAAGTTTTTATCAATTTTCATGTGTTTATCGAGATTATAACTAAGTAAACAAATTTACATAACATTGTTGCGGTTGAAATAACGAAAAAAAAAGATTATTATTATTCGATATGAAGAACATTCGATTAAAGAGTACTCATAATTAAAGAAACATTCAATAGGCTATTATTAATCTCATAATAAATACTCTACGCGTCTATTCAAATTGTTAATCATTTGAATGACGCGTATCAAATATTATAAAAATACAAAATTTGACTATTAATCGTATGTGAAAATATAATATTGCATTAATTATATACATAGACATATGGCCACAATTTCTATATTACAAAATGTATTTATAAAAATAATTTCATATTGGCAATTGAATTTAAAGAAATATCAAAATACCCATTTCATATTTTTAATCAAATGCACGTGAATTTTTTTAATCTGCTTAATAAAATGGACATAAATTCTAATTTAGTCGCTTAAAATAAAAATAAGTTCTAATTTTATAAACGATTTTATCACCTGTAATGCAATAATTCGTCGAGTAGAAACATTACTATTTGTAATAATATCATTTAAACATTCATAACGAAAAAAAAATTATGAAATATTTACAAATTTGTTTAACTATCATAAGAGACAACGAAAATGGTTGACAGTCACAGTTCGTTATTGCGTCTTCTTGTTTTCGTTCGAAGATCACAACTCTTTATATCAATTGATACAAATTTAATACGTTTACTCTAAAATTGTACTTCATTACCGTGTGTAAAAATTCGCACTGCATTGCGAAATACGTGGATTGAAACCTTGAGTTTTTATTTAAAAGCACTCTCATGCTGACATTTGTTGTACTTTCGCTAAAAGGGCATCGCAGGTCTTTTTGGCATCACCTAACAACATAGCCGTGTTTGGACGGTAGAAAACTGGATTATCTACAGCTGCGTATCCTACACCTAACGATCTCTTCAATACGACCACCTAAATTTGAAATATTTATTAGAAGTGCATTACGTTAACAAAGCCATATTACAAATTATTAATAAAAGGGAAATTACCTGTTCGGATTGCCATACTTTAAGTACCGGCATTCCAGCAATTGGAGAGTTAGGGTCGTCTTCAGCTGCACTGTTCACGGTATCATTTGCTCCTAAATACAAAATGAATTTACATTTATAATAGATATTTATTCATGTATTTTATAATGATAACGAATAAATCCTACCGATTACGAGAGTGAGTTCGGTACTCGGGAAATCAGCGTTGATCTCTTCCATTTCCAATACATCATCGTAGGGTACTCCGGCTTCAGCAAGCAACACATTTAACTGTCCAGGGCATGCGGCCTATAAAATATATTCATTATCAATTCTAAGCGCTTTAAATTAATGCGCATTTAAATCATTATTAAATCTTACCGGCGACAGGATGAATTGCAAAACGAACTTGTTTTCCCATTTTTTTCAACATAGCAACTAATTCAGCAATCGGATATTGCGCTTTGGCAACGCAGAGACCATAGCCTAAAACAAACATATGCAATAAATATATTAATACACGCATTATTTGTATTATTGCCGTTTTTATATCGTCAATCATACCAGGTGTGATGATGATTGAATTGGACTTGGTGATGAGATCGGCTACCGCATCGACGTTTAATTCCGTATGAGTAGATCCTTCAGGGCGAGCAGATGTTCCGGTGGTTGTAACACCGTATCCTCCGAGAATTACGTTGGGTAAAGATCGATTCATAGCCTATTAAAAACATGGCGTATTTAAAAAACAAATATATACGGCGCATTTATATATAAATTAATTTATTAAAAACTAACTTTGCACATGATGTACGATAGAATAGCACCGGATGATCCAATAAGAGCGCCCACTACCGTCATCAATGAATTGTTAAGCATGAAACCCTCAGCGCAGAGGGCCCATCCGGAATAACTGTTGAGTACGGTTATTACAACGGGCATATCAGCGCCTAATCCAAACAAATAAATAGAATCAGCATACAGCAGAATATTTTTGTAGATTTATTACATTAATTCCGGATTAAATACCTCCAATGGCGGCAGTAAGAGTAACGCCCATGATTGAACTGAGAGCAGCAGTGGCGCCAAGCAGAGGTAAGCCGGGAACTTCAGGCATTGCAAGTAATGCGCCACCGCATCCAAGACTGCTAGCGAGTAATGCGCTATTTAAAGCATGTCGTCCTGGTAACAACAACGGAGCAGATGATAAAACTCCTTGTAGTTTTCCATACGCAACCAAAGATCCACTGAAATATATAAGAACGGTGTTATTTTAAGCCGAATTAATTTAAATTCTAAATGTATATGTTTATAAATACCTGAATGTTACTCCTCCGATGTACGTTCCGAGGAAAAGGGCGGTCTTAATTGCGTTAGCAGCTGGATCAGCAGCCATTGCAGGGAAATCGTGCATATAAGTTGCAATGCATGTCAACATTGCAGCCATGCCTACAAGGCTAAAAATATAAATATTATCGATTAAAACATTTGTTGCAGAGGAGTTTTTATTGATGAAAGGTCCAGAGAAATGTGCGTATATTATCTGTATTCCATTATAAATAAATACCTGTGGAAACCGGCTACCAATTGAGGCAGATCTGTAATTTCAATTTTCTTAGCTATAACTGCACCGAGCAAGCCTCCAATACCAGCTGTACCGGCCATTTGACACAATACTTCTACAGAAGGATTTAAAGCACCCAAAGTGGCTGCAATTCCACCGGACACTCCAATCTGATTTTAAAAAAATAATAATATGCAATGAATATGCACAAAACTACAATAATAAGTTTGAAATGTTAAATCAAAATACCATTCCCAAAGCATTTCCAGTCCTAGCTGTACCCTGTGAGCTAAGTCCGGCCAAAGCACCAACGCAGCACAAGGACGACGCAAGATATGCCATTTGATGTACTTCCGGGTAGCCCTATAACATTCAATAAGCAATACAATCAACGATTTAACTACAAGTATATTTCACTATATTATCGTCAATCATACTTTCATTAAAGTAGCGAAATAGCCCGCTAAGAAACCAGCCGCTGGAATTGTGTACAAATAGCCATACTCTTTAGGATCGCCGGGTCTATTATAAACAGAGACATTTTCAAATAAACAAATATATTCAACAAATTCGACATTACAATAACAATATAATCACCTTTTAAACATATCCAACATCCGCTGAGTAACCATAAATCCGCCAAACACGTTAACAAACGAAATGAGAGCCGCCGTTGCTGCTAGTCCCTGTTCGAAATATTTTACAAAAATTAATTTAATATTCACAAGCATTTATTAAAATTATTTTATACGAAATATACCTGGACAGTATTAGTGGGGAGATAATCTCCGCCCATGAGGAGTAATCCGCCCACGGCAGTGATACCAGATATGGCATTCGTTACCGACATAAGCGGCGAATGTAAAGCGGGTACGACTCCCCATACGGTATGATATCCCACGACACCTAAACACATCAATATTACATAAACGCGCACGATATATTAATTTTTTAATTGAGTCTGACTGAATTCGGTACAAACCAGAAAGAGCAAAAGTCGTCGCCATCGTGGTGAAAGCTGGATTTGGCGACACGATTCCAAGACCTAATAAACTAGCCAAACCTACAAGATTAAAAAATATTTATTATACATATTTTTACAATACCAAAGGTATTATTGATATGAAATTTTATTTTGTTAGTCTATGAGACTTATATGTAGTGATAGTGTAACTCTAAAATGATTTTTATTGATTACTAGCCGATACCCAGCGCATTTCCGCTACAGAAGTAATAATTCTAAAAATATAATTTGAAGGTTTTATTATAAATATGAGCAAACATACAAACATTGATTTTTATATATTAGACTGTGTCTATGTTACTCGCGGAATCCTTAGCAATAAGTAGACGAATTTTTATCGCAATCCGATGAACGGTATGGAAGCGCATTTCACACGAACAAAACCCAATTCATTTTTATATATAAGAAGAAGATTAGATATATTAAAGTATTCATATTATAATTACCTGATGTGTACATAAGAGTATCCTTAAGAGTAACTTGGAATGGATCCGGTGGCGGTGGAGCCACTTTCACGGGTTTAGGAGCAACGGCTGCTACTGCTGGTTTCGCTACTGGCGGCGCCGGCCACATTAATTTGCCTTCGTGCAAAATTATACTACCGCGGGTGACCTCATCCGATAAATTAATATCGAAATGATCGTTTGCACCTGTACAAAATATCGGATTTATCAGATTGTTTTATATAATATAAAAATATCATCGAAATATCAACGTTCAAAATACCTAAACTGAGAAGGAAGCCAGAAATGTTATTTCCGTAAAGGGTCGATGATTGAGCCGGCATTCTTGATGGTAGATCGGTTAAACCAATGTGGGTAACGCCATGAACCTGAGCTATTTCACCGGGTTTAGTTGTTTCTACATTACCGCCGGCTTCCGCAGCAAGATCAACGACTACGCTTCCTGGAGCCATGCCTCTGATGGCATCCTAATATAAATTATATTCAAATATATATCGTTCATTTTTGTTTAATTCCGTGTGTTTATAATCAACTTACTTCCATAATTAATAACGGTGCTCTTTTTCCAGGAATGAGAGCAGTAGTGATGACCACATCGGCTTGTCGTGCTTCCTTTCCTAAGAGTTCACGTTCAGCTCTTAAGAAATCGTCACTCATTTGTTTAGCATAACCGCCTTCACCGGCTCCTTCTTCCTATCAAAATAAAACGAGATATTTTCAAACGTACAGTGACGGATTATCATAATAATTCGAGAAAATCCGCCACTGATAAGTTGTGCTTGAAATTTATATTTTTTCAATGCAATTTAATAATCACCTTCATTTCCATAGTAACAAATGTCGCTCCGAGAGATTCAATTTGTTCGCGAACAGCCGGTCTTGTGTCGAATGCGCGCACAGCAGCACCCATGCATCGCGCTTGTGCAGCTGCAGCCAAGCCAGCAACGCCCGCACCCACTACAAGCGTCCGGCACGGAGGTACTCTACCAGCTGCGGTCATCTGGCCTGTTCGATACAAATATTCTCGCATTAATGTTCATTTTATTGTCGAGAATATAACAGCGAATTTAACCCACCTGAAAAGAATCTCGGAAAATGATTCGATGCTTCAATGACGGCTCTGTATCCAGCGACGTTGGCCATCGAACTCAAAGCATCCCATACTTGCGCACGACTTATTCTAGGAATGCAATCCATAGCTGAAAAATTCATACATTTATTACATAAATTCTTCGAAACGCATATCCAAAAAGTGACGGCAATTTTAACTCACCGAATGCGTTCATATTTTTATCGGCCAATAACTTAATCAGTGCTTGGTTTTGAGCAGGGTATAAGAACGATATGAGTGTTCCTTGATCTCTAAAAAGCGAAACTTCTTTATCGGACGGCTGACGCACTTTGAGAACAATATCTGAAATCGTATTCCCCAAATATAAATATTTTTGTATGAATTCAATCGGCGTATTATTTCCAAATGATTACCTGATTGGAAGGCTTGATTGGCTGAAGTGATTTTTGCGCCGGCTTCTTCATAAAGCTGATTTGAGAATTTAGCAGCATTGCCTGCATTTTCTTCAATGTTAACCGAAAAGCCTTTTTTGACTAGCTTGGAAACTATTGCAGGCGCAATGGCTACCCTAAATCAAGACGGACAAATATACATTTTTATTCAAATACGATTTTAAAAGATGATTTTAAATAAATTACCTCCGTTCGTTATTCCACGATTCTTTCGGCACACCAACGGTCAACTTAGTGTACGGTATTCCAGAAACGGGTTTTTCGGGTGCTTGAGAAGAAAATAGTCTCTTCCAGCCGTACCGGAGCCCGTTCTTATGGGCTCCGAGTCGTCCAACTCCACACATGCCACGCATTTTGATATTATATCAACTGAAATAAATATTCAATACAGATATGTGATCCAACTCAAACGGAACATATTGAGGCACTGAGAATGCAAAAAATATGATTGAAATATGAAAAAACAAATAATTTCAGAGATTATCACAATGCAGGATAAGATATTACACGATAAAAAGAAATTACAACCGGTGTAATAAATGCGGATTAAGATTGTTATTGCTATTTGATAAACACTAAAATGAAATAGAACAGCACCTCAAAAAAAAATTATTTCGGCAAGATTTCAGTTTAATATGCGCTTAATATTAATGCGATGTACAAAAACATTTTCAACGTCGTTATATCACAGCCGACGTGAACAAAAACACTATTGAGCGATACAGTTGTATTCAAATGAGTCAAAGTACAATCTGTAGACGATAGATGCACTTAAATAATTAGATAACCCCGGGCAAACACCCCGCGTACCGTGTTAAATAGTCGACGTTTTATTTATTCGGATCTAAATTTGCAATATTTTCAGGGATAATCGGTGTTTAAATTTGCTATTGATCGCATTGTCGACGATTTTCCATAGCATTACATGTCATTTAAATGGTTAGTTTTCAATGTTTTAAAATAAATATAATCAAATGTCAAAACATATTTGAAAATAATGCACATAAATTCGGCCATAAAAAATGATTTTTTAATACAGTTTTTTGACAGATCATAATTGATTTTAAATTTGCATTAAAATGCGTCATATAAATATGTTTAATTCATAAATAATAGATGTATAGTAATATATGGGTTAAATTGTTAATGACATTAAAGATAAGTATTAAAAATAAATAAATGCTGATAATTCATTTCTTTATATTGTATTGTGTAAATCCTGCAGATTTAGCAGTCTATGGTCTAATTCAGAATTTAATGAGTGTTATATGATTACACAATATTTTTAAATGAATTAAATTGATTGATTGTGTTCAGAAAATGTGATAAAATTTTGAGCTTAATTACTTTATTTTAATTTTTAAATATGTATTTTAAAAAGGTCTTGTATTAATTTTGATGTTATGGTTTGAATTTTTGTTAAATATTTTTTTAAATAAATATTGCTCTCGGTTTAAATGAATGGAATGCGTTTTCGCGTGTTTTAAAAACGATCGGGTGATCGCAGATAAATGTTTTGTTTGGTATGCGGGCGGGATCGTTGACAGGATAACCGGGAGCGTTATCGCGAAGCTCGCGAACACGTGTACCTCGTCCGGGAGAAGATCGGATGACGTTCGGAATCCTCCGGCTTTCTGTGTGGATGGCTAAAGTTTCACGCTTCCGGTCGCTGCCGGCGTTCGAATTCAAATCGGAATTGGCGCCAAACGGGACGGACGACTCGAGTGTTGGTCGAAGAAGCGACAGAAGACGACGCACCGAACCGCACGCGCGGCTCGGGCCCTACTGCTCACTGCCGGAGCACTCGGAGAGGGGATCAGCCGGCGTCCCGTGGCGCCGAACGCGGACGATCAGACAACTATCCGCATCCCCCACTGCATCCTGAACCTGGACCTGGACCTGGAACCGAACCTGAACATATGTCGATTTGTTTATATTATTTAAAAACATATAAAAACAAAAAACATATGCTAACATAAAAGGGGACGTAACTCAAAGCAAAGACCGGGAATAAAAGCGGGTGGCATTGCAACTTCAGCGTTAGATCTGCGCTTCCCAATCTTTCATTTATATCGATTTTAAATATTTAAATTGATCCACGTTTGACGCGTTGGAACTGCATTCGTCACTTTCCACGTGTTATCGACGTCGTTTAAAACAGCTGTCGCAGCCAGATCAAGCACATGTACGCCATAAATACATTCAATTAAGGAAAGACTAATTGTTTCGGATTGCAAGTAGATCCAGGGCCGCCTTTCGTTAATTAATGACCCCCGGCGATCGATCGTAATGAGCATGCGAATCATTTTCCTGGAGAAAGTCAATTTCGCCGCATAGCCACGTTGCAATGTCGACCAAATAAAACAGATTTCAATCAAATTTATTATATCAAAAGCGGTTTTATAATACTCAAAAACAGTTCCCTGGTCTTTCACCAAAGCATTCTAGTCAAGGACCGTAACCCAACCCTGGGAGGGGCAATCCTATGAATATGGGTAACGGTCGAGTTCCTAGGGAAATGATGTGGAGTAGAGGCCAACTTAAATTGCCTCGACGAGTGGGGGAGCCCAGCTAACATAAGTTGTGGTACGGAGCTCACCCTGTGTTGCGTTCCCGTAAAGGGGGATATGAAACTACTGATTACAGAAGTGAGTGTAATCTATGGGAAGGTACATCACTATCCTCAATCTGTTTCGGCAGACAGGGGAGAATAAGTTACAGGCTGTTCGAACAGTGACTCGTCTCCGTGGTTTAGGTACTACGAATGACCCAACCCAAACGAGTACCACAGAAAAGGGGTTGAAGCCCCTGCAGCTTGGACTTGTCCATTTTGCAGCATAACCCGTCTCCATCCAAATTCCTATATCCTTCTATCCAGCGTACCTTCGGGTACATGCAACATCGGAAGCTGTTCTCCTTGTAGGGACCTCGCCTCCTCTGGAGGGCGCAGAGTGGAAAGATCGGGCACCTAGAAGCTCTTGCGCGAGTGTCTTCCTGCCGTACAGTAGCGCAAGAAATATGGAATCTGTAGATGCCGGCAGTAGCTGTCTATCACAAAATATTCAAAGATGATTGACTCTATCCGTTTTTATAATAATTTGTCTAAGTCCCTCTTTTCTTCGTTATTGCTTAAGCATTGGCAATATTTTCACCGATTGTAAAATTTAAACAACCCACCCGATCAGTCTTCTTCGGACCGCTTCGTTTTATAATGAGAGTTCATAATCTGTAGACATGTTTAGGTATGGCGTTCAAGACGCTCATTCGTCATATCAGCGCTCCGAAAAGCGGACCGATTGGACATACAAACCTTGTTTCCAATCCGTCCTCTTTTAGGGATTTTTGCGGCATTTTCTATGATCTGAACAATAACGGGAGCTCCCTCAGAGGCTAACCAACATAGATGGCTTGCGTCAAATGATGTGGCAGACGATCTTAGCTATTTTTTTAGTTTTAAGTTACAAAATCTAGCTAATTTCTCCCTCACGCAAGTGGCCTCCCTAACATGGATTATAAATCCAGATTTTGCATTTTGTTGTGCACTTTTATTGAGCAGGCTGGCATAATCGCCAATAGCTGGACTAATAAACAGCTCGGATCAATGATGGACCCATGCTGCTGAATTGAATTGATGCAAAAACTCTGCTTTATTGCTGTGAAACATTACCAAACACTCGATTGAAACATCATCACGACGCTGTTTTTGTTCTAATATAAGCAAACACGGCTCCCAACTTGCGCACAGCTTTCGCATGTCTGAATTTTCGGTCAATATGCGATATACAGCATTTTTAAAAGGTCTACCATTTTTGCTAGCTCGCGCACTTACAGTCGACGTTCATTCATTACCATTTTGTAGATTTTCTTCATAATTTATGGAGTTATTGCCTCATTTGGCTGACGACTGCGTTGTTCGTCTTGGCAGCTCATACGGTCTCGTCTAAATTCTGCCACCCAACATCTTACTGTTGTAAACGATAGAACAGGCTCCTCGAGAGTAGAATATAGTTTGGATTTGATATATTGCATTTTTAATAGTATTATTTATATTTATTATTAAATAATCGAATAATTTGATTGGTTCCTAAGGATAGCGTTTTAATTAGCTGGATCTAAGCGACTATATCGCTTTGATGTTTCACCAGGGAACTGTTTTTGAGCATTTGGACAATATTATTTTTAAGAAATGATTTTCCAGGATATTTTCGTTCTTATAAATAAACATTTATTTGAATACAATCTGTATTTTTTATTTTTATGGTTATTTCAAAAAAGCAAAACATAATGGCCCATTTTATATAACAGTTTATATTTTTTCATACAATATTGGCTTGAGATAACGAAGGAAATTGAATATTTTGGGCACATCTGGGCTAGATATGATTTTTGCTTAGATCCCAGAGATAAATCGATTTATTTGATCCATATATCACTCCATAATAATCAATAATTTGAAGGTTGTCCTCTTGAAGACACTCGAGTAATTCGGCTTATAGCCGAAGATTATGCCTATCTGAAATGAATCCATGTCAATGATACATTTGCGACAGTTTTGAATTGTTTGCAGAACAATTTGGAATGTACATAGAAAACGCGTTACCATTAGGTCACACATATCTGCATTCGTATCCTTATGCAAATATTCACATTAACATAAATATGTTTGGCCATATTTACACACTCGACGATATCGTATCAAATCATATGCTCACAACCTGCCAGTGTATGTTTTCTACATTATCACATTTTAGTAATAAAGCCGGTCACACTTGCGGAATTTACCACATTGCTAAAATTAGCGCCAAGAGTAGGTGGTGTAGAGATAAGATATCTTCTCCAGATGTCGAGTCTGCTTTTATAGTTGCGAATGTACTATGATCTCTAACAGGGAAGTGGGTCAATAGCATGGATCAGAATCGATCAAATGAGATCTTTGTATTTCAAAATTTGTTTTGATAATGCCTAATCATATATGCATAGTAAATTTACTAAGGTACTGGTAATTGATAGACCATTGGAACCAAACTGGATGATTTCTGGATGAAGTTTGAAGCACTGTAACAATTTATCGCGACAGATTCTTCAGATTTCAAAATCACTTTTTTACCACGAATCTTGATCTTTGGAGTGGATGTTATCGATAGATCAATGATTTGTCGTAGTACACACATTTTTCGTCATCAGTTTTTTTCTGAATCCAATCACCAATCTTCAGAAATCAACTCGTGATTCTTGATATTTTTTTACACCATTGATGGATCAACTTTCAGTAGTCCCATTCATATAAAACATTATGCAAATGTCCCATCGTATACACGTTTTTAACCTTGAATCACTAATTATATTTTAGAGTTACACTTTCACTAAATATTAGTCTCACAGGCTAACAAAATAAAACTTCTCCATACTCTCCAACTTCACATCATATGTGCCGGTTTGCGTTGAACCCTATGAAGCCGATGCACCATCTACGTTGATGACGCTTCCCACCCAGAACGGCTCAGTATTTACGATTCACCGATTCTGACACCAAGGAAGTTCTGCTCTCAGGTTGTTATGTAGCTGGGCAGATGAGATGGAATGGACGGGTGTCGCATAAAAAGTTTCTAGTCTTAGATAACTCCTATATTAACAACAAATGCGAGATTTGACCGCGAGAAGGACGTCCTCCCGCAGCCAAGGCTATGCGACGACTCCTCACAGCTCCCGCCTACGGTGTACGCCCAAGAGACCCAAGAGTCATGGAGATTATTCGCCCATGCTACACAGCTATGCAGCATAACGGGCGTATTGGGTCAGGGTCGTAAAAAGGGCTTGGCAAAGCAGACGCCCGCCACGGGCGCAACTGGGCTTGGGGCGCAAAACGCAGAATACCGACCCAGTCGAGAGTTGTACATGGTTTTTATTTTACTCGACCATTCTACTTTACATGAACTAACACTGATGAACCAACAGAATAAAGTATGTTTAGAAAGAATAAAAGCAATTAAACAGTAGAAGAAATAAATATTCATGTTTGATTTGGAACAGTGAATGTCTATAAGAATTTTGGGACTTGCTCGGATCATGATTTCAACACATCCATCCATTATACAACAATAAAAAAACATCCGTCTTTAGCACGATTAAATTATACACAAAAAGGTCACATTCTCCAAAATTAAATCAACAAAAAACGCCATACTTATCGATTATACAACGTAGATCGAAATAGAATAAAGCGGCTCGGGTTGAGATATTTCTCAAATTCGCACCGTATTGTAATTATAACATTAACATAAATTACAATAAAATGTTCGTTGAACTCATGCTAACCGGTTCTTCAACAATGGCATGAAAAACATGTACATACTCGATTTCAACGATGCTTTTCCGCAATGCTCGCACAACGGTTTTGTGCGAATTCGCAAGCGTCGCTTTTTGTCGCTGAATGTGCGTTCGCGGAACTCTTACATGTGCCGCCGCCCGCATCAACCAGTCGCCGCTCGCTCACATCCGCCGTTTTTCGCGCTCAATTTCGAAACAATTCACTGTTAGCTTTTCATTTCGATGTATAAACGCAGACAAAGTATTGTATATTGAAGGGCACCTGCCGGATCATTAGCGATATTTCTTAACAACAATCGATATGGAATGTCAATGATGAACGATATCGCAATTATTTAGAAACCAGTTCATGTCGAGTGCCTGCATGTAACATTTGCATTGCCCCCAGTGACGTTTACGATCGAAAGTCGATTTATTATGGCTGGCCTTGCACTCAATTGACATCTTCATTTTATGCAGATAAAATTTACGCTAGTCCAAATTTACAATCAGGTAGTAATTGTCAACGTGCCTGTTGACCTTTGATAAAAGCATATCGAAAAATTATAGCATATTATTGCATTGGCGCCTGATTAGTGCATAATTTGATTGTGTGGCTGATGCTCGCGCATCTAAATGTATTACACGTTTTACCCTTTGAACGCCGAAGAGCGATATATCGCTGCTTGCGAAACTGTCGAGGAATGCCAACGACGTCGTCGAAGACGTCATAATTATTGTCTCATCGTTTGACTGCTAGACTTCAACTTTGACATCTAATGTGTTCTGCATAAACTGTTGTTACGTCGACCCATGACTGTGACCCAAAAAGGCGATAAATTTCTGTCATTATCACTGCAGTAATCGCATTTTCACATTGGCTGTTCTTTATCAGTCATTTGATACGTCAATAAATAAGTGGAATGGTCCCAATATAACGGTACTTGACTCTTATCTTTTATCACTTTACTGCATAAAGATCAAAGACGGTACTTCTGGACGTTTACCAATCAATGCTGCAGGGGAAGCTGCAAATCCAATGCAGTAAATCTGCATCGACATCAATATAAAGTGAATATTGCTTATGCGCTATAGGAGGGTTGACTGTGTATGCACATTTATTCAAATTATTTATATTTTCATGCCAATTTTTCTTGCTCGATTGAAAATGATTATCATCGGGAATCGTGCTGTTGCTCTGCGGTTGAATTACAATCCAAATAAAATCGATGCAGGAAGTCTCGATAGAAATTATGTCTGCCAAAAAATCGCACAAAATAGCAGTGTGCTAATTTCACTGGCTATTTTAAAGAGTTTGATAATAAATTCAAGTTGCCCTCCACGTGGCTCTGCTAAAATTAAATTTTTATCCACGCGCTGCTGAACATTCGATAGCTATTTTATTTTGGAAGACTCTCGGTTTTCTGATAGTTTTTGTTTCTTGATCACCATGCCGAAGCTACTTTTCTACGATGTCAGTCATCTTTTATCCGTGGGAACGCTCAGACAACATAAATATGCATTCTATGCTTCGTCAAAATGTCATAATAATGAAGATGGCAGATGAATTATCAAAACAAAATGAAATAACAGACTTCCAGTTGTAGTCCAGTGCGGATCTTTTTTTATGCGGATCTTTTATATGCGATTTTGAAGTTATGCGGTTTTCAAAATATCTATGGAACAAAAAGCTTTTTTTATGCGAATGCGCATAAAAAAAATCTTAAGTCAACACTAGTGTAAGTTACAACCCTTCAAGTAATCCAAATGTAAACATAGTGTTTCTTCCACCCATTAAGCATTAAAAACACTCATCAACATATACTGGATAAACCAGAAAATGAAGCATCAACTGAATGAAGCATCAATCAACAACATCTCAGATTACTCCACGCACATTAAATTCTTGCTGAAAAGCAGTTTGGCACGAATGTGTTACAAACCTTACTGCAAAAATTATACAAGAAACTTATATATTTATGACTCAATTTCTGAACGAGCTGTGAAAAAAATATTGGTTAATCTTCGTAAAGTTTTTTAATGCGATTTTAGGTACATTTCATCACATCGATTTGAAGTTATGCGATTTTTAAAAATAACGGAACCTATCCCTAAGTTTTCTTGTTTTATGCGGATTTTTTTATATGCGACTCCCCGTGGAACGTATTTATCGCATAAAAACAAACCCAAGTGTACAGTCAACCTTCTATAGGGTCTAGATAGGGACTACGCTATAGAAAGTTAGGCACACATACAAAATTTGAGACAAATCAAACATTTTTCCCATTTTTATATTTTAAATTACCTTTCCTTGTTTGAATCCTAGAAATTGTAGATCAACTCATATTCAACTTTTCCCTGGAATGTCACCAAAAACGTTTAGCCAACTTAAAAATAAGGCTTTTTGTAAAATGTACGCTATATAAGAAAATACTGTCGCAAACGCTATATGAAAACACCCTATAGAAGTGGACGCTATACAAGGGTTCATTGTATTGTCCAGATCTTTACGAAAGCATAAGCGACAAGCTACAAACTTATTTAGGAGTATGACTCATATTTGCGTTTGAAAGCGATGCTTATTATTTTTATCCCAACAAAGTTGCTCTGAAACGAAATTGAATACATATGCATATGAATGCTTGAACTGTTGTAAATATCAAATCATCCCGAAAAATTACACTATATATTTTTTTATACAATTCCAATTTATTTATGCATAAGTTAATACGTGGGCTTGTAGCGCAAAAGACAGAATAGCAGTCGAGAGCACATGCTTTTTATTTTACTTGACTATTCTACTTTACATGATTCTACACTGATTGATCCCGCCTGAAAATAAAGACAACAATTTTTCCGATTGTAATTTTTAAATCGTTTTGTAATGATAGTTCGCAATCGGTCTGTAGACATGTTCGGGTATGGCGTCCGATCGCGAGGCGTTCTTTCGTCATATCAGCGGTCCGAAAAGCGGACCGGTTGGACACCTTGTAGCCACTTCGTCTTCTTTTTGGGCTTTTTGCGGCATTTTCGGGGATAAATGCGCACCCGGGGCCTTTTATGATCGGTACGATCGCGGAAGCCCCCTCAGAGGCTAAATTACATAGGTATCTCGCGGCAAATGAGGTCTCTATCTTACTAATTTGTACTAGTTTCTTCTATGCGCTTAGAATGCAAGTACCATGTTTGTAATCCAAACATGAAACATCCATATAATAAGTTTTACATTGCAAACGAAGTTTTCTTTTAAAGTGCGGTTCGAATTGAATGTTTATAGCATAGTTTCAGTTCTGAAAGCTTTTCTATTTAAAGCTTTAGATGTTTTTTCGCACTGCTCAATCCATCAGTGTTGGAATCTTTAGACGAAATTCGCAGCTCGTTGACTAGCCTAGCTGTTTTTTAATATGGAATAGACAGGTCCGTTGACGTTTTCTTCGTCCTTGTAAAAATTATTTCTGGTTCGTGTGCGCAATTGTTAACTCTTCGCTTTCAGCGATGTTTTCAATTATTAGCTCTGTAATTGAGCGAAACGATATAATCTTAATGACATTCAATTACTTGTTGTACAGCAATTAAAACATTGTCTCCTACGCTGTAAAAATACATTGGATGATTCATTTCAGCGCATACTCGCTGCCTTAACTGCATGATTTATACTGGAATTAGTTTATGACCGTCGGAGGGTTTCAAATCCAACTTGATGCCGGTATTAAATGTGGTGTGTGCCAAGCCAAGTGCTATGAATTTAAAAAATATAACTTAATCTGGTTGCCTGATAATATAACTGACCTTGGTTGGGCATAAAGAAGAGGCTCATCAGAACAAAGTCTCGCAACTGGAGTGTCTCTCTGCCTGAATTGGGAAAGAGGAATCCTAATCAAGTCAATTATTATATCGTTTATTCATTTAAATATATTACATCTTTCAGTACTTCTTCTCTAATAGTTAAACATTATATTTGGCGGTTATTGTTGTAAAAAAATACTATGATATAAAGTATCTAGATGCTACGTTGCTTAGGTAATCGTACAGATCATAGAAAATGCCGCAAAAATCCCTAAAAGAGGACGGAGTGGCCACAAGTTTTTGTATGTCCAATCGGTCCGCTTTTCGGATCGCTGATATGGCGGCTCGCGATCGGATGTCATACCTAAGCATAACGATAATGAATAAAAGATGGATTAGACGAGTTAACCAGTAATGATTCATGTAAAGTAAAATGAAAACCATGTGCAACTCTCGACTGGGTCGGTATTCTGCGTTTTGCGCCCCAAGCCTAAGCTAAACAACGATATATCGTCGTTTAGCTCTCTAAGGGTTAACCGAACACGATTGTTTTAAGCAAACAGCTAGATGAAAAATATCCTCTTATCTACATAGTATTAACCAACGTCAACTTAAAATGCCCCAATTTGATTACCTTAAAGTTTCCTTCAGTAGTATATTAAATGGTAAAGTAGTCCAAGGGCTTTTCATTATCAATAAATCCCAAACAAAATGTTTCGTGCGTTTGTTTGTCGTCTTTATAATTTAACTGATGGAATGTTGCTGTACAAATTTATTAATAATAAGAGTATTTTATTTTTCTACATAGTTCCCTTCACTAGAAATAAATATATGTATTCCATCGAATAGGAAGCTTAAAGTTTCATAAAAGACTGAAAGTCAAGAAACAGTCTCCTGGTAAAGTGACGGCTACGGTATTTAGACTTGGCCCCATGTGACTACCATATGTTTAGGAGGGCAACGATTTCGAGACAACGCTGCGGTTGAACAATACGTGCGCAATTGCTTTTTCGGAGCAACCGCCTTTTTTCTTCAATGACGGGATTTAAAAGCTTCCTATCCGATATAATAAATGTATTTCTAATGCAAGCATTTAATTTTGAAGAGCCATGTGGTCCAGCCAAATCCAATTTATCTCCCATGCCAACATCATTCCATCCGACTGAGATGCATTAAAACTTCTGATTCGAATTTATAGGAGTTCTGGAAAGAACCGGTAACTTCCAAAGTTGATTTTGATCCAGTTACTAAGGTGATCCAAGGTGATATATGATATTTAATTATTAATAGCAACCGTAGCTGATAACTTCCATGCAATGATAAGAAAATCTCACACAAGGCGTGCTTCAGGTCCTCTCGTCTTACGTAAACGTAAATTCGTCTGCAAACATTTCGGACTATGATCATGATTGTGAATTAGCACTCTGATGGTGCTAAAAACCACGGGACAAAAATAATCAAAACGCAAAGAAAACCGTGTAAACATTTCCCGGGTTCCTCGATGTAGAATTTGGCAAACGAATCTGACTAAATGACTTGAAATCCAGTTCAGAAACCGGCTTTAAAATACATTTTATGAAATGTGGAACAGCGTCATAATGAAAGCAATGATATAATGTTTTAGAACTACCATTGCGTATTTTGGCAACAATGACCAAGTGAGTAGGATGGCGAAGAAATGCATGAGATAATAGAGTATGAGAGAAAAATATTCGAAATAACATAGGGACTGTCTTCAAAAATATGTAGCATTAATGTGATGGTTTCCTCGTGTCTTCCATAGGTGGTTAAATTTGAATGTAATCATTTGAATAGTTACTTCAGACAGGAAAGGATCTATGAGTAACAAAACGATCATTATTGTAGCAAATCCAGCCTTTCAATAAGGACCATCATTAGGGTGTGTTATCAATATTTTTTTTTTTTGTTAATATACTCAGAAATATACATGCTGTATTTTATTTAAGAAAACCTCATTTTCTGGCACCACCCCATAGGGCTGCTGTTAAAACATTTAAGTGCAAGAGCGCCCGGGCGGATCAATAAATCCGCCCCCCTCGGCAATTCAAGGTCATCTTTGCGTTATTTGGAAAGTCTTATACGAAAAACCTTCAATTCGCCAAAGCAATATTGAATGCGGTAGACTTATGTAATTGTGGAGTGTTAACCATTGTTTGCTCTAAGAACAGATGCTCTGAGCAAACTGTTGGAAGACCGTCATCACGGCGGCAAAGTTCCGCAAATTGAGCGTGAATTGGTTATCATTATTACAACATCCAACTTGTTTGCTTTTGGCAATGCCGAAAGACGCCATAACTCAAAGAACCTTGGGTTTGATTTGATGTCCTTAATCTTGGCAGCAGTTTCGCTCTTAGAACCGTTTGCGTCCGAAACGGTGGCGCCAAAACATGGCTCGCGGGTCATTCACACAAACAATCCTTGTTTTTGTTGTCCACTTTGATGGTCTCTGAAAATGTGGGAAGAATATCCTGCTTTTATATTTGCATTTTCGACAATGCTACGTCGTTTGCATGCGGAAAGACACGAGCACTCCAAAGTACGCTCACTTCAGCCTTTCACTTTCTTTGCACGTATTCAACATTTGATGAACAAGATTACTGTTATTTATCTATAAATATGCCTTGTGAACCTTTCATGCTTGCAAAAAATTCTTCAGCATCAAAAAATACATAGTTAATGCCATTCCATGCGTGGCATTTGAGCAGCTGAGCAGCTCGTTGCCTCAGGAAAATATTTTATGAAAAAGTATACATTATTGCATATATTTGATATTTAACTTTTGTGCATATTTTATATTTTGTGCTACATTCTAATTAAATCCAATTAAACAGTCCCCTGCACTATAACAAGCAAAAATATGGAACATAAGCAAGATCGATGAATAACACATTTCTAAAGCATGTCTTGGTTGACACGATTTCAACCCATCTAATAATTTAAAATGAAAAAAATAATAAAGATTCTTAATTAGTAAAGATGTGGCTATAGTCCCTATCTCAAAGAAAAATAAATAATTTTATTTTCATAAAATGGCGACTCTTTAAAAATTAACATTTTTAGTTTTAATTTTTTTTTTAAATAGTCAAAAAAATATTTTTATTAACCAATTTGATCAATATGTAAGCAAAAAAAAATCCTGGACAACTTTCTTAGGACGACTAGCCCAGTTTACTGATATAAACGCCCAGATACAAACATTGTATCAATTTGTGACATTTCTTAGTCCCTTGAAATACTAACACGTTGTCTTCAAAGCTATTTATTTAGTTATCGATATTTTTAGATTTATCGACTGATATCGAACGTGTTTAGTCTACAAGTTTGTATATATTATTTAAGATATATTGACTTAATCACAGGCTCCTCTTCTATCATCTTGCAAAGTTCTTCAAGCTTAAACATATTTTCATAATATACTTTCCAACGCCATTTTTGAAGTTTAAATACAAGCGCCTGAGGAATGATGTCTGCTAAATAAGTAATTATTTTCTTCCAAGCCTCATCATTAAAGTAAGTCATTTGGTAATACATACTTCCAATGCACTTCCAATAATGGCATGATTTTATCTTTCAACTCAGACACGATTGACAACATTTCTACAGCAAACGGCGTGATCAGAATGCTTTACGTTTTGCAGACGGTTATTGAGTTTTAATTTTGCAATATGTGTATTTGAGGCCATTATGTTTATTATTCTTATACGGCAATAGTTAGAGGGGGATGATGTTGAGCCTCCAAAGCTAGTTTGGGGTAGATGGAAAAATGAAGGGGAGCTTCTGCCATCTAAGGGTCGTTGCACCTTATACTATATTGATTTTAGGAATGCAACAGGAGGGATGGGATGTCAATAATCACTAATATCTGCCAAGGCATCAAGACCAAATGTTATCAAATTCACTCCAAGTCAACCCGGCGCAAAACTGCATTTAATGGGAGCTGCACTTATTCTTCCTAGTTGGGGGAGGGAGGGAGGAACAATAAATCCGCCGACCACCAAGCTCCTGGCAGTCGTCTTCGCATCTGGGATTTTTTTTGTCTGGAACCGTAAACAAATATCGACACAGAAAATATCATCATTGGCTGTGAGGCTTGAGCACCCCAGAGAAAACTGCCGAAACAAGCACTCGGGGTAGCCGAGCTCAACGTTGACAACATGATCCACAGCATGATGGAAAGCAAGAAGAACTGGGACCTTTGGCGCGACCACGTAGAAGAGATTCTGAGTGCCAAAGAGGGCAGTGAAAGAAAGAGACGCAGAGCGCAACAGCCTCTCCAACACTAGGATAAGGCCAACTAAAAGGCCAGACTACCTGTCCTCCTGAAGCAATGTGAAAAACAATACCAGGGAGCCAGAGAAGGACAAAGGAGGTGGTTTATTGGGTACAATCCTATACTACCCACGAAGGGTCTCTTGACTTGTAAGAACCCATCCGTGGAATACTGTGGGTGCGAAGATTCCTCTCCCACAGGAAAAAAAAGGCACTACGAATGACCGAAACCAATGCTTTAAGTTGGACTGTGGTAGTGACTTCACGTTAGTCTTCCCTGTTTTAGTTTTACTTTTCCTTATTGCCTTCTTCTCTATTACACTTTCAGGCGCACGTAGTCTGAAGTTGGTCTTCCTCACGGTGCCTCGCTTCTTTTGAAGGGCGTAAAGCAAAAAGGGTGGGCGTCTGGAATCTCTTCTTTTCATCTTCCTTTGCTGTACTTATCCCACCTTTTTTGTTGTCAGGCTTTCCTTAGTTTCTGCTCGTGCTCTACGCGATTTTTGAGATCTTCAAAGTCCAAGGCCCTCTTCTTTGCCTGGAGTTCCAGCGGGGGCATTCCGACGATCACTGTATCTTCAGATACTGTTCTATAAGCTGCGGTGACTCGGAGCGTCCCCTGCAGTTGAACCCTGCTCAGCTTCTTTCTGATGCTCTCGTATCTAAGCAACTCATGCCATATCGGGGCTCCGAACAACAGGATTAAGTGTATTACTTCGTTTATTCTTCTTCTTCTACACGGCTTCTACTCTTCAATATTGGGCATTCTGCGCAGTTACTTCAATGTGTTTATTAAAGGCCAAATTGCAGTCCATAAGGATCCTAAGGTAGCATATAGTTTTGCTATACTGGACATCATGTTCGTTGACGACAAGCTGATCTACCCTCGGTTACCATTGCCTTTGCCTACTCTGTCGCCAGCTGCAGGGGATTTCTTCGCATCCATGCGTTGGTTATGACGAGGGCTTAATTTTCCTTCGTCTTCCATTCCCATGGATCATTCCCATTTAGTGCTTCTAGCACCAGATCCGGGTACTCGCCAATCATCAGTTGATGATCTTGCTGGGTATGTCGTGCAGCCCTGGCGCCTTCCCCATTTCAGGTTTGTCTAAGAAAAGTTGCTTGATTTGTTCTGCCGTCTACTGCTTATTATAGATTTCGCATCCTCTTTCTCGTAACTTCCCCCGTACAAATTTGTACGGCAACCCCACAGGTTAGAGTCGAGCGTAAATCAAGATACATTCTTATCCATTAAAATACACAGTTTTACTTTTATGCGGCACGTAGACATCGTGGTTGAAATACCAACCTTCAATTGAAAAATTAGGCCAATATATGCCCTGATGCCGTGTAATAGTAAAATCGTTATAGGAAACCGCGCATTTCGAGGGCCGAATGGATCAGAATTTGTCCCAAGCTAAAAAACTAAATGGATCCAGGGGGTCTTAAGTCTAAATTACGCCAAGGGACTCTCAAATGCTCAACCCGCCAATGCATGCACCCATCTGACACTAATTCTCAACGGTGTCAGATCTGCACAGGATTTGTTTTTCCGCTGGGAATCTCATCTCTTTCAATTTTTACCACTACATATATGCTTTCCTCCTCTTCCAGACGCATATAATAGAAAATTCTTCAATACATCTGAATATAGTTTTCATGAGCGGCTATTGGAATTATGCTTGTTTTCGCGTGCCATATTTTATGGCACGCATTTTATACTAAGCTTGCAATAAAAATATATAGATGGCACGATAAAATAATCAACGCTCTATAGTAGGTCGAATAAAAAGCATTTTTACTGTGATCTAGAATGATTTATGCGCGCTCTGTAAAATATTTGCATAGGAACAAAGGGGCCATGCCAACGAGCACGTTTCAAGAATGTAAATGTGATAATTGTCTGAAAAACTATCCTTGGCATTTATACATCACATTAATATATGATGTATAATTATAATTACTTCCCCCCTCCCCTTTCCTATTGTAAAAAAATTACGTTAGGCGACGTCACACCACTGTGACATGCCCCATTATCTCCAAGCACATAATTAAATTTATGAATGAAATTGAGCACCGATTATCAAAAATGTCGTCACATAAATCAAGGGGACTCCATTGATAAAATTTTAAGTGTCCCCAAAACGCAAACATTTTCAAGACTGAGCGAAAACGTATTCCTGAAATGTTAAGGACGGCTTAGGGGATGACGTCAATGTGCTCGAGAAGTCGGACGGGTCTGGATATTTATCGTAAATAAAAATATAAAATTGAATAACATTTTCAAGTAGATCTTTATTTTTAGAGAGATCTACGTAATCTGGCGTATAATAAATCACTCGGCTTCACCTCGAGCTTTTCCTCCCGTAGTTCATAATCATGGCGGCAACTCGAAATAAGAATCGTTTACACAGTGTAACCTTGCCTAGACTATGTAAACTGATAAACGACGAGACTATGTGATAAAATTGAAATCAGCTGCTGGATCTTTCATTGATGGAGAAATGTTATCATTTTGAAAAAAAAGCGAAAGGAATGCGATTACGTTTGTTGAACTAGCGTCATATCTAGACCTTCGATTATCAAAGGCCACAATCAGACCTACAAACTTTCCGTTCTTCATCTTTTTGCTGATAAAGAAATTTGTTCTAGCCCTGATATAAAGTTAAATTTCACTGCATCGCTGACCTGCCATCATCGATAAAGTCCCTGGAATAAAAATATCTATAACAAGCTAGTATTCCAGTATCCAATCCTGGCTTAGCACAAACTACAAAGTCAGCAAACAATTAATCATAAATACAAATGCAGCAATGTAATACAAGTGTATGCAAGTGTATGCACGCACGTGTTGCGTGCATACTCGAGTGATCCATTGAGAGTATGCCCGTAAACGTGGCGTACAGCGCTCCAAAAAATGGTTATCGTTAAGTGATACAATACTTTTATTTGAAAAGTCTCAGTCCAATTAATATCAAATGCTAGCTAGTATGTAAGTTAGCCTCTGAGGGAGCTTCCGTGATCGTGTACAGATCATAAAAAATGCCACAAAAGCACTAAAAGAGGACGGAGCAGCCGCAAGGTCTATGTGTCCAACCGGTCCGCTTTTCAGACAGCTGACATGACGAATAAGCACCTCGCAATCGGACGCCATACCTGACCATATCTCAAAACGATGTTGTCCGAAGAAGACTGATTTAAATTTTAATACTATTGATTCTGGATGATAACTCTCGTCCTATTGTGGCAGCCTGGACACTATTGGTTCCAGAAATAGTTCCAAAATCTCGCGACAATTGTTTGCAAATCATCTCTCTGCAATAAAGAAGAGTTTTCAGCAAATTTTCGCGCAAATCGTCATAAATTAGTGCCAAGAATTTCGACGAAAAGTCGTCTTGTTTTCGCGTGTCACACTGCAAAGTCATGACAAGAGCAGAATTACAATTTAACAAATCTTGCATAACCGTGGCGTATATATAAATGCTTAAATTCACGCTGTACATATCTCGTGTTTGTTTAAAAATACTCGATCATCATCATCAGGTGATTGTTGTATTTTACGGCTATTTGTGGAAGTCTTTTGTTTGTGCAGCTGAAAAGTCGGTCGGACCCTAAATAACATGGACTATGCAAGGAGTGTGATGCAAATTTCCAATGATATAAACGAAAGCAATGATGATTTAGTTATGGTGTATTGAGGCGATGCATAAGTTCCAGGCACTCTTTAAGTAATTTCAATGATTTTTAATAAATGACTTCTCGACCATCATCAAGCATATAAAACCACTTTTTTACCAAAAATCTTAACCTTTGGAGTAGATGTCGATTGACCAAGTTTTATCCATGACATTTAATTTCTGACCTGTTTGACACGCATTTTTCATTGCCAGGCTTTTGAATACAAAATTCAAACCCTCAGTCTTTAGAATCTATCTCATGGGTTGGGGAAACTGCTGGAGAGACTTATCCTCCAGTAGCACATTGAAACGGGAGTCTCCCCACAGAAGTACTGCTTCCGTGTAGGCCGCTTTACAATTGACGCCATCAACGAAGTTATAGATACGGTGAAACAGGCGTGGTGTGGCTGCACAAAAGCCAGTAGACACACGATAATGATTGCACTAGACGTCAAGAATGACTTCAACTCGGCGGGATGGCACCTGATCCTCAGAGCCTTGAAGGAAATTGAACCCCACATACCTCACCAGCATGGTAGAGAGCTACCTGCACGGGAGTTTGAGTCCCCACCCCTGAGGATCGGGGGTTGCGAGATTAAATACTCAAGATACATTTGGTATTTGGAGGTGGAGATTGATGACAAGCTCCGATTCGTCACCCACACGGAGAAGGCGGCAGCGAAGGCGACCAGCATCGCGGAGAATCTGGCCAGGTTGATGCCCAACATTGGTGGTCCATAAACAAACAGGAGGTGACTCTACAACGAGGTACACACGACATTTGTCTGCCCAACATGGAGTAACGAAAGGGACATCCTACGGGAGGAGTTGGGAATCAGCTCGCTCTCCCCCAGCAACATGATACCTTCAATGTTAACGGATGCTAGGCCATGGAATGTGTGGTGCAAATACACGACGTGCGCTATGCGGTAGAAGGATGCTAAATGTACAAGATGACGAACAATAGCAGTAGAATGACATCCAGAAAGAGACAAGGGAGAGCCCATGAGAGATACATTGCTGCCACTCTTGTGCAATACTTAATTAGTAGTAAAGTGGCAGCCAAAGAGGAAGGGAATTGGCCAGCGACACGGAATGTGGCCCAAACATAAACATAGCGTCTGTCGCCTAACCGGATCCAAATAGTATTCTCGTGGCCAAAAAGAATAAAAGCAATGAAGCATTAGAATATATAAATATTCATGTTTGATTTGAAACAGCGAATGTCTATGAGAATGTTGGGACTTGCTCGGATCATAATTTCGACCCAAGCAAACCGCTATTTTGTTCATTCATCACTTTTTTATTTGCGCGATTTAAATCGAGGATCAATCGCCAATCTTTGTTCTTCACTTGACTCTTCTTCAATCTTCTCGATGCCGTCGGTTGATCAAATTAAAGCCGCTTTGCTAGACATTTTTCACAGTTCGGTAGCCCATTTTTCTATGTCAAAAATAACTTTGATAGCTGAGGAACGAGCTGTTTATAAATGTATCAACGTCTCGGATGAAATCTAAGACATTAAAAAAGCTGAAATCGATAAGACGGAAGCATTGCTTCGTTGGCAAAATCACTGCAGATAATTAAATTATTTCTCAATCAAAAGCAGATTATGATTGAAAATTTAAATGTCAGCAATAACCGTAGATAAAACTTCAATGGCTCTAATTTCTGCTTGATAAAATTGCATGAATATCATATTTTCCCTAGATTTTCAAAATCTAAAAATGCTGTATAATATTTGTCTGACACATTTATTTCTGTACCAATTTCGAAATGTACGCCCACTTTGCTGTATGATTTTGAATCTTTAATTTATCGCCAGTGTGCCAAAAAATGTGTTAAAAATACAACCGTAAAAATCTTAAAACCGCAACGCCACCGATAACAACAACATATTTAAACTTTTATCATATTTCTGAAATGTATCCAAACATCCATTCCAAAGTTATATGCTCGATTAATTGTATTTTATTATATGTGCAACACATTCGCTTGTCGGTTTGTGTATCCGTAGGAACGCTCAAAAACTCAAAATCAATCAAAGCGTAGCGAAATCCAATGCTGCTCCACATATAAGCTAATCTGATAACTCGACACTATAATAAAATGTATTTTTAAAAAAATGTATTTCAAAGCCCTCGTGTGTTGCACGCCATTTAACACGCTGATAGCGTCGTGCGCATGCGCAATTTCTGCCTGGCTTATATAACCAGTTATATTTGTATGCATTTGCATCATTGCAATACGTTTCCGTACATAAAAAAGCGAGAGCGGAAAATTCGAGATAGTGCCCTATCATCTGAGTATATTGACAAATCTAAATTTAATACCAAGATTGTATGCATTTGATGAAGTTATGACGTGGCAATGTGCATAAAAACACATCAATATTGACCTCCGAGTTTTATTTGTGGATGCTCACCAGCGGATCACTGAGATAAACGAATTGAATTTAGATTCGCTTATAAGACAATGAAAAAATTATCGAGACATGTTGATTTTAACACAAATGATCTCTTGGATATAGAGCCCATCCAGAGGCTCTAATGTCCCAATTATGGTTGATCAGGGATAATCTCTAAACAGAATACCACGTTAGGAAATGCCTCTCGGTATAAAACTCGGTAACAGTCAAATAGTCAGCAGAGTGACACTTCAACGGTGTCAGATCTATTATAATATATATCTTTGCCAAGAAGATATACAGTGATCCTTATCCTTCCAATTTTTTCATCAATCCTCCTCATGACTATAACACAATTATTGGTTTCAGATTGGAAGTTTCAGCTGCATTTCGCAATGTCATATGCCGATGAGGAGAGGAGAAACTTTAAACGCGTTTTTCTCGAAACTATTTTTTCCACGTTCACGGAAGTGCTCCCACACGTCCTACGTGAGTGTTCTTTATGAAATTTTGTAGGCACGTGTATAATAAACGTTTTCATCGATTGACTTATAATTATTTTAAAATATTCATACGTTTTTATTTAATGAACATAAAAGTACAAAAAAATGTTAGTGAAAATATACACTTTTCTTCGATCGCTCCCTATTTTTTTATTTTCCAATATTTCTTCTTAATTATAGGTCAAACTATACAAAATATTATACGAAATAAAAGTATGTTTAATTTTTTTGCTGGAAATCACCTGTCCAGGACTTAGGACTTCCGTGGTGAAGAATGTCATCGCTCGCGCACCGACATGCGTGACTCCCCCCACTTCCACTACCATATTTTGCCTTTAAAAAATATTTTTATTTTCAATAAAGATCGCTTAGTCGACATATTAAATATCAACGTTCTATATTTAATACTTTTCGCATAAAAAAATGTTAAAAACTCGATCACTTTTAGGCCCAAAAAGGCAGAAACGTCCCTTAAGCATATGGTGGCTTTGCATTCGGCCATCAGAGATTTAACGAGGGTATGAAGTGCCCGTGGCAAGTATCTAACTTGCCCCCCCCCCCCCGGATAATTTTTTAAAGTTAAATAATACAGTTAAATAACATTTGGTGCGAGCCACCTATGAATGTTGAGCCTCTGAGGAAGCTTCCATGATCGTACAGATCATAGAAAATGCCACCTAAAGCCCCAAAAGAAGACCAGAAGTGGCCACAAGATCTGTGTGTGTAATCGGTCCGCTTTTCGGACCGCTGATATGACGAATGAGCGCCCCGCGATCGGTTGCCATAACTGAACATTTCTACAGAACGGTTACGAATTCTCATTACAAATTCTGTGTTTTGCGTCCCAAACCCATTTGCGCCCGCGGCGGGTGCCTGCTTTGCCACCCCCTCGTTATGGTCCTGTCGTTCATCCTAATTTATATGTAGTTGATTGCTTCAGGCTATTGTATAGTGCGTCTTTTCTCTCCCCATCCCCGTGACCCACGCTTCACTTCACCAGACCAATATGCGCAAACATGGTACATCCGCTAAATGTCCCGCAAAACAAATTGAGTATACAAACAATGCTTGTACTAATTTTAAAATGTTCACGGTGTGCACATAATAACTCGCAAAAGTTTCATCGCAACCGGATGAATGATATAGGAACATATACGGGACAAACTAACATACAGACAAACATTCATTTTTATATATTCATATATAGATTTTGCGCGCATTTTGAGACATTTTTTATGATTTTATATGAGTACAATGCATCAATTTGCACGGTTTGTTGTATTCGGTCATTTTGTCAGGTGGTCTTCTTCAATACCTGACGAACAAGGAGGTGAATGTATGATACAGACGAAATGATATTGAAGAGACTTTAGTTCTGTAGGGGACTGTTTATGGTTGCATTATTTTGACGATGATAATAAGGGATTTTAATCATTCTTTTACGTCTTTGTGGTTTTCCTTTGTATGCAAAGTCTGTAGCAAACTGTTAGCTAATCAACCTTTGGATACATTCTTGTGTTCTGTCATCATCTTATACAAAAAAATGAAATTGCATCAATGAATAAACCTACGAACGCTCGGAAGCAGTTTCAATGTTCAACTTATTCGTCATTATTTCGGATATTTTTAATAATTCCAAGAGATTTTTTCGTCAATGTTCTAATTCTGAATTTGGATTGGATAGCAAATTTTTGCTCATAAACGATTGAAGCTCATAAACTAATCGATCAAGAAAATATCTATCTCAAAATTATGCTTAAAATCCGATAGACTTAAGCATTTACCTTCAAATGTCTAATCTATCGATCGCGAAAGATACGATGATACACTACTGAATATAATGTTCGATTAATCTGCTCGTACAAAATGCTTAAAATAGACTTACAAGTCATTGTTTCATGGAATTATATTAATCCCAGATCTTTCGTGGATCACATAATTTGAAAAATGTGGTCCATAGTACTACTGGCATTGGATCAAACGATCGAATTATATGATACTTCCCGATTTTGCCGGCAATTACTCAATCAAGAATGAATAAATTTGAATAACACACAATGCAGTCGTCCCGAATTCCCAACCATGGATCATGGATCATGATCACATGCAAAATGTCGTTGAAATTTGACATTGAGGGTTGGTTAACCTTTTGCGTGCGCTCAAAACGCTTTGGCGAAATAAATCAACCGAGTGGTTCAAACTGGTTGCAGTTCAGTTTCGACCACGGGATAAAAAAGGACGACCATCCAGATACTTCAAATCCTTGCATATTTTTATTTGAGGGCACATCAATCCGAATCTGGATCAATCCGAATGCCATAAGATCCAATGATTTCGTATCCGCTGTCTAAGCTTGGATGATGCCCTAAAACGGTTAAATCGGTGGATTAAATTTTAACAGGCCGCTATTATGATCACATTGAACGATTATCGACGTTCTGATATTAAGAGGTGATCGAATCAATTGATTGATGGCGATGATAAAACAATTCATGTAAATCCAGCTCATAAATTTTAATGCTCTCAATAAATGATCGAGTCTATGAAACGTACACGGGGCGAATCTTTGCTAAAATATTGTACTTTAAAGCATTATGTAAAAAATCGACACAGGGGACTGTTGTTAATATCAGAAAACTGTGTATTTTATTATAATATTCTACTTAAAATCAAATTCTAGCTCTTTATGTTATATATTTTGGTTTTTTTTGCATATTCTTAAAGTTTAGACATTTAAGAATATATACTCCAAAGATATATCCAAATTTTAATTATTTACGGATTTATAGCTATTTTAGTGAGGCGATAACTCAGCCGCTCCTATCAGAATAAAATATTTGAACGCGTTTTTCTCGAAACTATGTTTTTAAACACGGTTGACATAATATCTCAAGTTCTGATCAATTGATTTACTTCAAATTTGGTATGGATATTTTCTATTTAATTATCTATTGTATCTACCAGATTTATGTTAAAATTTTATTTTAAACTATTTAAAAAATAATTAAAACTAAAAAAATAAAATCGAAAAATGACTTTTTTTTAAACAGTCGTAATTTTGTTAAAATACAATCATATTTTTTCGTTAAGGTAGGTACCATAGCGACATATTTATTAATTAAGAACCTTTTTTTATTTTTTTATTTTACATAACTATAAGGGTTAAAATCATGTCAACTAAGATATGCCTTTTTTATCTCTTATATTTTATCAGCCTATAACTTTTTTTATTTTTTTTTTTTTTTCTTCGCTTTTTTTATATATTCTGAAAATGTCAATAAATATATGACATCTAAATAACAGTGATCTTGTTCATCAAATGTCTTGAGATAAGGAATTGTCCAGTTTACTGAGAAATGCCCATAAAATTAAATACCTATTTATAGTTCATGGAATCAATTTATAAATGAAAAATACATTCAAAATGTTTTAAATCGTAAATACGACACAAAAACGCGAGACTTTGTTTACGCTTTTACAATTTCTACCTGCTTCCATCCCTGAACCCTGAACAGGGTTGAAAAAAACCCAGTTTTTGCTAAAGTATGTCAGGTGGCACAGATCCTTTTTATGAAGTTAGAATGTGTGTTGGAATCCAAACAATGCATTTTATAACATATGACTTGGCGATCTTTCACAAATCAAATATTATAAATATCATATATCTAGCAAAGATTTATGATCCATGGTATTAATAACGAAAAAATGGACAGAATCAATATTTAGATGCCCAAAATATGTGTTAATTGCAATTTTTTGCTGTAAATATCAGGTCATCCCAAAATAAATATATAATTTGTTTATACAAGTTAATATAATATATAAACGCTTTCATTATTTAACAACTGATTACCATCTCTCCTGCAAATTTACCATACAAGTACAAATTATTTTTGACTTTCATTTTTTGGTATTTTAAGATCGAAATAGATAGTAATCAAACGCGTATCCAATTGTCGATAATAAACTTCCACAGTTATCGTTTCATCTGGTTTAATAAGTTCATAGTAAATAACTACAGTCATATTCCATTTGAACAAAAATTGAACTCAAACGAGAGCATGCGAAAATAATGGATTTCTATCGGGATGACCTAATAGATGAAACGATTATTGATTGAATCATAATTTAAAAGATAAACAACCAAATTTATTCAGCATCATTATAATGCAAATCGATGCAGTTCACTGCAGCAATAAAAGATCTTCAATATCTATTCGTAGGAATTAAACAGATTTATATAGGATCTTTCAATAGAGATTCGCTTTTAGATTTGTTTCTTTGGTGCTATCTTAAATCGTTTAAACCACAAACAATTGATGGCTTCAAAGTCTACATACAACAAATTCAGCCAGATTTATGCGACAAAGTCATCGAAAATTTGACCACCCGAATACGTGCCACCAAGCAAATCTGCGGCGGATATTTGAACGATATTATATTTTATATTAATTGCCATAATATATTCTTTCAAATGATAAAAAATAATAGATATCTTACATACAACTTGTTTTATTTGGATTTAAAAATGGAGCGTCTTTATTGAAAGAACTGATCGAATTGCAATCGCCAATTTTTCGGTATTTGTTATAAAAGCTCAAAGAAAAAAATGTATTCAGTGAAATATTATGACTTAATGCTGTGCAGACTTAATAAAATAAATGATTGAAATTCAGTTCATGTATATACATTTTTTTTTTGCAAATTTGCCTACGACCAATATTGCGTGGAGTGATTGGTATTTTCGCATGGAAGACTGCCAAAACCCAAAGCAATATTATTTTTACAACCAGAAGTTATTAATTCAAGGTTCAAGGGCGGATTATTTTTAAAACTTACAGTTTCATCTGATGTTTGGTCTCATTTCAAATTGGTTCTGCATCATTCAAGAGCTAGGCATCTGAGCCCAAAATAAGGAACGCGCCACAGAATGTTCGACACATGTGATCCTTTTTTTTAATCATTTTTAAGCAGGAGCTGACAATCATCATAGTTGGATTTAAAGCCCAAACGCTTGGTATTCGATGTGCAAAAATTAAATCGATTCTTCTAAGAAATATTTGATGCTGTATGATTCGCATTCGAGCGATCGATTGACTCGATTGGATGATATCATAGCGTTTGGAAGGCCCTGAATCATCCCATCTGGATACCCTTCGATCCCGTTAGGTCGCCGATTGCAGGTTGCATTCTACCTGACCTAACAATAGCTCCCAGAGAACCTGCAAATGCAATTTCTTTGTGCATTTCGAAAAATATCCAATCATCGACATGCACAGCACGTCCACCAAACGAAACACGTACCATCATTCTTCCGAGAAAGATCGTTGTCCACGATTCTAAAAACGAAATCACCATTCAAATCATCCAGAGGGAAGCTAGGAATCAACCAGACACCAGATTAGATAGTAGCTTTCTCCTTTTTTTGCCGATTGCCGAAAAAAAGCACACTCCCATTTGCGTCCATTTGTCATGCTGTTATCTTTGTCGTGCCATGAATTAAACATATCCGGTTTTTAAAGTTCGGCGAACCGATGCAAATTGAAATAATGCCTCGTTGTAGACTCTTTCACACGATCCAAACATAAAAAAATGTTTATCAGAACATAAATAGAAGTATGTTACTTCAAAGCGTCCATTCTTCAATTTTTTATGGCGCCCTGGAAACGCTTGGAAACAGTGGCGTAACTACTAATTGGCGAGCTTAGGCGACGTCTAGGGGCAGTAACTGTCTAATATATGTATACATATATGCAGTATGTACGTTATTTTTTTCAAATTGTTATATTAAACTTTCTCTACCGGTGATGTATTTACTACACCTCGACTCTAATAATGGGAATATCGATATGAAATATAATAGATACGGGATTCTGAATTTTTGTATTCCTCCGTAATATAATTACGAATCGCATCAAAGTATGTATGTATAGTATGTAAGTATTCATCTGCAGCGGCGGAAATAAATAATTTGTCGGGAAATCGGGAATTTTACGAGTTTTAGTCCGTGTCTCAGCAAAAAGAAATTTTACTTAGATATTTAACTAGCATTTAAATATCTTATGACGATTGCTCCAACGAATGTGGAAGCTGAGCGTGCATTTTTCGTCCGTGTCTCAGCAGAAATGAATTTTATCAGTCACATTGATGGTGTTATACGAAAATGGGGGCTCACGCGGTCATCAACTCGAATTGACATTTAAATATCTGATGACGTGTGTGTTATTGGGTGTGATTCTAAGAAGGTTTTTAAATTAGTACAAGCATTGTTTGTGTACAGAATTTGTTTTGCGAGACGTTTAACGGATGCACCGTGTTGGCGCATATTGGCCTGGTGAAGTTAAGCGGGACCGCAGAGCGGGGAGCGGAAAGATGCGCGCGCAATACAGTGAAGAGAGGGAGACAATAGGTCTTCGAGGCGAGAGCGAGCGCGCGTATACGTGGCCTGAAGCAATACACTACGTAACTGTACTACTACGTTTATTTTCAAATAATTACTAAGCGCATATGGCATTGTAACGCATCCCGTTACAATTATTATATTAAGATGACCAGATTTCTTGTCTTGTTGAAAAACATAATATTATCAAAGAAGAAGAGTGGGGCGAGAGTAGGAGGTTCACTAGAATAGAATTAGTGGTAAAGTTTTGAAAGTTGGTTCAAGAACTGTTATAACCGGTATTTTTAGCCCTCTTTTTGGATTACGATTTCCTTCAATAGAGGATATGTGTCGTTGATCAGCACCGAGACTAATGGTTTGAAGTGCTACGTCCTCCGAATGATCCCTCGAGGCAATTTATGCAGCCGAACAACGCGGCAATCGACAACTGCCGATGCGATGAAAGCAACACAGGGCTCGAGAATTCAGACAAAAGTCTTGATATGTTACATAAGTTTCAACACTTAATTACACAACAATTTGTTTTATAAGATGTCCACATTTTATTTATAGCAAAAACCGCGTTAATTCGCAATATTTGTTCTTGGGAAAGATAGTACTTATCAGGGCCATAACAAGAGCGTGGCAAAGCAGACGCCGTAACGTAAAATACCAACCTGGTCGAGAGTTGCGCATAGTTTTTATTTTATTCAACCATTCCACTTTACATGAACCAACACTGATTGACTCTGTCCATTTTTATAATATATACTAAGTTGTCTAATCCCTCTTTTCTTCATTTTATTCAGGTATAGCATCCGATCACGAGCCGCTCATTCGACATATCAGCGGTCCGAAAAGCGGACCGATTGAGCATACAAGCCTTATGAGCACTCCGTCCTCTTTTAGGACTTTTTGCGGGATTTTTTTTTGATCTGTACGATCACGGAAGCAACGTAACTAACATATGCGTTCCAGTACAGTCATGAGTGAGCGAGAAGTAGCGTCTTCTGTTGCGCAACGCGTAATGATTCGTTTTTTCATAAACGAAGGCGTGAAATTTTGAGAAGACTTGAGGTACAGTTCGGTGATGCTACTTCAAGTATGATACAAATGTTTGATTGGGCCCAAATTTTTCACAAAGATGTCTGTATGACAACGCATACAGCAGCCTTGACTCGTGATAAGCTCACTCAATTATATTGGGAATACCCATTTTACAGTCCAGATTTAGCCTCGTGTGATGCTTAGAAGGGGGATCCAATGGCATAAATATATTTATAAAGAAGGTGTATATACAAAAATACCCCATTTGTAGTTTTATATATCATTAGTACATTTGTACAACAAAATTCCGGGTTATCCGGGAAAACTCCTCGGGACAAATTGTTAAAAACCGAGACCGTCCCCCTAATATCGTGACCTGTGTGAACAGGTTCCGTTTTTTATACGGAGCTGTTAACAGGTTAATTTAATTTTAAAATGCATCCCATTTTAATATATTATGCGACAAGCATATTATCCCCCATGGGAATCTTATCAGATGATCGATAGAATATTTTCGCTCAAAACCTGGATGCGTTTCGATTTTATTTGTCATTCAATCAATGCACGATTTGCATATCGACGCGAATATTAGACGATTTTTTTTAAATTATGAAAATGTCAAATTGGCCCTTTTTGTCGCGTTATGGCCAAAATTCGAACGCGAGCGAATTATGTACTAGGATGCGATGCGCGTGCAAAACTGAATCCCGCTCAAATAGAGGCAGTAAGCCGCTGGCCTCCGTCGGGTGAGGTTGTATTTTCGTCGGTCCGTTTCCGATATCGAATACACACAAAATGTCAGGAAGACTGGCGCGGCTCGCAAGGGCGGCGGTGGCGCCCTCAGGCACCCGCACCCGTGAGTACCTAGCATTTTTTCCCAGTTCTTCCCCAACTTTTCCGACGCGTAAGGGTTCTTGCGGGCTCGATTTAAATCGAGCCTCTGGATGAATACGTATTTAATTGCGACCATTTTTAGCCCGCCTGGAGGGGTATTTCGACGTGTATTTAATCGCAATGCCGGCTGAAAATTTTTAGCCGACGTTTCAGACGGTGCTTACAGCTTTCAAACACGTGTCTCGCGTTGTATGATATTCCAGAAAAACGACATTATTTACAAGCTCAATATTGAACCCTAAATTTATACTTTTTTAAACTAAATAAATCAATATTCATAGAAAACGACGTCGAAATAATTCGACCTTATACTTGCGATTGAAGCATTTTCCTCGTCGTATCGTGTATCATATCTGCGCACTTATCGCATTTTCTTATTCAATCATGCGTTTAGATACGATATTCAAACACATTTGTTTGCTAATTTGAAATTTTCATTGAAGATTTGTTAGATTTATTTGAATAGCCGCCAAGTTGAAAAGCGCAATTTGACAGTTCAGCTGGCTTAATATTTTAAAATCGTTATGCGCATGCGCAATCAAACGCAATTTCAAATCTATGCAATTGACATGTACACAAATTATGCTTTTAATTCAATTTTAATAAAATATTTGAGAACCAGTGTACATTTCCGAGTATGTATAAATCATCACTATTTTTTTCTATACAGCCCGCATCTCAAATGCATCAAGATTGCATGATTCAATTATGTTTCCAGTGGCTTTCAAGGCCAACAATATATATTGACATATTTAATTATTTTAAAACATTAATATTATTATATTTGTATTATATAAGACGTAATATTTTAATTTAAAGGCGTACGCACATACAAATATCAGATTTATTTCCGATTTATCCATATTACATATCGTATTAAATGCATCAATTTAGGTCAAATGGGTTATAAATTGATTTCAAAAAAACATGTATAATAATTGAAAAACACTGGAATAGTATATATATATCGACGTTGATGCGATCGTTCGACCCTGTGGGATTTTAAGGAAGAAAAATACTTAACAATATGATAATATTTCCTACTAAAATCTAAAAATATTTATATTTATACGTCGACGTTAATATAAATAGACGATGCGAAATATGCATTTTCGCGGAATGTTGGGATGATTTTTTTATCGTTTATTATGGCATAATTTTCCTGTAAACTAAAACAATTGATAACGTTTCCATATCAAAGTATATGTGACTCATTGAGGAATCCGTTAGAAAAGATAATTTTACATCGACGGCATGCCGTCGATATACATTCGATATCGTTTTCCACGTGCATACAATTGATAATCCAAACTTATAAAGACGACAGTTTAATACGCTGAATATGACGGCGTCAAAGGCAGACGTTTAGATGTGATAAAAAGATAAAGGCTATTACCGCCATATCATTAAATTTATTATTTAGAAGAAGACACGTTTTATTGCCTAAATTTGTATTTATGGTGTTTCTAAAAGCATTTGAAGTCGGCGCTCTTGACGATTTTAATTGGAATAGTTCAAATAGATTTTATCTCTAATCGTAAATGGGCCAAGGGTTTATAAACATTACGAGCATTATCTATGATATGATGGCCCTTGACATTTTTAAAATTCAATATGAAGGTCATATAACGCTATCGCCGATCAATATTATTAATTTATTCAGGAATGTATGTTTGTTTGTTCGTATTGAATAAAATAATGATCTATAATTGTGTTGTGATGAAATTTCAGTCAGCACTGCAAAGAGGATCGTAGCCGTTAATCCCGTCGTTGAAATGGACGGAGACGAGATGACTAGGATCATCTGGGAGAAGATCAAGGAAAGATTGATCTTTCCCTATGTGCAAGTATGTCGTCGTATAAATTAAATGATGCTATAAATTCATCAACGAAAATATTAATGTAATTCGTTTATGTAAATAGGTAGATTGCAAATATTACGATCTGGGATTGCCTCATCGCGATGCCACCGACGATCAGGTTACAATCGACGCCGCGCATGCCATTCTCAAGCATAATGTCGGAATCAAATGCGCTACCATTACGCCTGATGAACAACGCGTTGAAGGTCCGTACGATGAAACATAAAACCGATTGATTTATTTAAATTATAAATTATTTAACATCATTTTGTTGTAGAATTCAAATTGAAAAAGATGTGGCTCAGTCCCAACGGAACCATCCGTAACATCCTCGGCGGTACCGTCTTCAGGGAACCCATCATCTGTAAATCCATCCCCAAGTTGGTCCCCGGATGGACTAAGCCCATCGTTATTGGCAGGCACGCCCACGGCGATCAATACAAAGCTAAAGATTTCGTCGTTACAAGACCGGGCCAAGTAGACCTCATTTTCACCGCCGAAGACGGCACCGTTGAAAAACACGAGCTCTTCAAATTCAAGGGAGGCGGCGTAGCCATGGGCATGTACAACACAGACGATTCCATCAAATCGTTCGCGCACGCCAGCTTCCAGGTTTGTCGTATTTCCACATTCGATAAAAATATCGATATTATAAAATTGATATTAACTACCTAATATTATCGTCATAGGTCGCGCTACAAAAGAAATGGCCTCTATATCTTTCCACCAAAAATACAATCTTGAAGCGATACGATGGACGCTTCAAAGATATCTTCCAAGACATCTACGAAGAGACCTACAAAAAAGACTTTGACGCGGCTAAAATTTGGTATGAACATCGTTTGATCGACGATATGGTAGCCCAAGGCTTGAAAAGCTCTGGAGGATTCGTCTGGGCTTGCAAGAATTACGACGGTGACGTACAATCAGACATCGTCGCTCAGGTATATCATTTAATCCACGCGCAACATGTGAGTGCATACTCGATAAAGGATTGATACATATTTTTTTAACGCACAGGGCTACGGTTCATTGGGTATGATGACTTCAGTGTTGATGTGCCCGGACGGTCGCACTCTCGAATCGGAAGCGGCTCACGGCACGGTCACCCGTCATTATCGCGAACACCAAAAGGGCAATCCAACCTCGACGAATCCCGTCGCATCCGTGTTCGCATGGACTCGCGGTCTTTCACACAGAGGTCGTCTCGATAACACTCCCGAACTCGAACGCTTCGCCGGCGCATTAGAACAGGTAATTGCGTTATACTACTTTGAACACACTTCTAAAATGATGCATTAAAAATGAATTTATATTTCAGGCTTGCATAGATTGCGTCGACAGCGGCAAAATGACTAAGGATTTATCCGCGGCGATTCACGGTCTGTCCAATTTGAAGGAAGGCATGTATTTGCATACCGAGGACTTCCTCGAGGCTATCGCTTCTCAGTTGGATCACAACTTGTCGAAGTAAACTACGAGCGCGTAGCGATGATGTCAAAAGTCTGCCCGCATTATGCAACGTGTAAATTCACCGGTTAATGATGCGGAGATAGTTTTATATAAGCTAGAAAATTATTCCTTCTTGTAATGTAATCTCTGTACGATATGTACGTCTTACGAAATGTAATTTTAAATATGTCCTGCTTGTTATTGTCTACCTTAATACTCATAAATTCAGTAATAAGTAAGAATTGTTTTTATTTTATCGTCCAATTATTTTCATTTACCATCCACTTAACGCGTTGAAGCACTGTGACCGTCATTTCCAGTGTTTATATTTTAAGTAGAAATAATTGCTATTTTTACATTTCCAAACAGTAAATTTAAATAAAATGTACTCATGTACGCACATCTAGATGTACAATTATTTATTAATATAAAGTTGCAATATTTTTTTGTTGTTGTATAAGATTGTGATCTGTACTAGGAAATTATATTTTTCTAAATAAAGGAATATTTACAATGTGCGAAAGTTTCAATTAATAAATTTTCCAAAATATTATTTTTATAGCTTAGGTGTTTATATGCAAATGTTATTAAAAGACTAGATATCTACCCGGTTAATCAAAAACCACAGAATAACCAAAAATATTTCCATTGTTTTAGCAAAAATCGATACAAGGAACTGTTGTTTGTGTCAGGGGACTGTGTATTTAAATGAAAAATACCGTAGTTTTGTACTAGAATAAAGTTAATTGAAATGAAATATCACCAAAATCTATTTTTCACAATAATTAGCATCAATCTTCGTGAAAAAACCAGTCTTAAATATGTTATTTCATCAAATTTATACCACTTTTCAATCAATGTATTGTATTGACACTTAAATATAAGCTGCCTCCTCTATTCTAATGTTGATTTTTAAAATAAAAGCCTCATTATATAGTTAGAACAATATAATATATCAATTGCAGAACATTTTAATAATCAAAAATGTTCATCATAAAAAAATCACAAATATATAATCAAACTTTTTAGTCTGAATTTGAATCTTCACTGCCATCGTCATCTGATCCAGACTCTTCATCGCCGCTTTCAGAGTCGCTACCAAGCCACTCTGGAAGATCTGATTGTGTAATTATAGTTCGCCATCCGTCAATTTTGCGTAAATCTGGCGAAATAAATTGAAATTAATGCAATATACTTATTAAATTTTATACGCAATTATGTGATCATAGCATTACCTAAACTATACATATCGCTCAACGTAAACTGCTTTTCTCCCTTTTCTATGAGACCTCCGTACAGATATAAAACCGATTTTTGTACCGTTATCATTGCGTTCATTCTAGGCGACGGTCCTTCTATGGCTTTGGATTCACTCTGTGATCCCGAAAGAAACCGCTTGAGCCTCATATCGGACGATGATTTAGGAGCAGAAACCGTCATTGTGAAGACTCCGTCGGAGCAAACTTCAAAGAAGATCAACATGATTACAATTCGTTAAATAACAATATATGCATATTAAAAATTTATTTACCGGTAATAGGCTTTTCTACTTCGGCTTCCTCCACTTCCATGGCATTATCGTCGTCTTTTTCTTGTTTCTCACTCTGGACTTTTGCAGTTTTCTGAGGTTTCATAATAACGAGTCGCCATGTGCCGTTCTCCAAATCCAAGCAATGAACACTATTAAATAATTCTCCAGTTAACTGCTCTTCAGTTTCTTCTGTGTCCTGATATGAGATAAAAATATGTTTTAAATTCGATAGCGTGGTCCCTATCTCGACACTACAGAAGGGTTGACTGTACACCACATATACAACAGAGCACCCAGAAGGGAATTATATTGAGAATGTATTGTGCCAAAAAATAAATAATTTGTTTTATGGATATCTAATATTAACGCACCAGAACTCCGCCAAATACGTAGCATTTATTTCCAGGTGCTAAACAAGTGGAAAATGAGCTTCTCGGTGGTGTGGGTCGATACACTCCGCCCTTAAGAGACTCCCATTTATAATTCATATTTTGAGTTTTAGACGATTCCTCGGTGGTCGCACCACTAAGAGCTGTTCCAACAAGACGAAAGAGATCGCCGTGTGTGACGCCGCGATCGATTTTACCATCTTTTGTCCTACTGTAGCCGCCGTATACCATTAGCTAAAACCATCACAAAAACAATTAGAAACAAAATTAATTACACAAACGAACATCATTCGATTGCATACGTACAGAATTGGGCCCGGCTGGCATTAACAAACATCCACTTCTTGGAGTGGGCGGAATACCGGTGGTTTCAATCTTTCTCCAAACGCGTGACTCGGTGCAGAACGCGTGCAGATCATTATAGTATTTGTAATTACGACCGTTATCATGATAACCGCCAAACACCAACAGTAATTTTCGTATACTGGTCATACGATGACCTGATCGACTCGAAGGACCTCCTGAGCATTCAATCTAAAAACAATTGCACAATGAATATAACTTATCTATTAATGATTCGACGATTTTTAAAAAATATGCAATAAAACCTTGTGCCATTTTCTATCGGGTATACTGAATAGCCATAAATCTTTATAGTGATAAAACTGCGATTCAGAGATGCTTGTAAATTCTCCGCCGAATATCCAAAGTTCTCCCCTTGATAAATAAAAATATGTAAAAGTAAAATTTAAAATCACGGTTATTTATAATATTGATCCAAGACGCTAACTTATTCGATGATAATGTTACTGCTTGATGGGCGCTTCTCGGCGGTGGAGCTCCTGGTGCTTTAACGATTCTCCAATCTCCTTTGGCGATGTTGTATATAAATAAATTATTATAAACGTACGTCTGAAAATTATAAATATGTAAGAATTAAATAGTAAATATTTACATCATATTTATTTCTTTTTTTATTGGCATATTTACCTTTTTGCCGTCATGGTGTTCACCTCCAAATAAAATGAGCTCTGACGTATTCGTAGGATGTGGCAAAAGAGTTGCGCTAACTCGCGGACTCGGCGGCGATACAACAGTTTCGATTACTGCTTGTCGCTTAGCTTCTTCACGTTCTATAGTCGCCACAATGCTTTCAATGTCTTCCTGAAAACATAGACGGGAGAGACGTTTTACAGCCATCAGATTTATAATTAAGCTAAGAAAAACAAATGGAATGGAATGAACAAATAGTGCTCGCCCATCCTGCAGCTTTAGTAGAGCCGGGGGCTCTGCTTACCATTGTATATAATATTATGCATGAATAAAAAAAATGTTTACCTCCCCTATGTTAGCCAACTCTTTTTTCCTTTTTGCTTCGAGCTTCTTTTCTGTTTTGGCGGCTGTTTTGACTGCCCCGCTGACTTTTTTCTTTTCCTTTTTCCCCATATTTGATACTAAAACAGATCATCGATTTTAATTATGTTAAATATTCAGATAAAGCATACATCTTTAATGAAATCCGTGATTTTTCCTTAATTAAAATATTTAATAAAGGGTGCAGCAGGGAAACTACCTTATTTTAATAATAAATAACATAAACAGTATACGATATAACAGTTTAATTATTTTTTGTGTGTTTTTAATCATTAAGGTGGCCTCTGTTTTGATCAATGCATTGAGATTGCCAAGTTTTGAAGCTACTCTCCACTCTGACCAGCATATTGACAGGTATGTTGTCGATAGCAGATCCATTTCTTCAAGTTTTGGTAAAAAAAAACTCCTCAATCATGTGGATATTATGTACAGAATTGACCAGTAACTGTCTGAACGTTTTCTTCAAACAACCATGGTCCAATGATGCCTATTCTGGATAATTCACACCAAAAAGTCACACGTTAGATCCTGCTCTTTCGAATGAGCGTCATCTCATCCTTATCAGAATAACTATCGCTTCGAGGTGTGTATTTCAAATAAGGAAGTCTCCCTGCCGCACTCTGTACAAGTGATGGTGAAATTCATCTTTTAAAATATTCTTAAAAGATTAATTTATTCATAAACCATTATTTTCTATGCATAATAAAATAAATACTAACATAATATAATTTATTATTAATAAATTATTACTAACCTCTTGCTTTGATGCACTTCACGTGTATTTGACAGATTGTTTGTATTTCAATTTTTGGTCATAAGCCTTATTTTTACTACCATAAATTATGTACATATCTCGAGACGGACGAAAAAAATACTTTTCCCTTTTAAAATAACAATAACATTTGAATTGATTTAAAAATTTAATTTATAATTTTTTAATGATTCATAATAGAATTTGATGTTATTTAAATATTTCTCAATATGTATGTGACGAATATCAATTCAAATTAAGCTGGCATTAATCACATACGATAAATATAAATTCAATATATATTTATAATATTTAGTCCTATTTCGAGTAAATTAATAAAAATACAATTATGAATCAGAATATTAAATAAAATTTTATTTCACCTCTTTTTATAAAGATTTTACATAAAAGTATTGTTTTTGAGATAAATAGGAATCAATTATAATTTCCAATATTCATTAATATTGAAATAAAAATGTATTTCATAAAGATATCTTGTTCTTTGTCAATTAAATATTCTATTGAATGGATTTTGAATTACAATTGAAAACACATGGAAAATATATAATTATGTCAGTCCTCCATGTCTCTTTTTTTAATTTACACTCTTCCTCATGTAATAATTTAGTTTGATTAGATAAAAATAGAAAAGTAGAACACATTATTAATTATTCAGATACATTTTATTAATTATTGATTAAATAGACTTAATCTAATTTAATTTGATACACTAAACTGAATACCAAATTAACGAGAGAAGATTACTTGTTTATTATATCAAACACAAAGGTATTCTTTAAAGAATTAATTTCCAAAAATGAATACAAGCAGCCCTCGTACAACAAGGTTATATATATATTGTTGCATTGATATATTTTTAATTAAAACACATATTTTTTTCTGCGCATAGCGTTCTTATGAAACCATACGTTTCCGTTGGTTATACGAGGACCGAATGTATTGTGAAAGAAATGTATTACAAAACATAAAAACGTTGTACAGTTTTATTCAAATAATAATTTACATTAAACGGATTATGTTCCTAAATAATAAATTTATCACAGTAGCTTATTTTATTCCGATATTTACAAATTCAAATCAGTTTATAAATAAAATTTCAACTATTGAAATAAAACGTATCCACTATAAAATGATGAATATTTTTGAAAATGAATGAATTCCATTTCATCCATAATAGAAAAACATATTATAAACGGGCGGAACATATAAACAATCATAATTTTAATAGAAATTCTAATTCAATTATGGAACAATTTACGGAATGGAAAAAAATGCTGCGGTTGTTCGTGCAATTTTTCATAGTTTGCGTATGAAAAAATGAACAAAACCGTAATATTACGTCATTGAATATGAACTCAGAAATATTGTAAAAATTAATATACTTTCTAATTAAACGAGTACAACTATAGCAAATATCCACTATTCGAGAAGAAATATAGAAAGTGAACTAGATTTTGTCTAATTCATAATTTTTATAAAATAGTCATTTATTCGTAAGGTCACTGAAATATATTATAGTAAATTCCCAATTTATTGAAACGGATAAAATAACATCGATCAAATGTACTTTGGAGAAATCGCAATTTGAACACTAGCTTATAAATAATGAAACATTTATTCAACGAAGGAATGGCAAATCAATGCAAGTTAACGGAATTAAATCTACGTAAAAATATAACTATTTGTATAATACAAACAAAAACTATATAAAAATGATGATGTAATTGTGCATGATATGCATCGTGTATGAGCAGAACATATTTTAAAAATGTATTCGATAAGTTTATATTCTAATTTACAAAATTATTATTTGTAATTTTCAAAACGTAAAAAAAATAATTAACAATCTCTTTTTATAAACAATAATACATCAATTTTTTTCCAGTCGGAAGCTCTTCTTTTCAGCGTTTTATTTCATAACTCCAATTAATTGGGAGTCTACCATAATTAAGATGTTGAATTGAACATAATTTAACTCCTGTATTTGAAAATACATCTTTTCAAAACGGTTTAAAATTAATAATAAGGGAAATATTGTGTTATAATACTTGTATGTACACAACCCAGCGCTTATAAATAAGCACATAATCTCAATCAAACTTAAGCGATCTTATCTATCGGCGTATTGTATTCCGAATTTGAAGTACATTATCGTATGAAAATAATTATTTACACATGTATATTTAAATAATTCACAATCGAAGGGAGCACACCACAATTCTGTTAATCCTAGATCACTAATCATTAGTCTTTCAGACTTTTCTTTTCCAAATTCCAAACAGCCGTATGTAACGACAACCATCATTGAAACGTATAGCGTTTGTCCAAAGATTGGCTGGTCATTTTACCTGTGGTAGGGCTATTTGTGGAGAAGTTTTATTTCGTTAGTCTGCGAGACTATTACGCAGCGACGGTGTAACTCGAAAATATGATTAGTGATCGTTTTATAATTCCACAGCAAAAAATATTGGAAAAAAGATCTTTCCTTATGTATTCGCATACATATATTAATAATTTACTATCAAATCACAGCATAATAATCTACAACAAAATCATTAAATTAACCTAGTCACGAGACGATGAAATGCCTAATCAACTTTCATATTCGTCAGACATACTACCATATGATATACTCTCATCGTCTTTCCACTGATGACCTCTAACGTTATTCAGTCTATTTTCTTTGGTGCGCTCCTGTATCCGGCCTAAATACGTTTCCTTCGCCAAAATACGCAGAGCGTTTGCCATATTACTGCCCGTGTCTTTTACCATCGACGACAAAATACTATCGGGATCTTGCAGCAATAAATACGGATGGTTAAATTCAATATTTTTACCGCCATCCATCACCAATACTCGGTCCGCATCCATTATCGTGTTCAATCGGTGCGCTATGGTTATTACCGTGCATTGTGAGAATTTTTCTCTGATGATTTGTTGGATAAAATTATCAGTCCTGTAAATTTAATATCGTGTAGTTTTATTTCGACGAATATAAATACTTGATTATGACAAATGTCGATAAAATAAACTTACTGCGGATCCATATTTGCAGTTGCTTCGTCCAAAACGAGTATCTGATTGTTTTTTAAAATGGCTCTTGCGAGGCACACTAGTTGACGTTGACCAAGACTAAAATTTGAACCACCTTCGGACACATGATGATCCAACGAAGGAATGATATCCTTCAAATAAACCTATAAACGCGTGCGTTAATATCAATTATACCGGATTTGCGTCGTTTATATTCACATACAAATTATATACTTACGGATTCCAAAGCATTCCACAAAGTGACATCATCATAAATTTCAAACGGGTCTAGATTACGTCTTATCGACGTCGAAAATAAGATCGGTTCTTGCGGTATTATTGATATTTTTGATCGCAAATCCTGCAATTTATACAACGCACATAATTAATGCTGTTGTTATTTTTAGACAATTAATTAATTCACAATTAAACATACGTGCAAAGATATTTTATCGGTCTCAAGTTCATCTATGACGATCGTTCCTTGTACTTTAGCCAGACGGAATAATGCTGCAATCAACGACGATTTACCAGCGCCAGTTCTTCCGACAATTCCAATCTGTGGTAAATGATACAATCGTTTGAGTGATGTAATAACGAAAAGTAATAAAATTATATGTTTATTAATGTTCGCGTATCTTACTTTCCATCCACTTTTAATACGAATATTAAAATCTTCCAAAACGGGTTTGTCTTTTTCGCTGTATTTCAACGACACGTGTTTAAATGCTATTGTTCCAGCCGATGGCCAGTTTTTGGGCGTTGAATCACCTATAAGAATAAGTTTATATCAAATTAAATACGAATTTAAAGCGATATAAAAAATATTTCAGTAATAAATGTGTAATACTTTTATTTTCATTTCCATTTTCTTTTCCTAGATTTGAATATTGCAGCATTCTTTCAACGCTTGTAAGATGTGAAACAACTTCCGTTAGTTGACGAACGCCAAACTGTAGAGTTGCCGTAAGCATCAACGACTGGGAAATAGCAAGACCTATATCTCCAGATCTTGACATTCCTATATATTAAAATATATATATAAATTTGCATGTTTAAATTGGATATATTAGATATAGAAATATTTACCATTGTTATAAAATATAAACGAAAATGTAACACAGGCAACAAACATTATTCCAGTAATGTCTAACCAGAATCCTAGAGTAACACGACTCGCCAAAAATTGATACCAAGATGCAGTATGAATATCCTTAAATTATACATTCCTATATTAATCATCTTATAATCGTCTTTTATATATTTTTAAAGTGTAATTTTGAATAAAAATGTTTTTTAAGTGAATACCTGACACTGGTCAAATTCTTTAGCCAGTCGATTTTGGGAATTAGCTGATCGAATTGTAGATATTCCTTTGATTGTTGCGCTCGTATGCGAAAATACTGGACTTCTGGCTAATATTTAATAAAATTTAATTTACAACGACGCTTAAATAAAATATATATTAAATTTTTTACGACGATAATCACTTACTTATTCCTTCAAGTCGCTTAATATCTTGAGCCGTACGCAGATACACAAACAGTAATAGAAAGAATAGCAGAATAAGAATGGCAGTCGGAGCCAGAAGCCAACTGCTGGTAATTGTCACCATTATGAGTGCGCTAAGCATAAACAATATTATTTGTACTGCTTCCAGCATGTCCTTTGGTAGCATTTCATCGATTGTTCCCAAATCTTTCGAGAAACGATTCAATATTCGCCCTTAAATATGTTTAAAACGTGTCGTTATTATCTTTTTCATACAGTACAAATTGATTTTTAATATGTATAATTTATCCGAACGTATACCTGATGGATTGATGTCGAAGAATCTCATCGGAGCTTTTATTATCGCGTTGAAAATTTGATTATGTAAGCCTTGGGAAGAATTCATACACGCTACAAAAAATAGTACACATCCCAATATACTCGAAAAAACACACAGCCCAATCAGCACCGAATATACGTAGACATAATCTAAGGATTCCAATGGTCCGATGATCTTTCTTAACGCGTCGGACAGGCTTGACATTTTTTGTGTCGACGGCTGGGTCGCATTTATCAAATGATTTTGGAAGTGTGAATTGTTTTTGAAAAGTAGAGAACTTGTCTTATTGTCGTCGTAGTTTAATATCCCGTAGGCGACTTCGATATTTCCATCGGCGGCCGTTAAATAAATATCTTCTATTACTACGTTCGTTGTAGAATTTATGCTGTGTTGATTAGTCCTTTAAAAATTATAATTGTTATCGTAAAACTCAAATTTTAATACAACGACGAATATTAAAATCTAATTACCAATATGTGACCCAGTAATCGCAACAACTTGCCATAATATGACTGAATATAACAGTTGCTATCATTGCAAATAAGAGTACAGGTCTTTTACCGGCTCCCCAATATTTCCAATATACGTTGCATCGCATTCTTCCCGACACCTTTTCTTCTTTTTCCTGTTCTTGGGCCGTTGTTTCTTCTTCTTCGTATTCAGATTTTGCAGTCGACTATTATCATGTAAGAATCAAAATATTATTACGAATAAAAGATATATTACTCGGTATGTTATATTCCATGCTATTAATACTTACTGCAACTGATATTCTACGTGAAATCTCACGAATACTATTTGTTGGTAGATACGCAGTATCGTTAATGTCTTCCCCGGCTGGTGGCTTATGGTGCTGGCTAATAAATCCAGTGAAATCTTGTCCTGAATTCACAAGCTTATCAAAACTGCCTTTATTTTCAATCCTTCCCTAATCAAGATTTAAATATTATATATCAATGTCAACACAATGAACGCCATCCGTCAGATTCAGCCAGATATCCCAATGATGTTATATTCCATACATAAAATATTATTTAAATTAAATAATAAATTAAGTCGATATCTTAAATATAACTTGTTTTAATTACGTTTAAAAATTGAGCATCCTTATTGAAAGGCCATGCTAATAATATCATCTTTAAATACTCACATTATTTAATATTATTATATGATCAGCGGCTTTCAAATATTGCAGTTGATGCGTTACAATAACGCGTGTAGTCCCATGGAGGTAATGACTGAAACACTCTTGAAATATATGACTACCGACGGGCACATCGAGGCCGGAAAGAGGATCATCGAGCAAATAAATATCTGCCTGTAAAATATTATAACCACTAAGCAAATATTTTAATAAGATTTATCATATATTAGCAGATTGTTGACAACAAATAATAATATTATACCTTTCTGTAGACTGCCCTGGCGAGATTAATTCTGGCTTTCTGTCCACCCGACAAAGATACGCCTCGCTCTCCAACCAGCGTTTGATCACCTCGTGGCAGTTGTTGAAAATCTTTCTCCAAAGCGCACACTCGTACAATCTAACAAATTTATTTATAACGTGAATTGCTTAATAATTTTACAACGTATTTAATAAAAGCAAACTTACTTCTCTGTATTTTTTATGATCGTACGGTAGGCCAAATAGTATATTTTCTCTTACGGTAGAAACAAAAAGCCACGGTTCTTGACACGCATACGATACTGAACCGTAAACATTTACGTGTCCTTTATTGGGCGCGATTTCATTGAGTACTAATTGAAGGAATGTACTCTGAAAATACGAAAAAATTGAGCATGTCATCGCACTTTTATAAATAAACATTATAAAAACGATGTGAAATATACTTTTCCAGCTCCGATTGAACCGATGATGGCACATAATTTTCCCCGTGGAATGATCATTGATATATCCCTAAGAGTGGCTTGGTTATCTTCGATTCCCGAATTCCAAGACGCGGTAACATTTTTAATTTCAATTGCCGGAGTTTCTGTTGGATTAAGGGAAATATGTGATTTCCTTTCGCCTTCTGTTTTCTTATCTTCACCTTCATACGCTAAATATTAATACCAATTGAAGAGACTTTTTTGTTTTAACATGCATTTTTTAATCATATAGCTTATAAGTAAATCTCATTCTTACGCTATTTATCTATCGTTCATATAATGAAACAATACATTAGGATTCTCATTACTTACATGTATTAAATATTCCTTCCTCAGGCACACTATTTCCGAGACTTCCGGGCTTAAACATGAAATCGCTGTTTATCTTCAATGAACCAATTTTTCTAGGTTTCTGTATTGGAACGTGATCTTTTATCGAAATCATAGGATCTTTTTCTTCCAAAATTAGGAATTCCTGTATTCTCTTCACGCTTACAAGACATTCTGCAGAAGACGTAATTGCATTTGGATATACAAAAGCCAGCATTGTTTGAAGTAGGTTGTAAAATTGAGACAGAGAATAGACCTATAAAAAAGCTTAAATATGTTTATTAACATTTCTGATTCAATACTGTTCTATTTATATATGATTTATGACAATTATAAGTAGAAAAGATAAATATAACTAAAGTAAATAAAGTCAATAAATTGATGATATGTATACAAACGGCAGCAATGAGTCACTTTTATGATTCTCTAATCGCTATGAATGTTTTTTATATGTTTTAAATCCATTATTATATATGGGGCGTTTCTCCGTAAACTGGGTAAGTCGTTGTGGAAAAAAAATTCTAGGCCACTTTTTGATAAATGATGGTTAATAAAAATACCACAGATTAACCAAAAATATTTCTATTGCTTTAGAAAATATTGAGCATTTTCTGAAACTTCGATAGAGTGGACTGTTGTCTATGTCGGGGGAATGTATTTTTAAATGAAAAATACAATTTTAATAGCAAAAATAAATATTTTTAAATAATATTGCTGCCAGGAGGTTGCTCAAAGAAATTGTTTTAATTAATTCAATCTAAAGCAACTATAACATACAAGGGGACTGTTTTTGAACATTGCAAAAACGTTTTTGATACGAAAGACGAGTTACCCAGTTTACCTTGAATACGTTGATATCAAATGTTTGATATTATATCGTTGTAACGTCAGTAGCATTTTGACTTACGGTGGATGCGTTCACTGGATGGTTAAAGAGGACGTGAGCCAAAAGCGTTACGTACAAAGACGTACGTTCCGTGAATATAAAAAAGCTCGCATTGACAGCTTTTAAATACGAGACTCGTTTGAGGAACTTCATTTCGTTTTTCCTTGCAAGAGTGACCGCTTTCTCAAATGGTTTTTCCCAGGCGTACATTTTTATCACCTTAAATTAGATTATAATTTTAACGACACTCAATAAATTGGCACGAAAGACAATTTTATATTTATGACAAATTTACCTGAATTCCACATATGATTTCATCCATCATTCTTACTCTTTCATCTGTCCGTTCGGCAATCAAAAGTCGAAATTTTCCAGTTAGTTTGCTAATGTAGCCTGAAATAAATTGAAATTTTTAAAATAAGCCGAAACATTTGGGTCGTTTTAAAATGCTCTTTTACATACTTTGCAGAGGAAATGTTTGCAGAATTATGAAGATGATCCCAAGAAATGTCATAGAGCTGACTTTTTGACTGTAGAGATAGAAAGACAGTGTTATTTGTATCGGTATTACCCAAATGACGTGGAGGAATTTGAGCACGGAATCAAATCTGTTCACATCGTTGGACATTAAATTGATAACTTGTCCGGCTGTTATTTGATTGAGTGATCCCGTATTCAGTCGCAGTATCTAAAAATATAATCTCTGTAAAATGAAATGTAACAGAATTTATTGCATCGATGATTTTATAAACGTTACCTTTCTATACAGTAAAGAACAGCATGCTATCCGCAGTCGCATACCTAATTGTTGCTGATGAAAAGCGGTATGATGTTGAAGAAAAACACTCCCCACAGAAAGAGCTACAACACCACCAGCTAATTGTGCTGCAGCAGTTTGATCGTCCCAAGTTCCATCACCTTTTAAGCGTTTCAATAGCATAGCTAATAAAAGCGGTTGAAAAGTCCTATAAATTTATAATCACACATAATTAACCATGTCTCTCAATATCGATTCGAATTATTTATTTAATGCTTTTTATTAGACTACCAATTCATATCATATTAAATATTTTTATATTGTGAATTTAAATGTCATTAAGTTTGAAATATTTTTTTAATATGAAAAGTTGAGATACGATCGTTGTTCATAATAAAATATCACTCTTATTTTAAAGATTTAATGATAAAACTCACATGATTTTAATATGGTTATGTTAAAATAATAATGTTATAATGGACAAAATTAACGCTGTTATTTTCCTAATCGAATATTGAATTTAAAAACAATGCACAGATCTGTCAAAATCATATGTGTCAAACGAACCTTAAAATTATATTATTCGCAATGTGCATAATGTAGAGATACGATCTTTGATCGTAGTTCATTATAATAAAGTATCTTTCCTATTTTAACGATTTGATGGTAAAATCCATGAGATATTTATATAGTTGTGTTAAAATTATATCATCGTAATGGACAAAATTAACGCTGTTATTTTCCTAATCGAATATTGTATTTAAAAACAATGTACAGATCTGTTAAAATAATATGTGTCAAATGAACCTCAAAATTATATTATTCCCAATGCACTTTTTAAAATTTAAATAGTTCCAGATGCATTTATTTTTTATTGTCGTGAGCTTCGCTTCATTTTTTAAAAATTGAATCTAAATATAAAATAGTTAATGTTTAATCAGCACCATAATAAAGGTATGCAAGTTAATGCAGTTAACATCCAGAATAATCCGCATTATTATGCACTATCATCTGAACTGAAAATGCTTCGGAGCTGGAGTATGGGAAAATACTTTTTTTATGAAAAATATTTATTTTAATAAAATACGGATTGATTGATTGGAAATTGATCGATCTACAGTACGATTTTGTTTAATACGGAAGAGTCTGAATGTCTTACGAATAATAATCAACAGACGTGTGTATACACAGAAAATAAAATGCAATATAAATAACTATTATGTATCAAATAAAAATGATTAATTGATCTCAACGTATTAAATCATTTAAAAATATAATATGCACTTGATCAAACATATTTGTTATGCAAAATGTGTAATTAAAAGCGGCTTGGAAATTTTATATACATTAATGCATGCAATAAATAACTATATATAATTATTTGCATTTTCTTGAAATTCTTTCACGAGCAAATAGTAAACGTTTTGTTTTCTTATTAAAAAGTCATCTATGTGTTTCCATTTTTATTCTTGCCTACAGTGTTTTTTTTATCTAAACTCTTTCAGTCTCTGTGCACATTACAATGTACAATATTTTTAAATGTATTTTGTGGGCTAGTTTACGTATTATTTTATTTGGGACCTTTTGCATATCATTAGTGGTATCGTCAGTGCTGCCATTAAAGGTATGAGAATTAAGATATATGACAATTTGTCCACGATGTCACAGATCAAATATATGATTCTCGATATATCAGATTTATTTCCATAGTTTTGTTATAAAAAAAACAGTTACTTTGTATTATTTTGACATGAACTCACAAAGAAAGACTCTTTTTATAAATTCTAGGGTTTTCAAGATCCTCAAAATGAGGGTTTTCCAATGAAGTCGAAAGCAGAAGTGGTGATGTTATATTAGCAAAATAATTGGACAATCAACTTGTTAATCTAGCGTCTAACTTGGATAAGAAGAAATTGAGCTAAGAGATACAAATACTTTGAGAATGATATTCGACGCTGTTGATCTAGCTTTAATAAACGGTTTGAATATTAAAAAAACTGTGAAATACATGGAATACAAAAATCCTCAGGGTGATGTACGATCTAATAGCAGTAGGTAAACAAATCAAGACGAAGAAAAGGGGAAGACTAAGTGCGCTTAAAAAATTTTCTCCCCCGCAACAATTTATGCGATGAAAAGAAAAACGTCCAGCGGAAGAAATTCAGCACGTTGGTCCACATGTCACATTTGATAAGGAAGAAGGAAGCCGCGCATTGTAAGTGTTCAAATTGCAAAGGATGCTTGCATGTATAATGCCATGAATGCAAGATACACTGGAAAAAAACTGTTTTTCCACATTTTCATAATAATTTAATTTGAATAACTGTTTTTTCCTAGTAAAATACATCTTTATAATATTTTTAATTTTGTAATTGTAATACATTGATTTTATAAACCGGTTCGGTAATTTAAAAACGATTTTACACCGTTCCAACCCATTTGTACATTACAATGTACACACTTTATTTTACTGAAAAATGAACTTAGAAAGAAAAAAAACAATTTTTCTGAATGCTTGTTGTTCCAGATAACAAATTTTAGATGAAAAACGTCAAGTCTGAATGGATTAACTTATTAGTGCTTGATCCAAATGCTAGTTTTAATACTGCATATTTAAATTATTGTCTTAAATGTGTGTATTGCATATTTATTCTTTAAAAATAGTTATAATTTAGGGATATACGAGGCATATCCACAAAGTAAATGTATTGACGCTCTGATCTGAGGTGTTGGGAGAATATGGGGTCATTTGTCTCATTCCATTGTAAACTTTTGTCGTAGTGCCGTCTTAAAATGAACGTCTATTCTGAGTCCTGCGAGGTGAGGAGGGTAATCCGGCTTAAGGAAATGTGCCATTTCAGTTTTTCAGACCATTTCTTGACGAAATGAAATGTTGATGGACCACTACACCCTCGACATGAGAAGAATCAATTCAAAACCGGTTTTTCAGCCCAAAAATCATAGTATTTAACTTTTGGAACAGTATAGAGATTCTCCTAAATAAAGTTTTATCACAGAGGAAATTATATATATACTCTAAAAAATTACAGAGGGTAAAAAAACGAAAGTGTACTTGTTGCATGACAATGTACGTCTCCATACGCCCAGTCTCTCTCTTTAATGTGAATGGTTTTCTACTGATAATGAGGTCCAAAGTACTGTTAAACAACAGGCGATAACATCGGCGGGAGATTTTTTTTAGCGAAGCCATCAGAAAACTTATCCCTCGGCTCACAAAGTTCATTGAAAAGAAAGGCGACATAGGGTTTCATGTATGTACATCTGTGAATTTGTATATTTACTTTCTGGATGTGCCTCATATGCATGCATATGAAATGTTATATTTTTTTATAAATAATGATACAAATCAATTGGACTTACTTGCAACCAATATATTGAATGAAAACCATAAGGCCGTCAATGAGATAATACACAATAAAGGTTTTAACCAGCGCCCGTAATAAGCTTGGAGTTTTCCCCAGCTTTTTGCATCTTGCCACTTCAATTATCCAATTCCTGTTAAAATAAATAATAATTTTAATTGTTTATACATTTCAAATGATATTCACTAACTGTTTTTTTACCGGATGAATACATTTCTTAAATAAAAAATTTCATTTGATTATCGCCAGTCGTTTAAAAATAATAAAATTGATGATTCGACGAGTTAAATTTATAACATCGTATATTAAAAGATACAAAGCTGCCCGATTTATATATTCTAAGTGTCGATATAATTGATATCGTCGTAGGTCAATTTTTGCATAAGGTCATCATTATTTTCAAAATTTAAAAGTAAATATTATGATGAACGCATAGCTTTTAGTATCTATTCAATTACACAATGCTCTCGGATATTCCTTTTTAGTTTAAAATATAATGAAGCAATGTATTTATGTTTTGTCTGTATAAATATATTTATAATGCCAAATAAAAAATTAATGCGTCTCATTAATTGTCATTTTTTATATTAAATTACCAATGATACGAGTCATTTGTCTCTCGATATTTAATTACAACCTTCCGATATCAAAATATGGAAACATTAATCATCATATGCATTGATATTTAAAATGATATGCATATGAATTACTATTTTTTTTATCAAACCGGTTTAATAACGCGAACAAAACTATTTATACAAATGAAAAATGAACTCACTTTTCTAATTTATCACCGAGCATCTGCGACAAATCCGAGTCCAGCGGTTTGCCCAAATCCTCCGTGACCAAATCTCTTTTTAAGCCCCTTCTAAAGAGCGGCAACATCCAACAGAACAACAATTTTGATAGAATGTTCGCATTTTTCCGTGAGTTTTCCGGCAGTTTCATTGTTCAAGCACAAATATAATACATGGAACTATATTCGAACGTTCTTCTCGTTTGAACCGCACACAAACGTTTATTCACTTTTCATATCGGACCGGCGATATGTTTCACTCGTTTGCACTCAGCGTATATAACAACAACGCTTATAACTGAAGTTAAATTTGTAAATAATTATATTATAATTGCATCGACTGTAAACCTGAAAGACAAACATTACGAGTTAATATTTGAAGCATTCTTTTTGTTGATCAGTCAATCTACGCTGTTGAAATATGGATGGAAAGAAATAATTAACATTATGCAAATATCAGTTCAAGTGTACACGTCCATCAAACGATATGGAATTTTCATCGAATGCATTAATATACTGCAAGCGTTGAATCGAAATGCAAATTAAGCACGAGCAAAATTTTGGCATGGTGTTTGACATCTTAATTGTGAATAATAAATATACTAACCACACATAATACATTTGCATATTTTCCTAATTAAACATTTAAAATATTGTTTCAAATGCAAACTACATCGTTTATGTGTTATATTGATTTATACTGTAAAAACGACAATGAATTATAATTTATAATACAAAGTAAAGTTTAAAAAGAAATGCATTGTTATTGAGGATGGACATATTTTTTATTGTTAAGACTATTTCAATTCAGCTGTCATTGAAGAGAATTTAAATTTGAACGCATTCAAACAGCACGATGACGTATGTCTTAAAGCCAACAAATACGAGCATGATTTTATTATTTACATTTTGTGAAATAATATCTATGATGGCTTCACTATGTAATGGAACGATCGTCTTTAACGATGTGCGTGATTAAATTTAAAATTACATCTATTAGCTTGTGGAAAATTTTATGAATGGTGCAAAGTTATACACAGTTACAGTTAGTATCAGGTATAAACTCTGATAGGATGCTATTGTTAGGTGACTGTCTAATTGGATTTTAATAGAATATAGCACAAAATATAATTAAATTATTTTGCTGTACACATATAATAAAATAAATGTTCTAATACATAAATAAAATACATAATATGAACTGAAAAATAATTGTTACCAGAAAACTGATGTTTATGCTGTAGACTACATGGCGCGTAATTTAAAATATATACAGAGGGACTGTTCACAAAATGTTGAGACATGTTTTAATTTAGTTTTATAAATATATATCAATAAAATAAGAAGCAGATTTATTTAACAATCTTGCAATATTGTTCAAATATTCAAATCGACTATATCGCTTTGGTGATACGCCAGGGAACTGTTCTTGGACATTATAAAAACGTTTTTAGATAATTATCCGAGACAACGAGTTGCTTGAATGCAACGAATCTTAGCGTTTTGAATGTTTTAATTTAAAAATACCTTCGAAATGATCCTCACATGCTGTATGAAACCAGTTAAAAGCAGTCTGACGACCTAATACGAGACGTTGTTTTTGTTTTGTACAGACCTCGTAAGGATTTTCAATGTCAGATATTTGAAAAATTATTTGCCAGGTATACAATGATATAAATATGCATTATACGAATGCAAAATAACAGCATTAAAATGCCAAACAATTGAGTCATTCCGATCAATGAAATCCCCCCCATGATTACAATAAAAATGTGTTCAGCATGAATTTCAGTTTGCATAATTGTTCGTTTTTTCTGTAAACATAAGTTCAATGCATTCAAAATGCATTGTACGATGCATGCACGTGCATATGCTCGTCGTTTTTGTCAATCTTCGTAGCTGGGGAAGCTAACATTGTTCATCATCAGGTGTTTTAAATATATCCAACATGATGATGCTCTCAAGTACAAAAGAAAGACAAAGACACGTGTAGAGAAATTGTTGCCAAACTGATCGACCATTGTGCCAAATCGAATGCCAATTAATCGACGTGGCTTAGAGTTTTTATTTTATTTTGAGAATCCTCAAATTAACTCTATCAAGTCAAGAATAATCAGTTTTTGCATCCAATCGCGCTGATACGCGCACCACAGATTAAACACCACTGTTACGTTTGAATACATAGATGCAGTAAACCCTTTTGGAGGCACTGCTGAAATTTTGTTTCGATCTATCGACTGGTTTAAGAATTATATCGATTTTGCGAAAGAAATAGAATTTCATAAATATCCTACGGAATCACCCGGACTTTTATCGAAGCTTAGCGCCCCGACTGTAAAGTGTTAAAATATTATCAGCAAAATATGCGGAGAGCTTAAATTGATTATTTGAAATATGTATCATTATATTTTATGGTAATTTAAGTCAACCTTTACTCATGCATAATTGATTAGGTATAATTGACTCTTTGTTATTTTGCACTAATAAAATATGAGAAAGACACAACTAAATTATGCTTAAAATAAGGACATTTGGCGATAAAATTTATAATCATCGAGCGCACATGCATCAAACGAGTATTTAATCGTGGAGATACTTTTTTTTGGGTTAAGGCCGATTTTTAAATTCAAGAATTAGCCTAAAATTTAAGTGCCGTTTATAATTAGCCAAGCTTAGATCGGGTTATTATGCGCATGCGAATATTTTTTAAAGTTAAAATACCAAAGCGATGAGGGCGTTAAGAGAAAACGCGGATCGGAAATGAGTGTGCACGCACATGTGGCGTACAGTGCTTTATTTTCAATGCCATGCTTCTATTTCCGATATGTACTAAAAAACTGGCTTTCTTCGTTTTATTGCTTCTAAAGCTTACTTCTAGTTGCTTCCGTGATCGTACAGATCATAGAAAATATCACAAAAAGCACTACAAAAGGACGGAGTGGTCATAAGGTTCGTATGTCCAATCGGTCTGCTTTTCAGACTGCTGATGTGACGAATGAGTGATTTATACAACAACAGAACAATAGATTTATTTTTAAAAGATGATTTACCACTTCATGTTACGGTCACCAGAAAGACATTAATAGAACAAATGAAAAAAGAGAAAAAAGCTGGAAAAGCTGTCTTCCTAAGATATGAAAAAGTACTAGTCTGGGAACCCTCTTGAAAGAATAATAAATACGTAGTTGATGGAAAAGAATGGGTGGCGAAAACAAAAAAAAGAGAATTAGAAATAATACCGTCAAAGAAAAGGGGAAATTCAGATCAAACAACACATAAACAACGATAAGCACTGATTAAAAACAAGACACAATCCACTTAAGGAAGCCACTTCAAAAAACCAGAACATTTTACATCCACAAAAACAATAAGAAAAAGAAAAAAAAAAGAAAACAAAAACTACAAAAAATTTCATCTGGATTGGGTGGAATTTGGATATAATCGCAGCGAATCGACTCGACCTGACACCGCTGGATTTCTTTGTAATGACAGAGGAATCCACAAAATAAATCCTAATTAAAAGAATAATCGTCGCCTTGACAAAAATGAAAGAGGAATTGCTACTTCAGACAACAGCAGGTAAAATAAGAAAAAAGTGTAGTGTATGCATACGAAGCAAAGATGACCAATTTGTACATTTTTTGTGAATAAATTTAATAAAAACATCTCAAGCATAAAAATATTTTCTTAATCCTGACCCTGGCAAACTGGTACCTCTTCAAGTTTAACGACTTATTGAATAATTTGTATGACATGTAGCATATCGTTGGAAAGGGTATAATTTAGAGAATGTTTTAAAACTAAACTAAGTTCAAAATAGTTATTAGTTTTTTGTTTAAATAATTTAGAAATTGACAGTTCACATTCGTTTGCACATTTTATGTGACTTTGAAAGCTCACAAATAATTTTCTCTGAACCAATTGCATAAAATAATGATTTTTTTAGATGAAAAAATACATTTCAAAATATAAAAAACAATTATTAAATGCTATTACTACCACAGATTAAAAAGTTATGACGATTTAAAGGTAAAATTTTGGTTTGAATTTTTTTTTAAATTTGAATTTTTTAAAAAAAATAAATATTTTGACAAGAACTAGAACATAGAGCCTATGCGCGAAACGTAGCAAAAACCCCTTTAGCCCCCAAAATATTTTTTTCAGTCCGTGTGCAATACAATTACGGCTTTTTGGTCTGCTTAAAAATATATTAGGTTGTGGTCATTTGAAAGTTTTAAATGGCTTTTGTTGGTATATTTGAAAGCCATTAATAAATTTAATATTTTTATTAATTAGAGCGACCCCCCATACGAGTAAATATTAGATAGAATACAAAATCGAAGCGATCATTAAAGAGAAGAGCGATTGCAGCCTCGTTGCAAATGAGTTGATGTGCGCTTTAATTCGTATTTTGAAATAATAAATGCCCGCGAACAATGAGTTGTAATCGAATGGCATAAACACTTATCATAATAGGAAAGTAATGCAGTCGATTAATGTGTTTTTTTTACCAGTTAGAGTCGATGAAATGAATGCCTAAATATATTAAGAGATAATGTTGCAATATTAGGAATTATTAACGCGGATATTTCGATGTGGAAATGATCGATTCGGACGAGGAATGTGATCGATCTTCGATGCTTGACTGTGTACTGATGATGATGCTTGACCTCTCGCTCGAGATAAGCGATTTTTTTGCGAGGAAGATCATCAGATCGAAACGAGATGGGTTGCAAAATACGAAACGAAGTGTGGTCGTCCAGAGCCGAGACGTCGAGATGAAGACTTTACCGAATTCGGGGAGCGATGGAGCGCTCCTGGCTCCGACGACGATGTGATACCAGCTATTCCTCGATGTTGTCTGAATGTGATCGAGGATCACACACTTGTGTCATTTGATCGCGGAACCGAAGAATAAATTGGCGATGCACGCGGCCCGACCGCTGCTGGCACACTGTCCATTCAATCGCGATTCTTCGCATTACCCCTCTTCGACATGTGACAATATTTTTTTCGTCTTCAGCTCCAAGTGTCCGACGAAAGCCTTACACATCGATGACAAATTGGCTCCATCATGACGATCGTCTCAGCGCGAGGAAGTCCTCTCAAAGTCAGAACCCCGGACTTACGAACAATGGCGATAGATACGCACCCACTTGAGGTAAAGCAACAACAATAATTAAATTGATGGAATAACGCGGATTATTTCATCAATTCGATCAAATATTGTAACAGACGACTCGTTAAATATAGTGATTTTTCAACAAATCCTGTACGCTATTAACACTTTATCGGCTGCACGACGCTCGTTGTCTCAGATCAATATTGTATGAAAAAGTATAAACTATTATATATTTCCTGGTTTAAAAGATAATTATCTAATCTTCTTATGCTCGGCATACAGTATCCATTTAAACTAAATTTATTAATTAATGCTAAAAACCAGTTCCCTGGTGTGTCACCGTCAAGCCATTAAGTTACTTTAGATTGAGTTAATTAAAACAATAACTCTAGGAATCAATCAGATTATTTAATTATTTGTTACTAGCCGATACCCAGCGCGTTGCCGCTACAAACGTAATAATTCTAAAAATTTATTATATATATTTATAAACATACAAACATTGATTTCTATATATAAAATCTACTCTAAATTACTTTTACTATGCTTATATTATTTTAAAAAGTGCAAATAATAAGTTGGCAAAGTTTCATCGCAATCGAATGAACGGTATGGCAGCGCATTAAATACGAACAAACAAACATTGATTTTTATATACATATTAGACTATGCCTATATTGCTCGCGGAATCTTTAGCAATAAGTGGACGGAGTTTTATCGCAATCTGATGAACGGTATGGCAGCGCATTTCGAACGAACAAAACCCAATTCATTTTTATATATTAGATTGCAAAGCCAGACTAAAAAAATCTTAGTTTATAAAAACGAACTGACCTTTGAAATCTCTGAAAATCGTCATCTGAGCTTTCTTCTTGTTGTTGTCCTCTTCATATATAAGACGGTCTTCTTTCACTCTAGACCACGATTGTTTTATCCACTGACACACTTGTTTGATTGTGGGTCGTTTTAAAACTCCCTTCGGCGTGAATTCATATTGGGTTTCATCCATCATGCATTTGTTCCATTCTTAACTCATATACACTATAAATGGTTTATTTATTGAGACATTAAGAGGTTGCAATTGTGTTGTGTTGCAAAAAAATCCTCCCGGAATTACAGTAAGCCATCCATCCATACTCTTGTGGTATTTTCTGAGATATTTTAGTTTTGAAAGCTTGTGAATCCCCGCAACTCATGTTCGTCGCATCGGTGCACTGCTATTGCCAGTTGAATCTAATGCTGCCAGATAGAGATGTCACCTGTCAACAGTAGCCTTCCCCATAACAGACCAAATATGAATTTTTCGATACTAATTTTTCTTTACTCATTTAAGTGATAACTATTTTTTTTTCATTATGATAAGGCTGCTTTTATAACATAAGACTTATAGCACTTTGTGTGATTTATTTTGATAGGAATATTACATTAAGATTTTAGAATTAGAATATGAATATAAGTTAGATATTATAAAAAATCTTATATTTTTGTAATTTTATTCTTCATTTACGAAGTACCTCTATATCAATTGTGGTTGTGCTAATATAAAAACCTTCTCCGATATACGCTCAACAACTCACCAAAGTTTCATCGCAATCGGATGAACAGTATAGGAATGTATACGTAGCAAACCAACTGCACGACAACCGACACACATTCATCTTGACCAGATTAGCACTTTACAGATTGAAATTTATATACTTCCCTCGAATTCCCGACCTTAACCTGAAAAAATTATGAAAGCATGTATTAATACATTCAAAGGAAAGGCTAAAAATAATGAATTATTATAATTTTGTTTCAAATTGATGTTTTTTTTTCACATTTAATTGATCAAGAATAAACATCTGAACGTCTTCGAGAGAGAATTTAAAATTACAATTCCGCTCAATATTTCATCTGAACAATGACTCTCAAATCATTTCAAATTTGTGTATAAAAGCATTTTTTTTCTTGCTTGGATTGCTCAATACCCGTACACAATGTGTTAAGTAAAATTCTTTCTTCTGCGACGGCAGCCCACAATTCAAACAAATTCAAATAGATCTTTTATATTTATATACATTTTTTTTTAAATTCTAATCACAAATTATAACATACAATATCATGTCGATCTCGGTTATAACGAACATGTAAATATTGATGTAAACTGCTCAAAATTTTCATTCGTGGTAAAATTTTCAATGACTGTGCAATTTTTATTTTAACATAAATTATAACAATATTTTTTATTTTTTTCTTTCTTTAAAAGACATTAGACCCCGATTTTTTTTAAAAAGTTAAGCATAAGACTAGTAATAGTATAAATCCATCTCCATCGAAGCATACAAAGACCCATTCATGATAAACATTGCTTAATTGTTCAATAAAAAGTTCATGCTTGCTCGCTATAACCGTGATTTCCTTATAGTACCGCTCACAGAGGTCGAATTTAACTGCTTTTGAAGTGTACGTATAATAAAAAACAGAATGGAACTATCGAATCATTCAAAACAACTATGATTCACACAAGATATTTTATGAAAGTCAAGTTTTGGATGTATAAGTTCACATAGTTAAAAATGACACTTTTAGTTACATAACGATGGCGCAATTTAGACATCTTCAAAATCATTAACATACAACGATTTTGCGCACAGATAATGTTATTAAAAATAAGAGAAACAACGGGCTTAGGCTCGTAAATGAATTTTAACAATCGAGTTTTTCGCGAAACTGGTTTTTTGCATTCTTTGCGCAACCACTTTATATTTTCTTCTAATAAAAATAATACAAATACGCAAATGTTGATTGGTCTTATTTTTAACACAGTAATTGCACAAAAACGCGCACATCAACAAGTTATTTCAATTGCACTTTCCTCAATTTTTTTGGTGCAAGTTCCTCGATTAGAATGTTATTCCGGACGTTCCCATCGAAACATTTAAACAGAAATCTAATGAATAGCTGCATTCCATTTTCAATGACGTATGCACTTCAATGACGCATGTCCTTCAGGATTTTTTTAATTTTAAACTATTGAAATAAATTAAATTTATGAACAACAAAGAAATCATCAAACAATCGTCAAAACAAGTTCAAGGATAACACCAATTTCTCAAAATCCATTAAATGATGATCAAAAATCAATCAAACTAATTGTTACGGCTATATTATAGTGTAACTGTCAAACCGCTGATAGCTGCGCACTCATTTTTGTTTGCCTACGATCCAAAGATAGTATTCGATTATGATATTTGATCTGTTGTTTAGGAGCTTTTTGAAATTGAAAAGAAAAAAGAAATTGGGTTTTGTTCGTTCGAAATGCGCTGCCATACCGTTCATCAGATTGCGATAAAACTTCGTCTACTTATTGCTAAAGATTCCGCAAGTAACATAGGCATAGTGTAATATATAAAAATCAATGTTTGTTTGTCCGTATTTAATGCGCTGCCATACCGTTCATTCGATTGCGATGAAACTTTGCCAACTTATTGTTTGCACTTTCTCAAATAATATAGAAATAGTACAATTATCTTACAGTAGATCTTTTATATAAAAATCAATATTTGTATGTTTGTTCATATTTATAATAAAACCAACAAATTTTTTTTTAGAATTATTACTTCTTTGGCGGCAATGCGCTGGGTGTCGGCTAGTATGAAATATAATATCGTTCAAATGTACGCCGCGGTTTTGCTTGGTGGCATGTATTCAGGAGATCTAATTTTCGATAACTTTATCGCATAAATTTGGCCGAATTTACGGGATGGCGTTCGATATGTTCGTTATGACTTTGAGGGGATTTGCAATTTAAGATAAGCCCCAAAGGAAGAAATCTAAAGGCGTTAAATCCCACCGACCCACGCTACATTGGTGTCAGAAATGGGCATTTGGCATATTGCCATAAAATATTATTTCAAATGTAATAAAAATTGGGTGGATATCTCATCTATAAGTTGTTTTATTTGTATTTAAAGATTGAGCGTCTTTACTGAAAGACCCTGTTGATCAAAAGTGCGGACTGGAAAAGCAAATGGTCATGTTTGTGCCGCAAAATGAATGAATTTTCCCATTGATGTTTTATAACAATGCCTCAAATTCTAAATCGAATAACTTTAAACATTCAAAGCTGCAGGATTTTAATCAGCATCACTCGACGTAGCAGACTGTGGATATTTTTATAGCGTGTATTTCTCAGTAAGCGATTAGCATATTTCCTCATAATCAATCATTTCTCCGAACGATTTGTTTTTTAGGCTCTTCGGGCACTATTACATTTTTTAACATATCAATAGATGCAAATTATCGAGAGCCGTATAATTAAGTTCTTAGTATTCTATGAGCGTCGGGCATTCATCGGTCTACGGGACAGATTTATTTTATTTCTCTCTTTTAAAATTGATTCATATGTTACCAACGTTCATTTTGAATGTCAATATTTTGATTCTATAAATTAAATTTAAATGAATCGCAACACTTGAGTTTTCAAAAAAGTCATACCAGAGGTCAATCCTTATCACGATATGATAAATTTAATGTATATTACTTTTACTTTATATTGTTGCAGTATGAATATGTGTATATAAACGAGTCTTTGGACTGAGGAATGCTTCCAGATTCCAGAATGTGCATGAATAAATTTAAAATCTTTCAATTTATCCCATCCATTACATACACGGGGTCTTTCAATAGGAACGCTTGAAATTTGTTATGATTTAATTATGAAAAAGAAACTGATTTATAAATTCAATCCATTTTCGTCAAACTATATCATGTTTTAATCAGATAAATTTGTCACATTTTCTAATATAAAATCCGTATTGCTAATATTAATTGAATAAATTCATACGCAATAAGAATATCCGATAAATCATCGAGCTAAAATTTTATTACACCATGAATAAACTACAAATCAAAGATACAGCTGATTTGTTTTGATATTTCGACATTTAAACGCTCCGTTAGAATTCTGATTAATTCAAACGATACGCACGATTTTATGCAATATTTCAAATTTCCATATGTTATGAAACGCACTTTGTCAATGTGATATTATATATAAATATGGAAACATTTTAAGATTAGCATTTAAAACTTGGATAGGGAAGGATCCCGCGTGAAACATAACTAGCAATTTATTAGCAACGAATGTATACATTTATAAAACCGTATTGCCTTATTGAATATATACATAATGTGAAGAATTTTGCAAATTTGCTGATGATCAAAGTAAGAAAGACATCGTCGATATTGTGCCTATAAATTATGATGCCAATCGGATGACGTAGTTTTGATTTAAGCAAACAATCTTTATTTAAAATATATGTGAATCATCAAATGTGTGCAATGATGCATTCCTAAACAGACTGAGTAAACCTACAGAGCGATACCATTGATCGGTTTTATGGAGTTTGTGATTATAAACATTTGAAATTGAAGTATTTTCTTGATTCTCACAAATACATTTTATTAAATGGTACATTCTAAATTGAAATATAAGACGGAATGAATGATTATTAAAAAATAAAAGCTATAGAGTACGCCATTCAAATATCAATATTTGGTGTTCGGATAAAAGCGTTGTGGCTTTACGTTATAATATCTCGTTGTTTAAATATATTATTTGCTGCATTCTTCTAAGTTTGCACATTTTAACTTCCTATAATATAATTTATAAATGAATACATAATGAATCATTGCAGATAACAAAATTGCACAAAAAAGTAGAGAACCAATGACGTATGATGGTTCGTCTATTTGGTTCATAATAATTAATAGTGGCCATGAAAATTACTTTATGGTGTTAAAAAAATGAGGAAATATTGCGTTTCAAATATCATATGCAGAAAAAAAAATGTTGCTTTACATATTTATTAGGGCAATGTTTATCTCGGCATGTTAATCAATTATTTACATTTTTTTCAAGGATAAATACAAATAAATGTCTTCCATAAAAAATCACAACTATTACTCACATAACGTCCAATATACTAATTGGTAAATACTAAAATACTCCACATTGCGGTGATATAGTATGAAACATTAATCTTATATTATATGTTTTTATAATAATATTGCAAATGCGCACATGTATTAATTTAAAATGAAACTAGTATCTATTGTATGTATTCTTGTATAAAATCATTTTAAATTTTAGTCCCTAACGTCGACGCTATAAAATATGATATGTATAAAAATAACAGTCAATAAATACAATACTGATTATTCACAGTAATTTATTTAACGTTGAATGAATTTATAGCTTTGTAGTTTCATCAGAACTTACACTGTCTATATCTCTCAGTTCGTATTTAGATTCTTCTAATATTAAACTATCATCTTTTGGAACTCCGCCGGCGAGTATGTAAGCTTCTTTGGCCACCTTGTGGAGATTCATCTCCATATCGCGTCCAGTTTCTAAGACCATTTTATGTAAATATCCTTCAGAATCGTTCAGCAATACGTACGGGTGCTCATATTCCACCATTCTTCCAAAATCCATTACGAGCACTCGATCAGAATCCATAATTGTATTTAATCGATGCGCTATCGTCAGTACGGTACAATGTTTAAATTTGTCTCTGATCGTTTTTTGAATAAATGCATCAGTTCTGAAAAGCAATCAATTAGTATAAATACATTAGTTTTATTAACAAACATAAATAATCGATAAAATGTCTTACTGTGGGTCTACGTTAGCGGTGGCTTCGTCCAACACTAATACTCGGTTATTCCTTAAAATGGCTCTCGCCAAACAAATCAGCTGTCTTTGACCGAGACTGAAATTCGATCCACCTTCGGAGACTTTAAATTCTAACGACGGTATAGCTTCTTTCAATTCCACCTTAAAATCAATCATGATTGACGTTAGTTGTGATAAAATCATTTATTATATTATCTGATATTCATATTTATAATATACATACAGCCTCCAAAGAACTCCAAAGCGAAGCATCGTCATATTTGCCAAAAGGATCCAAATTATAGCGAACCGACGCTGAAAATAATACTGGCTCTTGTGGAATAATCGATATACGAGATCTCAAATCCTGAATTTAAACATAAATTCATATGGTTATTTGACGTTATTCCAATTTCAACGTTTTTGTATTCCAAACAATATTTACCTGTAGAGCTATATGTCCAGTTTCAATTCCATCTATTTTAATTGTGCCTTCTATTTTAGCTAATCTAAAGAGAGCGGAGATCAGCGACGATTTTCCAGCTCCAGTTCGACCTACGATTCCTACCTGTGGTAAAAATTTAAACGATGTGGTTCAAATTTACTAGATAATTAAACTGATATAAATTTATTTAATCACCTTCCAACCACTTTGTATGAAAATATTTAGCTCTTTTAAAACGGGCGGATCCGTAGGACTATATTTTAAATACATGTCATCAAATATTATTGAACCTTTATCGGGCCATTCATTAGGAGTTGCTACTTCTGTAAATTAAATGATATGTAATTTAATGTGTATTTATTGTGTGAATAGCAATATTATGTTTCAAACCTCCTTCGTCCAATGCTTTTTCATGTTCAATTGTGTTATATTGTAAAACTCTTTCAACACTCGTCATTTGAGAAACAATCTCAGCCGTCGATCGAACACCAAATTGCAACATTCCCGTTAAAATCATCGATTGCGAGATGGCCAATCCAACGTTTCCCGCCAATGAATTGCCTGTGAATATAATAAATATTTGAGAATACTCATAATTACTACGATTATCACTTAATAATTAGAGCTTACCGTCGTCGAAAATTATAAAGGAAAATGATACTATGGCAAGAAAACAAGTACAGATGAAATCCAACCAAAATCCAAGCGTGGAACTGCATGATATGTATTGATACCATGCTGAAGTATGCAAATCCTTAAATAAAAATCGTTTTATATTTAGATAAGCATTTTCATATTCCAATTGTAGTATTTATTTTATAAAGTACCTGGTGTGTATCAAATTCAACTGCAAGTCTTTGTGCAGCGCCTGACGCTCTAATTGTTGTTATTCCATTCAACGATGCAGAAACATGAGAAAATACTGGACTTCTCGCTGAAATAATCATAACGGGCAATGAAAATATTATTTTTCTCTATATATATATATATATATGAACGATATCTATCACATACTTATTCCTTCAAGCCTTTTTACGTCCTGCGCTGTACTGAGATACATCACAAATATGATGTAAAAAATTACCAATATAACTATAATCGGTATCATCATCCATATGTTAGTGATGCTCACCAATACAAGAATGCTCACCATAACTAAAAACACTTGCACGGCTTCGATAGTCGCCTTCGGGAGCAATTCATCTATTGCGCCTATATCTTTAGAAAATCTATTCAAAATTCGACCTGAAATCATAAAAATTATTTTCAATATGACAATAACAGTGATTGGTTAATTAAATAAGCATTATACCTGAAGGATTTGTATCGAAAAATCTCATAACGCCTCTTAAAATCTTATGAAACATATGATCATGCAATCCTTTGGAGGCGTTCATGCACACTTTGAAGAATAACAAAGATCTCGATATCGTCATTATGACACAGAGTATAATTATAACGGTGTAAATGTATAAATATTCCATCGTGGTGAATGGACCTATTTTATCGTATACGTTGAACTCATTTTTAATAAGCGTTCCGTTAAGAGTCATATCATTTGTGCCGACGGATAAATATTCATCGGTGCTATTGGATATTGAAGCGTCTTCAAAATACTTTTCAATTAAAGACTCTTCTTGAAGACCTTGTTGATTTGTCCTGGAACATATACAGTGTAAATAAATTGTTATTTAATTGCGCTATATAAATGTTTTATTTTTAATACGTACCAATAAGTAACCCAATAATCTGCTATGCTCGCTGATAATTGACCGAGAAGCATTACTATTATCATAAAAAGCACAAATGCTTTAGTTCCTCCAGATTGCCAATATTTCAAATAGACGCCAGCACGCAATTTTCCAGTTATTTGTTCTTCTTGCTCTTGTTCTTCAGCTAGTCGATCATCATCGCACTCTGATTTTGTGGTGGACTATAATTTTAAGCAGTTTTATTTGATATCCTTTTTATTCTCATAAATACACTATATAATATAACAGTATTTACTGTGTTAGAGACTTGTGACACTGTTCTTTTTAATTTTAATCCCCCGTGTGTTTTTTCATCTGCGTCCTGCGGGTTCTTAGACTCTTGTAGAGCGGACAATAAATTGGCAAAATCTTGCCCCGAGGAAGCTAATTCATCATAAGTTCCACAATTTTCAACGTGTCCCTGAATATAAAGATGAATCAATTTGGAGAGTTCTTAAAACAGATGTTGAAAATGCATCACAAAATCAATTTCTGTTTAAAAAATTACTTTTTACATTTTTCATAATAATAATGATATCGGCAGTTCGCAAATAATGAAGTTGATGAGTGACCAAAATAGTTGTCTTCCCTTTGAGATACTTGCTGATGCAGTCGTTGAAGAGATGTCGTCCAACGTGTGCATCGACAGCCGATAAAGGATCGTCCAATAAATAAATGTCAGCCTTAAACAAGCAAAATATTATATATAAATGTATATATTTAAAGTATCCATATAAATTAACTCTATTATATCATAAATGATTTTTAACGGCCAAAAAACAGTCCTCTAAAGTGAGTGTAGTCAAATGGCCTTGGCTGCGAGAAGATGTCCTTCCCGTTCCAAGCCAAGGCGAAGACGTTCTTCGCTTTCTCGTCATCAATAAAGAAATCAAATAGACGATTTCTATTCAACAGGGCCGTAATAAGGATATGAATCGCCCGTGGCAAGTATCTAATTTCCGCCCCCCCCCCTCCAAGAAACCCAATTTAGTTTTTAAAGTTAATTAATATTATTATAAATGCAATATATTATATTATAATGTATTTTTTGAAATAATATACAAAGATAGTCCCAAAAGTATCCGACCTAACCTATAGATGGCGGTTACTGCTGTAAAAAAATACTATGATGGAAAGTGCCCAGACGCGTGATGATGAAGTGATCGTACACACATTATGAAATGTCGCAAAGAGCCCCAAAAGAGCACGGATTGGTTTGTATGTTCAATCGGTCCGCTTTTCGGACCGCTGATACGACGAATGAGCGACTCACAACATGTCTACAGAACGATTACAAACTCTCATTATGAAACGAAGTTATCCGAAGAAGACTGATCGTTCATGTAATGCCCTTGTTACGGTTCTGCTCCGCTACGTAACATTGGTGTCAGAAGTGTCCCGCCACAGATGACATTTATCCCATGCTACAGTTGCATTAGATTAAGTTATTTAAAACAATAACTTTAGGAATTAAACAAATTACTTGAACAATATTGCACGATTATTAAGCCAAGTAGTCACTTATGCGTCGTTAACAATTATTTTTTAGTTAATATTAAATCCAATTAAACAGTCCCCTAGCAACAGTTCCCTGCACCATAACAGACCAAATCTGGATTTTTTAATATTATTTTTTTCTGTACTTATTTATCTCTTATTTATGTGATTTATTTTGATATTGATATTACATTGAGATTTCAGAGTTAGAATTTGAATATGAGTAGAATATTATTAAAAAAAACTTAATTTTTGTAACCAAAACTGTATTTTTCATTTAAATACACAGTCCCCTGAAATAGACAGCAATTTCCTGTATCAATTTTTCAGATAATGCTCAATATTTACCGAATAGATATATTACTTTAATAAGATTTGATCAATATATAAGCATAAAAGTGTCCCGGACAACTTTCTTAAGACGACTTGCCCAGTTTTTTAAGAAACACCCAAATATAAAATCATCAGGATATATTTAAAACGTCTTACTTCTCGGTAAACTGCTCGCGCCAAATTGATTCTAGCTCTTTGTCCGCCCGAGAGAGATACGCCTCTTTCACCGACCAGCGTCTGATCTCCGTTTGGAAATTGCTGAAAGTCTTTTTCTAAAGCGCACACTTTCACCACCTGCATTTAAACTCACAGCTTTAATAAATCACATTTAATATCTCGTATAATAATAATTCACATGTAAATAATTACTTCTCTGTATCGTTTATGATTATATTGGAGTCCAAATAATATATTGTTTCTGACCGTGTCGACAAAAAGCCACGACTCTTGACTCGCATACGATATGCTTCCGTTGATCCGCATCGAACCTCTTTTAGGCTGTAATTCTTTCAGAATCAATTGCAGAACGGAGCTCTGAAATATTACACGATGCCAATTAACGTTTTTATATAATAAAATATGATAATACAATTGTAAATGTTAAACACCTTGCCTGATCCGACGGAACCGATGATCGCACACAGTTTTCCTTTGGGTATTTTTATGTTTATGTTTTCCAAGCAGGACATTTCGTCGGTCCACGATGCTGTTAAATTTGAAATATCTATTCCGTATTGGTTGTTGTCTTCGTATTTTTCGACGTCTTCAAAGCCTTTTGTTATTTATAAAACAGAAAAATATGATTTTTATCATGTCGCTTATTTCATATTATGATTTTAGATCGGATGCTCATTTACCAAAGTTTTTAGATCCGTTCTCTGTGATGGTAAATAGTTCATTCTTTCCGTTCATATTGAATTCATCGTTCTTCTTATAAATATTAGAGCGCGATGAGTTCTTATTATAATTACGATGCATAGGGACTGCTTCTAGATCCGATCTTTCCTCGAGCATCAAAAATGCTTGCAATCTCTTAATCGTAACCCAACATTCAGCCGAAGCTGATACCGTCGTGGGAAACATTATAGCCATGCTGCATTGGAGTATATTAAAGTATTGTGCCAATGAAAATACCTAAAATTATTTAAAATTGTCGTCGTATATTAAATTATTATTTAGCATATGAAATTTACGTCTATTAAATCTCACCGTGGCCGACGTTACTTGAAAGCCCATGAGTGAATACGCCAATAAAGTGATGTACAATGATGATCTTTCGGTAAAAACCATGAAACTCATATATATACCGCGTAAATAAGACGCTTTGGTAATTGCCGATAATTCATGTGCTCTCGCCATGGAGACCACTTTTTCAAAAGGCTTTTCCCAAGCGTACATTTTAATTACCTGTTTGTTAAAAATTTAAATTGAACATATAATTACAGTATTTATCTCATAAATATAGATAATGGTTTTATTTACTTGTATTCCTGATATTATTTCACTCATTATGCGCACTCTTTCGTCGGTCCGAGTAGCAATTTTTTTACGGAGGCTAGAAGATATTTTACTCATATAGCCTGGTTATAAAATAAGCAAATAAATTTAACCGTTTGTATTTTATCTGATCTTAAGTCATACGAATATGAGCTTAATTTACCTTGCAACGGTAGCGTCTGAAGCGTAATAGCCGCAACTCCTATCAACGCTGCAAATCCAACTCGCGTATATATAAAATAGCATACTAGCATCGTTTGGAAAGGCAAAATCCAACCATAATGCAAAAAATTGAGCACGTAATCAAATCGGCTAACGTCGTTCGACATTAAATTCACTAATTGTCCTGCCGTCGTTCGCCCTAAAGAATTACTATTCAGCCGAAGGACCTATTAATCAACGCCCAAATTACAATTGGTTCATGTGTATATATTAAATTTGTTTGGGATCAACAAACCTTTCTATAAATTAAAGAACAGCACGCCACTCTGAGACGCATTCCAAGTTGAAGCGTCCTCAAATTGGTATGCTGTGATATAAATATACTCATCAGCCCTAATAATACAACGGCACCGGCGTATACATAAGCCATTTCACGAGATATAACACTTTCTGGAGAAAAATATTCTATCAAAAAGGCCAAAAACATCGGCTGGAACGATCTGTAAATTAAATCCACGCGTTATATATAATATAAACTATACTTTAACATATGATTATATTAGCATAAGTATTTATGTATAATATTTATTTCATATAAAGCAGATTTATGATATGGAAATAAATATAGAATGGTGCAACGTTAAGAATATTTGATTTTTAAAGCTTAAAATTATAATTTTACTCGAGTCATGCGTCCATATAATATCCTATATTAACGCGTCAAGCACAGCTTTAAGTTTATTTAGTTTGTATCGTTCAAATGTTTGTGCACGTCAAAAATAAGCCAATGGTCGTTCATAATCCTGTTATTTAAAACTCTAACTAGATCGTTGATAAATTAATTTACTTAAATTTTGCCTAATTTAGAACGTTTTTAAAATCATTACGATTTTAAAAACAATAAAATATGACTTGTTTTTATATAAATTATTAATTATGATACGCGTTACTGTTATTATATATTCGAATATATCAACGACGATATACTGAGCATCTTTAAAGTTTCATCGGCTAAAATAAACGTATTTATACACGTCGAAATATAATTTTATTGACGATTAAATTCAAAAATAAATTGGATAGTACGGCTGACTTGCTGCAAATCATTTATTACACACGCTACAATCCTATTATGATCTTTATATATGTACTCTCATTTAAGACGATAATATAACATACTATTTGTGTTCCGGACTAATTAATAGGTTATCAATGCATGAACTCTACTTTTACTATGAACGGAATTTTAAATTAATACGTTTTAATCAAAAGTTGCATTTGAAAAACATCATTATCATGAAAGCATTCCATAAATATATTTGATATCTTACTCGCTCACTCGAGAAGATCTCGTTTGTATTCCGTATGCAATTAAATTTATTTAAAGATTAATGATCATTTATATACTGACTTGCAAAATACACTGAGAATAAAAATCAAGAATCCGTCCAAAATATAACACTTTATAAAACTGCGACATAGAGCTCTTAAAAGGGACGGTTTTCTTCCGGTATCTCGAGCCGTAGCAATTTCCTTAAACCAGTTCCTGCGTTTATAAATGTAAAATGTTTTTAATAGAATTCAATGTATAAATCAAAACAAAGATGTTTTTTTATTAGGAAATAATCAATGAAACTCACTTTTCCAATTTATCAGCGGCCGATTGTGAAAGATCAGATTTCATAGGATGGCAAAGATCCGAGACGCTGAGATTCTTCTTCAGGCCCTTTAAAAATAAGGGTGTATTCCAAAGGAAGAAAAGCCTCGATAGAGGATTTGCTGCAGTCCATGTGTTTGGTTTTCTGTGCGCTTTTGAGGGATCAAGTGATTTTTCATCCGTGGAAACCATTTTTGAAATCGTGCCACATCAAATTCTCCGGAGCTTAAAAAATTTGTTAAAAAGCAATTTATAAATATATTAAAGAATTAAGTTAATTAGTACAATCGACACTTGTATAGCGTCACACTATAGAAAATTTGGCACCCATACAAAATTTGTTGGTGTTTTAATATGCATTTTTAAATAAAGCCAAGAACACAATCCGATTTTTAACTTTTCCACATAGTAACATAGATATTTTTCACACACTATAAATGCATAATATCAAACAAATTACAAAGCACTGATCAAAACAACTATGATGTAAGAATAACAAATATGGATGCGGCAGGGAAACTTCTTTTATTTGAAATGCACGTTTTTCTTCCTCGTCCAATAATATGATTGTTATGAAGCCTACATAATAAAAAACGTTAAATCTTGCTCTTCTAAATGAATGCCATCCTATTTTTCCTAGATTAATATTGGTTTCAGGATGCGCTTTTTAAATAAGGAAGTTTCGCTGCCGCACTTTGTAAATGATCATTTTCATTACGAATTAATTGACTATCGTCCACATTTTTGAGAATTCCAAGACGATATTGAATCATTCGGATGTGGTTTGTTACCACAATTATGAAACAATGCTAATGCGTTTCAAAAAGAGTTCAAAAATTCCACTACGAAAAATGATTCTGATGTAGCCTTATCTCGAACGTTGTAATTTATTGTTTAAAATTATCGCAAATGCAGAAATAAAATCATTGATTTATTTGACACGTGTCAAACTCTTAAAACAGCGTTTATAATCCATTTTTTTAAAAATAAAATGCACAAATATTCCTAATATTTACTACTAATCTATTAAAATAATTCACATTGAAAGTGGCATAAGCGCTTGTTTTATTTTTGGGCGCTCACCCAGCGGGCCACCAAGGTGAGTGTATCGAATAAAGAGGATTTGACCTTTCTGGAGTCTTCCTAAGATACTCGGTGATTGGATAAGTAATAGATCATTGGAAGAATTATATCGACTATCTGATTTTATCGACGATTTATGATGTATCGATGATTGCGAGCGTATGCATGGATGTGAGTGTAAATATGCCGGCGTGGTCGTCGTGCGGTCGTGCGCTCGGGTGCTGTGCGAAGCTTTTCAAAAACCATCCCACACACGCACAAAAATTACACAATAATAAATTCACAACACATTTGTGGTATTCACACGTTAGTTTAGTTTGAAATTAATATCAAATAAATAAATACATGGAGTCTTTGTTTTGTGCACTCGAAAGATGTGTTATGTTTTGTGGTATTGTTTTGATTCGCGTTAAGAATTTAAATATTATCATACATTTAATGGCGTCAAGAATCTATGGAGATATTAAAAAACAATTAACGAAAATCCAAATTGAGATCTACATTAGTGTACCAGTATTTCGACGACCGTTCCCACCGATATGTCGTAGCACACTGACGATGGCACGGTCCGATAGAAAACTGTTCTCAAATTCTATTGTACATTGCACATTTTGATCGAGATTATTGTTCACGAGCACACAAGTTGTTCACTATAAATTTTATTAAGGCAATATCGAAGGAAACGTTCTTGGACTGAGACGAAATGTTCTTTTTACGGTGTCGATTAATCCATTTACAAAAATCCCACCCGAATAAAAATGTCTATTTTTCTACACATTTTGGCATATGTTTGCTAAAAAGCAACGTTAAAATCAATCAAATCGATGCAACGCACAATGATAGATTGTCCGGTCGAAAATGTCGCTTTTTTTAAATGAACGAATTATATCCAAACGAAAAATGTATCAATTGATTTGATCGACGCAATGTATTCTCTTTAAGTATATACAACATTTTCCCGTCTGTTTAATATTTTTTTTTATTCCGGAAGAATTAAATTCAACGGTTTTGATATAAAATATCTTTCGATCTCTTCCATATACACTTGGATCTGTTTTTATGCGATAGGTACGTTCCATGGGGAGTCGCATATAAAAAAATCGCATAAAAAAAGACTTGAACTACGTAGAAAACTGAGGAATAGGTTAAATTATTTTTAAAAACCGCATAACTTCAAATCTTTGTGATAGAATGTACCAAAAATCGCATAAAAAAAATAACTGACAACGCCATTTTGTAGGGGAATAGAAGGACCGCCGCAAAAAATCGGAGATTTATATAGAGAAAAAGCCGGTATTGAAGTGTTCGTTAGTGGAGGTTCGACTGTATATATACATCCAACATAAACTGCCTCGAAATTGGTTAGGACGTATATATACGTCCTCGAGTGTTGATACATGTTTTGACATGAATTTAAAATAGGTAGCAAATTGGTCGCATTGTCCAACGACTGTTTTAAAATGTATCACACAGAAGTTGAGTTTTAAATTTATGTATGGATATATTTTATTATTTTAAACTCTATGTCTCCATTTTATTTGTGTGTTTTTGTTTATTGTTATGCATTTGTTAACTTCTCTATGTGTTTATGTATCTAAATAAATAAATAAAATACATGTTTCATTGATTTTTTTATAAATTCTAAGCATCGTTAAAAAAATTAATAATACGAACTCACGCCAAGTGGGCGGGACGTATATATACGTCCTAACGAAAATGTGCGCGCCCACTTTATGTTGCGTTATTGAAAAGGAACTTCCCCGCTTAACAGGCTAAGAACCAAATGCCAGTAGAACTGTCTGAAGATCTCAATTTTGTCAGGCTGTCAAAAGATAAAAATACAATTCAAAAATAGATAAATAAAACACTAAAGAATTCAAATATTATTTTGAAAATATGCCCGAAGTAACATTAAAGCATCGAGTGTTTCGTCATTTAGTCTGGATCTGATTTTGGTAGCCAGGCAATCTGTTGCTGAAAATACACCCTTGTTGGAGGTATCGTCATCAGATATTTAAATGCTAGTTCGAATTGATGACCACGTGAGCCCCCATTTTCGTATATATTACAGATGAAAACTTATACACTATAATACCTTGATGTGATTCGTAATTATATTACAGAGGAATGCAAAAATTCTGAACCCCGCATCTATTATATTTCATATCGATATTCCCATTATTAGAGTCAATGTGTAGTAAATACATCACCGGTAGGGAAAGGTTAATATAACAATTTGAAAAACATATACGTACTATATATATATGTATACATAGATTAAACAGTTACTGCCTTTAGGTGTCGCTTAAATTCGCCAATTACTAGTTACGCCACTGTTTTCAAGCGTCCAGATTTCGACAAAAATGTCTCGATTTAGTAGCCCTCAACGTGCGGTGTACGATTTTTGTTAGATAAAATTTCAATCCCGAATTTTTCGGGAATACGTTTACTAATCCCGAGATTTATATGCAAAATATCAGATAAATTAAAAATTGAGTGAATATCTCACACACGACTTGTTTTATTTGCATCTAAAAATTGAGCGTCCTTATTGAAAGACCCTATTCAAGGAACGAGATTGCATCAAGGCTTATTCACTTTCTCCTGGAATTAATCGACACGTTTGAATCATTCTTTTGTAGAATTCCTGAGTCGTAAAGTCACGTTGGCCAATCACTGGATGAACGTTTAATTTTTTTTTCATGGTTTACATCGTTGAGAAACTTAAATGTATGCTAAATGTTTTGCAATCAATTTGCATACAACAGATTGTCATAACTTTATTTCTACGCGTTTTAATGGTAGCATCTATTAGATTGGGATGTTTTGCTCTAATGCTTGTTTAGCATTTTCTGTTTAATGTACCAATTGGTTTTTGCGTTATTAATTTATTATAACAACATTTCAAGGCGATATTAATTTAATTTTATTGATGCACGACTGAGAGATTCTTCGAAAAATGTCTTAACCGGGATAGCGATACATTACATAGTTACAAATAAAGTTGCGGAATTTCAGTGTTATGTGCAATATTTTATATGTTTGACTATTTGAAATTGACAAAAGTACCGTAGTCTTTGACTTTTAAAAAAATAGAATGTTAGTAGATTTGTTATTGAAGCTAATGGAGATTATTTTGATTTAATTAATTATGTTTTATAAAAGTTATAGCATTTTAATTCACACCTACGAATTCCGATTGTTCATGGTACGCCCTAATATATGAGACCCTTGGGAACAGCTCGCAAAGCGTTTTATCAAAGGAGAATATTCATTCAAGAGGAATATTCATATACATATTATAAGAAAATAAATTTTCTATGATATAAATAAAATATATAATAAGAACTAAAAATAATATATATCAGAGGACTGAATTTTGAGGCGATGAGGAGAATAAGTTTTCAATTTAAATTATATGCATGATAGATTGCATTTTATCACCAATATTATCTATATTTTAATGATGTACAAATTAAACGACCATTATTACAGAGCAAATTTTTGATTCGCGTCTGTGACGATCTGTTTATGTAAGCACAATAGATTAATTGCTTGCGATATGGAAGCTGTTGATTTTATACATGTAATGTTTCTATCTTAATTGGAAATATATTTAAAATATTGATAATTTTATCGGCATATTTTTAAATTTAAATACATAACAATTATTCAAAGCATTCGCACAACATTGTAACGCTGTAAACGCTTGAATCTTATCATGGAAATATTTAATCTATAAATTCTACGACATTGTTCGAGCGTCAAAAGGGTTATATCATGGTCGTTATTTGGCGTGTTGGGACTTGCATTTCAAATTTAAAATTCGTCGCTGTCAAATCGAACGAACATAACCTCATCGACGAATTGATTAATTTGCTATCCAAAGCTATATTTTCGATCAATAATATATATTTTAGATATATTTACGACAAATATAATAAAACCGGAGGCTAAAAAATGACAGGTTACTTGTGGATGACTTTTTAAATGCAAGCATATTATTTGTCAATGATGCAATGTTACCAAGATTATATACAGTATTGATTTGTTTTTAAAAACATTGCTGTTTATTTTTAAATTGCCATATATTGTCGTATTTATTCATAAAAATCATTAGATTTATTCAATTTTATATAAAGAAGAATAATTCAACCTAACCTAAAAATGTGTCAAAAATCACACAGTCAGAAAACGTAGCTAGACTTTTATTTGTTTAATTTTAATATTAAATTTAGAATATTATTTAAGATATGATGCAGATATGCCCCCTTTTATTCATGTGTTATCAAATTAAGTACCATAAAAAAAAGGAGAAAAAATCCAAGCGTGAAAGACGTTTAATAATAGTTGGACATTATAATGATTTATATCATTTTTAATGCTCGTCGTATATTATAAAATACTTTTGTGGCTTTCGTATGATCATATAGACTTATGCTATTTACTTTCTACCGAAGAAGACCTTTTAAGCGGATCGTTGCAATGTTTTAACAATCAGAGATCGTCAACTCAGTCAATCTGATCTTTCCATCGTTTTTTAATCATTTAATTCTATTATAGCCATATAATTATGTACGTATCATTGAAGAAAAATACGGAATTCATCAAGTCCTCAATGGAATGTTATAAAAAACTTCTCAAAATCAGGAAAAACATGTTAAATCGAAGTCTTAGACATGACAAAAGCATTTGTTAAAGGATGACAACAGGAATTGAGCTTAAAAATCAAGGAACGACTACTATTAGACAATTGAATCAAACACAAATCTTGCTATATAAGACCTAAAACAAATGTGGATATACAGGAGACAGCTCCAAATTATTGCAATCAGGGAAATTGTTTAAAAAAATGAACATTTCAATGAAGGTAATGCATTATATCATTAGAAGACAACAGGAGACTGTGACTTTAAAGAACGGAAAAAGACCGGACCGCCCAAAATCAACTACGGACAATCAATAATGGTGTGGGGTTTTTTTTGGAAGTGAAAAGACTGGGAATTTAATAAAAATTGGACTAAAAATTATTATACGAGAGGTGATTCAAATATAACCCGGAATTTTGCTGTATAAATTTATTAGTGATATATAAAAATACAAATGGTAGGTCTTATTTATTTACATGGTTCCCTTCATTGGAAATATATTTATACCATCGGATAGAAAGCTTCTTGATCCCGAAAAAGCAGTAGAGTACATATTGTTCGACCGCAGCGTTATTATAAATGCAATATATTAAGTACTATTATAATGTATGTTTTAAAATAATATACAAAAATAGTCCCAAAAGTACCCGACCTAACATATATATGGAGTTGTTGTAAAAACATACTATAATAGAAAATGTCTAGACGCTTCGTTGCTTCCTTGATCGTACAGACCATAGAAAATGCCGCAAAAAGCCCTAAAAGAGGACGGAGTGTCCATAAGGTTTATATGCTCAATCGGTCCGCTTTTCGGATCGCTGATATGACGAATGAGCGGCTCGCGATCGAATGCCATACCTGAACATAACGATAATGAAGAAAAGAGAGATTAGACAATTATTTAGTATATATTATAAAAACGGGAAAAACAAATTGTTTACGCGATTTTCTAAAGTCTCAGAAAGTAAAATTGTCCAAAAAAGTCTAAGCTTTGTTTGTTGCAATCACACATATTTAACATCGACTACGCAATGTTGATTTGGTATTTCATCTTGCAATGGTTCATGTTTTATGATGATGCGTCTTTGCCTAGGAGAATTATGGCCTTATCAAATCCCCAAACAAACAAAAATATGTTTATATTTCATAATAAAACTAAAGTGCAGTAGGGCCTGGATTAACTTATTTGCATTGTAGGAAAAATTATCCATTCATTTTAAGCGTCACCATCAAAACTGCGCCATATAAGAAACGAAAAAGAAGATACAACATTGTATTTCATGAGGGTCATCCAGGAAGTACGATTACAACGTTTATGTGTGATCTAAAAATGTTTGTGCATGTATTTAATTGAAATGCATAGGATACTTGACAAATATTCATTGTTGTGCGGCGGTATTGTAATGCAAAGTCAAAAAACAGATGGCGAGAGCACGCGACGACCTCTCCATCGGAAGAATTTACTGTGACTGAACAAAATGGCCGACAAACACACGATATCAAACAAACTGATCGTTAGGATTCCCCGTACACGCCAGGTGCCCCAACTTCGAATCAAAGTCCTGCAACCTTACTTTCTAGATGACCATCATAATATTAATGTTTATTCCGTTGTAGAAAATATCATTAACGCGCATATTTATATATGTACATTGTATTTGAATACAATATTATTCTAATGCGAATAAATGTACGGAATAAGTAAGGAAACCGGATTTTAGATATGAAATTAATATCAAGACACATGGTTTATTAAAACCAATTAAGTGCTTAAGTGAATATATTAATTACATGGACATATGCTTTTAAAAAAACTCCTGCAATTATTCTAATTTGAATATAAATATTATATAAGGAAGCTTCAAATAGATTATATTTAGGAATATGAATAGCGATTAAATCCGATTATAAATATTCACGTTTTTAAAAATAGTTAGTCGTCGATCAATTGAGATGGATAACATCATTGTCCTCTTTCTCCTTTTTTATGTTGGTGAAATTTTATAATAAAATGAATGCATATAAAATTGATTATATATTATAGTAAAAATAAAAACAAATTATTTCATAGTAAATAAAAGCATTTTGCACTTTAAATATTTATTAAAACGTAATAAAATCAAATTTATTATTTTCACTCGTTGTTATAATTTTTTTACACTGGCAACATTTTCCATGCGTCAAATTATAACAGCAGCATTGCATCTGTCAAAACTGAAATGTGTAACCAAATGTAATCGCTCAGTGTTTTCTAATTGTTTCCCCTTCAATTGACTAATATTCAAAGTCAAAAATGAGGGCTCTCCTAGTCTTTAATAATATTAACGATTTAATATATTGGCGTTGGGATCATCTCTTTGTTAAGCATGTCTTACATCTTGCCAATGGACAGGGTCTTATTTCCACTGAAAACGTTTGTATATTCTCACATTTATTATTTGATATTATGGCTAGCTTCGATGCTCATCAAAATTAACGACATTTCAGCCAGACGGAACGGAGAAGGAATACACGGGAGAATTGAATCCCGATGTGGTTATTCAAATATTTTCACCAATAATAACATCCCAAAGGATAATGAGCTGTCAGTTTGGAAACTCATATTCATCGGTACAATGTCGAGATGGAACAAACGTCGTGTTTGATGAAGTACGTATATTGATCGATCAATTTAAATAGGAAGAAAATTGTATTATTGATTGTTATTTTAATTCTTATCTTATTACAGTATGTTGGGTATCTATTTGTGCACATCAGTAAAGAAAGCGTCTGCTGGATGCAAAGATCCATCGGTATCTGCATTACCGTCGTGAAATATTTTTGTGGCCCCGATGTCTCGTTGTAACTATAAAATGTATTTTTTATAACGCCCGTTAAAAATCTGTTCATTTTTAGAAATATTATTTTTGAATGTTATTCAGATTAAAACAAGAAAAGCCGAAAACGGGTGTCACATTGGCGTTGGCGAGCTATGAGCGATTGAGCTTACGGGATCAAGCTACTCTTGTGGGTACGTCAGAATGTATATCTGCCGGAAGTGAAGCAATGTCATCGACGCTTGCTGCTTTGCGTGCGGCTACAAGTGCATTACCACCGCATACGGCCCCTTCCATTGCCGCCGTATTCGTCAGAAATAAATTACTGACGTTATATTCCACGTAACTATCATAAATATGCAGGATATAAATAACGACGTATTTTATTTTGAAATAAATTTAATTAACATTGCAGGAGAGGAGCTGAAGATTTAACACCGGCGGATACGATGTTCTTGGGAGTTATGTGTGCGGCAGTTCAGGATAAATGGGCGCGTAAACCTCCTATTACACCGGATAGCAACTCATCAAGTCAATCGGAAGATGAATTTGATGAACAACCATGTAACATTTTTTAAACATTTTTTTATTTATACTATGCACGTCAATTTGTTTATATATTTATTTTCTTGTAGACGATGGAGAAGACAGTGGACAAACACTTTCTTGGACAGTAATGATTGGAAATGGTGCGCCACATGCTTTATATCTACATAAACTTTCAAGAAATGTTACAATGGTGTTAGCAATTGGATTGGGCGGAAATGCTGCCGGCGGTGTAGCCTCAGCGTTACACGCATTAGCTGCGACTACGCCGCCGCTTGCTCAACGAGATCCAGACGCTTTAAAATTAGCATTGGCTTCGTTGGACACTGCCATGAAAAAGGTTACAAAAGCGTTTTCCACAACTGTTATTCGGTCGTTACAAATAAATAATTCGTTTTATATCGCAGGCATTAGACGGATTAAAAAAATGCAAAAGTCAACCGGAATCTCCGCAAAGAAAGTTGCAATCTCAATGGGACGGTGTTCGGAAAAGAATCACCGATTTTCTAAAAGAAGGCACCGGACAATGGGCAAACTTAGAGGGTGCCGTGTCATCGTTGGCAGTCAGTTTGCGCACAACGTTGCATCTCGCCTGCCGTGGATTTTCTCCTCCAGATTTGCCAATTGGTCCAGTTGCCTTGCAGGCACACACCAAACTCGCACCTCTCTATCAATTTTTGAGAGTCAAAGCCATTGGAAATTTTACTCTCGGATCATATCCTTTGAATTTTAATATTACACGTTTAAAATATATTAATTGTAACACAAAGTGTTTTTTTCCAGTACATTGTATATTCCTTAACTTTCGTTTCATAAGTCTCCCGCCATGAGTAGATATGTTGAAGAATTTCCAGGTTTGGTTCACTTTTTACATATAGATCGATGCAATCATCGGATTATTGCACCGACGCTCCCTCATTATAGCAATATGCTTCCACGAAAAAAGGTAAATATTTCTGCCGAAAATGATCATGTATTTATATTTATATTTGTGACATTCAAACTATTTCTAAAATATAGATCTGGGCGATGGTCGAAAAAACTAGAGGCAATTTACAAGAAGGTCATTTGGCGACAATGTGGAAAGACGGAGCATTGCATTATGCTCATTTGGTGTGGTTCGAAGATTCATCCGGAGCTCCTCTTAAACCCCGTCCGCTCTCTTTACAAGCGCTGCGGAGCCTTCCACCGCCAAATACGCTACCTGAAGATTATTATCAGTATGTTTAGAGTATTCAAATAAATGTAATCAGATATAACGGATGATAAATTATAATATAGTATGATGTTATTTGGGTCATCCAAATGTCTAGATGTTTATAAACGTGTAGTGCCGTCTTGCTAGAAATAGACGACAAACGCGTTAATATGATCGCTTAATATTGATTGGTAGCGTTCATAGATTCTATAGTGTGCATTCGCACGCAATGGCGCTGTTAACCTATCCGGGTTCAATTCGCCAGATTAACAGTGATATCTTCTATGGTTTTGTGGACACATTGCGTCTGAAATAACGTCACCTATACGTCAGTTTGGTTGGGGGTTGTTGGATGGCCGTGACTGCAGGAAGACGTCCTTCCCATAGCCAGATCTCTTTCACTTTATCAATAAAACGATCAGTCAAGACGAGAATATTTCCATTCGGCATCTATCCACCTACATCCCATCGCCTCATATCTACATTACACTGGTGTCCGAAGTGGAAAGTACAATCCATCCATTGTGAAAACGTTACACTTGAATGACCCTATATAACATACGCACATCCACATTTTTAAAAACTCATTTTGATAATATTACTTTGATAATTTTAAACTATTTTAGTAAGGTTGCGTTATTTTTTTAGGAAATTAAAGGAGGCTTGTTTCCCTGGAGGGACAAGAAATGTTCGTTGCTGGGAATTATTAGCCGTACACATCGGCTTGCTCCCGGCCGGCACGGCTTTGGCTCATGCTAGACGATTAGCTGCGACCGTTTGTGATATCAATGCGCCACCCCATCCTGTCAATCTTCTTTGAAGCGTAATAAAAAGTAGATCGTCAAATAGATTTCTAGTAAACATACTGATCTGAAATATTACTTCGTTTTAATGTTTTTTAAATCTAATTGAAATAAATATAAATTGTTTTTTTATGTTTATATATCAATGTATAGGAAATAATGCAATTTAATTTATGAATTTATATAAAATTATATATAATTTTAAGTCTATCTAATATATATCGTTTACATTCCGTCTTTAAAATCTATAAAATGTACTTTTATTACATATCAGAAATCTTGCCATAGTTAATCATACAATATATTTTAGACTTTGGAATTGTTGCTCGTTTTTTTATGTTGTAAGAACTTTTTTGTTTGTATATTTACTAGTCATTAATTAATTCTCCTTGACATCAATGTGCCACTATTTTAAATATTAAGACTGAAAAGTTAAATCCGACATTTTTATAATTTTTACACGCTGGATATAATTTTGTGCAATAAAACGTGTGGAATTAATATTATTTTACGAGTCTTTTCCAAATATGATTTGATCGAAAGAAAATTCCCATAGGATTTGTCTAATATTTTATAAGAATCATGATAAAAACTTATCATGTTTTTGGCATTAATGATGGTGTATAGGTTTCATTTTGAAATAATATCACTTGGATGTGATAAAAATTAATTCAATTTACATGTTTTTTTGCTAAATATATATAATTTAAAATTATTTTAATACATTCCATATTACGTTAACAAGCAGCTGTATTTTATTATATTTTTTTTTAATACCTAGTCACATTTTTGCAATAAATTCGCTCGTAAAAATATTGTGTTTTTATGCTTTGACCCCCTCGGCGATGACCTGGCTATTACACGAACATTTCCAAACTGAGGTTATCTTTTAAATTAAATTCTTTGATAGTACACCTTGACCGATGGACATTTCAAACATTATCATTCAGAAGTGCGTTCAAAGGTATACACTAATTGTTGAATAAATACAACTTATTTGGCGTGCTTATTTAACGCCGACGTTTACAACCGCGGATGTTTTATTTCAAATTTAAGTGAATGCCGTAATATTGTTATTTGAATTATGCGATTCTCATTTTTTAATGCTGAATATGTGTATTGTTTCGACGATCAAAATTTTATTATCTCATTAGCGACAATCCGCAGATTTTTCTGATGAAACCATTGATGCGAGAGCGAGAATTGGATTCCTTCTGAAAAATACAAAATCATCTAATGAATGGCATTTCTTAGAATGAACAGGGAAAATTATTAATTTGCAATGGTTTACCTCTTTATTCTCTGAATATCAGTAGAACTTGAATCAATCGATTCTCAGTATTTATTCAAAATATTCTCTTCATATTTATGATTCATATTTCTTCATATTTATAATTCTTCATATTTCTTATCTTGAAGCCATCGTCCGTTTGTCTAAATAAAGACAAATTCAAATGATGTTAATTTTCTATTAAATACTTGCAGATTTATGTAACTTTAAATCGGTCATCTCTCGGTGTGATCTTTTTATGATACTTTCTTTTATAAATTACATAAGTGATTTAGAAATAAATGGATTCTATGTGTGTTGAAAAGCATCGTTCGAAATAAATGACAATCAGACGTATAGGAGAGATCGTAATGGTCAGTTTGTTTGGTCCCGCGTGTTTATCGGCCATTTTGTTCAGTCATAGTAAATTCTTCCGATGAAGAGGTCATCGCGCGCTCCCCTCAGATATTTTTGGATTCTGGGGTGTAGTGACACCCACGTCCCGTCACGATAGTCTTCGGTATGAGCATTCTGGGCGCTCATCTTGCACACAACTTCTTGTGACCAAGTTTTTCCGACACAATATCAAAAAGGAAGCGGTGTGAAATGTCAGGAAATTCTTCGTGAAGGTAGTCAAGCGTCACACGGCGATCTTTTCGCACTTGTTCTTCAATTTTTTGCACATTTTTATCAGAAATCACTGATGGTCTCCCGCTCCTTGCTTCCTCGCCGTTGTCGGTCCGGTGGTGACAAGCAGGGGATGGGTTGTAAGGAGCCGTCGAAGAGCTTCTGTGATCGTACAGATCATAGAAGGCCCCAGGTACGCATTTATCACTGAAAATGCCGAAAAAAGCCCTAAAAGTGGAGGGAGTGATCTGCGTGGCCAACCAGTCCGCTTTTCGGACCGCTGTTACAGATTGGATCGGAACGGATCTCCGCATGGACACTCCGAGATCGGAGAAAGTTTGAGCCTGAAAAGCGAAGCCCTAAATCACCCGTGCCCTGTGAGAAATTGGGTCGTCCAGTAATCTCGAATCATGATCGTTTATCAATATTCAAAAGTCAGCCGTAAAAGAGGGATTAGACAACTTAGCATATATTACAAAAACGAGCTGATTCAATCAGTTTTAATTCATGTTAAGTACAATGGTCAAGTAAAATAAAAACCATGTGCAATTCTCATCCGAGTTGATGTTTTGCGTTTTGCGCCCCAAGTCTAGTTGCGCCCGTGGCGGGCGCCTTCTTTGCCACCCACTTGTTACGGCCCTGGTTAAGACGACAGTCTTTCTATTCGACGCCCGTCCACTTCCATTCCCACCGCTTCTCTGCATAACGACCCGAGAACAGAACGAATCCGCCCCGAGATCGCCACCGCTCCACCACGCAACATTGGTGTCAGAAGTTAGACCGGCGCACTTCTGGCAAACAAACTTAAACATCAGCGGACTTAGAGCGAGTCGAAAAAAGCTACTTAATGAAGTGAACAACTGTTTCTTGTTTTACGATGCATCGATCTGAGCAGAAATGGCGCATGAAAGGCGGAAACAGATATAAACTGCTAAGAACGCAAAATATAAGCGTAATTCGGATAATAATAGTTCTAGCAGGCACACTTCCCATGGACGTCCTCGCCATGGAAAGGAAGCGCAGATATAAGAACAACACAGGAAAAGAAGAAGCCCGAGAAGAGGCAATCCAACAATGGTAGAATCGCCGAGATACCGTAAGCAAGAGAAGGTGGATCTACCAATTGATCCCAGCTTTACAAAAATGGATCTCGCACCGCAAAAATGGGAGTGCGTGATGATCTCTCCATCGGAAGAATTTACTGTGACTAAACAAAATGGCCGACAAACACGCGGGACCAAACAAACTGAATTACTCGCACGGTGCGCCATCTTCGAAACAAATAATTTCCCCTGTCCTCATGAGCCCTTGTAACCCAAATTTCTAGATCACCCTCGTAATTTATTGGTTGACCAATTGAGATAAATTATGATATCTGAACATCATTTTTTTAAAAAATTGAATGATGTTTTAAAAATGTGGCGAACCCCTGATTTATGATCTTTGATTAGGGTCATCGTTGCAATCGATTAGTTTCTTATTCGTGTTGTGCGAAGATGGACGCTGACATGGAAGATCCTTCAGGGGTCAAGAAGCATGTCTGCGAACACGAATCAGACCCGCACATCAGCCCGATATCGTGCTTCTTCTTTTGCTGGATGATTCCCCTTTTCTGGAAGGGAAGAAAGCGCGACCTCAGCACCTCGGATCTCGGAAAAGCTTTCGAATCGGATCTATCCGAGCCACTTGGGAACGAGCTAGAATCGTGAGTAAAGCACATAAATAAAAACAAATAAAATCGATCGTCGGATATGAAATAGGAAAAATAGTGTGTTTACAAAATTACCATGCATATTTCGTTATATAAAATTCATAAATTATGAAACCAGTTGTTTGGCACTGGTTAAGGCTGGCCATCGATCTAAGCTAAATTTTTGCAAAATGCTTTCATGACGCTATGCTAAATATGACAATGTGATTTTTTTTGGTAAAAATATTCGAAAAACGTGTTGCCGAAGAAAGAACAACTATTTAAATAAAAGTTGACGCAATTGTAATATGAAAGATGACAGTTCAAACTTCAATATACACGTTGGATGCTTAATTTTTTTTCACGAATTCTAATATATCCAATGCTGAAATAATAAATTTACGCCTTGAAAATCCATTCGCATCGAAAAAAAAAGCAGTATGAAAGCATAAAAACAGATTTAATATTAGGTTATCCCGAAAGAAATCCATTTTCATTCATGTCAAATCTTTATTTTATTTAAGTTTTCTATCCTCTTCTTATAAAAATTAAATTGATGATGATTTTTGATTTCATCTACGTTTTATTTTTTTTGTCTTAAAAAGCTCTAAATATCGAAATAACAAATAACCAAACGCTTATCGAATTTCTGGATTTAATTGTTGTAAGTGCTGTGAATGAGTTTGACTTAATGAGTTACATGGGTTTCAAAGCCTAAAATAATATGTATATTTTCTTCAATTTTTTAAAAATACGATAAAACAAGTATTTTATTCAAACTTTAGAGCGTATAAAAGAGCAACATTTAAACAACATTTTATAAAATTCTCATTTAAAAATGCTGGAAATTCAGCCGTTCAGACTTAATTTTCGGAGACGCACGCGATTTGGACATCAAAATTTAGGAGGCCTCAAAGAGTTTTTGATTTATCGCGTAATTCAAGTGATTTTAAAATATACGATCTCTACCGTGGTTGAAATACCAACCGTCGCTTGATAAATTAAGCCTTTCTCTGTGTCCTTGTGCCGCGTAATAGTGAAATATTTATAGGAAACCGTGCTTCTAGGGGCCTCAAACTTAAATTATCCCAAGGGCCTGATTATACTATTGATTGACGATGATTCAATTAAATATCACAGTATATTTTCATCATAATTTGAAGAGTTGCTCTGTAAAATAAGATTTATGATCGGTGGGGTATTTAGCACTTGAGAGGCCCTTGGCGCAATTTAAGTTTGAAGCCCCTCTGGACCCATTTAGTTTTTCAGTCTAAGGCAAGGAATTTTAAAAGAAGAGTAATACATTTATTGAATTCCTAGAATTACGCGGTAGGTCAAAAACTCTTTGGGGCCCTTTAAAATTTATGAGGCCCCTTCAATTTTTGAGGCTCGAAATTCGCACCTATAAGTAAATCCGTCACTGGGGTACTGCTTTATAACAATTACAAATGTTGTTTATTCTTAGTTTTTACATACCTGGTTCTTCTAGATATCGCAAGTACGAAATGTTATTTATTTTTACAACATTTTATTCTTTTTAACCTTATTTATTGCATTTTCAATATGAAACATCTAAGATTCTCCTATAGTGTGAACCAAAATCTAGTTAGAGTAGATAAAGCTTTACAATGGTCACTTCTGACACCATTGTATTGTATTGTATGTATTGTATTCTCACGGATTTAAGTTTGAGGCCCCCTGGAATCTTTGGTTCATTCATGTGTTTAATTCGTTTGATATTTAACAAGCGACCATAAAAATGCATATTAGGTCTAAGTTAATAAATTCAAACTAGTCAATCTGTCAAACGAGTCGTTCGATTTAAAAGCAACACGCATGCGCACACGAAATTGGAACCAAAATATTTTTTCTCCAATTATCGACAAAACAGTTAAAATAATGACCATTGTTAATTTAATCGATCGTCCATTACGGCCCGATTTAATTGCATTTAGGCGCCCCAAACGCATTTATTAAACGGTGTACAAATAATCCAAAATATATTAGCGCAAAAGGCGCGCGCCTCAGGCCTCAAAAATTCATGGGGCCTCATATATTTTAGAAGGCCTCAAAAAGTTTTTGACCCACCGCTTAATTCGTAAGGTATACAAGAAATTGCTAAAGAACATGTTTGAAATATCGAGGCACACATCGAGGGCCGGTTGTCAAAATTTGTCCCAGATTAAAGAACGAAATGGATCCAGGGGGCCTCAAACTTAAGCTGCGCCAAGGGCCTCTCAAGCGCTAAATCCGCCACTGGACAACGGATTTATTGCATATTTAATACTGTAAGAATGCAACTTATTATATATTGCCAGGTATAAAACCCTGTATGGAATGTTTTTTAAAGTAATTCGATATGTTCCAACAAGTTAAAATACTTTGACCCGGCCGAGGCCGGTTTTGGGACGTTGCCCTGCCTGATTTCACCAAACAGTCCCTTACTCTTGCACACTTAAGAAACATGCAAATTAATAGCAATGTCATGGCCGGTTTAATATGAGCATCTTAATACATTTTATCAAATTGTCCCAAGCTCGTTAGATCCGCAGTTTTGAAAATTTTAGCGATGCAATTTTCTTCAAAGTATTAAACTTAGAGGCCCAATGATTGCTGCAGTGCTCAAGGATGTAGTTAAATGATTATGTCACTGTTATTAAAACCTTATTCGACTGAGATTAACTGGTTTCTATATTATGATTTTGCTCATTTATGCCATATTTATTTGTGTTTTTACGCCAGAGAATATAATTTATGATCAATGGATCGTCTCCTCTATGTCTGTCATAAGACATTGGAAGCATTTGTCTATTTATTTTATTAATTTACACCAATTAGCGAAGAGTTACTATTTTTTCGAGGCACGTCCGTGAAGTAGTTAATATGTTATTTATAGTAGAATGTATTCTATTGAATATATCAATGCAGTGAGTTTGAATTTATCCTTTTAGTGCCAACAAAAAAAAAATTGCACCTAAGTCAAAGGCCCTTGGCGCAATTTAAGTTTGAGGCCCTCCGGATCCATTTGGTTTTTTAATCTGGGACAAATTCTGTCATTCGGCCCTCAATACAAGTTTTTTAATTGAAGGTTGGTATTTCAACCACGATTTTTGGAAGGATGAGCATACATTTTTTAAATCCCTTGAATTACGCTATGAGCAAAAAAAATCATGAGGCCCTTTGAATTCGAGACGCGCGCCTATAGATAAATCCGCCACTGATCAGTGGTGGTGTCAGAAGTGACCATTGTAAGGCTTTATCTACTCTAACTATATTTTGGTTCATGTTACATATGTATAATGATAGATGTCTAATATGCAATAAATAAGGTTAATAATAAATAATAAAAACGATAAAATGTTGTAAAAATAAATAGTTGCAATATATAGAAGAACCAGGCATGTAAAAACTAAGAATAAACAACATTTGTAATCATTATAAACCACGTGGCGGATTTACTTATAAGCGTGAATCTCGAGACTCAAAAATTTAAGGGGCCTCATAAATTTTAGGAGGCCTCAAAAAGTTTTTGAACTACCGAGTAATTCTAAGGATTCAGGAAATGTATGCTCTTCCTTTGAAATTCATTGTCTTGCTGAAAAACTAAATGGGTTTTAGTGGGCTTCAAACTTGAACTGCGCCAAGGGCCTCTCAAATGCCAAATTCGCCTTTGTATTAAACAATTATTAATATCATCCAAATAAAATTGCAGCCACATATCCATCCATCCAGGACACCCAAATTCTTATTTTTGTTCATCCCAGTAAATTAATATTAAATTAAGATATTATTTTTGTAAATGCCTTGTTTTATAGGGTTATTTTTGCTAAACTTCATTCTCTATTCAGGTCATTGATATTATGAGGGTAGGCTAAAAATGAATACAGGCATGCTTATAGAGTGTGAACAAAAACAAATAGTAAAATCGGACAAACAGTACGTTAAAGTACAATCCTTAAGTTTTAAAATCATATATTTATTTTTTTAGTTTTTTCATTCCATCACTGAAATTTTCTATTGACTTTTCTCGAGTCCAGGACTTGATAGCTGCTTTCACTTCATCATCCAAGTTGTACTGATTACTTTTGAGGCCTCGCTTGAGTAGAGGAAAAAAATTAAAATCGCAAGGCGTTAGATTGGGGAAATAACTTTTTCAGTAGGTTAAAAATTCTTATATAACAGTTCTATGAATTATATGAGTTATCTCGCGATGCTGATTGTAAGACGCCATCGCACACGCGACGATATATCGTCGTTGATATTTTTTCAGCAATATCGACAACGATGATACATCGACGTCTGGCATTAAGAGGGTTAATACATATTATTTTAATATAATCAATTTAAAAATAAATATTTGTTATCATATTATACATTTTCAGATACTGGTTTAAAGAAATAGAAAGAGTCGAACGCAGAGGAAAAGGTGAAAAACCACAACTGCTCCGAGTTTTATTTTCGGCTTTCATATGGGGATATTTAATCGACGGTTTTTTACTATTTATACAATTGATGATCTGCAAGTACGTATAATAATTAAAAATATTTAATACGAATCTGTAAATATTAATAATTAAACGATCATATGATCAAATTTAATTTGTGAGGTTATGTTGAAATATGATAAGTTTGACGTTTACATGTTTTTATAACCAAAAACATTTTTTGGCCATAAAAAACATCGATGACGCCATTGTCAAGCGTGTGAATGCTACGTTGAGCAAAACGGAAATTCCGTGCCGCATAAAAAAAATGAATTAAATACGGCAATTGTTTTTGAGTGTTGAACGAATAATTTTTAGCATTTAATTTGCAACATCGTCGCTGATAAATTCAAATGATTAATGTCGATTAGGCCTTTCCAGCCCGTTCTTTTAGCTCTGGTGATTAGTGAATTTTCACCGGGTAATCCTTCGTTCCCCCAGAAAGTGTCGTTTTATGCCGGAGGACTCGTGGGACTGTCTTTAGTGTCCGTAATCATCAATCATCATACGAATCTCCGTCAGCAACAGAGAGGAATGAGAATACGCGTGGCCTGCTGTTCACTTTTATACAGAAAGGTATATATACCTCATACCTTTGATCGCATGATTTTAGCTTTTTGATTATGAACATTGCGTTTATAGCTACTCCGCTTAAGTTCAGCGGCCATCAGCCAGACGACGGCCGGTCAGCTGGTGAACATCATGTCGAACGATGTAAATCGATTCGACGTGGTCCTGGTCTTCCTGCATTGTTTATGGATTTTGCCCTTCCAAATTGCTCTTATATGCTATCTTTTGTATCAGCAAGTTGGACTGTCCGCAGTCGTCGGAGTGACAAGCATCACGATACAAACGTTGCCTGTGCAAAGTAAGACATGGACAATTCTCAATATACCGGGCAACTTGTCGCTTTAGATTAATAATGCTTTAAAAAAGCCCCCTGGAGTATCACCAAAGCTATATATTATAGTTGCTTTAGATGTCGAAATCACTATTTTATCAATAGCATTTTTTTTACTTATGTATCTCTTATTTGAGTGATAAATAATTTTATTTCATTATAATGAGACTGGTTCTATAAGTACTTAAAAGTTTTCGAGTGATTTATTTTGATAGTGATATTATAAGGCGCATTCAGAAAGTAAGTGTACTAGATTTTTATATATATTTAAAAATATATATATCTGGAAAAAAAATTACAGGACTATGTTGATACACTTGTTGAATATTTTCCCACACAATCCTCATCCCGTTCAATCGATGTGGTGAGCCTTGACACAAACTTCTTTGTATATGTGCTAACTCTCTTGCTATCTCTTTCTTCTACTTCAGAACCTCTTTCTGCATCGGTTTAAAATTTAATTCCATTTATGTGTGTCTTTAGAGAGATGGAAAGATGATGCTTTTTTGATACCAAAACACTGAGGCCATGATATTTGAATTTTTTGGCAAATGGCGAATTGATGTAAACGACTGTCTTTTGACTCAGGCGTGCGATGCCTGAGTTCATAAAATCAAAAGCTCATAAAATCTTCTCGTTATGATCATAGTACACTTACTTTCTGAATTTGTCTCATAAATTTTAAACCTTTCTTAAGACGACTTACCCAGTTTATTGAGAAACGCCCACGTAATAAACGCGCCATGATTAATTTAAATGTTGATATCTTTCTGAAATGCACTTTTTTATAGGTTACTTGACGAAATGGTCTTCTAAATTGCGTCTCAAAATAGCTAAAAGAACCGATGAACGAGTTCGATTGATGAATGAAATCATAGGCGGTATCCAAGTGATCAAAATGTACGCCTGGGAAAAGCCTTTTGAAAAGATAATTTCTTCAGCTAGGGCGCATGAACTCACCGCTGTAACTTACCAATCCTTCATAAAAGGGATCTATATGGGATTTGTGGTCTTCACCGAAAGAGCGTCCTTGTATATAACGCTCTTAGCTTATTCGTTTTTGGGTCATCCGATCTCTGCATCAGCCGTAAGACCTATTTCTTACAAATCATAAATGTATTTAAGCAATTCAAATCTGACCAAACAATATTTTAGGTGTTCTCTTTGGCACAATTCTTCAATAAATTGCAAGAAACTTTAGCTTTCAATTACCAAAACGCAATGTCAATGGGAGCTGAATGTCTGGTGACGGTGCGAAGGATTCAGGAGTTCCTTTTGTTGGAGGAAGGGGATAACGATAAAAAAATCAAAGATGACAAAAACCAAGAAAAAACAATGCCTTATAATTTTGAAAACTTAGGTAACCATTGATAAATAATTGATCATTTTTTTAAAACCGAAAAGGGATTTCATTTATCATATTTTTAAAAAAGGCTTCACCCCGGATTGCATCAACAACGACACAATGAAAGAAACTACACAATACGAAGATGAGGATCTTGTCCAATTGGAGGACGTTAATGCTTCCTGGATGCCAAATCAAAGCACGTTATCCAATTTAAACATCAACGTTGGAAAGGGAAAGCTTTGCGCCATCATCGGTTCGGTTGGGGCGGGCAAAGTGGGTTTCATTTAAAATCTAATGAGACAATATTTAATACATTTTTTTAAATTTATCTATTTATAAATCATTAAAGAGTTCAATTCTGCATCTGCTTCTGAAAGAACTACCCGTCAACAGTGGGTCTGTCAGAATAAACGGGACCATATCCTATGCCAGTCAAGAGCCATGGTTGTTTGTGGACACCATCAGGAACAATATAATATTTGGACAGTCTTATGATAAAAGCAGATATCAAAAAGTAAATTCAGATCTGCGAAATGTAACCAATCGGTCACCAAAATTGGTGTTCATATCTGATGTTTAAATTTGCAGGTGGTGCGAGTCTGCGCACTGGAGAAAGATTTTGAACAGTTCCCCAGCAGGGATAAGACTCTTGTCGGGGAAAGAGGAGTTTCACTATCCGGCGGACAACGCGCCAGGATCAATCTTGCCAGAGCCGTCTACCGAAAAGTATTATGAACATGTATTTATGATCAAAATTATTAATACTATTATTTATCAATCGACGTTGTCGTGGACAGTTTTAAATCTATTAGAACCTGTTTTTAAATGACCGTGAATTATGCTATTTAATTACATGGGGACTTTATTATTTATGTGCCCATGCTAAGCTTATTATTGAGCAATTAAAACCACTACGTAAAGGATCGTGCACATTACCACTTTGGCCACAAAAGCATAGTCGATAACCATTTTTTTAAAAATATTTTGTTAATTTTTTAGGCGGATATCTATTTGTTAGACGATCCATTATCAGCCGTCGATACCCATGTTGGACGCCATTTGTTCGATCAGTGCATCGAAGGCTTCCTGGGCAATAAAACAAGGATTTTGGTCACGCATCAGCTTCACTATCTCAAAATGGCCGATCTCATCGTTATTCTTCAAAATGTAAGCTAATTTAATTTAATCATAATCATCACATAATCAAAAACAATTCGCTTTATGATTATGGCATCCTCCATTATAAACGCTCACCTCACGAGATTGTGTATATGATCGTGTAAAGGCAGAATAAATGTATAGAGAGAGAAAGAGATCCCGACTGCGAGACTCTGATAGGCGAGAGGCCCCTTTCTTCTTAAGCGTGATTGAATCGATTCATTTAAAAGAACATTTTTTAAACAACGTTTTTTGTTATCTTTGTTATCCCTGCACACTTCCATTGCATGTCTTTGCGGAAGCCGCAGAAAAATATTGTTATTATTCCCACAACCAGTTACTAGTCCGACCGCTTAATCGCAAGATTACCTACAGATATATACACTTACCAGAAAAACCCCGTTATTATATTGTACTCACTTCTGACACCAATGTTGCGTGGTGGAACGAGTGAAATGTCCGCGCTCGCAGTCCACGGTACGAGTCCTGTTCTGCTCTCGGGTCGTTATGCAGGCCAAGCGGTGGGATGAAGGTGGACGGGCGTTGAAAAGAAAAACTCTTGTCTTAACTTAATTCTGTGTTGATGACGAACGAGGGAGATCTGGTCGCGGGAAGAACGCCTCTCCGCAGCCAAGGCTATCTGACGACTCCTTGCGACCCCCACCTCCTGCGCTCTACTACGGGACCGACAATGGTGCACGCGCAAGAAGCGCCACAGAATATGTCACTGTTAAATTGACACATTGCGTTTAAAGAGAGACGAAAGATGTCGCTTTTAATCTGACGAATTAAATCTGCATAAATTAACAGCGTCATTGCGTGGGGATGATATTTCACTCACACTACAGGATATTAGCACTAGACTTTCAGGTTCTGGTCTGAGCTTTAGATTATACGCAAAATCTATAATCCCCACGTGTCGTCGACCGTTTTGTTTAGTTACAGTACATGTTTCCGATGGATAGGTCGTCACGCGTTCTCGCAACCTCTCCATCGGAAGAATTTTCTCATACTAGACAAATTTGTTGCTATTTAAACACATCTATATTGCTGTCCTACTTTACCGAAGGCTTTTTCGTGGTCGATAAACATTAAACGGAATATATGTACCGCATCAATTTATGTTGAAATCGCTTCTGTGATTTACATGTTCTGCTGGTTAGTAAAAATCAACTTCAAAATAAATGTTTCAGGGATGCATTGAGGGTCTTGGTACTTATGACGAACTGGCGTCAACTGGAAAAGACTTTTCAAATTTACTAGTCGAACTTCAAGAATCCAAAGATGGGACAGAAGGCGAGACCGCAAACAAGAAGATGTTGAAAAAAGAGCCCACCTTAAAACTTGTACGTTTTAATACAATCTGAACGATTTCATATTAGGATCGCACGTTGATGTAGTTTTGAATTGTTTCAGATATCCGTCAAGAATGAATTCGAAGACGAAGACGAACTTGACGACGAGCTGGAAGTACACGAAGATACGGGATCTGGCAAGATTAAAATGGATATGTATTGGAAATATTGGGCAGCCGGTCGCAATAATGCCTTGGTCATTTTTATGATTTTCGCCATGATATTTGGACAGTTCACAGCGACGGCTTCGGATTATTGGGTCACGTTTTGGTATCTATCTGTTTTTGTCCGAGTTGCCAAAAATCAGCTGCGCGGATTGGGAATGAGTCTTTGTATTTTGTAGGTCCAATCAGCAAAGTAAGATGTCAGCGTTGAACGCAACGCCAATCTACGAGACTTCTTCGCATGTCAGTGAATTTAATCGCACTGAGGTTTTAAGCTCGCCTTCAAACCTCAACGATACGTTCAACATCAAAGACAAAGTTGGTCCTTTAACGACTCTAGAATACCTTTATGTATACACTGGTTTGATTCTGGCTTGTGTCTTCTTCATAACAGCCAGATCTTTCTTGTTCTTCATTGCGTGTATGAAATCTTCCAAAGGCTTGCACGACCAAATGTTCCATAAAATTTTAAGAGCAAAAATGCTATTTTTCGACACGAACCCTTCTGGTAAATATTTTTGCTTATGCTCCAATCCCGATGCCAATCGAATATCGGATCCATTATAAATATTTTTACAGGCAGGATCTTGAACAGATTTTCTAAGGACGTGGGAGCAGTGGACGAATTGCTTCCACGCGCTATGATAGACGTTGTCCAAATTTCGCTAGTGTTTTGCAGCATCATGGTCCTCGTCAGCGTTTCAAACCCTTGGCTGGTGCTGTTGATTGCCATCGTCCTGGTGCTTTTTTATATCACTCTCAGTTTTTACCTTAGAACAGCACAAAATGTAAAAAGAATAGAAAGTACCAGTAAGTATACTTTTGACATTGCTTTATATCACCTCATGACGGTATCTCCTTTTGGGCTAAATGGCTTAGAACCGAATGAAAAAAAGCGTTTTGATAATTTAAAAAAATCAGCATTAAATTACATATGAGATAAAATTACAAGGCTATGTATAAATACGAATACCGTAAACAATGATCATATTTTGTTACAAGATAAATATTTATTATGCATTCTTATTCTTCCATGAGTGTAAGACAGGCAATGGATATTATATTTAAAAAAAAAAAAATATTGATATAAAGTTAATTGTCGAGGCGTGGCCTCACGTGCGGGTGATGCTGTGTATTGAATATGCTGTCTCACTTTTAAGCATACATAACATTTTTTTATAAATCTGTTGATATGAAAAACGTATATGTATTCTATAGTTATAGTTGAAGTACCTTTTTTTTCAAAAAAATTGCATTCTGATAAAAGACTATTCTTTTGAATTTTTTTCTTCTTTCAACAAATATTTTGACTGTCAAAAATCATCTGCTCTTTTAATTAATAATCAATTTTATTAAAACATATTTTAATTTACTAGTTCTGTATTCCTTTAAAAAAATTTTTTTTGACCTATTCTATACATTTAAAAAATTATTTCTGTGATCTGTCGTATTTTTGTCCCGTATACGTCCCTATACCATTCATCTGATTGCGATGAAACTTTAGTGAGTTATTGTGTGCATGCCTATGAACGTTATAGAATTAATGTAAGCATTGTTTATGTACGTAATTTGTTTTGCGAAACGTTTTACGGATGTACCATGTTGGCGGGAAAGGAAAAGAAGAATGCATGCGTAATACAGCGATTGAGCTTCGCTCACGGGAGAGAGGGAGCCAGTCGGTCAGATTGAAAAAATCTTTCACAATATGAATACTGTTTTTGGTTAATCTTATTAGCCTTCTTCTTAGCATTTAATTATGAACAGTTCGTTTATTTTTCAGCTCGAAGTCCTGTATTTTCTCATCTTTCGGCCACAATGACTGGAATCATCACTATCAGGGCTTTCAACTCACAAAAAAGACTCACAAAGGAATTCGATCTGCGTCAGGTGATATTTTATTAATCGAATTACTATGTACAAAATTGCGTTTATTAAATTTGGAGCATCAAATTGGATCGGAGGCATTGTAGTGTCCTTCCTGAAGGCGAGAAAGGAAATTTCGACAAGGCGTCTCGTCTTGAGAAAGGCCAATACAGTGTATTCGAAAAGTCGACGAAGCCTCGAGACGAACGAGAATATCACCAAATTAACATGCAATAGAGATGAAATTGTTCGATGAATCTGGACCATATTATTATTTTTAATATTTGCAGGATTGTCATACTCCAGCATGGTATAACTACATCGCTTGCAGTTGTACGCTTGGATTTTGGCTGGACATCATTTGCGTAATATTCTTGACTGTCGTATGCTTCTCCTTTATATTTATAGATGGAGGTAAATTCTTCAAAACGAAATGACTCAAAACAGCCCAATATAATTAATCGAATTGGTTCAATATATTTTTTAACGAATTTTCGCCAGGGAATGCATCATCTGGAAATGTTGGCTTGGCAATTTCTCAGACTTTGATATTGATGGGGATGCTGCAGTTTGGTATTCGACAAACGACTGAGGTCATCGCACAAATGACCAGCGTTGAACGTATTATCCAATATACCAACTTGGAGGAAGAAGCTGGTTTAGACAAAGGAGGTAAAATATAAATACATTGCATATACATATTAGTGACTAACATAATCCTATCAAAGAGCACCGGCTATCAACACCACATTCCACTATTGCGTGGGACGGGTGTGCTCGTGGGGGCAAAATATCTTTATTCAATTCAAGAAGAGGTTACAGCCACGAGATTACAAACAAGCCTGCAGAAAGAATACATCTTCCCGCAGCCAAGGTCGTTTGTCAAATATTTTCTCTTGCTTCCTGCATGAATCGATGAGTGCGCATGCATTGAACCTACAGATACATGTCGCTGTTAAACGGGTGCAATGCATCCACAGGACAACAGAGAGATGTCGCTGTTAATCCGGGGAATTGCATCAAGGTTACCATTTTGTCCACGCAACATTACCATTTACTGTCTGCCATGTCGAGACATTTGGCCTCTTTATCCATTTTATTAACCAATTCTAAGACGAGTTTAAGACGGCTCATTGAACTATTCAGTGACATTCATTTAAGACAGAGCTTGATCATGGATCTCGCTGATAGTGGTTCGTTATTTTTTTTTTATATTTTGACATTTTGTGAATCCAAACTAGTATATTGGCTCCTCTTCAGAACGATGTCTAATCGAGAGGTCATGGACATGTACGGCGAAGCATTAATCACCAGGTTCATCCGAACCCACTGTCTACATTAAGCAGGTAATTTGGCGCCGACTCACAGAGTAGACCCATTGGAATACCTCGTATACGTTGGAATAGATAGGTAGACATTTGGATAGCCGGGAAACACGGTCAGCTGTGCTACCACCTTACCCAGGCACTCACTGGACTGCTTTGGTAACTACCTGCACATGATTCAAAATGAAGCCGGTCCGGAATGTCACCACTGCGGAGCGGAGCTGGATAATGCCGCGGACATTCTATTCGACTGCCCGGCTTGGAGCACAGAGAGGGACACAATGCGAGAGGAGCTTGAAGTCAATACACTCACTCCCAGCAACATGGTACCTACGATGCTAACCAATGCCAAGGCATGGAACGCATTGTCCGGAACGACTGAGACGTCTGACATGCACCAAAGCATCCTCCTCAACCCATGAGCGATAAAACCCAGCGGGCCACTTAAGGGATCCCGAGGAAGATACCGAAGAAACCCAGAAATAAAAGAACCGCAAAGAATTCGCTATAACATGAGACCCTAGAGGAATACATACCCCGGTAGAACCGGAGTAGGGGTTTAGTGAGTCTAACGGTATAGTAGTCTAACCTCACACTACGCCAGAATGGCGGTGTCTTTCTGAAAATTCTCCTCCTTAAAAAAAAAAGATAGGTAGACATAGACGCCACACGTCTGAGTCTGGACAATTAAAGGGAGGAGGCGTAAGATAGACGGAAATGCGCTGTTGGTGGCCAGGGTTCTTATATAGGGCTGTGTGAGCCACCAATGTATATAAAATAGTATCGATCACCTTATTAAATTCTGAGCCTATCAAACTTCTTTCTGTGAGGTTGGATTTCAGGTATTTATGCTCCCGGTCTCCCTGAAATCGTCTAACTATTTACACATGCGGAGTTCAAGTTTCCAATATTCATATTCGATACCATCACACGCTTAATTTTCTTATAACTGATATTCAAGGGGAAAACGTTCCCCTGTCTAGCTCCCATCGTTACCTATAAAATCCCCCCCCCCTCTGTTTATTTGGAAGTCGGGAGACAATTTTTAAAAAGCGCGTTTTAAAGTTAACGCTTTCCTCAGTCTAACCCAGTAGGTTGGAACGCGCTGCAGTGCAGCAGGAAAAAATTGAATGCATTACTTGTGGAACGCACCTTGTATGTGTATGGTCTCATTGTTATAACCTGGTAGAATTTGGGTGTTAGAAGCACTCAGGAAGTGATGATATTATGGGGAAATAGGGGTGGTAATCAATAGGACTATGAGCACGATTGAAGAAGGCAGTTTTAAAATCAAAGAAAACCTAAGGGATGAACTTTTCCACTGGTGTAAGCATGTACGCTCACATATGTGAACTGAAAATTCATCGACTGGGTTAAGCATTGTGAGGGACGGATTTGTAAGTTGGGATGCAGGACGCTTTTAGGTGTTCGAGAAGCCACTTCAAAAGTCATTTTCAACGTGTTAATAAATGTAGTCTTCTTCCGACGCCCGAGCGAGAGCATCTCTGCACACGGGGACAACACAAATTTACAAATTTCCCACATTCCCTATCGAGAAAGCGCCCTTCGACACGTTCATCCAGGTGGCACGCTGTGTGGGCGTTCTAAATTAAACCCTGATCTTCAATATTAAGCGAACGAAGAGGTGAATGTATGACACAGACGAATTGGATTTAACACCTCCCTGTGAATGGATATTGAAAAGGCTCTAGTTCTGGAGTGGACTATTTGTGGCTGCAATATGATGATGATGTTAATAAAAACATTATTTTATTTAAGATCGAGAGACTCCTGCTAATTGGCCAGACGAGGGAAGAATTGAATTTGTAAAAACAAATTTAAAATATTCACCAACAGCCCCTCATGTGCTGAAAAATCTCAACTTTTGCGTGGAAAGCGGTTGGAAGGTATTTTAAAAAATATATAGATTTGATTTTTTTAACGCAATCAATATTGTTAATCTAAGGTAAATATTATCTGTTTAGGTCGGTATAATTGGTCGTACGGGAGCAGGAAAATCGTCTTTGATATCAGCCCTTTTCCGACTGGCTGACATAGAAGGTTCAATACGAATCGACGAAATCGACACAAAAGATATTATATTACAGGTGTGTATATAATCATCATCATCGACCAATTGCATAATTAATGCCTTTTAAATATCCAACATCAAGGAAAAGAACCATGATCGTTTAATTAATTCATACATGATTTATAGATTTTTTTTGGGGGTAATGGGGGATAAAAATGGATCGATAGTGAAATCACATGTGATAAAAAGTTGATTTAAAATTGATCAATACATGAGTAATGAAATTCCGATCATCGTTTTCGAAATGTAGAACAACACACCTGTGGAAAATGTTTTGGCGTTTTCTAAAAATGTAAATAACTTCTGATTCTGCATATTTTCTAGGATATAAGGTCAAATATTTCAATCATACCGCAAGAACCGGTTCTTTTCTGCGCCACAATTCGCTATAACTTGGATCCTTTAAATAAATACGATGACGCCTCTCTTTGGTCCGCATTGGAAGCTGTGAGTATACGATTGAGATTTGTGTTTTAAATGCATTTGCATTGAAATTATTTTTATCCTCAGGTTGAATTGAAAGAGGGAATACCGTCGTTGGAGTATCCCGTGACGGAAGGAGGAAGCAACCTTAGCTTGGGTCAAAGGCAGCTAATTTGTTTAGCCAGAGCTATTTTAAGCAACAACAGGATACTCGTGCTGGACGAAGCCACTGCTAACGTCGATCCACAGTCAGTAATACAGTCGACCCTCCTATAGCGTCCATTTATTTTGCGGCGTCATTTATGCAAGCAATGAGCGTTTAATCACTTGCATTGTTTAACAAACTAAATATGTATGGGTTACTAATTTTATATAGGGTGGTCCCTATCTTGACGCTATAGAAGGGTTGACTGTATATATTTTATAATCGAAATTAAATAATCATGAATGATCGTCATGGTGCTTACGGCCGATGTTCGTTGTTCCAGGACGGATTTCTTCATTCAAAAGACGATCAGGGAGAAGTTCGCTCACTGCACCGTGCTGACGATAGCCCATAGATTGAACACGATCATGGATTCAGATCGAGTCCTCGTCATGGACGCCGGAAAAGCGGTGGAATTCGACCATCCTCATCTGCTGCTGAGGAACAGCGACGGATACCTGTACAAGATGGTCATGGAAACTGGATCCAAAATGGCTGCCAACCTGATGAACGTCGCCATGAACGCTTACATCAACGCGGCGGAGGTCGAAGATCCGAGGAGCGACGACGGCGAAGAAAAACTCGACGAAGATTCAGAAAAATCGGTGCACGAATCAAACGAGGCGGACTCAGTATCGAATAAATCGTGAGAAAGACTCCGAGTACGATAGACTTGCGTTTGTGTTATAGGGCGCACCACATGAACGTTCGGAATTCGTAGGTGGGAATTTAAACGCCATAGCATTTATAAAACACAATGAATTCGATCAAAATAATCTCCATTGACTTCAATATGATATTAAGAGGGTCATCCAGAATGTAAGGTTACAACATTTATATAGGTTCCAAAAATACTTCAGAAGACCCCCCGACTTCAGAAGCCTTTATAACCTTATTTTTTAGATGACGAACTTGTAAAATATTGCATTCTTTTTCAAAAATAGTCGATCTTTACCTAATCAAAATTCCGAATCTCCATGTGGCACTATGTAATATAAGAGCGATAAACAACAACCAATAGATGCCCAAAACGTTAGTGCGAACGCGGATATCACAAGATTCCGCAAATACTTTCTCTCGTTGTACTCAAAACGTTTGGGAGTATTGATTTAATATATTCTAAAAATATATTTTTTGTTCATATGTAATATGAATGTATTTTGTTCACAAATCTATTTATTTTTTTTAATATTGAATAAAAAAAAGTGTATCCCTGTTAGTGTACTGCCATTCATTTAAATCGTAATAAAATAATTTAACGATTTCTTAATCGTATTTTTATGACAGTTTGTAACCAACAATGACAGCGTCGCGCGGGTCCGTTCGCTATCGGATCGTGGAAGATCATGTAATGATGAAAAGTCAAAAAACAAGAAGACTGAAAAGATTTAACAAGCTATTGTTTAATTAAATCATTACAAAATACGCATCGCAATATTGCATGCCAAAGGTGGACATTTTGATGACATTTAATTTTTTTTAAACCAATTTGCGCTATCATTTAAATGTTTATATTATGTGATTATGCTGAAGAGGATCTGTTTAACAAAATGCATTTTTTAATTTCTATAAATGATGAGTTATACTAGGTCATTTGCGCAGTAATAAGCGTTTCCAAACTTATTGTCGGCAGTGTATACGCACAAACAGCGAACAGTTTGGACATATAATATATAATTTAGCCCAAAGACTAGTGAAACTGGTGATAGCGCGTATACCTGTTCAACTTTATCTGCTCGAATGCATTCTATGTACGTTTTGACGACCTGTTCGACAATAAAATAAATTTAAAATGATAGCCTCTATGGATAATGCCCGAAAAATACAGACAAAATGCAGACGCGATACATTTAAAATAAAAATCGATCTTATTTCTTTTAAATTAACATATTTATTTGAGATCTTTCGACGTTTTCGTTGTGCAGTTTTATTTTTCGTCCGTTATGCTGTTTTCAAAATCGAGCGGCAAAAATCCATCGTCTTCGTCCTCTAATACTTTTAAAGCTTGCTGAATCGTAACATTCTGTATTAATCGATTGACAATCAATAGTCCGTCTTCTTCCAATCGCCTCCATATGTTGTCTTTGAACTCTTGATAGACTATTGGAATTATATTGGAAATAATCTTGCTGAAGACTTTGCTCACGAGCCGATTTTTCATTAGACCACTTATGGAGAACTGAAATTAAATTCAATGATCAAATTCAGCAGTCTATTCAAATGAAGCACTATTATGCGCATGCGCCGCGCCGTATCTACTGTGTGTGTGTTTATAAGTAGCATAAAGCAACCACCAAACAGTAACAAGCCTCTTTTATTATATATTACACAAACACAACTACTTAAAAACTTCTCGCGCGTTTTATTTCATTTTAAAATATTTATATATTTGAACTCACTTCAAAATTCTCAAACTTTCCATCAAGACTGATATTTACAACTCTGATGTATTTCTCTCTGAGAGTTACCCTGGCAAATCCACCAATATTTGCTTGCTCAATTTTAACCCTAGAAAATTAATAATGTTTTTAAAATATGTTATATATACAGGATGTTTTGCTTATGTGCTGTTTTTTTTTTTTTTTGAGATTAGATGAGTATTTTGCTATGTTTCACACATAGGCCCTATGTTCAAAATAGTTTTTTTTTCCAAGGAAATAGATTTTTTGTTCTGAGCTGCTTCCAAAGTTAAAAAAAAAATCCAGTGGTGTCAGGTCTGGAGACCGCGCAAGCCACCACGGAATAGGGTATGTCCCCAGGCAATGAAATCCAGTGGTGTCAAGCCTGGAGACCGTGCGAGCCACGGAATAGGGCACGTCCCCAGGCAATTAAATCCAGTGGTGTCAGGTCTGGAGACCGTGCTATCTATAAAAATGTATTTTGACAACCCTGGCACTTAGGACGTAGGGTCTATGTGTGAAATGTAGCAAAAAAAACTCCTTAAACCCCAAAACAATTTTGTCAGTCCATGTAACTAAGACAAATACTAACACAAAGTCCCCCTTTCCGAATATGGGCACAAAATGGAGCATCCTCCCCTTTAGATTGTATCTATCTGAAAATCAAATTAAATTAATTTTCCCAGCCCACCAAAATGGACTGCCTCAATTCCAAGCATACTAACTTCCTTCGATCTTCAGCTTGGGCAGCGTAAAATTGAAATCGATCTGAGCCGGCAATATGTGAATGGTAATGTCGTTGATCTGAAAATCCTTCAATCCTGTTATAATAACGTTTTCAATGGACATGTTCAGCCTGTTAAAAATAAATGGTATTATAATAATAAAAAATGGATCATTGGCTATTCAAATTTGAATGTCTCACCATAAGAGTATGGTGTCGATGTTGAAATTTCGACTGCCTATGTCGTACGGATCTAAAACGGGTATTCCCCGGTCGGGATTGCCGACGGGCATAGTCAATCTTAATTTTTCTAATTTTCTGATTATTCTCTCATCGATCGTCTTGGGCTTGATCGCTCTGTATGCATTCATGGAATGCTCATCCGCTTCTATATAATAAAAATATTTTTTGAATTTATATTATCTTTTTTTTACTTGGACAAAACAATAAAACTTTGAATAAATAACATTCTATTAAAAATATAAGCACGGTAAATAAGGCGCGCAAATGTGCGTGCATACTCTTTTTGGATCACTAGCCTATTTTTGTTGTTCAATGCAAATGCATTAACATTTATTTTAATTGTACATAACACACACCATTTTTTTTTATTGCATAATTTTATGCACCCTGAATTTTCAAAAATCTTGTATTAAAAAATAATTGCATTTAATAAAACCTAAATACATATTTTCCACGGGTTGCAAATTTATTAATTGACTTTTAAGATGTTTAATTTGCAAAAACAATTTTATCAGGAGGGAACATACACAATGTATTATAAATAAATGATATTTTTAAAACATGAAATATTAAGGTTTAAATTTATCAGAAGTTAAGGTCATTTAAATTAAGGACTCATTACAATATATTCCACCAATTTATCATTTATTTCAATTAAATAAATTAATAAAAAACACATAAATCTGATGATTCTTACTAGCATTCGGTGAAATTGCCACATTCACTAAAATCACTGCCACAAATAGGACACTCTTCGAGAACATGGTGATCTGTTATGGTCCTAGCGTCGTCGTCATCGAAGTCGTACTCTTCTATTGGATAACCGAGATTGATTGATTTCTCATGATATATTACAGGCCAACGTTACATCGCCACTCTTGCAATTGTTATACGCGTAAAAAGCAGATCTAAAAGACATGATTCAGATACAGAATAAATACTCTCTCCCGCAGATAACACTTCACACGCTCATGCAGTGCTGGAAATGGTTGTTCACAAAAAATTCGATCATAACTGGTGTAATTACAATAAATTTTCACATCAAATTATGACACGGAATCTGATTTTTGTGAACGTTTCATTGAATCAATGAAATTATCGACGCTAAACAATTACGGTGTTAAATAATATATAATATATAAATAGTTTAAAATGTCCCAATCTCAAGTTTAAATTTGTTCAATATTTTTGTAAAAAATGGATGACTAACTTTTATATTTGTTGTAATTGGTAAAAAAATAATTTAGAGAATGATAGAAAAGTTCGAATTAATTCCTCGATAGTACGACTACTTAGCGATAGTAACATGCCGTAGAAACCCGTTTAATAATCAAAAATGGAATTAAAACGATTAAAAGCGCTCCGTTTTCATAGACGTTTTTAGCGTAGTAAAATGAATTTAAAAATACTAGAAGCACTGTAGCGATACGGCTAATAGATATAATGCATTTACAGGACATTATGAAAATAATTTATCGCTTAATTGGTGATAAGCAAAGGATAATGGTAATTAATGACGTTTTTCATATGTCGCATGTTCTCACCTTCAACGTCACTCTACATCCTTGTTATCTTTATAATTATGTTAACGTGTAAAATAGGATCGATTGCTAAATTAAATTAAAAGCTCTACTAATAATAACGGCACATTTCTTATAATATACTTTATTATTGTATAATAAGTTTAATAAAAATATATAACAATATTAAAATTCTATAAAACGTCTATTAAAATTCATCAATAATTTTCAATTACTGCATCATTTTTTATTTATGATTTGTTGTAAAAATATATATATATATATAATCATGATTAGATCTCTCATTTTAAATGTTAATCATTATTAAGCACGGGTGCGCTGTAAATATGTTTAAATACAGCAATTTGTATAATTTTAAATATATTTCATACATAAATGCCAAAAATACTTGAACATCAGCATGAAAAAGCATACTGCTGCGATGATATTAAAAGAAAAACTTAATTTTCAGCCTTGTCCATTGAATATTCAGGTACTTTATTGATAAATCTAAGTAATATCAAGGACGGGAGACTAAAAAATATACAAAGATAAATAAGTTTTTCCAATTATTATCATTAATCGTTTGGGAAATAATATTATTTCTATTTTAAATATGGCAAATTATTCGTATGAACCACATTTCTATTAAAATCGTTTCAATCATCGATCATTTGAATATTCTCCGCCTCGTTATGTAACCGCTTCTTGTTGAAGCTCTCGAGTGCGCTCTCCCGCAGCACTTCAAAGTTTTGCTTGCCCGTTTCTTGCGACATTTTATGAAGATATCCTTCCGGATTGTTCAACAAGACATGCGGATGATTATACTCGACGATCTCGGCGTGATCCATTACGAGCACCTGAAGAATATTTAAAACAGTCATGCAGACAATCTACGTTAATCCGAATATCCAAAATGCGCTTATGTGATTACCTTATCTGAATCCATAATCGTGTTTAATCTATGAGCAATTGTTAGCACCGTGCAATCGGCGAATTTCTCTCGAATAGTCCGCTGTATCAAGTTGTCCGTGCTTAAATCAAATAGAACATGAGCATGCAAGTATGAACGCGATGCTGAATAACGAGCATAAAATATATTCTCACTAGGGATCGACGTTGGCCGTCGCTTCGTCCAGCATAAGGATACGATTATTGCGAAGAATAGCCCTCGCAAGACAAATGAGCTGTCGCTGTCCGACGCTAAAATTAGATCCTTCGTCCATCACTTTAGATTCCAAACCCAGAGGACCCGTAATTGCGTCTTTCAATTCCACCTATAAAATTAGTCGATATTTAAAATTCAATCGTCCTTTGAATAATTATTTCGATACGATTATTATGACCTCGTCTAAAGCTCTCCAAAGCGCGCTATCCGAGTATTCTTCAAACGGATCGAGATTTCTACGCAATGTTCCGCTAAACAGCACGGGATCTTGAGGTATGATTGAAATTTTCTTTCTTAAATCCTAAATTTAAAAAAATATTTTGTTAAATGCAGATAGAAATTTTGTTTCAGTGAAAGGTAATACAATTTTAAGCATGGATATATTATTATTGTACGATGAGAACCCCAAGCAATGGCGCTGTAAATCTGTGTCTCCCACTTCTGACACCAGTGTAACATGGAATGCGCTTACACGCCGGTACATTATTCAATCGAATAGAAATACTATCATCTTAATTGACTTGAGAGACGGAAGATGCGACTGTTAATCTGGTGATTTAAAGCGGGGTGCCATTTCGCCCGCAATGCGGAATCATTGAGTCACGCAACATATTCTATAATATATCCAATAAATAGTGAACGTACTTCAAGCGAAATTTCTTCAGTATTTAAGCCGTCAATAAGAATTGCACCTTCGTTATAAGCAAGTCTAAACATTGCCGCTATTATGGAAGATTTACCGGCACCTGTTCTTCCGACGATTCCAATCTATAAAAGATATTGTAGCATAAGGATGAATAGTAATAAAAATCATTATTATTAAATTCAGACGTTAATAAGTATACCTTTTCAGTCGGATAGAAAACACAGTTCAAACCTTTCAGAACGTGCGGATCTACCGGATCTTCCGAGTACTTCATATACAAATCTTTTATTTGAATATGGCCTTCTTCGGGCCAACCGCGGGGTGGTGCCTTTGCTTTTTTATAATTTTCTTGAACAAATGTCTTAGATTTCATATCTAATTCGTCCGGAGCGATCCCCTATATCATTTTATCATGTTTTAATATTACGTTATAATTATTATAAAATGGATCGACGGTTTATTTACTTTTTCAGCTGGTATCTGTATATATTCTAATACTCTTTCGACTGCCATCAATTGGTTAGCTACCTCGGCGCTTTGTCTGATTCCCCACTGCATCAAAAATGTTAACGACATTACTTGCGTTATCGCTAAACCTACTTTATCGCCGAATAAATCTGTGAAATATAATTATTATTTAAATAATGCACGAATAAATAATGTTATCAGATTCAATAATGACAATTACCTATAGTTACGAATAAGAAACTCAAAGTAACAATTGCAACTAGAGCGAGACACAGTATATCCAGCAATAAACCGAATGCTGAACTCGTTGTTATAAACAAAAAATGTGCCGATGTATGCGTGTCCTGTAATCGACATTGAATTAAACGGGATAATAATTTTAAAGTACTAGGATCGTTGTAAATTTAAATACCTGGTATAAATCAAATTCACTTTTGAGGATTGTTTGGGCTTTATATGCTCTAATAGTTGAAAGCCCTTGAAGTGTGGCATTCAAATGTGTAAAGACTGGACTCCTCGCTATTAATTAAATAAATAGATAATAAGAATAAATAAATACAACAGTTTTATATTAGATCATTAGGTAAATTTACAAACCCATTCCTTCCAAGCGTTTCACATTTTTTGATGTTTTAAGATAGAGTTTTCTTATCAATATAAAAATAATAACTAATATAGCGATCGGAACCAAAAAGTATGGATTAACATAAGAAGCTAAAATAATTGCTCCAAACATTTGCAGTATCATCTAAAAAATAATAAATAAAAATAAAATAAACAATTTCGTATCAACGTGTTTGATACTATTTAATAAAATGTACCTGAGTAGAATCTAAAATGGCTTTAGGTAACATTTCATCGACGGCTCCCATATCTTTTGAAAATCTATTCATTATGCGACCGGAAGGATTGGTGTGAAAGAATCTCAAAGGGCTTCTAACAATACCTTAAATTCAAATACATAAATAATCAAATTATGCATGAAAATTTAATACGTAAATTCAAAGAAAAACGTACCTCTGAACATCAAATCGTGAAGCTTTTGCGACGCACTCATGCAAACGTTATAAAACGATACCGATCGTATGGTCGTAGTCACAATAAGCAAAACAATAATGCCCGTATATATCAACACGCAGGCTTCACTCGATAAAAGATCATCTTGCGGCGTGATCGTAGCGACCGTAGCATTGCTTCTAATCTCTTCCAAATCGCCGTAATCCGTTAAACGTTCAGTCACGACAGTCAAGTTATCCGATGCATTCGTCGCGTTCAAATCTTTCGCTCCGTAAACCATGCGAAGCTCTTCTTGAGACGTCCTAAAAATTACATCCATGAATATTCAATCTACGCAGCGATGAATCTCGATTTAAAACGCGTTTCATACCAGAAAGACATCCAAAAATCGGCGGCGGAAGCGAACGTCTGCGATATCAGGAAGAATGCAAATAGCAAACAAAGCACTGCATAATTTACACCCGCTTTTAAATATCCGAAGCCGACGGATCCCTGGACGACCTCTGAAATATCAATCATTCGAATTAATACGCATTTATAACTAATTACGCAGATTGATTTATATTTACTTTTCGAACTAGATTCCACTTGCATTGTTTCCTGTTTTTCAGATGGATTTGCAACGTCATCTTCAACGCCGGACATATTTAAGCAATCCAACTCTAACGAAGACGTCACCGATCCGCTCTATAAAAATGCATTGCAATTATAAAGACTGATTGATTTGTGTGCGAATACCGATTTATATTATATTCACCCTTTGCGTTCGTTGCGATACGGCGCTATTTTTTCGGCTGTTCAATTTTCTGCTATTGGAGTGAATACGCTCGCGGGGATTCTTATATTCGTCCTCGACGTCCGCGTTATTCTCTTCTTCCATTGGGGCGAGCATTTTGGTGAATTCCAAAGAGCTGTTTATCATATCGTGATATGAACCCTGCATTTCTATTTTCCCCTATATAAAAGTATACAATTTAAATTGAAATCGTTTAAATAACCAAGTTAAAATGGCGAATATTTACAACGACGAATATTTACATCTTTCAAAAGAATGATATGATCAGCGTCCTTAAGATAATGTAATTGATGCGTCACTAGAATCCTTGTTTTTCCTCTTAAGTAATGCTTAACGCATTGATCGTATAAATGGCGTCCAACATGCGAATCCACCGCCGATAGCGGATCGTCTAATAAAAATATATCTGCCTGTCGATACACGGCTCTGAAAAATATAATTTTATAGCATCCATAATCATATCATCTAATATATATAAAATGAGTTGGGTTTTGTTCGTTTGAAATGCGCTGCCATACCGTTCATCAGATTGCGATAAAACATCGTCTACTTATTGCTAAAGATTTCGCGAGTAACATAGGTATAGTCTAATATATAAAAAACAATGTTTGTTTGTCCGTATTTAATGCGTTGTTATACCGTTCATTCGATTGCGATAAAACTTTGCCAACTTATTGTTTGCACTTTCTCAAATAATAAAGGTATAATACAATTAAGTTACGGTAGATCTTATATATAAAAATCAATGTTTGTATGTTTGTTCATATTTATACAAAACCAACAAAATAAAATGAATTTCATTATTTCTATCATTCCTAATTAAACAAGATAACTCTTTCAAATATAGTTTATTATAAAATATAGATTAATTAACATGTGATTACCTAGCAAGATTGATTCGTGCCTTTTGTCCGCCCGAAAGAGATGTCCCTCGTTCGCCAATAATTGTTTGATCGCCCTTCGTAAACTGTTCAAAATCTTTAAGCAGGGCACATACGCGTACAACTGCATTATATCTGTATTTATTAAAAGTTTTACAAAAGTGCAAAATTTTAAAAATAGTATTATATCGACGACTATGTGACGAACCTGTTCTTTTCGTATGGCATTCCAAAGAGTATATTTTGTCTCACCGAGGCTCCAAAAACCCAAGGTTCTTGACAAGCATACGATAGAGTTCCTTTAACATCTAGATTTCCACATATCATCGGAAGCTCTCCTAATATCAATTGTAAAAGCGAAGACTGAAATTATTAAAAATTAATTGGGTTTTGTTCGTTTGAAATGCGCTACCATACCGCTCAACAGATTGCAGTAAAACTTTGTCCACTTATTGCTAAGGATTTCGCGAATAACACAGGCATAGTCTACTATATAAAAATTAATATTTGTTTGTCCGTATTTAATACATTGCAACAAGATAACTCTTTCAAATTTCAAATGATATTTTTAGAATTATTACATCTGTGGTAGCAACGTGTTATAAATGATAGTCAAATAGGTATCCCAAGAACAATTTTTTTATATTTACTTTTCCACATCCGATTGGTCCGATTACTCCGATGAGCTTTCCTTTGGTGATGTTCATTTCGTCTATGTCCAACGTCAAAAATTTACTTTCAGGAACCCATTTACTTTGCGCTTTAGATATTTTAATGGATAAATTTGAATTATCGTTTTCGTCGGCCGTTGGTTCAGAATTATTGATGTTATTCTGGTCCGCTTTGGATTTAATATTTGCCATTTCGGTCGTTACAAATTCATCCTGCTGTAAAAATTTCTGAAGCCTTTTAATAGCGACGAGAAATTCAGCGACTTCCGCTATGGCTCTGACAAACATGGAAGACATTGTACTGGATAGTATGTTGAAATACGTAGCAACGACGAACATCTGAAACGTAATTTTAATCGATTATTCGTTACATTTAAACAGAAATCAAATATACAAATTTAATTAAAACGCACCTTTGCCGCCGTAAGTTCCTCGCCTAAATAATACATCAAAATCATACAGCTGTAAACGGCTATTCTTGTTGTTGTCATTAAGAATGTCATATATATCGCTCTCACGTATGATGTTTTCCTTATGACTTTAATCTCCAATCTTAAAATATAAGCATTTAAATAACGCGTTAAAAACGGCTTTTAATTTCATATAAATATTATAAAAAACAAGTGGTTATATATAAATAAGCTATTTACTTTCTCGCTAATGTGATTAACGCTTGAAATGGTTTTTCCCATGCATACATTTTAATAACCTGTACACCGGATATTATTTCCCCCATTAAACGTACCCTTTCATCGGTTTTCATAGCAGTCTGTAGACGAAATTTCGACGATAATTTACCGGCATAAGCTAAAAATATAAATATATTGTACGCATTTTGCATCGATACATTTATTATATTATGCACGGATTTGCATACCAACCTTGAATCGGCATAACGGTAAAAACTACACCAATTCCAAGCACTCCAGATACTCCGACTACGTCAAATAGGAAATAAAGCACCAAAAGAGCAGCAACGGGCGCTATCCATAAATAGTGCAAAAATACCGAGACTATATCGAATCGATTCACATCGTTGGATAATAAATTAACTACTTTTCCGGGTGCCGATTCGCCTAAGGCAGTCCGTGATAGTTTAAGCGACTGAAAAAATATTTTTCCTTAAAAGCTTTGCATCGGAATTTAAATACGTTTCATCGACTTTTTTAATACCTTACGATATATTAACGAACAAACGGCTATCCTCGCTCGCATACCCATGTGAAAACATCCGACCATATAATGATTCATCGCAAACACTGTCCCTCCGCTTAATAGTATAATTCCAATTGCATAATATAGTGCGGCAGTGTGCGTTACCGTTGAATTTGGTGCAAAATACTCCAATAATCTACCTAATAAAACTGGCGTTGCTAACCTGAAACATAAAAATAGCTTTGTTTAAATTTTATTCCATATTGAAATACTTTTCAATTGAAATTATACATAAAGGGACTGTGTATTTAAATGTAAAATATGGTTTTAGTAGCAAAATCAAGTTTTTATTAATAATATTCTACTTATATTCAAATTCTAATGCTGAAATCAAACTTCAGGTCATCACGTATTAGCGCAATTATTTAAATTATAGACTATGTGGTACATAGTTTAAAATATATATAGAGAGACTGTTCATACAAAATGCTGATACATACTTTAATTTAATTTTTTAGTTATGTAAACATATATTAATAAAATAATAAGATGATCTTATTAACCATCATGTAATATTGTTTAAATAATCAAACAATTTGATTGATATATATATGATATACTTGCCTAACAAATAATTCATTGAACGCCGAAAGAATACCGAGATATGTTAAATCTTTCCAAAAAGTCTTCGCTAAAGCCTTTTTTAGACTCGGCTCCGGTGATTCAAGTGTGCCGTCGTCCTTTTTTACTTTTATTTTTGCACATTTTTCCACTTCTTCTAAATAATGTCTGAAATTTTAAAGCAAACAAATTGAAACAATCGCACAATAGTCTTCAAATTGGACGAAAGATACTTACTTTTCTAAGATATCGCCTAAGCTATCAGATTTGTCTTTTTTTAAGGTTGTATACAAATCTTCAATCTCCAAGTTTTTATGGAGACCTTTTCTAAAAAGAGGTAACGTCCAACAAAAGAATAGCGACGAGAATATGTTGGCGTTTTCTTTGGGATTGGGCGGCAACGTTTGCCATTGAGCTTCCATTTTGATAATTTAAGCGCTTGAATTTGTTCGACTGGCTATAATATCACGATTTAAGAAGTTTATACGACGTCAGATTAAAAACACTAGAACTACCACTTTAAACATTATCACACGGTATAATTTATATCACATTTTTTAAGTAAATACATGTATGCTTTTAAGTACAGATGTTACAGGACCGTTTTAAATAGCGCGTCAGATTTTTTCATAGACGTCATTTTTGCATCTGAAAACAAGCAAATAAAATCATTATTTATTTGTAATGGCCGAGAAGAATGATTTGCAAAATGGATAGGTAAATAAACAATTGTAATACATTTGAATTTAACGTCAATTAAGATTATCGGCTAATCAATTTTAATAGGTTTAATCACTTTTTATCCACATATAAATATCAAGATCTATGATATCTTTCCACTCAAGCACATAATTTGATGATAATCTAAGAATAAAATCAGCAAATCAAATATATTGGAATTGATTTGAGTTTCAGTATGTTAGTTAAATTCTATATTTGTAAAAAGCGAAAGGATTTAGTGACGTAAAAATATATTTTGTTGTAAATAAATAAATAAATTCAATTAAGCCATAATATGTAGATAATTGTTAATATTAAATGGTTACAATTGATGAAATGACATTTCTGATTATCGGTATTTAACCGGTAGTTGTTAAACGACAAATTAAACAGGTTTAAGATTCGAATTTGAATGTGTTATATTTAAATTTTAATAAATCCGTATGGGGAATTAAAGCAAACGTAACAATACTCAATTAAATTAATACACACCGAAGCAAATTCGTTCCCATAAGACGTGTTTGCTACAACAGTTCCATGTAAAGAGCGAACTGTATCATGAAATAAAAAATGCAAAGCCATAATTTTCATTGACATCATAATTGTTTCAATTGTTGAGGTCAATATCTACAATTATTCTGAACTAAAACACTGCCGGTTGCGTCTAAAGCGAGCAAGCAACGGCTATCAGTATATTTATTGAATCATTATTTCAGTCACGGGGCTTATAAAACTGAAACGAAGCATGCAAATGTATTTATTCATCGGACATTCAACGTTTTGAGATTTTAAGCATTGTTTTCTGGGCATCTCTTAAAGAAATTTTGCACGTTTAATTGAACGATGAACGTTTATATATATATATATTTTTCCTGTTATCAATGTTGTAACGTAGGATGACTGGCATTTATCGACTTCCACACCAGTCAATAAACATTGGCATTAACAAATTTGCATTTTTATTATCTAGGAATTGACATATAATACCGATAGCCTGCGTACATTAATCGAAAACACTCACAGACGAGAACTGATTTAACTTCACCGGTGAGGTGCTCGCAACTGACTGAAAGTTATCAGGAGCTTTCTTTTAATTTGCTAAATGCTGATACGCTGGTCTCTTTACAAAGAGCGATAGGCTACTTTATGACTTTGTTAACAATTATAAAATAAAATGTGCATATCGAGCATTGTGATGCGAACTGCGATATCGCAAACGAAGGTCAATTGCATTCACTACAACATTAGTATCCATGCTAAATACTTGCATATCGACTATGAAAACTAACCATATGCAACAATAACAAATATGCTACCGGTCAATGGTCGAATGGAACAAATACAGAATTCTCCAGAACAAATGTTCCCAATCTGACACCATTGGAAAGTCGCATTACGAGTCGCACGAGCGAGCATCAGCGAACACGAGGTCCCGTCAGACCAAGTTACCAGGCCATAAACCGATGAAAAACCATCTGACACTCCTCTTTTGTGCGACAAAAAGATAAAGCCTTTTCTTGTTTATTCTTCGGAGAACCCGCGAGCATTCAAGAGGTGCAAAGCGCGAAAGAACAGGCCGCCTGTTATGTTGAGATCAAACAGGTCCCGAAAATGTCGCAAAAAGTCCTAAAAGACGAGACCAGAAGGTCTGTGTGTCCAACTGGTCCGCTTTTCGGATCGCTGACATGACAAAAAAACGTCTTGCGATCGGACGCCATACTTCAACATGTCTACAGAACAATTAAAAACTCTCATCACGAAACAAAGTTGTCCGAAGAAGACTGATCGGGTGGGTTGTTTAAATTTTATAATCGGTCGAAAATATCGTCTGGGTCAGCCCGATGTTTAAGAGATAACGAAGAAAAGAGGTGTTAGACAACTTAATATATATTATAAAAACGGTCATAGTCAATCAGTGTTGGTTGGAGTCGTCCTAAAGCCTAATTGAAATTCTGACTCATCATATGGTATGCTCCAATATAAGTCCTCTATAAGCCGATCAATACGATATGTTTTAAAACGCAATCTAATATATAAAAGGTAATCTCTGTTTGTACGTATGTTATGCGCTGCTATACTGTTCATAGGATTGCGATGAAACTTCGTCCACTTATTGCTAAGGATTGCGCGAGTAGCATAGGCATAGTCTAATATATAAAAATCAATGTTTGTTTGTTCGTATTTAATGCGCTTCCATACCGTTCATCCGATTACGATTTAACGTTGTCAACGTACTGTTTACACCTGCGGGAATAACATAGGCATAGTAAAAAAATTGCATGGATGCACCACGTTGGCGCATATTGGTCTGGTGAAATGAAGTTTGGGCTGCGGGGACGGGGAGAGAAAAGATGCGCGCGCGAGTAACGAGTGTGTATATACGCTTTTGGATCCCAGCTCGCGCTACACGTGACTTGTCTTTGTTTCTTACATTTAGCCAGTTCAGGAGGAATAACCACGAACATGATTATCAGATGGCAAAGAACACACCGGAAGACACCAATTCAAAGGACAAACCTTGTTTTCGTAAATTGGCTCGCAAATTAATTCGGTCTTGAAATTAAACATATCTGAATATCGATAAAAAGAAAGAAATCCAATTAGCATGTGCTAATTCTTTGCTTTACTTCCTACAACATGGTTTCGCTCTAAGACGATTTGAGACTTGGGGGAATTTCCCCATAATTTTAAGTATCAAAGAAATACCGTGCGCACAGATCTGTGCGTTTCGTCGCTTGAACGTTATACACAAAAAATTACATTAAACGCTATTTGTATTCAAACGTATCTATTCCAGCGTTTTCGATGTCTTCCAACGTGTCTACTGCCACTCGGTTCCGTATCTAATATTGCATGAGGAACTCTGCGGGTCGGAATAAGCCCTACATGATTTCCCTAATGCAGACGGCGGCGAAGGATGAAGCTGATAATTGACGTTTCGCCGTACATGTCCATGACCTCCCATTTCCATGATATTTTATCTATAAATACTATTATTTTTACAAGATGTTATAACCAATTATATTCCAAAATGACGGCTATCCGGCATATTACCAAGGTAGTGTGTCGGATTCAGATCTGACACCACTGGATTTATTCATCTGAGAACGTCGCCTATTCCGTGAGTCACGCGATCTCCACACCTGACACCAATGGATTCATTAGTCTTGTAACGAGTAAAGGAATTAATTTACACAACAGAGATGACCACAAAAGAAATCTTAATTGAAAGAATAAGCGCCGCTAATAAAAACATCTTAAGCACAAAGAGTATTTTCTTAAGCCTGGCCATCGCAAACCGGTACCTCTTCAAGTTTAACGACTTATCGAATGATTTGTATGACATGTAGCATATCGTTGGAAAGGATATAAACTAGAGAACAACCCTAACCTCATAAAAACCATCGAGGCGAGTGCGCGCATGTTTTTGGCTATCCTAGCCAAACCAGCCCGCGCTACACGTGGCCTCAAGCAATAAACCACGTAACTGTATTATTTTTTGTATTTTCATCAATATATTTGTTGTATTTACGATCCCAGATATTAAATGAGTATACAAAGTGTCACGAGAAACTTAATATGAGCTGCATTATAACATCAGGTTAGATTGAGAAATTCGAATCAAATTTTAGCTCCGACATTTTATAGTTGGATTAGAAAATCTTAAGCCGATTAAATTTTGGAATTTCGGATATTAAAGTTATACTATAGACGTTTAATTTCAGTCTGCTTTGATTGCTACATATCAAATTTCTGTTGACAAAGTTTAACGAACTCGATGATCGTTTAAGAGAAGATTTAGTCTTCGTCTTCGACAAAATTTTAGACCTTCAACTATCTATAAATAAATTGTATAATTGTCTTCTTCTGGTATAAATAGCAAAAACGCTGCTATATGATTACATAAGAATTAAATTCAATTCACTATGAGATGATTGTAAAGGTTTGCGTGTAATTGATGGGCAGTTAGAGATACGAAATACTAATACTTCTTTGTGTTATTTCAAGATGTTGACTCGAGGTTAAAAACTACAAGACGTTGACAAGGCCGTCATACAAAGCGTGATATAATATCGTTCATAATGAATACGTTTAGATGATGTGCAAAATTCGAATAAAATCACTCATACCCGTTTTATCAACTCGGAAAACGTTATATGTTAAATGTTTACCTTCTTGAGAAAAAGCATAGTCATCTCTTTCGATATATGTACTCATTTAACAGACTTCAAAAAATTAGGCAGAACACCGACTCCGGACGATAAGAAAGATAACGCACAATGACACAAAAATACAAATTTGGAAAACAATCATATAAATATGATCATATTGTCATTTATATTGTGTCACTCTTTCAAAAAAGAGGATCATAAATATTCTGGTGAAATTAACGAGTCGAAAACATCAAATATCGAAATTCCTACGTAAAAAAAATATTTAGATTAAAAATTAATTAGATTTCAACGTATAAACTACCTACGCGCGTCTAAATAATATATGTATAATGCAAATCATATAATATCGGCAAGGGAGAAACGGTGAAGTATATGCTCGTTAATTTAAGATCTGAGTTTTCACCATTTCTCCCTCGGTCGTTGTTAAACGTCAAATGTACAACATTAACACTGAACACGCCACTGCCGGTCAATTTGACCGCTTTCACATTTTTTGTACAATTTAAGCTTTTTACAGCTTTTCTTAAAATAAGTTTACAATGTAATTTTCAGTATTTACTTCTAGGTTTATTCCCTACCCCCTCTCCGAGAAATATATGTAGTCCGCCTTACACAGATAATATACTTTTATATATATATATATATACATAGTCTATTAAATTTTAACAATCAATATTTTAAGAAAGGCTAAAAGGAATAGAAAAATACCGTACGAAGAGGCGATGAACAGGGCCGTAACTACAGGGTGGCAAAGAAGGCGCCCGTCACGGGTGCAAAACGCAGAATACTGACCCAGTCGAAAGTTGCACGTGGTTTTTATTTAGGGCTTTTTACGGCATTTTCGGGGCTCACCTGGGGCCTTCTACGATCTATACTATCACGGAAGCCCCCTCTAAGGCTAACTTACATAGTTGGCTCGCGCCAAATGAGTTCGCGAACGAGTCTAAGCTTCCCGTCACTCATAAAAACTATATATTTATCTATCTAACTAATTTATGCTGCTACCTTAGCAAGTTTTTTTTAAATTTCAAGTCTTAGTTGTAAGAACGCAATTGGCAACTCGAAATTGAGAATGAGCGTGTCCTTGCCGACATTGTGCGGATATTAAACTCTGATTTTACACCTTACTACACACTTTTGTCGAGCGGGCTGGCATGGTCCCGAATAGCGGAATCATTTAAACAACTCGGTTCCGCGGAGGATCCAAATTTAAGTTAGATTCTTGGCGCTTCATGCCCTCATAACGGCTCTGTAAATTAACGTCGAACGTTAAAGAGAAAAATAATATTATTGGGTTTCGAAAATGAGAATGATGTAGAACAACAAACTTGCGGCTCAGTCAACAAAATATACACAACAATGCCTAATTAAAGCTGCAGAAATTGTTCATCCGGACAATGTGAATGTCTTTTAAAGCAATATCTTTGTCTCGAAACACAGTTGCAATAAGAGTTACTGATTTGGCCACCAATTTAAATGATAGAATCAAAGCAAAATCATCCGATTTGATTAAATGTTTAAACTAAAATGTCCATCCATAATATGTATGAACATTTAAGTTGCAATTATTCGTGCTTTTGACGCGGCTTTCAACGTTTTTAAGGAATTATTGAAACTAGTACTGATGCGTGCGTATTACTGCAAGACAAGATATAGTTTTTTGTCTTTATGAAGATCTGCCAAAATATAATCTATCTCTGTTGAAAGAAGGAAACATTAAATTGTTGTTGTTCGTTTTTATTTCTGTAAGTTTTTTTGCAGCAGAATCGACCGATTTATCGAAAATGCTTCCATGGAATAGCTTGGGACGAAATAAACGAAGGTTCCCATCCTGGAAAGACACTAGTTCATAATATTTTAGCGACGTGTCCAGTCCGACAGGATACACTAAAGACATCAGAAAAGAAAAAGTAGAGAGAGCATTTTCTCTGATCATTCATCGCTGTATAATGGAACACACAACATCCACAAAAGTATTTAATGTGTTGGGGACTAAATGGAAACTACATAAATGCAACTAAATTGAATATCTTTATTGCGTTGCTCGTGGTCCATATTAGGCAAAAAAATATTTATATGGAATAATGAATAGGATCTCAAATTTAAAATAAAAACATGAGCAATAACATATTTAATGAAATTATGATGTTTATACGATTTGATAAGTAGAGCGAAAGAAACCAGCGTTTATAAACCAATAAATTCGTTGTGATATCTGAAGTATGCAACCGCCAAAGAAACCAGATAAGCCTGGAACAAAATTCTGATTAACAAAAAAAAACAATAGGAAATAGGTAATAAGTGGATTTCCCTATTTAGGAAAGGATGAGAGAAGAGAAGATTAAATTCTATTTGGATAATTAGTTATTTTCAAGCTAATTGAATCATTGACAGGGTGCGTAAAAATCGGAACAACAGATACGAGCTTTTCACTGCTCACAAAAATATTTACAAGTATTACTATTGTTGGGACCATCGATGGAAATAAACGAGAATTGTTTAAATTTGCCAAACTACAAAAAAAAAATATGCTATATTTTCCAAGCAAACTTTATAAATCAAGCCATAATTCTTTTACAATATATATAAAAGTAAACTAAATAAAAAGTGCTTATATTAAGTACCATGCATAGATTAATAGAAATCGGAAAAGTGATGCCTATATCAAAAACAATTAGATTTTACAACAGTTCAAAAATTGGTGTGGGATCAAATGGCAAGAAAATACACTGCCAAATCGAAATCATGCATTGTAGACGTTTTTCAATATTCTGGACCTTGCTGAAATATCTGAGTATAAACAAATAATGGGAGAGAAAAATTAAGAATCAAGAATTGTGGAAGAAAGAAAATGTACCAAAATCATCAACAAATACAAGTTCAGATTCACTTTGTTACTATTAAAACATAATAACAAATTGACTATCATTCATGTTTAATTATAAAAACAATGCCTTTTTTAAGGAGCGATCATTTTGACCGGGCACGGTAGAAATAGGTATATAAAAAGTAACAGTAAGTTTAGGGTTAAATCTTAAAATACCTTAAGGGGGTCATCCCATTTTTTTTTTTTTGCATAAATTATATCCAAATATGGCGTAGATTATGTGGGAAAATGTGATTTTCCGATATTCGCGGTCCTTCGGAAGTTACAGCGTTGAAAAAGCGAGGGTTTGGAACGCGCGTTCGATTATTCAGTCTCTTGGACTTCGGTTTCTTACTTCAGCCCTTTTAATACAAACACTTCTCTTTTGTGCACAATAGAGAAGCTCTTATATTCTCTAAACTCATTTCTTGTTTCAAATATAATGGTTGGTTTAGCCTTGACTGAGCACCCAAAAGGTTTGAACTGATTAATTCATGTTCGATGATACAAAATCACTAAATTTTACGGTTTAGCCATTCGTTGAAACATATACTGCAAGGTTGAAGCTAAAACTTTGACGTTTTTGACTACAGTTCAAAAAGTCATTAAACCAGTCTATGAAAATGTATCACGAGATGAACTGTGGACCAGATTTTTAGGAGAACAAATACACAAAAATCATTAGATTCATTGATGTAGACTTTCGCTCCTATACACCTGCATTCTGGCACAAAGACCGTTAAAATAGCAACTTTTCTTGTCGTGACTATTTTCAATGAAAGATTTAATAACATTTTGAAAGTTTTAGTTACAATAGGATGTCGAATGATTACGCCCATCGTCGCAATGAAGCGCGTATCTACCGTTCTGAATGACTTCACTAAAAGAGCTAAAACTGATGCCAGGGAGCAACAATCGACTTTGCAAGATATTTATGAAAAAACCCGAAGGTTTGCTTTGTAGAACAGTCATAGCAGATTAAATGTTAGTTAAAATTTTCTTAGTGAAAAACGAATTTGAATCTTTAAACGCGTTTTCCTCAAAAGTGCATTTTTCAAATCGGTTGCCACGATATCTCAAAATTTATTAAACGAATTTCTTTGAAAATTAATTGAATTATTCAGTATATATGTAGACATTTTGCAAACTAATGATAATTTTGATTAATCAAGCCGTTTATTTTTTTTTTTTTGTATAATAGAAATCGTAAAAAACCATCAAAATTCACAAAAAAATGTTCAACAAGATGCCACAAATTTACTAAAACTAGTTCATACTTTATAGATTAAAATTCTATTTAAATTGTATATTTCCGATAAGCAAAATTCTCGCAATCGTGGCAACCGGAAAATATATTTTTCGATGATGACTATATTTCAGTAAAGAGAAATGAATTCAATCTGACAAAATTGTAAAGTGTGCTTAAAATATGAATAAATATGTGGTATTCGGTTCGTCAAAAATATTCCAAAAAAAGCGTTAAAAAAGTGGCGTTTCACGGGATGACCCCCTTAAAATACCTTAAGCGTAAAAATAAAGGCATATATTATCGGAGGGAGATATGGTGAATTTATATGTATATTTTCACCGTCTTTCCCATGGGAGTTTTTTTGTCATTCAAATTCAAATTTATTAAAATAAATTGATATCGGTATATTTTTAATATCTATTATGTTCACGTTTTGTCCCAATCTAATCATAATCAGCCTGAAAATCACGTTTTAACACATATCGTGCCGCGTAACATGCTTGTTTTTTTAATCAAAATGATGTACGAACATCGCTTCAATAGATTTTGTGTAACATTTCAATCGGATAAACTATTTGCATTCACTGTGACGTGTTTTAAATTAAAATCATCATGTTTATTGAAGCGTATGCTGTCATTCAAGAGTTGTACAATAAGCAAGATTTTTGGCCTTATTTAAATGATAAAAAAGTCGGATTAAGCATCATTTCACTGCGAATGATTTCCTTGTCATCGTGATAATTAAGTGTTTCTTATCTCCAGTCAACAGATGTTCAGAGGCAATATAATGTCTGAGTAAATATATTCTCTATGTACACAATGAGATTTTTTCTACATAGGAATCTCGAAAGATCATGATTTAGCTAATGAAATAAATGTATGCAGTAATCTAAATGCCGTGCTCCAATGTACACTTGAAATAACTAAGAATTTTTCCACATAAAACATCATTTTTACAAACCGTGCGTGAGATAGCCGACACCTTAAAGCTGTCAGAAGACAACGCGTCCACAATTCAGAGCGCTGTTTAGAGCTCTTTCAGCGCAATAAAAAGCATTTTTACATGCGATATATGATAATGGATGAAACATGGATCCATCACTACGCTCTAGTATCAAATTGGCAATCAGCTGAGTGGACAGCAACCGGTGAATGTTATATTCGTGCATTTCACGGAAAAAATGCTAATAACCGACACCAAATGAAGAGGAAAAAAGTGCTCTTAAATCCAAGACGATACACCGTGTGTCACAAGTCGATCTCAACAATGCCAAAGATGTTGTTATATTAGTCATCCTCCGAACATATTAAGTGATGTGTTAATCGACACTCAACATGGAAACAACATGGAAAATCGATGTCTCAAACGGGTGAAACATAGGACCGAAAAGAGTTATACTGTTAGCATTCGCCATTTCGATTGTATCACGACGCTAAATTCCAATTTACCAATTAAGACTATCCATTTTTAGAGATCAAATTGGTTAGTGCACATTGCCGATACAACTTTGAGGGCAATTACCTACAAAAGTGATGCCGTTGAACTCTTTGTCTTGTTTAATCGCTAAAAAACCTGCCGAATTACATTCAAAGAAGGAATTTAAGTCGTCGCGACAAAAGGGGAGACAAAATACACCACCGCAGCCAAAGGGTTAGAGCACTTCAAAGCTAGCAATGTCGCCAATCAAAGTTCAAGCTATGAAAATGCAGCACTCTTTCGATAACTTAGCAAACTCGAGGCACTCTCAAAGTTCAAATTTTTACTTTGCAAAGGCCACCATACTTGCACGCTCCATTTAAAAATATTATTACTAGAATGCATAAAAATGTCGTTATAATAAAATTCCCAATCAAAAGTATAATTTGTTTCCATGTATCATTGTCGACAACCAAATTGGATTTTTTTTCAGGCGTAACATAAATGTGTAATAATAAAATTTATACATCTAAAGTTAATGAAATTAATCCAAATAAAAATAACAAAGATCCTAATTATTTTAGCATAAATTTGCGAAATATTCTCATTATTTAATACGGGCGTTTCTCAGTAAACTTGGCAATTCGTTGTCTCAGGCCAATATTACATGAAAATTATCTAATCTTCCTGTGCTCAGCGCACAGTATCCATTTAAATTGATTTTATTATATCAAAAGCGTTTTTATAATGCTCAAAACCAGTCCCCTGGTGTGTCACCTAAGTGATATAGTTGCTTTAGATTAAGTTAATTAATAGGTATCAATTACTACTACATTAATGCGTGTTACGAAACGACTTGAAATTCCTGCACGAGCGTCGTTCTGTAGAATTCGCGTAGCAATCTGACAATCGTCAGTCCTCTGGTAATAATTCATTTAAAGTTCATATTATATATAGTACTTGTATCTTATAAAAGTTATTTTGTTATAATATGACACTGCCGACAAATCTCCGAAGATACTGCGCACTGCGAAGCTTATCTTTTTTACAAGACGCAGAAAACTCGTTCCCCGACAACTGACAATCGATCAAGTTGAGACTGGACAGACAGTGACTTAATGGTATAACGACAAATTCCATGCCACGCGCTACTGTGCGTTCTCTTGTCCCTCTTGGACACTCTTTTGATCCCCCGAGAAACGCTACGCGCAGAACTTCCAGATGCCCACCCCTCTCACTTTAGACCCTCCAAAAGGAGGCAAGGTTTCTGCAGGAAGACCGTTTACAAGCTAAGAGCACCCGAAGGTGCGTTGGAGGAGGAAGGAAGAGGTTACGCTAAAACGAAAAGGAACTTCTACACAAACAAGAGTCCAACCTCAGTATGAAGGGGGGCTGTAGCAGACGACAAACTGCAGGAGCTCCCCCTTCTCCATGATACTCATATTGGTACTCTTATTTGTAGTACTTAGCCACAAAGACAAGTCGCCGTTCGAGTCCCCTGTATGCATTAGGCTGTTGGAGAAAGTGGTGTCGTCTTTCGCACAGAGTTCTACATTCCACTTTATAGGTATATAGCACAGAATAAGCTGCGTATCCAACTCATGTTAGCTGGGTTACCCCAGCAGAGTTTGATGAGCAAACCGACTAGGCTGCTTTCGCTCACAAAAACCCCTACTCTACATCATTATCCCAGGGGTTCGACTGTTACCCACAGGCGTAGGATTGTGCCCCCCCCCCCCCGGGGGAATTTATGGGTGGGCCCTGTAGAGTCAAACGCCCACTCGATGACGATCAACCAGCATGAAATATTGACGGAGCACACAAAAAAGGCGGCAGCGAAGGCGACCTAGATCGCTGAGGGTCAGGCTGATGCCTAACATATGGATAAAATTTTACAACAAAGTAATGTACTCGGCGCACCAATATAGGTTGACGTACTACAAACACAAAGGGACAGGTTCCACATGGTCAGGGTACAAGCGTGGAAGCGCGATCAGAGTGGCTGTGGCATACCGCACAATGTCAGAAGACGCTATTCCAGTACTGACTGCCATACCACCAATTGATCTGCTCACCCAAGAGAGACAGGCAGTCCAAAAAGGAACAACAAAGAAGACTGTCAGATAAAGCACTTTGGCGGTGTGGCGTTTCCCAATGGAACCGCTCCACAAAAGGTCGGTGGACATAACCACCTGACCCAGGTCTTGGTCGGGCATGACTGCTTTGGAGCGTATCTCCACAAATAAGAGCCCAGGGAGCATATATAGCTGCCATCCTAGTTGTTAGGGTGGCCTTTAGCAATCCCTTTTATGGGACCATTACCAACCATTTTGACATGGTTTTTCATGGCGTAGGCATGACATATGTTTTTAAAAATGTAGTTGCCAGCCACGTCTCCTGTAGGATCCGAACCCATGATGACAGAGTTACGAGTCCAACCGCTTAACTCGGGACTACCTACAAATACAGCCACCCTGGTGGCACCAGTGGCAGCTGAAGAGGAAGGGGGTTTTAGTGGGTAAAAATCCCACACCATCACCAGAATGGTGGTGTCTTTAGAATGTATCCCCCCTATCTCTACATTCCAATGAAAACCAATTAAACAGTCCTCTAGCAACAGTTCCCTGCACCATAAAAGGCCAAATATGGAATATAGACATGTGAGCGTAATTAATAAAATCGATGAGAAAGATAATAAAATCCAAATATTTTGATTTGATCAAAGCAGTAAAGGAGATGCTTCAATATACTTTAAAGTTTATGGAAATAAATTCAAAAAACTGAATTTTGCTACTAAGACAGTATTATTCATTTCAGACAACAGGCCCCTGCATTGATTTTTCAAAAATGTTCAATATTTCCTAACGATTTGATCAATACATAAGCATAAGTGCACTGGACGACTTGACCAGTTTACTGAGGAACGCCCATATGCGTTCGTCCAGGGACTATTTGTTATCAGATGAAATTAAAACGTGCAATATTAACAACATATGTAATCGCAACAGCGCTACACTTCCGTCCAAGCTCAATAATGAATATTAGACAAACAATGTGTATTATATACACACGATTCCTGTTATATTATACGAATAAACATAGATCAATAGCATTTTATCATCCGAACACAACTGGCCTAATTCCACAAATGCCACACAATTGTTGTGTTATGACCTCATATCAAATCTAAAAAAAAACACGATGCGCTGTCACTTGTCAAAATAATGCGCTTAGAAATTTAGCGTAATATTAACGCTGACGCATTCTATTTTATCAGTTATCATCCCTTCAAAATCTCTGGGGAACGATTAGATTTGGATATTATATTTTGCGAAGCGATTTCAAATGCTCCATTTTAATTTGTAATGCATTTAGGTTATGAATTTGAATTTGACATTTCGTCGATGTTGCCATATAGCGAAAAATGCGACGCGATTTTTGTGCGGTTTTTTTTATTGGCGTTTAAATTAAATTTAATAAGAATTTAAATTCGATGACTACAAATAAAGTGCGTTCACATTTGCGATCCAGAATCGATTGCGGAATGCGTAGTTACTGGTTTTCCATGAGGACGACCTCAAGTTGGAGTGTGTTTAAAATGAATTTCACCTTGCGGGTGCGACAAAGAAGCATTCTGGGAGCTTATTTTAAGTTGTGCCAAATAAGAAAATGAACTCGCAAGCGCTTAGCAACTGGAAATTCATTGTGGCTAATGAAAACGAGCTTGCTAAATATCATGGGCTTTAAACATATTTTGCATAATTAAGCAAACGTCCAAGAGTAATAAAAGATCCATTACGTTCCGACACTTTTTTAAGCCGCGTCTACACGATGTAAATCATTTGAATGCCAAGACATTTTTTCTTTTTTTTTGCTAATTATTGAATGGAGAGAGCCATTTCAAATTTGACCTCGAAGGAAAAAAATGCAGCAATCTCTCTGGAACGATAGTTATTCCGAAAAGATGTAGATTTTGTAACGATCAAGCAGGAGACTGTCTTCAAATGTCTGTGACATGGAATTAAATTGGCATCTCATGTACTGTTTTTGTTATTCATTTTTTAAATAAGGTAGTTTCCCCGTCGCAACCTGTACAAGTTGCAACGTTTGAAGATTACAACGATAAATATTACCAGAAAAGATTAACCAAAACAAGTTCATCATATTTCAATTAGTACTTCATGAATCACGTGATACTTTAATGAGACTCTAATGCATTTGCTGATATAAAAATACAGCTCGAAGAAGACTTATTTAAGTCAAATTTGCATATGCAACTATTATAGTAAGTAAATTGAAATAAGATTGTTGTAATTTGATGTTTGAGGACTTATGTTGTGCTATAATTTTTTCCTAGTTCTGATTTGATAGGTTTATGCAGTTCTATCATAGACAACACCTTCGTTTAGCTTTCTAAACAAAAATAAAATTCATCGATGAAAAAGTTTTTAGCTTCCAAACTAAAAAAAAATGAAAAGGCAAGGTCAGGCGGCATTATAAAAACTTATCAAACAAGAATATAGGTATTTATAGATATAATAATCATAGTAAATTGAAAAAAAGAGCTTGCAACAATATTGCTGATTTTTTTTAAAATTTAATCGGACAACAAAATATATAAGGGAAAATTACATTAAAATATTGTCGACGAAGAGCGGTTCTGGTGCGGATTTTGATGCGGTGAATCATCGGTACTTGTTCTAAAACGAAATTAGCAACTTTTTGTGGCCTAAACTGGATGATATGGATACTGACGACGTGCAGTTCCAACAGGACGACAATACAGCGCATGCCACGATGGACATTCTGGACGAGCGATTTGAGGATATGCTTAAGTGGCCACTGAACAAAACCGCGGCGAACATTTGAACGATATCAAATTCTATGCCTAATGTCATAAAATATGTTTTCTTATAAAAATAAAACTGAGTGAATATCTCAAACACTTGCTTTATTTCCATTTAAAAATTGAGCGTCCTTGTTGAAAGACCCTGTATAGTTACGCGGTCGGCTCTTTGGCCATCCCTGATGTATATGGAAAAAAGGAATAAAAATGTAACGAAATATTATTTACATGTTATTTAATGTAAAATGATGCATCAACTGAGAGACTAGTGTTTGACATTTATATTGGACGATTGATTATAAAATGGAATAAATTTGAATATTTGCGGAATGCCGTTTTTTGCAGCATGGCAACCCCGTTTGAACTTGACAGATTGATGGCGGGGCCGCAAGTCATCGAACTTTTCATACTTTGGTATAAAATTCGCATTCACTTTTGGTCTCACATTGCGCGCATCGCATTGACGCGGTAAATAAAAGTTCACACGGTACGAAATGTTCATTCGCGTGATGTAATACAAGGAAATAGACCCGCGCAAAAGGAGTCGGGGCGCGTTTTTTTTTTTAAATGTGTATCTTCGGTCTAATTTAGGAACAATATCTTATCTCCCGCAAGTGAAATGGATCTCGCGTGCATATTGAAATGTATTTATAGGTCCGTTCGCGGAAGGTTTGAGAAGGGCAGAGACTCACGAGCGCCAGTCTAGTCCAGTCCGCAGACGGCCCACACCGCTCGATATCCGGCCTTTGACTGATTTCTCACTACGCTCACAATCTACTATTTACATTGCACTGAACATATCTCCTTCTGCTTCTAAATTATGCGAGCAAAAAAACGCACGCCTTGTTTACGTAAGGAATCCGCTAAGCGTGCGATCCGTTCAAAAAATATTCGGATTCGATTCAATCCGGTTACGAGCTTTTGGCGATACTTTTTTAATTCAACACTCTCCAGTCCGACCGCTCGGATCGATTATTTTCGCGTTTCCCTTTTGGTGTCGACCGAGAAAACTGTGCCATGCCGAGCCAATTTCACGTTATTTGATAATGTTTCATATTTGCATGGGAACACAACGAAATAAAAGTAGAATAAATTAATTTCGAACGTATTCCAATATTTGCTAAAAATTATACAAATAATGATAATGAGATAATATACAAATAAAAAATATACAAGATGATTAGTTAGTAATCCAACCGCTCAATCGCAACACTACCTACAGGTGACTAATCATACTGCAGCCACACATGCATTCATCCAGGTCATCCCAAATCCCCATCCAATCGATGACGTCAACTAAAATCAAAGTGTTTATTACTCATTGAAAATTATTCAAAATATCATCCGCATATCTGATGCTGTCGATGGACACGCCGTTGACTACAATTCCGAAATCGGTTTCTTCCAGGGCATCGGACATGATTTTCTCTGAACGACTTCTGTTTTGTCATGCTCCACACGAGCCTGTAGTTATGTAGTATAGTTATGATCCAGATATCTCTTTCGTCGAGACACCTCTTGCAATATTTGCGTCAGCTTATCGTGTCGTACCGTGTCAAATGCTTTTTCATTATCTATGAAACACGTGTATGCGTCAACGTTCATATCGCCACATCGCTGCGCTAATATTTGGACACCAAATAGTGTCTTTGTACCTGAATCCATTCCTGAATCTAACTGCGTGTTACCCATTTTCTGCTCACATTTGTTATGTACATGGATGATTTTCAAGAACCTGAGAACTTGGCTGATCTTTCTGTGATTGCTGCATGTTCTAACCTTCCCTTTCTTTGGGTTATGAACACTGATTTTAAGCAGTTTAATGGTGGAATTCCGATTTTGTATAAAGCGTTGAATACATTCTACAAAGCGGTTATCGCTTTATCCTCCGTTGGTAGTTTGAGCAACTTTAACTGAATACCATCTGATCCAGCAGCGTTTATAGCGCCGACTACGGTGGCAATAGAGCAAGCAAGAACGGTATTTTGGAAAATGAAGAGTTTATTATCCTCCCGAGACTTTAGTTTGACTCTTAGACTTCAAATCTTACGCTACTACGTGTTCAGCATCCTTCTGTATGGATCAGAATCATCGACACAAAAATCCGTGCATCTTGGAACGCTGGAGAGCACTAAGAAGGATTTTTTGCTTTTCGCAGTAAAAATCTAACACTCCCTTCTGGTCTTCCTGGCGGGGCATGGCCGTTTTACGGTATACCTGGTAAGAATGAAAATAAAAGATAGTTCGGACTGTGTGTACGGGGATCCTTTCATGGAACGCGGATCACGTTCTATAATCGCGTTTGGCCGAGAGAGAGGCGCTCCTGTGCCGTGTCAGGGGTCCTTTTTCTGAACCTTTTGGCCACAGGTACTTGGTGGCCAGCCCCGGTGCCCTTTCGGCGTTCAAAACCTTCTGCCATAGTTTCGGAGTCGATTGCGCCTTGGACGGGTACTATTTTTAGCATCCGTCCTTTCCCATAACGTGCCAATATGGAGTGACCATATCCTTATCTCAACCTAGGTGTGTATATAAAAATTTAAAATAATACTCCTTTCTGGTCCGTACCAGAAGGTGTCTATGAAGTTAGCTTACCTCCTGACCCGGAATGGAGAAAAAATATTGATTGATTTATTTTTTTTATTAATAAACCGTATTTTGAAATAAGCCACACTGGTGGTCCAAAAAAAACGAAACACATGGAAGTAGCATTGAAAACTAACCAATACAAAGTTACAACTGCCTGGCTATAGGGTAGTGAAAATATTTATAGAGAGGCCTCAATATTAAATCGCAACTGTGGAGTCTCAATTGAAAATATTTAGCGGGGAGGGGGGCCTCAAAATTAAATTGCGCCTGAGGTATCTTAAAACAGGTTAACGGCCGCGGACTCGTATTTGAGTCTTTGAAAAACTTAGGTTGCTGTCGTGGATTCTTATATGAATCCTATATCATACGTTCCGTTCTATTGAAAAATGAATAGGTTACTAAGATATCTCAAGTGGTTTACGAATTATAGTGAATTTAGTGAAATTACAGTTTTTTTTGCAAAATCGCCGACCGCCAGGCAAAATTCATTAAAAAAACATGCGGCGTTAAGCTGTTAAGTGCTAAATCTACCACTGACAAATAAAACAATTGACCTTTCTGTCCAATATTTTTGAATTTAGTGCCTTTTTATGTTTTATCGATATTTTCAAAATCATACGTGAATCTCATGCCTTTTGTTATTCACTGATTGACATTGAATATTAGAAATTCACATTTACTCAATTTAGACACAAAGATAATTGCTATTTAATTTATAATTATTATATAATTTTTATCCAGTCTACAAGTAGTCTTCTATTATATCCACTAAAAAAAAAAACAAAGTCGCCTGTAGCATTATACGATTTCAAATGTCAACTCCGTCGATATCTACCGGATCGCTAAAGTGTTATTAAAATCAACTGGTTTTTAGCATTGTCAATACGAAGCTTGTCATTTTCGTCGGTGTTCATATTTTCAATAGTATTTGTGTTTATATACAAATCCTCACTCCTGCGTGTTTTAAGTTCGTCGGATCCACGATTAGTTTATTGATAACGATTCGTTTTATTTGCAGTAAATATTGTCGAGTCGTTGGTTTCAGAATGGGGGTTTAATGAAACAGGAAAAGACTCCTTATCGGGTAGTATATCATATTTTTAATTAGTCGAACTTCTCTGTCATCGAGCCTTATCGTAAGTAAATCCTCTTCAAGTTAATTATGCCTTGCACGATTCAAAGAAATCGATCAAAGCTGCTTATGAATGCTTTGTAACCATCATTAAAATATCATTAAAAAATGATAATGTCGCCACTTGCTTATGAATCTATGTAGAAACACGCGTGAAAACGACGGAAAACCATCACATGAAAACCATTTCCCTGGAATGATATTTAAAAAGAAAAATCGTTTTTCATACATGACGGTGAATGTTATTATAATATATTATAATAGATTATCGTTAATGCTTCTCGGTTGTATTCTTAATTTTCAGAACCTTTCCTTGAATCGTTGCTACTTTAAAAACCCGTCTACTTTGAATTGATTTCTTCCTTTTTATTCATATATGCTTGATTTAAATTTTGATTAATTCAGGATATTTGAAAATCAAATATATTGGTTTTGTAAAGACAATCGAATTGCATTCAAATATTGTCACTTTGTCTCATACAATTTATCGACGAGACTCTGAAGATTTATTGAATAAGTGCCATAGAATTCACAGCTAAAATTTGAAATTTGGTTGTTCATATTAAAAAAATTATCACAGGAGATTTTATGGGAGTTTTCATTTCGGATTTCTTATCAATATGTATTCATGGGTAATTAAAATAGAAGAGGAATACCTTTTTAGAATAGTGAAAAGTACAAAAAAGGAAATAAAAATCGAAGACAAAATATAGAGTAATGCTGAGAATTCCGAGACACAAGCTACTTTTTTTCCTTTTGAAAAGCATTTGACTGCATGAATTATATAGAGCTGCTTACGAAATGTACTTCAGGATATTCCAATTCTATTCCAATTCATCCTTGTCTGACAAGGTTATATCTTCTATCGTATCGTTATAACACTGCAGAAGTTTGATTAAATTCACTGTGCTCTGCAATGTTTAGGATGCAACAAAGGAGCATTTTATCTCCAAACGGAGATCGCCAAATGGGTAAAATAAACTGCCAAATCTGCTAAACATTGGTGACATGACACCCATAGCTAGCATTCTAGATGATATAGTTGGGCTCCTCCACCACATATATATATAATTGACCGTTTTCAGCAATAGTAAAACATCACAAGATTGAATGACAGGAATAATTATTCGAACCCATGTTCGTCTTATAAGGATCTTGGTTATTTAATCAATATATTAATTATACAACAAGCAGATAAAGTATAATGGATACCGTTAAGTTCAGAAGCTGTATTTAACACAGCTGAAAGAAAAGAGAACAAAATGAAAAAAAAATTAGGCAACACGAAGAAAAAGAAAGAAAAAGGCTTTTTCGTAGTTGTTTCTCTGTAAGAAAATTTAATATTTCATATAAAAATGCATAACATACACTTTCTAAATATATTCAAAATCTGGAATTTGAAAAAAAAACCACATGATGAAATCAGTTGCAAAAGATTTTATTTGTAGGTTTAATCGGATTCCAACAGTAATACCAATTCCAATATACTAACAGCAATTCGAATAACAATTCTAGTAAATGTTCATTATACTTGTAATCACCTATGATGTATTCTAAGAAACGTTAATTGAATCAATGCACACATACACCTAAAACAGGTTTTACGATTGCGACCTTATAAAGTATTAAAAAAAACTCGATTCAGCATTTTTTCACACACATTGAAAATAAATAAAAATATATCGAAAATTATTTTTGAAAATCATCCGAATATTTTTTGAACGTACGATTTTTACACGCATTTCACTGATCTCATTCACGCGGAATTTCATTCATAATTTTATCCAAGATCATTTTACTATAAAATCGCGCATATTGGACTTAATACAAAAATATAACGAGCATGACTTTCATCGTTTTGTGGGCATGTTTTTGTCAAAACAAAATGTATGCTCGTACATTTTGTTTTGTTACGCTCAGATTGCGACGATTATGACGGCTCTATTCAAATAGAATGATTTGAATAATACGCGATCAGACTTAATAATGCACTGTTTAAAAGAATATAAATATTTCAAGCTAATGGAAACAATGGCGAAGACGCATTAAAAAATAGATACGAATCCGTCCGTTTCGGATTACATTATGTATGAAGTAGTTTACCATAAATGTCTGGCGACGATAACGCGCGAAAATCGTATTAAATCACAATATTTAAATTTGTATCTGTGTATATACATTTTTAGATTTAGAATAGAATAAAAATATTATTTTTATCAATATCACATTTAAAATATTTATTAAGATGCTGTAAAATTTATTTTTAGTATGCAGTATTATTTAAATGCAATTTTATGTTTGTGCAAAGTCTCCCCGTTGTGTTTTGTTTTTTTATACGACGCACTTGGCCGCATCGAATGCTTTTAAGGCTCGTTGCAGCATTCAAGCGACATTTTTGAAAGTGGCATCTGTCATTTATTTTTCCGATCTTTATAACACAATCTATTGAACTTCGAAGGGTTAAACTTAGTATTCCGATTAGAATCTGGTTGACCACTGTCAAATATTTGATAAGGTTATTAATTGCGTATCGACGCCGAAGAATGTAATAAATCGCGATGACATTGGCTTAAAAATGTACATACTTTTTTAGATAGTGTCAAATCGATCTCACAGCAAACGAACGAAGTAAATACATATTGAGAATGATTGTCGAATAATTATTGTATAATTTAAAAATGAGTCATTATGAATTGATATGCATAGAAATACGAGCTACGCCCACGAACATGATTGATCGATGGTTATGATGGCGATTCTATTAAGGTGTACCACATGAACGTTCGGAATTCATAGGGAGAACTAAAACGCCATATTTTTTTACAAAACATAATTAATTCAATCAAAATAATCTCCATTCTCATCAATAACAAATGTATAAATTTAATTCATGCATAATATGCTATATTTCATTTGAAAATGAATTTTAAAAAGGAATAATGTGCAGAGTCAGTTCAATAAGAACGTTCGAAATTTGTTAAAGCAACATCTGTTAAATTTATTGTTAATTATTTAATGATTGTATGCAGGGCCATAACAAGGGAGTGGCAAAGCAGGCGCCTGCCACGGGCGCAACTGGACTTGGGGCGCAAAGCGCAGAATACCGACCCGGTCGAGAGTTGCACCTCGTTTTTATTTAACTTGACCATTCTACTTTACATGAATCAACACTGATTGACGTTTTTATAATATACGCTAAGTTGTCTAATCCCTCTTTTCTTCGATATGTTCGGGTATGGCATCCGATTGCGACGCGCTCATGCGTCGTGTTAGCGGTCCGAAAAATGGACCTTGTGGTCACTTCGTCCTCTTTTAGGTTTTTTTGCGGTATTTTCGGGTATAAATGCGTACCCGGGGCCTTCTATGATCTGTATGGAAGCTCCCTCAGAGATTAAAACCTTCCTAATTTAAGCTGCTATTTTAGCTAGTTTTTTAGTTATAAAATCTAGCTAGTTTCTCCCCCGCGCTCAGGGCACAAATTGCCACTCGAAGTTGAGAATTAGCGTATCTTTGCGGACATGGATATTAAGATCAGGTTTTGCGCCTTGCTGTACACGATAAACAGCTCGGGTCAATCAGGATCCCCATGTTTCTTTCTCTCAGATGTGAAGTGATGGACCCATGTTTCATCCATGGTTATGAATTGATTTTCACCAACAATTTCTGGGGTCGCCCACTGCGCTTTTTATCTTGGCATCTGGTACGACCTCATTTAAACTCTGCCATTCAACATCTTACTGTTGTAAACGAAGGAGCAGACTCTCCGAGAGTAGAATCTTGCTCGGATTTTATATTAGTTAGACTGAGACCTTTCAAATAAAATCATTTTATCAGATAACGATGACCAATTTTTTTCCATGTTAACAAATTTACTGAGAAAATTCCCTATTGATAATTGCCAAACAAATACTAAACAACGTAGTATCTTGAACCCACGGGCTCGTCGCGATGTCAGTGCTCGCACTTGCGTCCGTTTTTATTTCGGGCTGTTATGTAACCGAGCGGATAAGATGGAAGTGAACGAGTCGTTGAATAGAAAATCTTTCATCTTAGATAACTTCTTTATTAACCACGAGAGAAAAAGAGAGGTCTGGCCGCAGGAAGGACGTCCTCCCGCAGCCAAGGCTATCCGATTACTCCTCATGATTCCCGCTACTTATGCGTTACCGCCCAACCGGTAACGATGCAAATGCAAGAAGAGATCGGTGTCGTTCCTTCAAACACACACACTGTCCACAACGCCACAGAAGATGGCGCTGTTAAATTGATGAATTAAATCTACACAGATTAACAACGCCATTACATGGGGATGATAATTCGCCCATGCCACAATTCCAACAGGAGAGATTCAAGAAATTGCTCAAAAAATATGCTCATTCTTTTAAATGCATGGTTTCGCTTTTGCGCGGCATGTATAAATCGTTATTATCAACCTTCAATTGAAATTTGTACCATTTTTTAATTGTTCTCTCACAAATCGATCCTTCTTCGAAGATTCTATTAATATTTTCAACTGTTTTCGTTGTGTTGTGTTCCAATTTGCAGTAATAATTCCTCAGCAAACAAAGACAACTGAAGACTACAGTTGCTTTGTTAATTTCAAATGATCAAAATTGACAAATATTACACATAGCCTTTCTCAATCACGATCGATCATTGACTAGCTGAATTTCCGAATTTTCATATGTAACTCCGTAATATTTCAAATCGACTACTCAATGTAATTTAATTTAAATGTATTATTGTACTGAGGCATATTTATTTGTTTTTATGACCTGTTTCACACGAAATCCTACATGCCGTTATGATCATCGTCTTTATTGGACATTCCGCGATCCGATAGCAAACGAACCCTTGTGGAGCCGTTCATCATCAAGCATACGAAATTGCACCATGACTGTCATGGAAATTATCAAAATATACATGATTATTATTTAAATAAAACCCTTTTTATTTAAATATTAATGGATAATGTCGTATTTAAATAGTATAATAATAGATTGCAATAATAAAATGTGCAAACAGATATTTCTTCTTATTTTATATTCATCTTATTTCCTGATTAATATGCTATTTTCCTTATTATTTTTATTGAAATGCAACAGATGTCGTTTATGAGACAAAGAATAACTCTGAAAAGTATAAATCTGACGACATGTAGATATTTTTTCTAATAAAATTATTATCTGATAAATAAAAAAATTGCAAAAATACACAGAGCACTGTTCATAATGAAATTATTTTATTTTATTGGAATAATTTGCATTTTACTGATGTTTTATTATATCAGGGGAAAATAATCATTTGCAAAACCTGACCAGGTTCAAGTAATTCAATACGGATTATTTTTTTGATATCCCACATAGATACACAGATATTGACTTTTTATGCTGATAATGACTTAAAGATAGAAATAGATACTTGTCCTTGAAAAAATTACTGTTTTTTTCTACTTAGGTATTATAGGGTTATTCGTTGATAATTTGCTTTTAGGATAAAAATGTTCATGATTTGTTAATCATAGAAAACCAATTTTTGATTATTTGACAAGGATCTAGTTCTAATAATGACGACAGCACACCATCGTTCAATTTAAGGAGCCTTCCCATTCTAATGAAGTTGTGCAAATCGCATTTATCTTGATTTTTTGGTAAACTCTTATGGCAATGAAAAATACGGGTTTCCTGAACCGTGTCTCAATACAAATTCATATGAATCCTGATCGGGAAGTCTTCTTTTCTGAATTGCTATATATATTATAAAGAATCGCCTAAATGCCACGCCTGGATATCAGCACTGCATAATGTTTACACGTGACATTTTTTCAAATGACATAAGCCATTTTGTTTTAGTTGAAGATAGTACAATTTTAATGTTATTTAGGAAAGATGACTGTATCCAAAATAAAATTATTATTTGGTGTGCATTTTGAGCAAATGTTGAATGTGTTTAGGCCACATTTCTTCGAAGATATTTCTGGAAATGCTGTTACTGTGAATGCTAAGCAATACCAATCAATATTGAGTGACTTTTTATGGCCACAATTGAATCATATTGATGTGTCTGATGTCTATTTCCATCGAGAACTGGGAAACTCATACTCTGCTTCCCTAATTATAGCCAACGTTCCCATTAAAATACTGGGCGAATTCTTGGATACAGAATGAATTCAGTTGTGGTTTTCTATCAATAATTTGTCTTTTGAATTCTATCCACATTGTGGTTGTCAAATCACCGATTATAGTGCGTTAGTTTTATATCTAGCTCAGTGGCAGATGTAAAATCCACCACTGTTGAAGCTGAATAAGATACGATTTGAAATAGCAAAAGAGTTGAAGCATTTATTTAAAGAGCTTTCACAGTCCACCAATCATTCGAAGCAGCGAGTTGCCATTAGAAAACAAGGACTTTGTCAGATCACGATTAGTTTACTTTTGAACTTTGATATTAATAATCATCAACATTTCCCTGTACATTGGCAATATAAAATTTACACATCCTTGCAAGATTCAGCGTCCTTTAAAAATGGATATTTTCTATTAATAAATGTTTGAATCTCGATCAGTCAAGTCGAATTCCGAAAATGCACATCTTCTCGAATACTGTTTGATAATCTGAAATTGAAATAAAGAAAATTAACAAATTCAAGAGGTTTTGAATTGATGAGACTTAGTTAGGTTCGTATTTCATTCCCAAAGCAAAATATTATGCAATTTCAAATATTTCTCGTTATTGTGCAATAAAATTATTTCAACACAAATATAATACGTGCCGATAAAATGGATCAGATTTGTTCTTGTAAAAACCCACATAAACAATGCTTATTCAAGCAAAAATGCGGGATTTCACCACATCGAATAAAAGTCGCGAAATTAAATCTATTTAATTGATAATTAAATCGCCGTTTATAAGCAATAATGTTGAATTGATAAATATATATTAAAAGCATTGAAAATTGCTACAATTTAACATTTTTTCTGTTGTATTAAAAAATGCATTTAATTGTTTCAGTTAATTTTTTGCAAATCTGTGCGATTGTTTATATTTTTGTGCAAAATAATATTTTGAAATTAACGACAATCTGAACTTATTGCACAATATGTTTTAACATGTTGAAAATATTCCAGTTCGTCATTTATGTTCATAGCGTCATATTCAGTGCTCGAAATGGAAATTTTCCGAACCTGATTTTCTGAAAATATATAAACATGATATTTACGAAAAATATGTTGATTCAAATAATCACGATCAAAAGCATTGCATATTAATAATACATTAGAAATCATAATTAAAAAAAACTTGATCAGAATTTTTTATGGAAAAACGTTTAATATCAATGTCTTTATTGTCAAAATTAAATCGGCTCAAAATTTTATAAGCTTTGCATGTGTAACTTGAAGCTTAAAAATAAATATAATTTACCATCCATATAACATAATTGTTAGGCACCTAAAAAAATTCTTCATATTAAAAATACAATTACAATTATTCAATCAAGTTTCAGGATAAAATACTTCATTAATTCCATCTGTATTACCATTTCCATCAAATATAATTAGAACCTTTTCTTTCTATATGCATAAATAGTTAATTATTATTGTATTCTCTGTTTTCATCTGAATATATTAAGCATACTGTTTGAAAAACTACGACCATAATTATTTTCAGCATGCATTCGATATCAATGATCTTATTACATTGATGTTAAAAAAATACTAGATTAATACACAAAGCAGCGCGTAGGAAACTTTTACATAAATAAATAAACACTGTCGATAGCAAAAGATATTCTGCCATTTAATTGTAGTTAACAATATACTAGAAATTGAATAATTATATCATTCACACACTATTAATTGATAAATTTAGGTTAACGATCTATACAATCGACTCTCCGTCTCTGTCTGTCTCCGAGCTCAAATTGTAAGAATGCTCTTGCTATGAGTCACTGGAATTCAGATACAACATTGTGTCTTACCTCTTTGAGGGGTTAAAGATCGAAAGTTTTTAAAACGCACTAAGTACATTTAAAGAGTAAAATATTTACAGATCCCAACTTGTTGGGGTCATCTTTTATTTCTTACATACACAGAATGTAGTATATCCAGTCAACATTCTATAGCGATTAACACTTTACTAATTTAGATGAAGAAAATTCCCAGAATAAATAAGCATATGAAGAACTACAAGCAGACTTGCTTTAAAGTAAGATAGACTACCAATCTATAACACTATTTTGAAATCGCCAAACTGAGAGATTAATTTCCAAAAGGTGAGAGTCAATCCATTCTTAAATAAGCGCAGGTAAGACGCACGAGGACTACTGTTAGTATAGAAACACTTTTTATACGTCTTCGCCCTAGCAAGGAAAGACTTAATTCCATGTACTCCAAAGAATAGTCTTAAATACTTTTCCAATGACTTATAAAGAAAACTACTATTGAGATGATATCATTTGATACGTTCATCCATGGGTAAGTTGATCCAATGGGTAAGCATTAAAAGGGAAACTCGCATGAAATACTGTCTGTAATAGACGTATGTAACTGTATTAAATAAACGAGATGGATGTGGCGCTTTTATCTATGAATGGACATTGAAAACGTCCCTATAATAATATGATGATGATTTGAGATCAACTACGAATAATGATCGATTTAAATATCCGTTACTTTAAAATGAGAAAGATTATCAACTTGATCTATCTTCATACCAAATAAATTTTCATCAGAACATGATTTTGAAGAGAGTTTTCCACATGTATTTCCTGTTCTAGATCACACGATTGATGAGTATATCAAAAGCTGTTATAGACTTGAATTAATTAAGGGCGATTGGGGAATATTTCTTGAATTTTGCTCTATAAAATGCATTATAGTAAAGTAGTGTACGGGAAGTCGTTTTCTATTTTATTAATTTTTTATCATCAGTTTTTTAGCGGCAGAAGATATATGTTTCTACTGCACGAACTACACTCAAAATTCAATTTATTCATAAAACATAGGTCAAATACTTTTTCGAGATCTTCATTATAAACGACTATATAACTCCAGGATGGCATAAAGAGTCTAAGAGTCAATTTGCTCCTTTGAGATTTTACGAAATAAAATTAAATAGTTTTTTAACGAGCCGAATTTCCGCACTGGTGGTTCCAGTCCATTTCGATCCCTGGCCACATACAATCGATGGCATATTACAGTGTAATCTAGAATGATGCTCGGTGACGTCAGTCGAGCATTTCAAAAAGTTATGAAATACTAACATTGATTTTATTCTCATATGAATCATATTGCTTCAAAAGCGGACAATTGAAACGACATGAAAAAACGTATTCAAAAATATTAAATTAGTATTAATTGCGATATGGTCGATAAAACATGAATTTATACCGTGTGAAAAATATTTTATTTTAAACGGATCTGCATTATAATGCGTCAGTGTTGCTCTCTTAAAAAAATTATATTCATGCAAACATGCAAATGTTGCTTTTTTAAAATTATTTTCATTCAAGGCTCAAATTTAAATTATGCATGTTGCAAGCTGCATGCATAATTTAATAATGTATATCGAATGCATTAATACGATATTGACAATAATAATAACATTTATTTCAGTAACAAAATAATTTAATCAGTTTGTATAATAAAATATATATTTATTATGCTTGATTAATAAGTATTGTACGCAAAATATTGTGGTAAATATATTTTTGGTTGAATAATGTTTGAGGATTTATTTATAAATGAAAAGAGAGTGTAGATATATGATCGCATTCTTGGCGCTTTAGACTGTTGAGTGTTGCCATGTCGGGTGGAGGCATGTGCAAAGTGCGTGTGCCAGTCGACAGTGGGCGCAACACCATGTTGGTGTGGTTTACGCGAGCGAAGATCGTTTCGATCAGTTCCGCAGAGAGTGCGGACGAGCGCAGACGTTCTGCATTCAGTTCACCGTCTTGATCCTGTCGCATCCGTAATCATGCCGCGCACCCGCAGGAAAGGCCGTCACGGTGAGTCGACCTTCGACATTCCTCGACCTTCATCTCGTTGCCTGTCTTTTCGAGCGTCGATTTTTATCAATTCGAGGGTCGCCCTTCATCCCCAACGGCTCGGAAATGGCGCGCGACATTGACCTCGTTCATTTTTTATCGAATCGAAGCGGACGAGTGCACTATTTAGACATCCACGGTCGTTTCCCGACGTCTTGAGTCTGATCGCTTTAAAAATTTGGAAATTGAATGATCGCCCTGTGTCATATAATTAGAGCTCGCCACCGAGCGGAAGGAAGGTGTCAACCTTGCGCGGCTATTTATAAACAAGTGAGTCTGTGACGTTCCCTCGAAGCGTCACGGACCTACCGCCATATGGCACCTGTACGCGAAAGCGCGCCAACCCTGAACACGTGGCTGTCATTTCTTTGTTTGACGTTTTCAATGCCGCCAAATTCACTCCAAATCTTTATCGCCTTTCAAACGCCACAAAATTATTACAAAAAAACCAAATTGCATAACTTTAGATCATTATCGTGTGTTTTGATAAAAATTCTGTTTAACTTAAATACGTTCCATCTTCGTACAGAAGCATCAATACAAAACACAATGACTAATTATACATCAGAAGTCCAGTGACTAATCGATTATTTAACATTCAATCAGAATGACATTGAAAATGCTCGGAATAAAGAAAAATTAATCATAATTTATCATATTAATAACCTTTATATCAATATTGGGTCATATTAAAGCGTAAATATTTCTCATTCTCATTGAAACATGTTTTGTTGCACAATAATAAATTATTTTCACCCTATAGTTTTCATATCATGATAAAATTTTCAAGACCGATTTAAAGTCTAAATTACTTTTAAATTGCACTCAAACATTAAAAATTATGTCACGGCTATTTTTATAAATGTTATATAATGCGGAATAATGAAATTATTTTAGAGCCTTTAACGCGTTTCGTGCCGTGCTAATATGAGGAAAAATCCTCGACGTGCCATCGACCGATTAATGCTTGCATTGTTAACTTATTTTATCTTATAATGCCTTCATAATGGAAGACTCGCAAATAAATCATTTTATTATTCTATGTTTTAGTTTTAATATTATAGCATTTTTTAAGATTATATTATTATTAACGAGCGCTTGGCCTTTGTGTTTTAATTGTTTATTGAAGTGCTTTTGTATATTTTTAATGACGATAAAAAACAGGTATACAATCGGGCTTAGTGATTATCTGAGAGGTACGTTAAAAATTCAAATTACCTCTTTCCGATATTTAAAGTCCAGTCAGACGCATGGATGCTTCTTGGAACACTTGTTATTACGCTTGGTTGTACTTTAAGATTTTGTTTGGTTAATGATGTTGAAGTTTTCGACGAATGCTGTGATTTTTGTATCAGCAAAATTGATGTGTTGATCATTCTTCATAATATGTTCATTCAGTGCTACAAGATTGCATTCTGATCTGATAGTCTCACCAGCTTGCCTGGGATCTCCAATTCCAACACAATCCTTTAGAGTTTTTCCCGGTTGATGTTGTCATAAATCCTGCAGACTGGAGTTTATTTCGTTATTAATTAATTTCTTTTTGAGGATAGCTCAAAGGTACTTTAATCCTTGGACTCACAAAGCAAATTGCATACACAAACAATGTTCGTACAATCCCCCAAAGTTTCATCGCATTCAGATGAATGGTATAGGAACGTGTACAGGACAAACAAACCACAGATCACAGACATTCAATTATATATTAATAGATTTTTGACCGAAAACTATGTTTCTTCTGGTTGTGGTAGCGTCTATAGCTCTATGAGGGAGCCCCAGCCACTGACAACGCTTGTTTTCATCTGACCTGGGCCTTCTCCCTCCAATTGCCCAGGTCCAGACGTGTGGCATCTTTTTCTATTTGACTAGCTCAGCGTAGTCGAGGTCTTTCTATGGGTCTATTGCCACTCGTTTTATGATATTTATATTGCAACAGTACTAAGAGTTTTAAATTATGCAGGTAATGAATGGTCGGTTGTGTTAATGCATCGCCTTCAAGTTGTACATTATAAATGTTGGCAATTACACTGACCTTACGACTCAAGGAATTGATCGATTGAGAGCCTTTATTGAATTTCCAGGAAAGATTGGAATGTTTTGATAGTTTTATATTTGCTGCATAAATCTTGTTGTTTTCGAAGCTATTTGAAATGTTGTATATACAGCTGTTAATTCGAAACAGCTGTAAAATGATTCGATGCATCAATTTTGATGTTATTCAACAATTATTAAAACATTATAAATGGCTTATTTTGTAAAATCACACTAATGTACCGTAAAATTAGATGGTTATTCATTTTTCCACAATTTGCGATCATTTATAAACTTATCAGTGAAATAGATATCAATCTTTTTATATGGTAATCTATTTTTAACCCTCATTTTTTTACATGTTATATACGTTCCAAGTTAATATGTTTTCCTTATTTCATCAGCGTGTCACTTCAGATTCTTTACCAGTAAACAATTCAAGTGTACCAGGTTATTATTAGTTTTATTGTTGAAACGAATGCAATATCTATTAATAAGTTTTTATAAATTAAAATGAGCTCCAAAGACAAAACAAACACACGTTGATAGTATTTTTTGCAAAAAGATATCAAAACCCACTACTTTTATAAGTACTGATAAAATTCATTTGTGTACATTTTTTTTTATCGTACGTAATCTCCACATTTGTTAAATGGAATGAAAGAGTGATGCAAATCAACGAAATGTATTACATCATTTAACGATAATATCAAATATTATATGATTGCTGCAGAAGGCGGAAGGAGAGCAGAAAATGCTAACAATTCTACGTCAGATGACGAATCAATCAACGATAATGCTTCGGAGTGGTCCACTCAATCAGACAATAAGAGTGGGCAAGACGTCTCCGGTAAGATTTGAATCTCATAATCAGATTTATATTGTAAATTATGCAATAATAAAAATGCATTGTCGATCCTAGACGAAGTAGCAGAAGAAGTGAAGACCGTCGATCAATTGGAGGAAGCACTCGCCACATGTTCGGAAGGTTTAGGACAAAAGTCGCTAGCCGGACGAGTTAAATGCTGGACCAGCTTGGCCGGCGCTCTCAAGGCTCGCCCCGGTGGAGCTATAGTATCCGGTTATCGTCTCACCCTCACTGATCACTTAGAAAAAGCACTCAAACGCAATAAGCCCGAAGAACAAGTAGTAGCCGCCGAAGTAGCATCTCTTTTAGCTGTACAGGTAGGCATACTATTTCATCGCTGTTGTGAATATATTCAAATTTTGCTACTAAACAATTCTCAATTTCAATTAAATCCAGTTTGGTGCAACTGATTTATGCGAGGAACTAAGCAAAGATTTAAGACCTATTCTTCAAGCCGTCGCTTTAGACAAATCGGCAAATGCAAACGTCCGCGCCAAGGTAGTATTACGCATTTTTGTCTATGAAATATTAATTTATTTTATCGTATTAATATATAATTGTTTTGTTCAGTGTTGTGTGGCTCTAGGCATAATTGCTTTCTTTGCCGAAGAGGACATTGGTAATATTTATGAAATGATGCGTCACCTCGAAACCATATTCAGCGGTAGCTATTTAAAGGTAAATTGTATATTCCGTTTTTAGATTACGAATGCTATTTGTTTGACTAGTGTTTAATCGTGATGCAAATTTTTTATTTATAGGGTGACGGTAGTATAAAAAGCAACGTCCCACCCGAGCAAGAAGCTTTACACGCGGCCGGTTTATCTGCTTGGTCACTTTTACTTACTCTATGTCCACCCGGTGATATATATATGATGCTCGGTGGATCGATAAATACATTCGCACCGTATGTTAATTTGAAACTTACACCGAATGCTTTTTTCATTGTTAAATTGTCATTTTAAATATTAATTCCGATCTTAGGTCTCTTCGCCAATTAGGCGGCATGTTGGCTTCGCCCGGTTTGGAAATTAGGCTCGGTGCTGGAGAATGCCTGGCTTTAATTTTCGAACTCGGTCGTGAACATTCAGATGAATTCGGAGAAGTTGCACTCGAACAACTGATTGAAGATATGAAGCAGCTAGCCACAGATTCACATAAATACAGGTAAGACTATCGCCAAATGATGCTTCAATTTCGAGCCGTAAATATTATCTAATCAAAAAATCATTACAGGGCAAAAAAAGATAGAAAAACACAAAGGGCCACATTCAGAGACATCCTGCGATACTTGGAGGTAAAAACTCTACAAACGGAAATCGTAATAATCGAGTCTTTCAATTGCTAATTAATTAAATGTAAAAATAGGAGGACGAAACGGAAGAGTTCTCGCTGAAAGTTCACGGAGAGCATATCAATATCGAAGGATGGTGTGCTAGACGGAGATACGCCGCACTCGCCGGTATTTTAGGAGCAGGCTTACATGCGCATTTAGCCGCATCGACAGCTCTCCGCGCAGCTCTCGCTTTACCCCCACCGCCCGTCATTGTTGAAACCCGCACATCCGGATCACGCAGCTCTAATAAATTAATGAGGGTAACTTGGAATCCACTCTTTCTACGCATGTGATATGAAATCACACATCGTATTAATCACTTATGTTTTATTTTACAGCACTTGCAAAATGCCGCCGCTTTTAAAATGAGAACAATCACACGAGGAAAAAATAGAGATAAACGCTCCGCTGTTGTCGTTTCCTAATTGGTGTTTTTTTTTTAATCTCTTCTGAAATATTTATTTTTCTTACTGAATATTTAAAATAGTTTTCTTTCTATGTATGAATTGTCTTAGAGAAGAATAAATTGAACATCTTCTTAGCGTTTAAAACATTTAGATAAATTATAATAGTTTTAACTATGATATATGAATATTCTAGACGTATAAATGTAAATATTGTTCTATCCGATAATGCAAGTTTACAAGATTTGACTATGTTGTGTTGTATAATTTTTGTGAAAGTGTTGCTCATGACAATTGTTACCATTTTTTTTCTTTTTAATATTAACTGTACAGATTTTGTGAATTAGCAAATATTTATCAAAGAATAGGGCAATGGTCCCTTTTTTCAGTATTTTCTTTCAAAATATCAAACTTGACGTGGCTGTGTTAAAATAACATTTAAATATGTGTATATATATTTATGTATGACATATTGAAAATATGTATATTTTTTTTAATTGCTAGTTAGTAAAGTTATGGAAAATTTGATTTTTAAAAAAGTTAGATTTTAATATAGGAAATGATTTTTGTATTTTAAATGTATATTGAACTGGCCAGTCCAAGCAAGAAATTCAAAGAATGAGTTTTATTTGTTTCGTTGATCATTTCTCATTGCTGTTGATAAATTTTATCTACTTTTAAATAAAAAGGATGGTAACTGCTCATGTTTACATTTTTTGAAAAATGTAGGAAATTGTAGTGCATATAAATTTTATATCAATTTCAAATTGAATAAATAGTGTATAATTATAAATGGTATTTTTAATCTTTCAACACTTATATTGATTTCCAGGATTTGTACATCTGCCTGATTAAGTTCTACAAATTAACAAACATAGGTATTTTTCAGTGAATACCTTGGCCTTTGAATAGTAAAAAGCACAAAATAATAAATGATTAAGTTCACTCTTAAATAAATATGAAGTCAGAAACAATTTCAAAATATTTTCACGGACTTTGTAAAATTTATTAGATTGGCCAAGATCTGAAAATAAATTGTTCACGTGTCCATATGTCCTCGCTTATAATCAAGTGTTGCTCCAAATTATTCAGAGGAATAAATTGTTGTAAAATGCTTCAATTACTGTTGAGCTTTCTGTCTCATATAGTCAGTATCCGAATTCCAGAGCTTCCCATGTGAAACATTTCTTATTCGTATTTCTAGAGTTCATCACTCCTTCCTGAGCACTTAGACTTGGGGTCACTTACTTATGGTGGCGCTTAGAGCCCTGGCCACCGACAACGCTTGCCGCCACTTTCGTCTGTCCTGGGCCTCCTACCTCCAATTGCCCAGGTCTAGACGAGTGGCGTCTTTTTTTGCTTTATTAGCCCAGCGTAGCCGAGGTTTTCTGACGGGTCTACTGCCACCCAGTTGAAAATCTAAAATGGCTCGGGGGATTAATTTTTTTCAGGCTATAGTACCACCAATTACCGTATTGAATCCTGGAGGTTATTTCGTTATACATCAAGTTCTTCTCCGCGAGGATAGATCCTAAATATTTAAAATCCAGGATCCGTGCTACATCACCTCTTATATTTACACTGTGCCACATATCACCAAATTATGTCGTGGTGACTCGACTAGATCGAACATGGTAAAGGATGAGAGTGGAGTTTTGTTGGTCAGGGTGCAGGAAGTTCTCGGGTGCTAGAGAAGATATTTTAAAAATCTTCTCAGCGGCAAGTCGGTGGATCTGGGAGACTCGTTTGAAGTCAAAATAAATAATATTGAGATCACCTCTCCGACGTTGAGTGAATTTGAGGCCTGCTTATGGGGTCTTTGCAAAAATGTGGTAATACGGTGTCAACCTCCACCATATATTTGTAGACTTTTGCAAGGCATACAACAGCATCAATCGGGAAAAGTTGGAGATGGGAATCCCGGGTAAGCTGGTGAGACTGTTGAGGATGTGCGTGACTGGATCAGTCAGTGTTATATGTTTCAACGGCGCCCTGTCGGAACCTTTCAAGGTGACAATGGGTTTACGTCTATCGACGGGGCTGCTGCTACCGTCGGTATGTCAATATTTACTATATCATATAAACTGATTTCTTATAAAGACAATCACTCTTACGGAAATGGAAAAAAAACATTATAAACACATGACTAGTTTAATTTTTCTCATCAATCTTTATAATATGCATAAGTACACAATTATTTTGTTGGTAACTTATACAATAACCATACAATTACAAACACATAGAACATGATATCTAATAATTTGGCCTAGACATAAAATATTACAAGATTTGTTTTAATTTCAACACAAAATGAAACGGGCCAACTTGTGTTAAATTCGATACAAATAAATAAGGCATTCTGTGTTAGGACTGTCGAGTCGTCTCAAGCATTATCATTGATTCGTCGCGTACAACCTAAAATGTTTTGATGTCATCGTGCTAACGTGAGATTTTCTATTCAGTTCGACAAAAAATACAGAATCTGAATAAATGCTCTACTATCATATATCGTACATTAAAAATAAACATTCAATTATTTCTTAATGAGAGAGATTAAAATATGAAACATTGACATTCTTTAATTGCTAACAATATTAAATATGTTCTATTTACGTTTATCTTCCACAACGTGTCGTGCATCATCCGTTCTCAGCGATGTAAACTAGATGGATCATATTGAAAAGTATATATCGATAACATCTTAACATCAATGATTAAGTTTATGGACAATTTTAATATTATATAGTAAAAAACAACCTCCGTTTTATCATTATTGTTACATTTGTACCTGTTCGTATGGTGCATATGATGTTCATCTGATACATAAATTAATACATGTCAATTTCATAACCAACAACACTACGAGAAGCGACCTTTCAAGGCGAAGCTTATTTGAAAAAAGGCATATTGTGTAAATGTGACCTAAATTGATTTCAATCGTCGTTTTCTATTTACCCTGTCACGTTACAATACTAAAAGAAGACTTAGCAATAAAATTGTTTGCAACCCAAAATCACGATGAAATTAATTTTATTGTCTAAATAGTAATCGATGCACGTAACATGCAATTATATGAATTTGAGGTATAGACAAATTGACATCTTCCAGTTGAGTTAAAAATTTAAACGAAATTCCTCAGTACCTTTTTACTATGTAATATCCTCGGATTGTTTATTTGATGCGCGCCGCCGCCTAATTGAAATTTACACTTTTTAATCTTAGATTCTAGAGCAAGACACTGCGAGTGCTTTGTATTTTATTTTGGTGCAATTAAATAATATAAAATATAATACAACAATATCTTTTTAAGGCAAATTTTAAAATTCCTGTTCAGTTTGGGAATATTTTGTGTTCATCGCTAAATGGATGGATTCGTATCAGCTTTAGTATTATTTTCTCATACAATTACATTCTATTATTAAGCTTATCTTCTAGTATATATTACTTTCACATTTTAAACATAAAAAAAACAAAATAGATTCTGTGGCATTTCGAAACGTTATAAAAATGGCACTTTTTCAATGACTAAAATATTAAAGAGAAATCGTTACTGAATGATTATATTCTCAATTTAAAATTGTATACCAGTAAAAGTAGAGAGCGCAATTTGTTTTGAACGTGAATAATATTTGTTTTCAACTTTATCAAGTCAACATACATGAAAAATGTTCAAATAAACAACTCGAATATGAGCTTTGATCGCATAATCAATTTACATGTTCTGTAGAAACGTATTTTAAGATGCATGTCATACTTGAAGATGTTCCACAGTTTATGAAATTTCTTATATTTTACCATCTATAATAATGCTTCCAATGCTTAAATTCTATATAAATATGTAATTTTATATATAAATCTGACAAAATGTGATAATGTATTTTATATACATATAACTTGCATTAAAATATTGTTACTCATGTATATATACGAAAGCTCATTCTTTTCATTAGTATATGTGACAGTAAAAAAATATTATCTATAATGTTATCGTAAATAATTTTAGTGCTCTATCTTACGGCCGTCTGACGAGTGAGCCTGGTGACGTTTAAAAATAAGTTTATTTATTCCCTCGACGCTTTCAAAGATTTTTACTCGACCGAGTATCGTTTATTAAATCATAAAACAAATCAATTCATCTATAATAGCTTATTAACCAGGAACCCCATAACCAATATAACATTAAAATTGTATGATACATTAAATTACACACCCTTTCAACATTGATCGCTCCTAAACGAATGTCGACATTGATAAGCGACGTTAAAAAACTAAATATTGCATGCAATCTATAAAAAATAAATACAAATCGTTCCAATAGATATTTGACTAAAGTTAGTTACGTATTCTGCATAGGCTTTATTCCCACGCGATTACACATTCAGAAACTGATCGAATGATCTATCTAAAAATTAATAATCTATTATAGCCTTTTCAGTGATGGGTATGATTATATTTTTCTAAAGTGACAATGCAAATTGTTATTAATTCTATAACAAGAAAATGATGAAAAATTCGTATCAATTGTATTAACAATATTATCTACAGGGCAATAACTGGCTTAAAAGTAAAAACAGATACAACATTTTTTTTAAAACAATTCAAACAAACACAAGTATGATCGACACGAGTAAACTTTGGGTTGGCTGTTTTCTACTTTTATTTATTTTTTTAATTAAAATATATATTTTAACAGTATTATAAAACTATATATGTATTTAAAATTAATTCAAAGGCAATTGTGAGACTTAAAAATTCATTATATTTCTTGCAGGCTGAGAAGAAGGCAGATTGTCTTCCAAAATGATGCATAATATTTATGTAAAATAATCTATCTATTAGCTATTTATCAAAACGGGTATACACTTTGATTCGACGACACCGATTCCTCGTCGGGAAACGTTTCTATGCGGTGACCCATATATACACACTTAACACAAAGCAACATTATTACAATGGTCGGAATGACTATTAAAAAACGAAAACCTTTAATATTAAAATTTTAACAATCGTAGCATAACAGAGCGCAATCCGATGCCAGAGTTTAAAATATTTTCAGACTAGAATTATTTTCAGTTCGCAATGGCAAAAGAATTTCTCTCGAGTGAATAAAACAACGGTAAAGTAATGTGTACATGTCAGAGATATTCAAACCACTAGCTTATTTTGACCTTTTTGGGCGGAGACGGCGATTCACTCTTCATAGGCATGTTGAGCAGCATTCCCTTATAATCCTCATTTTCATCCTCATCTTCTTCTCCGGACCCGTTTACGAGATCTTTCTGCAACATTACAAACATCCAGTAAGATTTCACAAACGAAAAGATAAACAACAAAGGACTCGTTTAAAAAAATTCATGAATAACCTCGGCCATCACTTGGATCGGAGCGCTTCCCTGATGAGCGGCCACGCGATGTTCGATGAGATAAAACATATACTCGTCATACAGCAAACGAATTAAATGAAACGAGCCAAACGACGCAGCCGAACGAAGCGTTAAATCGCGAATCACCATGGAGCTGTCGAAAATAATACGCTGTTTAGACGCATAATTGAAAATTTAAATAAAAAGTTTTCAAAAGTCGAAATAACCTATAAAAACTCCATTTGAGTAAAAATTGTCGAGCATGGTGTGCATAGTTAGCGGCGTGTTCGTGCGGTAGTAAAGCACGCCGAACTGCAGCTTCCAGCCATCCCGCCCACTGCTCCAACGACGCTTGACGCTGAAGAGTCCGTTTGAAATCGGCCTCTAATTCTGCGACCATTCCTGCGGGACACTGGCAGACCCACGATGCTTGTTCCTAAATGATGCGAGTTGAAATATCACATACGTTTCAAATATTCATAGCATCGATGCATTTTGAGAAATAGCAACAAATACCTGAACATTATGAAAGTCTACTCTATTGAGGTCGGCGAGCATCTGATGAATTTGTTGTGAATTATGCAATACGGCTCGCGCTGCTTGAGCGAGATGATTCAGAGAGGTGTATCGCCTCAAGGACTGCGCCATTGCAGCTGCGGGAGCAGTTTTAGCGCGTACCATTCCGGCCGGACAGCCGCTCATGGCACCGACCAACCACGATTCCAAGCCTTCAAATACGACAATATTTTAAAGATTGTACCAAAGTAAAATTATTCAATTGTGTATAGTTCAAAGCACCTTTGGCAAAGTTTCGTATGGCCTGCGTTAGAGGAGACGGTATGGGACGTAGAACATCCGGCAATAGAACCTGAACCAATTTCTGATAGAAGGCTACGTCTACTGCCCGGACCCATTCTTGAACTTCAGTCATTCCACATAATTGATAGAGCTTTGTTCTAAAAATGTGATGTTTTTTAAAATACGCAAATTGATTCATCTCTACCACTTTAAAATGGTTTTAATCACACCCGTAAGTTTTATAGGCTTACACTTACTTTGATAGATATTTTTCTTCTTCGCATTCATCCGAGTCGTTGTTATTATTTTGACGCCAAAATTCCCTCCATAAGGTTTCAACGGTTGAAAGTTCCAATGACAATACGGCATCCAAAAATGCTTCACAATGTTCTCGATATATAGATCTAATAAATCATTCACCAAGACAAAAATAGTAAACTCAATAAAAAATTACTAATTAAACCTTCAGGGTTATTTTAATTAACAGTTATAGATAATATTTATATTTCTAATAATAATGATTTAGCATAAACACCAATGTATGCAAAAATAGAGTCCTTCCCTTATTTATACCACACTATTTAAGCTCTTTAATATTATTTAGTCACATTAATTTGGACGACCAGGAATTGCAAATTATTTTAAAAAGTTGTTATTATTATAATTACGAATAGAAAATTTATAATTTCCACATAAAACATCATATAAAAAATAATAATAATAATTGAAGTACCGCAAAGTATCAACATCCTCTAAAGTACAGTCCCCAGGTAGCGGTCCTGAAAATTGAATCTCGGGAAAATTAGGAATGGCACCGTTTCCATCACCGACATACTAAAAATGAACATTTAAATTTAATCGAAACCAAATTTGAAAGCTAAAACAATAATAAATTTGCAGTTTGCATTTACCTGATGATGTTGGTGCATGTGGGTGTTGAGCGATAATGTTTGAACACTGTCGGATCGAACATTCGTTCCAGACGTACCGGCTCGATTAGGAAATCGTACACCGCTACCCTTGTTTCCGAGAGTATTATTGCTTCCATCTCCGTCGCAATGAGCGGCGGAATTGCTCAAAGGCGAACCTGGTTTTATTCTTATTCCATAATAATGATACTTGGAATTTCCCCTGAAACAACAGACATATTTTATTACAGAGAAATTAATCAGTCTATAACATTATCATAGCGAAATAAAAAAATATACAAAAAAACTCAATAATAATTACCTGGTACCTAGGCGACGAGTTCTTAAACCCATAAAAACTGAACGAATCAATTTTCCAAACGAAGCTGCGTTTACTGGTTCGAGTTCCTTTTGAGCACAATGACCGAGATAATAACTATAAAGAGTCGAACGAGGCAGGCTTACGCCTTCTGCATTTTCATAGTTATCGGTCAACCATTTGACCTAAAAATTAAAATAAAGCAAAAACAAGGTGACCAATTTTTATGAAAATATTTACATTTTTCTGTAAAATATTAATTTGGCAATTTAAGAACATTTTATTTTCTCAGAAAGCTTAAACTCTAGATCGAGAACAAATAGTTCATATCATTTTTTCAGATAGTACAGATTAAACGCTGTGACAGATATCTCAGGAAATTACCCTATGTGCGAATTAATTTGTTTTTCACATTTTTAAAACCAAATTTGAAAATAGTAAATCCAAGTGTTTTGGACCGCTTTTTGAGAAATAAAACGCTCAGAAAAGAAGTGGTTTAATTTGCAATCTCTTGACAAACAAACATCTGATTTAACAACAAAGAGTTTAATCAAAACAAGTTGAATTAACATAATAATTTATAGAAACTGCTATGTTTGTAAATCAAAAGATTACCGTGTTTTGATTGAACTAAATTAAATAATTTATGAATGTAAAGAAGTCTAAAAAGTGGCTACATATATTATCAATATTTTACAGAAGCTATAAGCAGCGTATTATAATTATTAAAACTTTAAATTTATCCTTACTTAAAGATGTTTTTTATTAATGAAATTTAATCATATGTGTTGAAATAGCATGCATGAAAAAGAGGCATTAACTAGTTACATCGTGCACTAAAATGCTGTTTGTTAATTTTTTTAAAGGCAACCATCACCACTATTTCATTTTATAACATCATACATTTTGAACTACATTATCTTGTCTACTAATAGTGCCTAACAGCCTAAATGTTAATTAAACTTGTCTGTGCCATATTTAATTCTTACCTTATAAAATACTTATATCTCGTCTATTTTATAAAGACCAAAAACTGAAGCTATTTAAAAAAAAATTGTGTGGGAGTTATTTTAATTAAAACAAAAAAAAGCTCATATGTAAAAATTTATAAAAGCAGAATAGGTTTAAAAAGAGGTTCCCAAATTCTTTCGGTCCAGTATATATTTTGAAAATTTTAATCATCCAGATTGGAGATTCGTACAATAGGTGACTTTAGTTCTACTATATAAATATTATTACCACTAGAATTTGAAATTAACATACGTTTCATTATATTAAAAAATGATTCAATGAATCGTTTGATTCATACGTTTTAAATTTTCGAATAAATCAAATAAAACTCTCCGAGGTCACACTAGGGACAATTACAATATAAACAATCTAATAATAATATATTGCATGATATTAAAATATCAACGACGAATTCCGACAAGGGATGATGGAGCAATTACTACGTGCATGTACAGAACTTTCTAACTTCAACAAAATGGTGAAATTGCACCAGCTGCCTCTCATGTGAAAATTACACATAAAATGGTGATAAATATGTAGCCGCCGGCCCGGCGATCTGTTGTTTCCTTGGGTCCGACGGCAGCTCAGACTTACTGTGAACTGACTTACAGTGGCTGGGGATGTGCGGGTTATAAGTGCTGTCGATTGCGTCCCTGACGTTTGCTCCTGTGTCCCGGAAGATAGATACGAAACATCCTATATCCAACAGCAAAACGGCATCCATTGATCCAGCACGAAGTGAAAGTAGGAAAAAAATCAAAACCGACAGACATATGGGTTAGCTATAAGCACTATACTATGTTATTCAGATAAAACAATTCAAGAAAAAACACGACTTATTAAATGTAAATAAAATTTGACCAGCTTCTGCAACTCCGTACAAAATTTTCATTTATTCAAAAGTTATTAAATACAATTAACATTTTTTATGAGATATTAAAATTAAATTTAAAATTGTTTTGCCAATGAAAATTTGTAGGAAATATTTTTTTTAAAGTTAAAATCAGTAATGCTAGCTACAGATTATAAATATATTTAACATTGTAAAATATTTGGTGCCGGTATATATTTCACGCACGTTTTCAAAAACATAAGAACCAAAATTGGAAAAGACAAGCCGTTCATCTATAATGCTACGTATGTGGTCCTCAAATAAATGAAATGAGTTAGGTTTCTATTCCTGAAATTTCACCAAACACTTTTTGTAAATTGTATTCATGAAATGTATTTATATTTACATACATTGTAATGAAGTGTTTTTGAAAATCTCTCACTCGGAATAAATAAGTTAATCATGCAATAAAGAAGTCATGCCAGCAGATAATATAACTATCCTGAATATTGCATAAATCTATAATATTAACCTGAAATAGTGTTCATATTAAACAGAATATATTATTTAAGAGTAGATGCCATTCACTTCTAATCGAGTCAACTGACTCCCAATTACCCCATGCAAGGCATTAAAATAGCTAGTCTATTTGTATATCAATTAAATTATTATGCCATATTAAATAGCACTAATAAAATAAAGTTGGAAAAATTAATAAGATTACATAGTATACATGTGATGGAGGTAAGAATCGTTGCAAAAATACTTGAATTTATTATCCAATGAACGAGAGCAACGGACATTTCTGCCGAATTCATCTGTTCTAACCCCCACTCCAAGTATGTTTTGAGTTATTTTTATCTAAGGCAGCTTAAAATACATGATGTAGCTTACCATATAGGAAATAAATTGATACTTTGACAGATTTTATCCAAGATAAGAATAAATATACATATACTTACAGCAGCGAGAGTTTGCGGTGTAGCTCTGTGAATTTGTGTAACGGATACGCTTGCCGATTCTTCAACAGGTGCCGTAGACAATATGTAATGGTGCGGTGTCGTTGAATACGTTCCCCATTGAGGATTTGAATTCGTACCTCCCGGAGTAGCCGTTACGGTCACTCCGCCGCTGCCGCTAGTATATACTGACCCTCCTTCGCCGACCGCATATACGGGATACGTTGCCCTTGAGCAATTAAACGAGCATTGAAATTTTTTTGTTAACAATTGCACGACATGGATGTGAAAGATTTTTAAATAAAATATTAACGAAAATAAATCCAAGGGCAATTCAGCAATATTTAACATTTATCTTAGATTACAATTAATTAAATGCATATGTACGCATACGGCAAGAAAACATGTCGAAGGATCAACGATAGTAATTGGATTTGTTTACAATAATCGCCTTTGGTTATTAAAAAAGTATATAAATATTCTAATTAAATAACATAAACTAATATCATAGTCCTTTAAATATTGAAATACGTAAAACTAAATAATGAAATGCAGAATATTATTTAATTTAAAAAAAAAAAACTTACATTTGCGATTGTCCTTGCTGTGCTTGAGTGTAAAGTTCTTGAGGTTCAACATATTGCACGTGATATCCAACTCCTCCCCCATCACCTTAGCAAAGATTAAAAAATAATTGAATACATGTACCATTTTCGATACTGTAAATAAATTAATTTTCCCAGATAAAAATAAATAAATTTTAATTGAAATTTTATGCTTGTAATAAAATAGGTCGTAATAAAAAATATATAATTTTTTTTTAAAATAAAGAAAAAACTCGTAACAATAAATTAAATACTAAATAAAATCATAAATATAAACAATCACTTTCATTTGATGTTGATAAAAAATTCGACTCAACGTATCTAAGAACAAAGACAAAGGGCGTATAGCGACCGTGTCTCGAGCCGCAGAACACCACTAATGTGCGTGACCGTGTAATATACCAAAGGTGTACGCACTTGCAGAATACTGCTGTCTATAACGTGCCATTTCCATGGATACACCCTCTGCTGAGATACGAGAGGCGAGCCGTCTAAACGAACGAGAAAGAAAAGATACCGCGGAACGAAACGCTTCCGAGAGTGAGTGTTTCCCGGACGACTAGCTCGATCTGACTGGCTAGCAACAAGATACCAGAATCCCAGCAATACCCTACCCACACCCACACCCTGCATCATAGCCACCCTTCTTTTCTCACCCCTATATAGTAAAACAGGTAGAAATGGATTGATTCTTTCTCAGCGGCTATTTATATATTATATTGTTAAAAAAAATATTTTTAAACAAGTCAACATTTTATATGTTGCTCATTTTAATAAACTGTACAAAATAATACAATATAAGAAATTATTATAAACTAATTCGAAAAAATATCTTACATAAGCATTAACAAAATTACATTAATAAAAATAATATACTCATTTCCATTTGATCTTGAACTCATAGAAACTATAAAAAATAATAGCAAAATCAATACATAAACCAATTGTCACTGCTTAATAAAATGATTAGTAAATATGTCAATATATATTTATATCAAGAGCTTATTCATGTGTCTCAATACTCGGTGCATTCATTGCTTTGGTGATTATCAAAAATATTTTCTCGAGCATTCGAGTTTTTTAATGAACGCATTAAAAGACAATAGCACGTAATATTATCACTCACACTGTTATGAATTTTGAAATAGGAGGGGCACAAAAATATCAGTTACGTGCGTTTTAAGTGCATATAATTTTACATCAACAGGTGAATTATAAATTGGGCACGTCTTGTGCACACCAAAGAAAACCATTTTCATTACGTTTCAAAGAGTTGATCATAAATAATTATTTAAGCTAATTTTAATTTTAAATGATACAATACAATTTAAATTATATCCATAGATCGGATTTAGGCAAATCTCCATACGTTTTCTTGGTGATTTTTCATCCTATAAATTATGTAATGTTTTTGACGAAAACTTAAAAAGGTTATTTGTTTCATAAAAATACTTCTAAATTCTATTCAAAATAATATGACGAAACATTATTAAAAAAAAAAAAAATGTTTCTCCTGCCTTCTGTTTCCAATCTAAGAAAATTAACAAAATCGCAATAGACAATCAATTAGATCTAATTAATTAGATTGTCATTATTATACAGATAAATATAAACTAAAATTATTTTAAAAAGATAAAAATATTTTATTTATACTTCACCATCATTTCATTTTCAAATAACATAAAGGAAAGCAAGAGATTAAGATAGATAATAAAAGTGAGGTAGGGACACTGCATAAAAAAGTGCATTGTTACTTTGACTACTAATAGAGATAAGCCTTAACAACAAATTCTCCCTTTTATTACGTAGTTTAGGGATGGGGAGCGATCAAATATCATCCCTAATAACAACTCAGGTGAAAAAATCCTTTATTAATGAAATGCGACTGAGCACCCTTCATACGAAATGAAAGGTGAGTTCAGTTTGCTTCGCACGGGTTGAAAAGATTATTGAGCTTTCTCCGTCTCAGAATGTTATATATTTAATACATTTTATATATTTCTCAAAAAGCTTAATATAATGTATTTTAAAATCAAAAGTGACATAAACATTGCACTGAAAAAGGCTTCACCCAAAACATAATAGGTTGAAATACAGGTGAAAAAAAATACAAAAGGGAGATCTTTATGTACCACTGATGGAGGGGAAGCCAAACCCATAGATAGGAAATTTAATAAGCACGTGGCATATATACACGCGTCAATGTAGAAATGGATTCATGTAAAAAATGTTGCTTTAATTTTTAAATGAAAAAAAAATATCTTATATTGGCATGCAAAGTAATTGTACGTTAGTTGTAATGAAACATACGATTATGCACACACAACTACAATCTCCTTACCTACTGGATTTACAGTTGTAAGAGATGTATAAGATCGAGCTACGGTTCCTTAGCAGCATGAAAAGCACACACAATACCCTTATCATAAAAATGAATATTCATAAAACTTTTTATAATGTCCCAAAAGTCATGAAATATATTTTTTTGTCGCACCCCTATTAGTTGCAGCTTGTTCAAACCAGTCAGGTGAAGCGGGGCGGACCCTTAGTTTCATGGTGCATCAAAGTTCAGTCTGCTGCGAGCATCAATAGAATCAGGAGAGCTGATTTAGTGTATCCTTGTTTCGGGATCACGTCGCGCCTCTCGACATAAAAGTTGTCGAAATTCATGAATTGTTTAAGCAAGCCTACGGGGAGTCTGCTTTATTGTTTGTGCATAATCGATGAAACCGTGACTCGTGCGCATGATTTGTTGAATTCTGACCATCAAATGAGTGTTTAATTATTAGCTGACAATCTGAATATTCCGAAAACTGTTGTGCATCACATTGATACAGACGAATTGAACTTGTAAAAGGTGTGCACTAGGCTGGTCGCACATATCTCCATGCGTCCGTGAGTTCCTATCTAAATATAACATGGCAACGCTCCCGCAGGCATAATCGCAGATCAAAAATGCATTCAAAGGACGCCGTTTTGACAGGATTGATGCTATCCAAGCAGCTTTGAAGGAGGTTTCCGTCGAGGCCTTCGAGACGATGTACCGAGCATGGGCGAGTTGATGGAAACAATGTGTGAATACTTGTGGAGAGTAAAACATATATTTCATTACTTTTGGGATACACTTGTATAACACATTTTGGAACTGCATTAGCAGAAAAATATTCAATTTTCATGCTCTCAATTTCATGGAATATATGAATAATAATATATTTATTTAACGTGGAATAACTAGCACTCTTTGAAATGTAAAGAAACGGTCGTTTTTGGGGTATAAGAATAAAAACGAAATATAATGGCCGATGGAACAATTTCATTTGTACTATTTTAAAACTACAACACAGATGTACAACAAATTTACTCAATCAAATCATTAAAAAGGAGAACAATAAGCTTTTCCTGCAAAAACCAAATCTGTTTTTAAGAAAACATCATCAAAACAATATTCAGTTAATATTGATAAACGTGATAAAATCTACTGTTTCTATTGTAATCTAAAATTAGTGCAATTTCTACAAAGCTGCATTGTTCAAAACTCAATTTAAAAATGATTTATTTAAAAGTGGCTTTGTGTATTTCTTCAATTTTTTGGTATTTAAAAAATAAGCAACGGTGCTAACAATAATAAATAAACGCTCATCATCCAGTTTCGTAGTATTGCATCAATAGGAAAGTACTTCAACATATAGTATTATGATTTTAATAAGTTTTGTTGTTCTTTTTAACTGATTTTATCTTACCAGTTACTGCTATGAAATGCTGTCCTTCTCCGGCTTGAACGACGACTTGATCCCCGCCGGGACTGCTGCGCGCAGAGTCTCCACTCAAACTGCGAACATCTAACACTGTTACCCCGTTTGCCGATACCTGAGATCATATTAATAAAACTCAATTTAACTACTGGCATACATGAAAGACATCAACATCAAATTTATGTGAACAATTAAAACCTGTTGAATGGCGCGTTGCAGCTCTACCGAGTCGGCGCTCGAAGGTAACACTATCACATCTCTGTGTTCTGTGTCTAATTCACCAGAATCATCTGCATTTCGATTATCATCCTCACCATTGTCGGAAGAAATAGCAAGGGGATCGTTAAGATCCTCTAGTTGTCGCGGACTATTATATGCTTGAGCAGCTAAACGAGCTGACATAGCACTGTTGATCTTAACTGGAAAGAGAGGCAATTCTGTCTCTCCAGTATTTACTTCTGTTTCAGTTTTGACAATCACTCTGCCGGGCACAGAAGAAGATTTTTCAATAATTATTTCATCAGTCGGACAGTCAAAGTCTGAAAATAAAAAATATCTCGATAAATACCGTGCAGTTTATTATTATCTTTTAATCCGACATCAAAAAAAAGCACTGAAGGCTAATTGACTATGGATTAAAAATATAATATAATTTTTGTACGTTTTTTTGAATTCAAGACAGTAACCGTGATAAATTGTGAACATCTAAATGGGGACCAAAAAAGTATATGATCTGAGATCACCATGGTAGCATGAAAATACCTATCGCATCTTGAGTTGCTACGAGGGGAGATCAACTGAGCATTTCTATGGAAACAAAGCTCTAAACACAAACACTCAAATATTTGCATTAATATTATTTAAAAATCATATATGTTATTATTCATATTACACGAAAATACTTTCTTTCGCTTTATAAAAACACCATCTTGCTTCTTAGTAAAGTATTAATTAAAACAAAAATATCAGATATATTGTATTCTTACGGTAATCTGCAACGTATACCGTGACAATTTTTCACGATAATTTTAATAATTTTAGATATTTATAAATTAATAATTATTTCACCAAAATTGCAAAATTACCAAATTCAAACGATACATGTTGAATTTTCATTTCTGTAAATGGATTAACGAAATAAAATTGAATAATGAAATGTGTTCATTTAAATTATAATATCCAAAAATTGCACAACATTTCCGATCTTTCATCAGTGATATCTATTTTAGATACAACACAATTTTCAATAATAAAAATGAGATACAAATATGGCGATATAAAACTATCATATTAAAAAGATGTAGGCGGATAATTTCATAAAACAATACCACTTTTCAAAGCATAATATGATGCAGAGTACACTGATTTAAGAATTACTTACTTTCTAAATAAAAAATATTTTCGAGCCCCATGACAGAGCCAGTCAGAATACCAATAAGCCAAATGCAGTCTACGCAACTAACTGATACCCCCCATTATCTCAGTGACAACACACAGGTAGAAAAGCCGGTGCGCTTTATTGATCAAATAATCTTCCCGATTAGTACTGTATTAATTTCACTACTCCAAAAACATTCGCAACTGACACTGTAAGGGGGAGAAACATAATAACGTTCCAGGTAAAGAGCACCCATTATTAAGCACCTGTCGAGGGATGTCAAAAAAATATAATTTGAAATTATATATTACTAATTTATTTTATAATATTTGTTTGGCTGCTTGGTTTTAAATAAATATTGATTACAAAATATTTCCAAAAAAAAATCTATAATCTAAAGCAAAATTTGGAAAAAAATGCAAAATCTGAGGTAATTCATATTTTATTAGTAAAGAAAATAAAATCTAATAGAGTAGAAAATAGTTTTAAATCTCATTAACGCCTCCCATTATATTTTATTACAACATATTGAATTAATTACCCCAAAACACAGACAAAATTATTGTCTAATAAATGTTATTTTATCAAAATATATATTACAAATTTATTTTTATGTTCAGCCCTGGCATAAAATATATTTTCTACAGTTATAAATACTCCCCTCCGGCTTTAGTACATTATGAGGGTGGAATTGTAATCTACATAAGTTAGGGTTAGACCATGCAGGTTCCATCAAAGTGCACCTGGTGTGTCCACCTTTTGTTTGATCTATCCCTTATATTGATACGCATGGAATCACACGCAGGTTGCACTCGTGGCAATATGAATTAAGAAAAAAAAAAATAAGACAGAAAACAACATTTCGAACAATAAAAAAAAGAAAATTTATAATAAAAAAAACACGTTTAAATAAATGAATTCAAATTAGAAAACGTATTTAAATAACGAGGACTTTTAACAGCAATTTAATGATTGGTTATCTAAAATATAGATATTACACTTTATGCCCAATTAATAATGAAATATATCTATAAATTATAAAATAGTTATTATGTTAATGTGTATTCACTTTACAAATTCACGCGTACATCTTATGAAAAATCCTTTAAGGCGGGTAAATAAGGATTCTGATGATTCATTATATTTGTACTCAATATCTGATCAAGAACCAGGGTGGTACCGAAGGGTACTGACAAACGAGCACCCCAAAATGTACATGCAATATATTATTATGGGAAAATATGCTATTAAAATAAACTTTCAAAAGAGCAAACTTTATTGATTTAATATTTAAATGCGATAAATCAATATTTTAAATACGATGACAGCACAATCAATTACGCCCCGTTCCCTTTCACTTGCACAGTTAAAAATACACATATTTTTAATGAAAATAAATATTTTGCACTGTTGTCTTTATTACGTCGTAGATATGTGTTAATAGTCTTACCGTCCGAAGGAAAATAAAGGAGAGCGGTGAAACGCGTGTAAAGTTTTCTTGTCAAGACTGAATTTTTGCACCGAATGATGATGAAAAATGGGTTGTTTATAACAGCACAAGTTGCAAATGTCAATGGCTTTCGCTGAGATAAAAATCAGTTCAGATTCCAAAGTCTGGATTGACGAGGCGCAAGATTCTTTTACGCGTTTGGTGAAATATTCACGGAATCACTTATTATTCATTGTGAATTTATGAAACCTGGTGAAACAATAACTGTCGACGTATGAAGAGTGAAAAATTAAGTATTGAACTTCGATAACTAATCAGAAACAATTTAGTGATTTTGCAACGACTGGATAAATCAGAAAATTGCAAATTCCACACCCTCTATATTCATCAGATCTGGCTCTAGTGGATTATCGCCACGATCTTTGGAAGACTCTTCGAAGGATAAACCTTTTTGAAACATAACTGTAGTTGAAAATCATTTTTGTATATATTTCAAATCAAAACCAGAAGAATTTTTTAATCGAAAAACTTAAAAGTCTGCAGGAAATAATATATGTTAATAAAGGAAATTATGTTTTGTAAGATTTTGTAAATAAAAATTAAAGAATTAGATTAAATTCTTACATTGTTAAGCAATCTGCAAAGACTTTCCGGTACCCTAATATATCATCATCATAGTGCAGTCACAAACGTAATAAAATAAGAAAACCAATTTTTATTGTGAAGCTTAAAATATTGAATTGATCCAATATTTTGTAAATAATTTGTACATTGCACTTCCATAATGTTGTCATAAAAACAAACCCTCTTATAATCTTGCATTACGTAGACTCAGATATTAAAATAAATAATTAAATGGGGGGTGATTTAATTACATTTCAAGACGAACCAATTTTTCTTTTGAACTCCAACGTTCAGACGTATGAACGTATGTTTTGTGTGATGCAGACATCCATTATGTCGGGAAATTTTTCAGTTTTTCTTTTTTTACATGTTTTAAACGTTCCTCAAGAGACGATATCATTTTAGTACAAACAACTCATCCTATTGTATATAAAAATATATATTTGTGATAGGTTATTTGCATGCAGCATGTATAAAATTACAATAGTGTGTGTCGAACTGTGCCGCCTTGAACTTTACGCTGTGGACGTGTGAACGTAATAATGTTTCATATCCAGTCATTTTTAATATAACTGAAATTGGAAGGATATCACCAAAGTGGTTAAGAACGGGTTAAAAACTGTACCAAATCCAAGTCTGGAGTTGAAGACTCAAATAAAACAAATTAATCTGGTTATTTAAAAAGAGAATTACATTCCAGAAGAACATCAAGCTGTTGATAAATCAATCTAAGAATTTAAAGACAATATACGTTTTAATCCCAATAAACTAAGAGTCGCGCACTGGTTACATATCCACATTCATGCGATATTTTGGTAAAATTACGATACAAGCTCTTATCAGATGAGATTTGTATATTACAATTAGATCTATTTAATAATTTGCAACAGGTGACTCTAGAATAATCCCGGTTTTCATCCGGGAGAATGCTTTAAAAAATTTCAAAAGTCAACTAATTTCGACATTAATTTTTTAATAAAAACAAGAAATTACATATTAATACTTATAATAAATCCATTCTTTTCGTATTTATTATACCAAAGTTCATTATTTTTTTACCGTCAACATTATTATTAAATTCACTGAAAATGACTCGGAGTTGGTGCAACTTGTACACGTAGTAAAAAGAAATATCTAGCTGTTCAGTTAATAATACAGAATTAATAAATTGCGTCTATATAAAATATGATTAAAGATTAAAATTCATTTTGTCGATTGAATATGTCGTTGAATGTCAATCATGTATGAAGAAATTTTTAATTAAACTTCAGAAAATAATAATGCATGTTTACACGTCGAATGAACATGTTTTGATTATTGCAATTTTCAAGAGAACAATAGATAAGAGGCTTACATTGATACATATTAAAAATAAATCGAAGAAATATTTTGACCAAATACATCTGAAAATGGGTGATAAGATCGACATATCGTGATGATGGAATGTGTCAATGTGTTTTGGCGAGGGTGGCAAGCGGAGGGGGACGCTATTAATAACCGGTGAGGTGAGGAGACATCTGTCAGGTGCGATCTGTCATGAGTGAGCGAAGGGGCGAAGGGGGCGGAGGGAACGCGGGGTCGGCGGGGAGCGGAGCCCGCCGATGCTGCGGATCGCGACGAGCCGCCCGTCGTCCTCAGCTCTCTCGCTCGAGAATGAGTCGAGCGGATACGTACTGTTCGGATTGGCGATGCGGCGCCGGGCCAGCAGTTGTTGTGCCGTTGCTAGGCCAGTCGCCAAGGCTACGGCGGACACCCGCGCATGCGCGCCAAATTCAAACCCACCCGACAAATGGCGGACCCGAACTCGACCGCCGTCGCGACGACTCGACATGCGACGTGCGACGACCTCCCGCATTAAATCTCCACCGGAACGCCAAATTTTTACGACGATCGCCTCTCAGTAGCTGTCATTTCACATCACCGATCCCCCCCTTCCCCTCCTACACCGATTGTCAAACGACTCGATTCATTGCCATAACTAAAAAATCAAATGTCAATAAATAATTCAATATTTAAAAATCGATTATTCCAATATTTCATAAGCACCTGACAAGCGAATATTAAAATAAATCATATTTTTTGACAAAACGAAATCAAACTCAATTAACCTCGAGCTATAAATATTTAAATTTTAAAAAATAATTTCAAAGAGTTCATTACAATACGAAATCTAAAATAAGAATTTAAACAAAAGAACTTACAATATGCAGTAAAATAAATAATTATAATGATACTCGGAACATTTGTCACACATTAACCAAATGTATATCGATCAAAATTGTGGATTCTAATTATGAAAGAGCATATAATTTCGACTAGTCAATATAAAATCAATAATAGCAACTTACTGTTATCATAATGCATTTTAGATATTATTTTGTAGTAGCGATACATTTTTGCTTTTTATCTCTCAAGAAAAATTGAAGACAAATGAAGCAATATTTAAAAATCACATCTTTTCAGATCTTAATTGTCGTTTTTATGACCATGACTTAAAATATTTTTTCAACGTAAAATTACAAGTGCGGATGGATCGACGAAAATTGTAAAAAAATATTAACGACATAGATTTAACATAATTGTAAATTTAAATTAAAAAATAGTAAAACAGAGTTCGATATTCTGAATTATAAATTTATATAAAATATGATTTTTTAAATATTTTTTTTTAATTCCCTACTTACGATCTAACAAAGAAAACACAAAAAATAGTCTTTTTTCAGCTCGACACATTTTTCCCAGCGATGTTCAATAGTTTCGATACCCTGTTTACAGTGAGAACCGTAGAGCTCATCAAAATCAACTGCCGACTCCACTTCTTCATTGTTCTCAAATATTTTACCACCGAGCCATTTTATCGAGTGATGAATAAGGAGTCTTCACCTTCTTTGGGATCGATTATTCCTCTTCAGTCTATTGTTTTGACTGTTCCTCTGTCTCAGGTGGGAAGTGATGGATCCATGTTTCATCCGTGGTCATGAATCAATGGAAATATTCGGCTTTATTGCTGTGAAAAATCACCACACTCTCGATTGAAAGATCCTCACGACGCTGATTTTCTTCCATTGTAAGCAAACGCGGTACCCATATTGCACACAGCTTTTTCATGTCCACATTTTCAATCTATTAGAGCACTTTTTAAAATGTTTATCATGTCTGTTAGCTTGCACACTTTCAGCCGACGATCATCCAATACCATTTTGTTGATTTTCTTCACTATTTCTAGCATGATCACTTCATTTGGTCGACTACTGAAATATTTTAGTGTTGTAAACGAAGGAGCAGACTTCCCCAGAGTAACAAAAACCGCCATATATATATGTCAGATCGGCTAAATCTGGTACTACCCTATTAAGAAGATATCTGAAACATTCCATTGACAAAGTGAAATAGAATTTGAATATGTGTAAAATGTAATATTTTAGATGTGCACATATTTTTCGGAATGTTCTTTTCTTTTTATGAAGAAAATAATCGTCCTTTGGACAGTTTTCCCGACTTGGCCTACTTTTTAACAAAAGACAATACATACTCTCTCTCAGAGGCATTGTGATTTCCCTCTTTTCAAAACTCAAAAGGAATATTTTCTTCCAAGTCGAGGCGCAGGAAGCTGACAAAAGATCATTCCGTGGATTGGATTCGGTTAAATATTTATTTAAATGCAAATTTCATCGATCTTCGCATATTCGTCACGTCAACGAGTTCAATTTTGAGGGACGTGCCTGCCTATAGTAATTTTAATAAGATACATTTCGTATTTATCAGTCCATAATTTCTTTGCTTTGTTGTCAAAGCGGAGAGGCCATTAGGTGTGAAATATTTCAGAAATTAGTTTTAATTGGACTCAAAGACCTGGGTTTTGTCGTTTTGAATGGAGAAAATCTTGATTGATGCGCGAAAAATTTTAATCAAACTTAAATCGCGATAATTTTCGCAAGCATTGAACATAAATATATCCAGCGTTTCATTTCCTCCTTGTGGCGTTACAGCAAAATTTGTTTTCTCGCCAAGAGTTGCGTGCCAATTAAGCTTATGTATTAATTATATGAACTGTTAACTCTAAATTACTGGGAATTCAACAAATAAACAAACCCCATGAGGACTGCCATCTATATCCATATATTTATATCTATAAGGAGGACTGGAAAGAATTAAAAAAAAATATTGCTTAAAAAAAGACATTTATTTAAAAAAACAAAAAACATAAATCTAATCAACAAAATAGTTTCTATCGTTTTCTATAACCTTTCGCCAACGGTAGTTTTTCGATGCCATTTTTGTAAAAAAAAAATGTTTTTCATCGAAAAACTTTTGAATATGGATTTTCACATCGTCGAAAGTGATGAACTTTTATTTCGAAAGGAGTGCTCCAATGATTTAAAAAGGTGATAATCAGAGGGAGCTATATCAGGAGAATATGAGGGTTATTTTTTTTACAAGTTGCATTATTTTTTCCTGGGTCATGTTGCAGTATTCTCGGTTTATCATTAACTAAAAGTGAGCGTTTTTTCGCAGTTCATTTTTCATTTTCCCCAATTGTTGACAATACAACGTTGCAGTAATTCTCTCACCAGGTTTTAATAGTTCAAAGAAGACTAAGCCGTCGATATCCCACCCACCACACACACAAAATAACTTTTTTTAGGTTCAAAGATGGTTTTGCTGTTGGTACAGCTTGGAGATTTCTCTAAAACTCTACTTCTTTCGTAAAATTGATATACCTATGTAATTTTTAAACCAGCTAATAGATTGAAACGAAATTTTAGTGGTGTCTACAAAAGAGCTTACTGCAGCAATATATTAAAACAAAACAGTGGTTTTCAATATGTGGTATGTTTATCAGCGTGATAAAATTCAAAAAGTGATTTTTTGATATGAATTGTATGTAAAGGCATTGATTAAATGACATGTAAACACACGAACAAAACATAAGGACAACATTCAGTTAATTTATCATTCTATATAAAATCTATATTTGAATTGGGTATTTTAACACTGAAAATTGGCGTGCCTATAATTCTTTTCCGGAATGTAAATCCGCCACGACATGTAGCAACTGTACCAGGTTTTTAGTGAAAAAAAAAGATGAATAATATCATCGGAGCTACAGTTTGAATTGAAATATTTCAAGAAGAAGAGGTTGTGTCTCAATGATTCCGATTGATATGTTATTCGAATTGAAACGTGTGCAGTTTCCGGTGTGAGCATCAACAAAGAATAGAAACACACAGGGTATGCGTGCATGCTTCTCACATGGATAGCTGTATGTGGGCTGCTCGCGCCCAAATCATTTCTTGCCAGACGGTACGTATCATATGGAAAAGTATTGTGAATCTAAAAGCACTTCATTAGCACGGCATAAGCATAATCTTTGGAACGAATATATGTAACAACAACACGGGGAGCCTCCTCTGACTCGAGCTGTATGATTGATCCCCCTATCGAGTGGCCACAAGATTTTCCTATCCAACCGGTCCGAATTTCGGACCACTGACACAACGAAGGAACGCCTCGCGATCGGACGCCATACCCGAACATGTCCCACGGGGTGACAGTGCATCAGAACGATTATCACATCAATTCTGCTGGTACAAAAACCATAGCAACCATTGAAAATTTCGGCATCAGAATTGCGAGAGAAGCCATGGAAATCGAAAAACGAAGAAACTCCGCATACCCAGAACTTGGCTACCAATTTAATCGAAAATTAAGGCATCAATAACCAAGCAAAAAATCTGAAAGTGCAAAGAATCTAGCACGAAGCGACGGCAATGCATAGCCCAACATAGCACTGGACGGAGGATGCTCACAGGGAGCATCACCAAAGCGCCGGCAGCTATTCCGCGTCCACGAGTCCGTCAGGAGACTCGAAGTATCGGAAAGATATATATTTGAAATCTTAATGTACCTCTCAAATAATTACTAATCGCGTGCGTATACCCGTTTTTAATGCAATTAAAAATTCCAATTCCAATAAACTGAATTAAAATACATACACTTTATATCTTTAAGTGTGGCATTGCAACGCGTGCCGGGTATTCGCTAGTTTGCTTATAAAATCCTATAAATTCTACTTCTTCCAGATATACCATATCCGTCATCGAACTTGAGTGATCTTCATAGAAGACTTTTCTAGTGATCAATGAGATAGTTTCCTATTGCAATCCATATTTGCTTAACACGCTGCGTGAACATATGCGGGAACAGTTGCGTCAAGTGACGGTTATACGCGAAAAGGGTATTTTTTTCGTTTATTTAGTCTGCTCTATTTATCGCATTTACGAGATGATTTTTCCTTCTATTTATAAAGTTTTACTTATTCTTTTTTATCACTCCTATTGACCTAGATTAGCCGACTTGTTGCAGTCATTCATTATTTCTTACATAGTTGATAGTATCCATTGATCTACAGACACAAGATATACAATATCGAATCAATAATATACAGCGGTTAATATCTGCTAGTTTAAACTTAAAATAACTCACTAAACAAAACAAAAACAAGAAGGAAAACAAGAAAACGCACTTCGAAGATAAATGACGAGTCTCGCTTCGCAATGATAATAATACTGTCTTCCATATCGTTATGAAATTATCAAACTGCGAGGGTGAATCTGATTCCATGTATCCCAAATACTAATTTTTAATCAAATCGAATAAATTTTAAATAGTTTGACCAAAGTCGTTCAAATGAAAGATTCAAGCATTTTGCAGGATGCAAAAAAAACGAAATAAAAGCTTTTAATTATTTTTAAAAAGCGTTTGCGGCTGATATTTTCAACAACATCTCATACGACTGGCGTTGCTTTGATATAAAATGGAAACATGAGGTCCATACTTGAGATAATTTATTGCTAGTTGTTACGTTTCATCTTCCCATACCCATTTTAAAATGCTCAAGTGGATCATATGAAAAGACACGGCGACAGTGTCGGACAAAAAAAAAGTTTCACTTGTTGTAAATGTGTTTTCTGTGATATGCCCCTTCATATGGGCAATTGTTTCTAAAAATATCACACTATAAAGAAACTTTGAATGAATGTGACTTACATAGTACATATATGGGTATTTTTTCATATTGTAATATCTTTAATGCTTTAAAAGCTATAGAGATCAATACAATCGTCGCTTTTTGTCCGCCGTAGAGAAATAATGAAGCGCAGTGATCTCCCGGCAAAAATGTGTTAACATTTTTTCTCGTTCTTAAATATTTTTCGTCTTCTTGTTTCTTGTTTCAAAATGACAAAAAACGTAATTTATTTTGTTAATTGAGTGTTTATGTGCATTTTGAAATCAAATCGCGTTGCAACTACCCTTTGAACTTTAAAAGACGATATTTTTGCTTAATATTTTTTTTAAATATAAAATAGAAAAATCAACCGAATTAAGTATTGCCATTCTTACCTGAATGAAAGCTTGTCAATAAAAAATGAAGATTCTCATTAAATGGGTGCATTATACCATTAGAAGATATATGGAGACTGGAACTTTAAAAGACAGAAAAAGACCAGGCCGCCCAAAATATTACACTGGTGGTTTGAATGTAGTTGAAAAAGTCATTTTCGTCGAATTATTTACAGAAAACACCTATTTTGACCAATAAATGTTTTTTTGTTGAAAAAATTAAGTCACAAGGGTCGGGATGCATTTTAAACATTACTAATCAACGTTATTATACATAAACATTCATAAGACATAAGATAAATTAAAATAATTAGATTAAAACTACAAATTGAGCGTGGGGACATAGCAATTACACCGAGAAAAAGACCACAGTTACGAGATCGGAGAAGCCGGCCATGGAAAGATCAGGCTTTCCGCGGCCAAGACGATCGGTCGGATCTCAAAACTTGACGGAAAACTAGTTAACGACTCGCTCAGGACTGAACTAATTAAAACTGAACCATGACATGGAAAATTTAAAACATACTATGACTTTCCCCACTTTTTTTATCCCCATAAATGATAATTAGAGAATTGGCGGCTTTCGCAAGGTTGTTTGCGCTTTTTCAGTAATTTTCCCCCTACATTATATCTCTGTTATTTTCTGTTTTATTTGAGCACTAAGCGTTTCCAAACTTATTGTCGGTAGTGTATATTCGAGTCGATCCCGTAGGGGGGATCCCTAAGCGAACTCATCGAGATTCTGCATCAGATTAGATATGAGGGGCCGATAGGTGATTACATTTGACAGATGACAAAAATAATCGAGATTTCTTCCTCTAGAGTTCAACCAAAAACAATGTTGGGCAGTGATGAACATCGATGCGAATTCACTCGTCGATATGTATCTGCGATTGAAGATTTTCAAATGAGGAACTATGCAATGTACACATCTCGATCCATTTAAAGGGAGATCTCTTTGTTCCGATCAGATCTGAGATTAATTCCTTGCATTGCCATTCACGCCTTGACGGCTGAGGATATTATGTAATCGACAGCGTCTTTATTGTCTGACGGCTGTAGCAAAATGAGACTTATAAATCATCTATTTCGATTAACACATAACTAATCAACGACCCTCGAAAGAGAAACACTAATGTTGTTTATATATGATAAGCATGTCAGACGATGCTTATTATTTTTGTGCTGATAAACGTAGCAGAACATGAATCATGCTTCTTAAATTTAGTCGATTTCGTTGGATCAATAACGGTTTGTTAAAAAAAATTGTAGTGCTCGTGGAATTGTACTGATTTTTGACTAACAAAAAAAATGTACACGTGTACATATATTTGTACTACAATCATAATTAAAAACATCTTCCATAGACAGACTGAATGTTATGAAGAATTGTACTGAAAATCCTATCTAAACAAAAGGAATATAAACATTAATCACCTGATTATACCGTTTGAGTGCAAAGCAGCGTTATATCTCTGCGATCAAATTTCACCAAAAGTGCGGCGTGGCGATATATAGACGTTAAATTATGGTTGGATATTGCTTCGGCGCCCATTGAACAATGTGACGTTGAACCGCAGAGGGTTAAAAGAAATTCTAGAATAAGTGCACCAAAGATTGCCACAAAGTTGAACTTGGAAATAGAAATAGATGCAAGTCCATAAACAGCCAGGAGAATTATCGGCAAGGCTGGAAACGATAAAAAAAAATCAGTAAAATCAATTAGAATCCACCCAAAACAGTTAAAATATAGATTTATCATATTGGAAGGACGCAATATTTGTGGATGAAAGTTTTCAATATTTTTGAAAGTTATGATTTAGATGTGACTGTCGGCGACTGGGGTTGCTAATTTGGTGTTCGTCCATGAAATAATGGCATATGTAGCAAATAATTTACGACAAAGTGCAGAAAAGTTGGGACTGGGCAAACATTTTCATCGTTACGAAGACAAGATCCAAAGCACAAAATTTCACTTTAGCTATTATAGAATTGCTAAAGAGTAATAGAAAAGCAGACCGGAGGACTGTCGACGTTTTAAGGAATTATTTTGAAGAATTTTGAAGATTATCAAAAGTTTTATTTATTTATTGATGCTTTTCATTGAGTGGATATTAGTAAAATAAATCGCATTTTCCGATGCAACGATATAATCGGTACGAGATGAGCGTTGCATTCATAGTAGTAATCGGATTACGATGAGCGCATTTGTACTGCAATTCACTAGAAAATTGTGTCAACCCCTTTTCGCCCGTTATTTGGAAACTGTTCATTTTTTACAAGTTCCGCCGAGGGTGGCTTTCGAGTCGATCTGACCTATTTTCAACCCTTTACACGATCGGCGCGTATACCGCGGCTTATTTTTACGACCGATTCTCGAAGAAATATCTCCGTTCCGTAACTTCAGATGGATCACTCGACAAATGGGAGTCGCTCGCTTCTCTCGGCGCTGAAATATCCTCACAAAACGTCGAAGCAAACGAAGTATCATTAATCTATAAATTTATCAATATGCAATATCCTAAATCATTATTTGATAGTCATTTTGGGAGCCTTTTGAGCGAAGTGTTCGGTTATCGCGTAATCACATTTACAAGAGTTCGAGGCCACAATCGAACTTACCGAATGAGCTCATAGAGGATACGATATATGCATGAATTTTTGCACAATCTCATGCTCTGAATTTGAACGGGCTGGTGATTTCAGAATGTTCCGGAATTCCAATTTGAAATAAAACAGCGAACGATTGAGCGATTTGAATTCGAAGAAAAGATTGAGTATCGTCGAGTTGTAATAAATAAGCAATTCAAAGGAGTCGTGCGCATCAGTGCGACCTGCGACGCGACCGGGAGGACTCGAATCGTCTCGACGGCAACGAGTGCAGGTGATGTTCCAAAATCTCATCTTCGCCATCTGCCCTCGATGCTCAGGATCGATCGCATCCATTTAAACATCCCGGACGATTCGGAAGAGGCGCCTAAGAAGCGATATGTATGTTTCGACAGACAGAAAAGGCATAACTGCGAGACTCCGCAGACGACGCAACTCCGCTTCTAGGAGAACGGGCGCTCTAATCGTGTCCTATATGTACAGGTATATATCCCTCGATGCCTCTCGAGGATTCTTAAAATAACTTCCTACTGTGTTATATGAAACTCTCATTTGAAAAATAAGTTTATTTTGAAAGAGACAGTTAAAAGAAATCTAAGAGACGCGTTAGAAACATCTCGACCGGAAAGAGAATCAAGTGCTACCAAAAAAATGGATCCAAAGGCAACAAATCTGTCAGGGACTCGATAACACTTTGGGTGTTTGTTTAAATAATATCTCGATTTAATATTCATATACGAAGATGGATAAAATTGAGAATTTAAGTGGCCTGGATGAACAGATATGCAAATGCTATATAATCGGAATGATAATATGTATAATGATGATAGTTCTAATTACACGAAACAATTGTTTCGTAACCAATAATACTTCATGGGATTATCTTTTAGTTTTGACAAAATATTTCATCTCAACATTAATTTTGTTACAAATTCGTCAAAATAAAAAAGCGTTATTTCTATATTTTCTCGTTCTTTTTTTAAAAAAGTTATCACAATACAGCTCGAAGTCGAAAGGCTGCGAAGAAACGAAGGACGGTATGATTTTTGACGAAAAAGGTTCCGGGGGCGAAGGGGTCGAACGCAGACGGGCGGGAGCGCGCGCGTATACGATAATGGCCCTACGAAAATCTTTTTATCGATGCGCCGCCGGCCAATGGGAGCGGGGCGGGCGCGGCCGCTCGGCGGCGGCCGGCGGCGCTCGGCGGCGCTCGGGCGCCCTCGGGAAGCTCCGGAGGCGCTCGGCGGGGGTCGGTCCGCCGCGCCACCGGGACGGGGAAAGTTTCGGAAAAGCCGATCGTCCGACGGAACGCCGCCGATCGAGGGTTTCGGAGCGCCGGCGAGGCGGGCGTCGGCGACGCGACGGCGAGGCGGCGTGCCGAGCGCGCGGACATGCGCGCCGAGCGCTGAGTCGCCGGCCACGGGGCCACGGGGCCGACGCTCTGCGGTGCCGACGTGCTACGGCGCCGCGGTGCTGCGCGGCACGGCCCGACGCCATGAGCGCCGCGCGCGCGACCTCGTAGCGGGCGCGGGGCGCCCGGTCGCCCGCCCGCCGGGGCATGCGGCGCCCCCCGAGGGCTCCGCGCACCCCGCGCACCCCGCCCCCGCCCCGGCGCTAGCAACATGCAGTGGAGGAAGCTGGCGCGCTTCAAGACAGCCTCCGGAGGAACCTCGCGCGCGCGCAACATGCTCTGCTGCGGCCGCAGGAAGGTAAACCCGACCGGGGCGGCGCGACGGCCCCGGCGCCTCCCCGCGACTCGATCGATCGAGCGGCGCCTTCCCTTCCGCGCCTTTCCGAACCTCTTTTCCTATAAATTTGCAATCGGTACGCGTCTCAGAATCGGTTATGCAATTTGGAAATAAAGTGCACGAACGACGTTCGATCGAGCTGGATTTGTTTCCTTTCGCTACATGGCGGTTTTCAAATTTTCAGTATCGAAAACGTGGAAAATGGACGGTCCTGTTTTCATATTTCCCGCGAGAAAGAGGAAGCGATTGCGCCGAGCCGATTCCTATTCGAAAACGAGTCGCCGAGTCGTCGTCCTCGCTCGTATTTGACGTTCGTCATTGCAAAAAGAATATTTCCCATTACATTCAGTTTTTATTAAATCTTGTCTATTTTAGCGCGTTTGTTAAAAATAGAAAAGTCGTCGCCGTTTCTTGAAAAGGAACAAATTTAAAGCAACGAGAAGTGCAACTGTATTTTCGACGCGCTTGCTCCGGTAGCCCGCGGACGAAACCCTTCTGAAATATACTCTGAACATAGAAAGAACGTTCCCCGAAGTCATTCCTCCGGAATTCGCCTCGGATGCGATTCTAGTTTTGGATTGTTTTATTTTCGCATTATTTCTTGGCGGTTTGTCGAAGTTCATCGAGGCCGATACGTTTTATAATTGAACGTCGAGCTCTCATCTAGGAGTGTCATCTTCGACCGTCGGAGAGACGCGAGAGAGTCTCCCGCGGACCGTTCTTTAATTCGCGAGGGCGAACGTTCGCCGGCGCCGAGAGTCTCGAGCGTTCGCGCGGAAGCGCGGACGACGGTCGCCTCCTCGTCTCCGACGCGACGTCTCTTCTCCCTTCGATTCGGTCGTTTCGAATGTCGTCGAGCGTCGGGTGGCGGGGGGCGGACGGCGGGATGCAGGATGCGCCGAGGGGTCCCGAAGCGCGGCGGAAGAAGGCGAAGGCCCCGCTCCGGCGGATCGATAGAGCCGGGGGAGGGGAGGGAGCGCCATTTTCCTTCCCGCTGAGCTTTTCCGGGCGAGCGCTCCCGTCGAGCGACGGCTTTCGCGCGCGACGTTGATGTGCGACAGCGAAGGAAGCGGATGCTTCTTTTCGAGAAAGGTCAGTCCCTCCGACCCTCCGAGCCGACGCGGATCGAAGAGCATAACCTCGGGGGGGCGCACGCGCCCCTGAGCGAGTACTACGTCCATTCACGCCGACCCGACCTCCCGATCGATCGCGCGTCCCGTCGAGACGCCGCCGCGCGCGATTCCTCGACGCACGTGTTGCGCGACTCCGATCGTCCCGAGGAGCCTCTCTCTCGGCCGGGACTCCCCGCCCCCTGAGGGGCGAAGGCGGCCGGTCCCGCGGCGCGCAACAGGTCAGCGACTCCGGGGCCCCCCTCGTCGCGCTCCGTCCGCGTCCGACGTTCCGTTCGATCGTCGAAATCGGAAAGAGAGCGACGTCGCGTTCCGAAAATCGAAATGATCGATTTTAACATTAGCGCGTCGAGGACGAACGGCGTCGGCCGAAAGCGAGAAACGACGACGGAGGACGATCGGACTCGATTCGAAAGCGTCGTCCGAGACGACGGGAATCGGGAGGGCGATCCGCCTCCGCTCGCATTTTGACAACGGGGATGTCAAAAGATGCGACTGCAGACGGCGAATTTGATTGATATCGAGGCCGGCCGGAATACGGACGTCGACGTTTTGACGTTTGAATCTAATACAATTTCGAGAATCGAATGATGTTACGAAAGGCAGAATCGAACCTCTCGAGACGGACCGACGGCGAAGATCGCGAGGCCGCTCGCTCGCGTCGTCGCCTTCTCGGTTTCCCCGTCGTCAGTCGACTGTGTCGTTTTAGGAAAATGGGCGCAGCGTACCGGATCTCACGGCGTCCCCGGGGCGGGCGCCCCCGCCGGCCCGACTCAAAGACCAGCCGCCCATGGTCGTCCAGAGCGACTTTCGAAAGGTGAGCGATCTCCGTCGGTCTCCCGTCGGCCCGCCCGGGCCCCGGGGAGACCGGCCCGCCTGACCTCCCTCTCCGCTCGCAGGTGTCGGGGATCAGCTCGGAGATCTTCCGGCAGATAGAGACGGTCGAGAACGACCACGATGCGACGACGGCGGCCGCGCTGGAGGTGAGTCCCGCGTCCCGCTCCGTTCCGCTCGCGCGGCCCCCGCCGACCCTCGCGGCGGGGGCCGCGCGAGATGCCGGGCCCTAAAGCATGTTCCGAAACAGGCGGTGGAGAGGCGCGGGGAGATGATAGTGCGGATCCTGGAGCCGAGGCAGGTCGGCAGGGCGGCGAGCGAGGCCGCGAAGCGCTTCTTCGCGCTCCAGGTGAGTGTCGCCCCCCCCCTCGCGCTCCGGGCGCGCCCCGGAGTCGCGCGGCTGAGGGCTCTCGTCTTTCGAAAGGACGCCAGGCACGCGGTGCAGCTGGTCGAGATAGTCAAGAGGCCCGGGCAGACGCTCGGCCTCTACATCCGGGAGGGCAACGGGACCGACCGCGGCGACGGGGTCTTCATCTCGAGGATCGCCCTCGAGTCGGCCGTCTACAACAGCGGCTGCCTCAAGGTCGGAGACGAGATCCTGGCCGTCAACCTGGTGGACGTGACGCACATGTCCCTGGACGACGTGGTCATCATCATGTCCATCCCGAGACGCCTCGTGCTGGCGATCAGGCAGCGGAAGGGTGAGCGTCGACGCCCCCGGAGTCGGAGCGGCCGCCCGCGCCGCCCCGCCTGACCCGAACGCTCTCCTTTCAGGCAACAAAGGCAGCGGCTCGCCGAGTCTGCCCCCGAGGTCCGACCACAAGCCGCCGCCGGTCGTCGTCATCAAGAGGGAGCTGAGGGACGAGGACGCCATGGACGACATGGACCGCGCCCACTCGGACAGGTGCGCCCCGACGCCGGACCCCCGCCGGCTCCGGGATCGCTCTCGACTCACGGCTTTGCTCCGCAGGGACGCCGGCAGCCTGAGGCAGAGGCACACGGGAGACGGCAGGGAGATGACCGAGTCGAGGTCCAGGTTGGGTCTGGGGCTCGCCGGCTACTCGCCCGACCGCTCGTCCGGCCTCGACCTCTACTACAACAGCCGCCCGCCTTCGGAGACGCCCTCCGCGAACCACTGGAGGTGAGTCCGCCTCGCGACTCCCCGGCGGGGCCTCGCCGGGGCCCGGCACTCTCCGCTCTCCCTTCTCGCCCTCAGCTATCAGCCGCCGCCGCCCGTCATCACGGAGCAGCCCAAGTCGAGCGTCCAACACTTCCAGGGATACGACCGCGGCTACCCGAAGACGCTCGAGAGCCTGGCGGAGAAGGTCCACTCGTTCTACGCGGGGCCGACGATGCCGCCGCAGGGATCGCGGAGGCTGTCGACCGGCGGCCAGCCGGCGCCCTCTTCCAGGTGCGCTCCGCGTCCGTACGTCGGTCCGTCCGTCCGTCCGTCCGTCCCGCCGCCTCCGCTGACGCTTCGCCCTTCGCTCTCAGGTTTTCGTCGAGCCAGCGCGCGATGCCCAGGTCGGGGTCGGACCAGCACCTGCCCCGAGTGGAGTACGCGGACTACGCGTCCGTGTCGCCCGCGGGGAGACACGCGCTGCTGAGGTCGAGCCTCAAGTCGGGTACGGATCGTCGGTCCCCCGTCCCGTCGGACTCGGCCCGCGATCATTCTCCGCCGTCGAACGTTGCAGGGTCGACGCTGTCCCGGTACAACCAGCGCTACGCCACGACGGGGCCCGACTCGAGGGGGGTCGCCAACAAGTACGTCCCGGCCGGGGCGCTCTCCGCGCAGAGCACGCTCACCAGGAGGAACAGGAGCCTCGACTACTCCTCGGACACGGAGGCGACGTGCGGCTCCAGGTCGAACTACTACTACTACGGCAGGTCAGGGACGCTCCGCCGGGTTCGCCCCCGACGCTGCGTCGCCTCTCACGTCTCGCGTTCGCGCGTCTCGACTCGTTTCAGGAACCAACCGCAGGCGGCGATCAACTCCCTGACGCGCGCGAACGCCGTCGCCGGGAGCGACCTGGCCAACAAGTTCAACTCTCTTCCGAGGGATACCAGGGCTTCCAGTAGGTGAGCTCTCGACCTTTTCTCTCTCTCTGACTCTCTCTCTCGCCGTCGTATTACTTTTCGACTGTCGCATGTCATCGCTAACCTTCGATATCGCTTCAAGAATGACGATGGGCAAACGCTTCGGGACGCTGGACAGAGCGGGCGGCGGCATCTCTTCCCTGCTCCTGGACGAGACGGACGGAAACCTATCGGCGCCGGAGATGCCGCACCTCACAGGAAGGGGTCCCAGAGGTGAATGTCTCAAATTGCGTCGCGCGAGTTCGAATCCCGGAGCTCGCGGGCGCTCTCTCTCTCTCTCTCGCCGTCGGAGACTTCCGTCGGTCGTCCGATTGCGTGGAATTTTAAAATCGAAAGGGAAACTTCGTCAGGTCATGTGCGATCATCGTCGTCTGTGTTCGCTTCAGACGAGTATCGATCTTGGCTGTCCCGCACGCCGTCGACCAGCGCCATCTACGAGCAGATCCGAGCGAGTCGGGACGTTCTCAACCAGCACAGAGCGGCCAGGTTCACCTACAGCGCGGAGAACATTCACGACGCCCTCAAAAACGTACGTATCCTCCCCGAACTGACTCGGCTCGAGCTCCTCCCGCTCCTAACGGACCGCGCTCTGTCTCCGCCAGGCCGAGAGCTCCGCCTTCAGCTCTTCGTACGGGCTGTACGGCGCCGGCAGGTCGGCGCTCACGGGCACCCTCGACAGGAACTTCGCGGGCAGGACTTCAGTCAACCCCTCGATTCCGGCCCGTTCGCTGTCGACGCAGCACATCACGTCGTCAGGTGACCGCCGTCGGCCTCCCCTCGGCTTCCCTCCGGCCGCTCCCGTCTGACCTTCCGCCCTCTCTCTCGTTTCAGGCATGATGGGATCGCCGTCAGCGCGGAGGATGCGACAGCTCCTCGAGCTGGGATCTCGGGGGGGCGCGCCGGGAGTGTCGGGGCCGAGTCCCGTCCCGACGCCTTCTTCGACGCTGCCTCGCAGCCGACACGTCGACATCGACGCCTCCGGTGCGGTCGCCTTCCGTCGCGTCTCGGCGCCGAAGCGCCTCCGTTCGGAACGTGTCTCATTCTTATTTTGACTTTTAGATTTCGTAAAATACAAGTTCGACAAGCCCTCGATGAGCATGTCCTCGTCGGTGTCCGGCCTCCCCGGCCTGGCCGTCGGCGGGAGCGCGCCCGGGGGCGCGTCCGGGATGCTCTGGCTGCACCTGCTGGCCGGCCGAGGATTACGCTCCTCGGGATCCGGCCCGGCGACGCCGACGGGCCCCGGCGCGCCCCCCGCGCCTCCGCCGCACGCGACGCCCCAGCCCGCCAGAGACCTGTACTGCGTGCTCGAGTGCGACAGGGTCCACAAAGCCAGAACCGTGGTAAGCGACGGCCCCGCCGACCCTCCGACCTCGGCCCGGGCGCGCGCCTGACGACCGTCCGCTCGTCCGCAGGTCCGAACCGGCGACCTGCAGTTCGACTGGGACGAGTCGTTCGAGCTGGACCTCGTGAACAATCGACAGTTGGACCTGCTGGTCTACTCTTGGGATCCGCAACACAGGCACAAGCTCTGCTACAGGGGTGCGATCAACCTGGTCCAGATTTTGAATCAGAGCCCGCTGCATCAGCTGGCCCTGAAGATCGAGCCCAGAGGTATCGTTCGCGTCGCTCTCGCGCGTTACGAGATGACATCATTTGCTTGATCGCGGGGTCGTCTTCAGGTACGCTATTCCTGAGACTGAGATACACGGACTCGCTGACGCTGTACAGAAGACGGGGGCTGCCCGCGACCCTCCCCAGGGGGGGGCTGAACCCGCCGCTCTTCGGAGCCGACCTCGAGACCGTCGCGGCCCGCGAGGCGTCCAGGGGGACGTCGCAGAACCAACCGCCGGTGCCCGTCATCGTCCGGCGGTGCGTGGAAGAGATCGAGAGGCGCGGACTCGACATAATCGGTGCGAAAATGCGACGACGCGGGACGTCTCCCGGTCGTCTCCGTTTGCTAAATTTCGAATTGATTTCAGGTCTGTACCGACTCTGCGGCTCTGCGACCAAAAAGAGAATTCTGCGAGAAGCGTTCGAAAGAAACAGCCGATCGGTAGAATTGACTCCTGATAATGTTCCTGATATAAATGTGATTACGGGTGTACTTAAGGATTATTTACGAGAATTACCTCAACCGCTGTTCACGAAGTGTCTGTATCAGATGACCGTCGACGCGCTCGGTGAGTACGAAGCGAAGTATGAAGACGTCGCTCGTCGACGCGACGGCTCGCTTATCGAGAGACGGACGCCTCGCGTTTCAGGTGTGTGCCTGCCCGACGATCCCGAAGGAAACGCCAAGCTCATGTTCAGCATATTGGACTGTCTGCCGCGAACGAATCGCGCGACGCTCATCTTCCTGCTGGACCATCTCGCGATGGTGGTGTCCGTCTCGGACCGGAACAAGATGTCTCCGCAGAACCTGGCGACGGCGCTGGCCCCTCCGCTGATGCTGCACGCCACTGCGGACTCGCACCTCGTCAACAGCGAGCTGGACTACGCTCAGCCCATCGGAGTTCTCAAGTATCTGCTGCAGATTTGGCCCGCACCCAAGCACTCAGGTAACGTTATTCTTAATTTACATCATTCGATACGTCTGTCTGTCTTTTCCTTCTCTGTTCAGCGTCTTCCTCCAGGAGACGCGTTTTACTTTCGTTCCGTGCGAAGGATCTTTAAGGGAACGCGCGACGACGACCCGAACGAAACCAGTAAGTGTCCAACCGTACGATTATGTAGTAGAAGAAAACTTAACGAAAGCTTTCACCTTGTTTAAAAGCCATTTCGCAATATTATATAAAATGGATATTAAGCTTAAAATAGAAAGAAAATTCGCAGATATATAATTTTCAACAATTGCTCACATTCACATGTCATCAACAATCTAACTCAAAAATGGCAACGCACAGAAAAAACTCAACCGACGGGCATGTTGCGTTTCGGATTTCCGTTCTCTGCTGTGGAATATTTCACATTTTTCACGTCTTCAAATCGGAAATGCAACATGTTTCCCGTTCGACGGTTCTGTGTACGTCTATGTCACATCTATAGCATTTTCATTTTATCATGTTGTTTATATTTTAATGTCATACTTTATTATATATTTTGCAGTTATTTGTGGTAGTCAATGAATTGTGTGATGTAACTTTAGAAAAGCATTTCATTAAAGGCGCATCTCGGCCGTCGATCGTTCGACCCGAGCGTCCGGTCTCCGAGTGCGCCGATAGTGAAGTGCCTTTCCGGATTGAAATTCTATGATTTCATTTTTTGATGCTGTAAACAGATTTTATTCAATTTTGCTATATGTGCTGAGCAGTAGTCAGTGTTGTATATAAATGACACGCGAGACTCTCCGAGACGTTTCAATTTTTTTTGTTACCGTACCGCATATAACATACAAGGGAAATTCAAAGAAAGGAGCGTGATACAAATTCTGACACATAATCGCATGTATTTTCCCCGTTGACAAATCCACATCCGATCAAACGATAAATTGATACTGTTATTGTTTTTTAAATTTTAATCTTACGTGAAGACCGCTGAATATTACTAAATATTCTGAAAGTGAACAGCGCATATTAAAATAATGGAAATATAATTTGAGCTATTTTGTTTATGCAAATTGCATATACTGTCCTGATATACTATACTGGTAAATAAAAGTGCATTAAATATCTCTTAATTTGTAGTCGAAGAACTTGCCTATTGGAACTTTCCTATCCGAACGTTCTCCTTTTGGCTGCAAATGGTTCACTTTTCTATCGACGTTGATGAATTCCCAAAATAGTATTTTTGAATGCATTCAGCTTTGATTTTCCCTTGGAGGTTTTTACTTTTCAAATTGTAAAATCTTCCATTTTATTAATATGATATTTGAAGAAAAAGCATACTTTGTTATTTATATAAATTGATTTAAAGCGGTGTCCATACTTTTAGTAAATGTATCGACCGAATGGTGAGTTTCATAGATATAGATTTGTTTTAACATGCTGATAAATAGATATTTTGTAAAGGGACGTATGAGAGGACAGCGCGTGAACGGAGTCGAGCACGTGGTTAATGCGTGTATGTTTGTAGACAGTTCGGCGCGGCGAGCCAGCGCCCGGGCTGCATGGAAACAGAGCCAGTGCGTCTCCAGTGGGACACTCCACGGTGCCAGGTAATATCATTCAATTGTGGGATGGTACATATTTTTATTATTTGTATAGCACCCCATCGGTACGTTCGATTATGGGGCTTGTTTGTGGCACTTGCATGTCAAAAGAAAAATGTGACTGTCGACATTTTATATTTTTAAGCGATGCTGTCTGATTTATTGATAAATGTACTAAAAATACATTTAAAAGCAAATGAATTGAAGATGATAACACAAAAGTAGAGAGGAATAGCCCATAGTATTTGCACTGGAATAATTCAAGTTGGTATATTAGTTGACTTTTTTACTTATCCGTAGAGAGTGTCGAATAATGGAAATCATCATAGTGTATTCTCCATCCTTCCTATGTAAAAACACATTTTAATCTCTGCCGCATTTGCCGTGAAAGAATATTTTAACATCGTAAATGTTCACGGCGGGTTTGAAACGTTCAATTCCTCGATAACGATTGAGTTATTACTTGTTTTACATCTAATTTGGAAGGCAACCGTACAGATCTATCATCCCAAATTTCTTCCATTCTGAGAATTACAATTTAAACATTACGATCATCGCGATTTAGGATCGGAGAGCCGCTCGATTGAAAATGATGTGTTTTAAAATTTTCAAAGACACGAGATGATTTATACATTATTTTTTGAAATAGATGTATTTTTTGAACCTTAGAACAGAGTTGCAATCTGTCGTTGCTCTTTTAGGACGTAAAAGCTTTCAGCATTAGAAAAAATTAAATTATTCTAGTCTTAGTAGTAATCTTGATGCATTTGCTTTTTTGCATAAATTTTTAGCTCATTAACGGTATCAATTTGATCATTTTTATTTACAAGTTATACAATCCACTCGTTCCCAATACTCATAAGAAACAGGACTATTTATATTTATTACTCACACATATATTTATAAATATATTGGTTTTTATTTCAAACAAATTTTAAGATTTCGACACGTTTTCCATACTGATAATTCATTTTTAGCACATGCTTGATTATTGAAGTGTAAAATTCAATAAGCTTAGAAATAATTCATGATTTATTTTGTATCGAAACTAATATTCACAAATTAGCAAACAAATATTACCATGTATTTGCTTTATCCACAATTTTATTGCTGAATGGCTGACTACAAAATCTTCTTAATGTTTTCAACTTCTTTATATAAATTATGTGTGTATTTATACAATTGTCGATAAACGAACTTAAATCCTTTCTAAAGATTTCTTTAAATATTATTTATATACGTTCATGATTTTCCTCTCGATAACGTTGTGAACGTTCGACTCACTCAATGCGAAATTCTTTTATAAAATTGATGTACTATTTAGTTATGTATTTTGGGTATATGATATCGTTTAAATCCATTTAAATATATATTTTGTAAATAAGTTGAGTAAAATATATTAAATTATTTTCTATTTATATTTAAATATACATGCAAGAAACTATGTGCTCATTGATAACGTTGATATTAAACATCGAGCTTAATACAAATTTGAGAACTAAGGTTTCTGTTCAAAGTGTATTTTGTTTAACGCCAAAGAAAAAATTAATCCTAGAAAACTAAATATTATTCTTTCTACTATTATATCAAACTTTACAGCCAAATCTTGGTGCATGTTTATGATGCTTGAAAATGCCTATATTTAAATTATCTTTATTTATTATATTAGATTGATACATATCTATTTATGATAATAAATACCCTTTTTTATATGTTCACAAATTTTATTCGAAAGGTTGAAAAATAATCACAATCGTGTCAAAATAATTAAGCCCAAATGAGATTTTCTAATTTATATCCTAGACCTAGATCATCGATGCAGGAGATCACACTGTCGTGACAGAAAATTATAATCTTTTGATTTGACTGTTATTACTTTTAACGTTGCAATTTCTACACGTCTTATATGTGCATGTATGTTTCTAATCAACGGCAACATACAAAATGATTTCCAATTATCTTAAATTGAAGTAAAGCATGCGCTCTAATTCAATCGTGCCAAAATAAACCCTCCTTCAAGACATCCGAGGAAGGGAACATTTATATAAATGGAAAACATACAATTATAGGCTTTTTATGTCTACATACCGCAGAAATTGAATAATTGATGTATTTACATGATATTAAACCAGAGATGAATCTCATCATTGCTATAATGAACTATGTCACATTTCTTCATTTGTCATTTTACACAGATCACGTATTCATAAATGGTCATAATGGTATAATATTTTTATGACCAAGAATGAATGCAGGGAAAATGTGATGCGATATTTAACTGCAACGTGAAGGATATCATTTGATTATCTTTTTATTAAATAAAAATTTGTAAAAAACTAGTCTGATCTCTGTGAAAACTTTTAGATACATGTTAAAATTAGTATGGTCCCTTAGGCCAGTATCAGCCCTCAGCCAGTCAATATCGGCAAGCAGCAGCAGCATCAGCAGCATCGCAAGCTCCATCGGTTCGGCCCTCTCCCGTCCCATCACAGGTAGGGCATGTAAGTAGCCAATGCTATCGTATCGTTTAAAATTCATAATCATCTTCGGTCTTCGAGATTGCCTTTTATCGGCGCGCGGGACTCTCGACGTGCATTATAAAATATACCCCGACGAGTGAATTTTTCTAATTAAATTGTCTCAACAATCATCTTTCACATCTTTTCTTTTTGATACAATTTTTAAACTAAAAAAAAAAAACGCCCAGAGATTGACGAATTAAACGTCTTCAACGTGGCAAACGCAGCACACTGAAGAGATTAATTTTAAAACGAAAACATGTTTTCGTTCCGTCCATTCAGTCGATAACGTATCGCGATAAACATTCATATCGTTCGAGCATCCGCAGAATACATTTCTTTGGAACACTATTTTCTTATTTTTCTTCGAGATCTTATTGACATTTTTGAAATCTTTTATAGAATGACTCCAACACTAGCAGTGGAAATTAGAAGGCTTTCATGAGGCTTGACAGAACTGCACATTAGCGCTATTAAATGCAATTATGCTTAACTAGGAGCTTGAAAAACATTTTGTATTATTTGCGACGTAGATTGTACTGGAATATTTTGGTTTGACCGAATCTAACATTCGCTGCCACCGTTAGAACTATATAATGATTCATGTAAAAATCTAAAACACAATTTAAAATGACTTTTGAAATGCAAGGAGAAACTTTCAGTTTCATATTCTCATATTTGTCGGACTTTTTTGTAAACTATTTAAAACGGTATACAGTGCTCGTTTGAGATATTTTAAACCGGTATAGAAAATGTATATCAGTTGGAGACTCTTTATCGATGCATTTTTTAAAATATACCTTTTATCGTTGAAAGTGTATAGCCGTTGCGATATTTGTATTCGGTTTGTCTCTTGCAAACCGATTGTAATTTGTCAGTTTGATTTGTATAAATGTACATAGAGTATTTTTGTCATTTTGCAGAGCTGGTTCATGTTGATATTCTACAATTAGAGAACGATCGTGTCATAATGTATGATTTAATAATACTGTGGAACTTTTATACTGATGTCATACTTTTTGAACAATTTCAGGTTCAATTATCAGCCAAGGGCGGCCAATATCGTCCTCAATCGCCGCGAACTGGGCCTCTTCCCGTTCCGCCTCGCTCCCGACAGGTGAGAGACGGCTCCGACCCCCGACAGGTGAGATCCCCCGAACGCAATGGAATTGACGCTCTCGTCTACTGTCTTCAGGTGATAGTATCTTCGCCCGGCTCGCCAAGTAGCAGTTCCGACAGCCAATCGGGTAACGAGACACTGAAGCACGGAAGCTCGATATCCTCCATCGTCCGCCAGCCGACCGGGGCTTCCCCGGGGCCCTCGGCGGTCCGGCCGGCGTACCAGACCGTCCAGGCGGCCCAGTCGGGTCGCGGCTCGCCCGCCGGCCGCCAGTCGCCCGCCGCCCGACCGCAGCCCGTTCCCCAGCAGCCCGCCTACTATCCGTCCAATCAGATCCACGCCGGAGCGACCAACGGACGGGGAGAGAGCCCCCGCGACTCTCCGAGCCTCTCCAGGATGGCGTCCCCCGGTCACGCCGCGGCCCGGACGGCGTCGCCGGGGATCCCCGGAACCAACGCCGGGATAGCCGTCACGATGAACGCCTCGCCCTTCCTGGCCGACCTGAGCTCCTCGTCGCTGACGAGCATGGAGAACGCCCTCATCTCCAACCTGCAGAGCACCATCGACAACATGAGCACGACGACCGAGTCCATCTTCAACCGCGCGAACCTCGACGGCGGCGGCCTCAAGGGCTCGGCCTACGGACAGAAGATGCCGGCGGTGAGCTCGACGGCGGTGAGCTCGGCGGTCCCGTGCTACGCCACCTACGGGACTCAGCCTTCGGACCCCTTCGGCCCCTCCGGCCTCTTCGCCTCCGCCTCCGCCCAGCCGTCCGTCAAGGCGGGCGGCGGCGCCCTCCCCGGCTACGGCCTCTCCAACTACAGCTCGACGAATCCGTTCCTGCAGAACTACCCGACCGACCCGATCGAGGAGGAGAGCGCGACCAACGGCGACCCCTCGTTCTCGTCGAACCTCTTCGACGCCCTCGTCAGCGGCGGAAACGACCTGCTCAACGACAGGAGAGACGGGCGACAGACGGAAGAGCTCACTCCCACCTCGAGCGCGGGCACGGAGGACTCGCGCACCCGGGAGCCCCTGGAGCGCGACGTGGAGGGCGACGCCGAGCAGAGCGACTGAGCGTGCCCTCGCTGCATACGTCAACTTCTCCTTACGTGTTATGACTTCCGATACCTTTAGAGCTCATCGCTCGTCTCGTCGAGACTCGTCGTCGCCTCTCCGACTTAGCGTTAATATTTAGTTCCGATATGCGAACAGAGCTCGAAAAAATACATCCGCAACGTTTCTTCTGTACGATCAGACTATGCATTTTTAAGTATAACGTTATTTTTAAGATCCGAAAATTTGAATCGTTTTTTAGCAAATTTTTACATACCTTAAATAATCGTCTACAACTATTCAATGTCAACACATATACTATTAGATATACAGTATTAATCACAACCGAGAGATGGAATAGATGGACTCTCGATGCGACACGTGGAACCGGTCATCGTTAGTCGGCCGTCGTAGATGATATTCCGTTCCATATTATATTTCGGATCTTCCGTCTTATTTGCATCGACGATGCTGATTATCCATTTCAATATAGATAGGAAAAAATTTGCAACGCAAAGTCCTCGGCGCTCCCAAAAATTGCCAACTGATCGGGGCTCGTACCGACCTGTCTTCCCAAAACGGGCTATTCGATATCGAATATCATATTAACGAACGACGTTCCACGGACACATATTTTTATAATTTTTTATAAGCTGCAAGACTCTCGACTGGCCTTTATTTTACGCACGTCATAAACTTTCTTCCGATGCATCGTTCGTTTGTTACGAGAGTTTGACGCGTCGCATCGGTCGAGCATAGAATCGTTACGGAATCGGACACATTTTGAAACAAAGGCTGTGCTAAATTTCAGCATGTCGTACGTCTCGTCGCGAACCGAGAGCGCAAACGTTCGACGGCCGACGGAACTCCTCGACTCGACGAGGGAACGTTCTCTTCGATCGTGCGTTTCGCCTCGAACGTGCTATAAATCATACGTTTACCCCGTAAGTATGTATATTTGTCAGTAGTTATAAATATTTAATTGTAAATATGATGTTTGACTTTCGAGACGATTGCCATTGTATACATATATTGAATGTTAATTTGTTGTATAATTAATGTAATTTATAATTTACTCTAGCTCAGTTGCAATATGTTGAATAACAAATATACATAAATGTATTACTATAGATTTCGTGCTAAAATCAAAATAATCTCATGGATAGCATGCCCGTAAAGTCGCTGTTTGAATTTAAAATGTAAATTTCATAAGTATGTTACATTTTTGTAATCGAATATAATACATTTGCGTGACACAATAATTAGGTAAACTTCACGAATGTAGAGTTAAGTATAGCCATATAGACTCTCCGCCACTGCCATCCGCGACGTGTACATAACGGTTTCATTACTGCGACTAACGTAAGATTAAACTTTTTAAACTGTGTACATTTAACGCCGTTGACTCGTATAACTGATAATATTTGATTCGTTGAGTTTCATAGTCAACGTCGTGCTCGTTCATCGTCATCGCAGCGTCGATTTGTTTTCGTGAATATTCCAAACGCGTAGAAGTTACCTCCCTCGATTCGTTTCAATCATCCGACGCGCAGGCGAGAGAATCAATAGCCGATTGCAAATAAGTGTATATATGTAATTAGTAAATAAGTGGGGTTCGCGTGTCCGAAAACATTGATTTGTATATAACATGAATTTTATTGAATTGCCAATAAACCATCGTCATCTATATACAATCTTATGAAAAAATATGAGCACAAAACTCAAACTTTTCAAATTTTCCTTATCGTTGTTGATAATGTATAATTTCGGTCCAAAATTGAAAATAAGTGAGCTTAGAAGTTCTTTAAATTAATTTTATCGTAGAGGATATTAATTTAAGTTGTTGTTAATGATATATATTAGATTGAGAGCATACAGAGGTATTCTTTACGTTGTGAAAACTCCGTTCGGTTTCGACATTCAGTTTCGACGCTCGGATGAAACTATTCTCGTATACATTTATCGTTTCGATCCCATATGGTGGGTATACTCCGAGAGAGTAATTTTTTCCAGACTGTTAGACAATATTCCTAGCGATTGTCATATTAATTGTACCAGAATTATAATAATCAAAATGAAAGATTTAGTTTTTAGCAGTACAATATTTCCATTTTTATTGAGGGAAAATAATTTCAATTAAATATCGATAATCACTTTTTGTACATATCTTCAAGTAATCTTCGTTTTGAAAACATTCGAAATCTTTCGCACAAATTGTTATTGCATATCATCAGAAGGCTGTAATAGCAGTTAGATGTATATGTACGGATGAGTTGTACAAAAATGACCTACGTGAGATTTTATCGTTTCGGATCGACTGCGACTTTCCACAGACCCACTCTTTTTGATGCGTTTACTTTTTTCATCGTTTCCTCATCGTTCCTTTTAGAAAAGTTTGTCGCGTATGACTACTTCGATTGCTGATTTCAAAAGCCGGTATAAAAATACCTCTACCGCGAGACTCTCGTAAGTAATGACTCAATAGGAAATAATTATCGTAATCATTATGCAGAATCAAAATTTGAATTAATGTTAATTATTAGACCAATCGAGGTAGCGGAATTAATATACCAAATATGTATGTGGTTGAAAGGGTTAAAAATATAATCTATAGATTATGATAAAAACTAGATCATTGCAAAAAAATTATACTCTTTTAAACGGTACAGCAATCTAAAACTTAAAAGTGATCATATCATTACATTACACACATGCTTCGCGTTGGACTTGAAAATAATTTTTAAGCAACCGTATATTTTTTACCGAAACCTTAGATTTTTTAAAGCAATCCGATGTAAATATTTATTTTATTTTTTAAGCATTTTATACTATTTATATTTTCAATTTGTTTTAGAAAAATATTTAAACGGATTAATTAACGAGGACCATTAAACGTGCACTAGTACGACTTTTCAAAACCGAGGGATGCAGTCCCAAAAACACGTTATGCAGCAAACAAAAAAACGTTTATTTATCATAATTGCGGTATAAAAATCGACTGCACGTTACTGCTATGAACATATTTAACATTTAAAATTCCCCAGTAAATTTAAAAAACGATGAAAGCATTTATTTTCATATTTGGCATTTTAACATTACAATTATTCATGTCGGTAAAATATCCACTCGTTATATTATTTTCTGTGTCTCAGTTTTGTATCTGAAATTTAATACTATAAGATTACTACTTCCGATTTACATTTTGCTACCTTCGTTGTTTTTATAATACACACTATATATCTATTTTTTCCAATTTAATGGCGGTATAGCTAGGAGTAGGCTAACATAGTCTATGCCTAATCGATTACGTATGTAATTTTATTTTTGTTATAGATTATTTTTAAAGACTTTTGATAATGATAAGAAATTTGGCTACTGTATTGACAATCCAAAAGTATACAAAACTATCCACATTGTATTGAATAAATCACAGTTTCACTTATTCCATATAACATAATATAATTCTTTTTTTATAAAAATAGAGCAGCAAAATTATTATGTGATTTTTTTAAAATCAATGAACTGACTACATTTTATGTATATTAAAGAAACGCGAATTATTTACACCGTATTATTTGAGTGCGGCGTACGCCGCTCATTTCGTGAGGCATTATTTCACCGACTTTTTTGTGAAATATAGAAAGAATATGTAAATATGTTTTGTGACTATTTAAAAATTTCCAAATCAAACATCGCCACAAGTGAGCATTTACTTAAATACGACGTAGGATTAAAATAAAAACCCGACGGCACAAGTTGCATTTATTATCTTTAATACTTTCATAAATAAAAATTCTGATTTTATAAATCAGATTTATACCGTTTAATACTTTATATAACTCAAACATGTCTTATATTACAGAGCGACATAAATCGATTTACTTTTGGATTCATCTTTCGGATGTTGAATATTTTTTGTATGCATTAATCATGATATTTGAATGTTTAGTATAGACATGGGATAACAATCACGTCCACATTTATTTTTATATACGAAGCGAGCGAGTAACCGGCGTGTACGTGGTTTATTGCTTCAAGCCACGTGTAGCACTTCCGCTTGAGATTCCGCATACCGACAATGTTTGTGTGTTTGTGTACACAACAACTCCCCAAAGTTTCATTGCAAACGGATGAATGGTATGAAAGCGTATACAATACGTACAAACAACAAACATTCATTTTTATATATATAAATAAATATGTTAGTCATTTAGTTAGAATGCATTTTTACTAGTTAAAACTAGTTTATACTGGACGTCTTTATTACATCTAGAATTACATAATTATAACTATAATTTACTACTGTGCATATTTGGATTTTAGATAAAACTAGTTTTATCTAAAATCAAAAAATTTCTGTATCTTGACCTCGATGGAAACAGTTTTAACTGGGCCAAATGCGTTTTGTCTAGTTAAAATTAGTTTTAACTCATTCATTCAGTATAAACTAGTAAAAAGGCGTTCGGCTAGTTAAAAAAATTTGGGCGCGTTAATCGGCCGTTCGGAAACATCGAAGATGAGTAAATCTCCACGCGAATGTTGATACGATTGTAAATCCATTTCTATAAGAGACATTCGAATATGGCTTGCGTAAATATTAAAGACTACCATTATAATGTTCATCTCTATACAATGAAGTCTTTTTTAAATTTGTAACATAACTAGATTTAAAATCGTATCATTTATGGAAGCATTTTTTGTAAGTTTGCTTTTAAAATTTGATATTTACCCAGATCTTAAAGGATAAAAATACGTTATTAAATGTGACAAAGTTCGGCATCTTATTTCTAATATATATCAATTCAAAATATTTAAAAAATAGATTTATATATGAGCTATTAAATCGTGTACTTATATAAAATACATGTGATTCTAATTACTGTTTAAGTTGACTCATTTTTAGGATCTCGTATGAGCAGTTATTAAATTATAATAAAATTTAGTCAATTTCAATTGTGTTACTTTTATATTGAAAGATATTAAATCTAACTAGTTAAATACAATATTCCTAGTCAATTTATTATAATATTAAATAGAGCATGTTAAAAATTCAATTCAAGTTTATATAGATGGTGAATGTATTTTAAATTGTGGTGTATAAAAAATGAATACAATAATGCAGTAATTTTTTATCACTGTTTATTGTTTCTAAATCTATTAGAACTGGTTAATATTATGAAGGGGGAAAAAAACCATCAAATTATATAATATAATTACGAATGAACATAGGTGACTTCTTAAATTTAAGCGAAAGGGGTAAATATTGTGAATGACAACTAACATTCATTAGACTACTGAGTCGCAATCAAATATTTATACTGAAAAATATTGTTGTTTACATGATAAAAAAAATCATACTGATATTAAGAATGTTCCTTGATTATCTTTTAATTAAGAAATACAAAAAAATGTATTATTTGTAATAGACATATAATCTAGTTGATTTATGTGCGTTCTTTTGAAATGCTCATTTATTGTTAAACGGTTTGTCCGATGCGAATTATCACAGGCTTAATTATCGAAGATGCAAAGTTTTATAACCGAATTGTTGCTGCGACATGCGATAACTATATATTGTCAGTATAGCTTTTTTTAAATTTATATTTTATACGAAACGTCTGAATTGCTTGAGATAATTTGACAAATCACGTTTATGACGCTGTCGACAGCTGAAAAGCTTTAACTAGAGTGTTTCTACATAGCTGAAATGTAGTTGTGTATATGTTTGTAGGTGAAATGCTTTCGGTGTGTATAGAAAATTGTAACAAAATCTCGACGACATCAGAGTTTCCCGATTATTGTAATAAAAGTTACATTGTAAATTTCGAGTACAGGAACACGTAGACAATTTTAATTATACGGTATGTCAACATATCACTGATATAAGACAAAGAACTGGTGAGATTTTAAAAGTAATTCAATGCTGAGAAGATTTGGAGTAGTTTGTAAAGTTGCTAATATTAATTATAGGTTTTGCACCTTTTTAATTTAATTATAAAAACGTCAGCACTGAATAAATACTTCTGTATGTACAGACTGCCAGACTCAGACAATGGTACCTCATATTATACTCGGTTTGTTCTCATATACTGAACATATTGTTAAGAAACTTCTCTAAATTATCTACTAATATTAAAAGAAACTGAACCAATGATTTATAAGTCACTTTTATTATATCATAAATCAAAAAATTAACTTGATGAATATACATAAAGTATCTTGCAATCTTTGCATAAAATAATTTTATACACTCTGTGTTACATAGCGTTTGTATAACTATAATCGTAGCTCGCTAATCCTGATCTGGCTTCGCTATAAGAAAACATACATATGACTTTTTCTACGAATAAATCAATAAGCCTTCGACACCTTTTCATGTTTATACTTTCATATGAATACATTGTTATCGAGGTATTAGCGAATATATGTTTTTTCAACATCTGAAAAAAAAAAATCATCATATTTCATATCATATCATTAAGTATTTATAAGTAATACGACACTCGTGCATATGAAAATATTGAAAACCGAACGCATTAAGACATTATATTACATTTTATCATTATGAATTTGGAGTTTTAGAAATGTACCTCGGAATGAAACACAACATCTGTTCTTGATATGATTTCAAAATATTATTGTAAGAGTTCGACTTTATCTTCTTAATTATGTTTAATCTATACTTACACGTATACACGTACATACATACATACATATACACAAGACACATTTATATAAATATATATATATATATATGAATTAAATTAATTATTATCTAGTTTTACTCACATCCGCCCGAGAAGCGAATGAGAAAACACATACTCGGTTCTTATGGTTCTGGTCGAAGAGTTGTGTATTCTTAGTAATATTTTCAGTCTCATTTGCATGCGAGTAACGCGACGTGAGTAAAGCCTGATAGTTAAAATTTCAATAAATATCCTGACTCATGAAACCGTATATATTTATATATATAGCTGTTATAAATACATAAAATGAACTGTTGAGTGTTTTGGTGAAATATCAGTATTTAAATCCTCATTATAAAATTAGCATTTATCATGTTAGAGAGTACTCCTTATTATATCAAACATACCACCTACGGAAATAAACGAATGTTAAAACGATTTTGTGTGAGTTTTTTATTTCTCCGTTATAAAGATTAGCTCTTAACGTGTTGACGGACACGTCTACATTATGCATCATTTTTGGTATGAAAAATGACTAGGTTGCGATGTAACGTGACTGAAAATAGTTTTGATGAAGAAAGTGAACATGACGCACACTGTTTTAATTCCGAGAGATTGAGACCTCGAATAGTGTTTGATCAATGTACTATTTATATAAATTATCAATCTATCATAGAGGGTACGAATCAAAAATATTATTTTTGAAACCGATAGGAAAATGACAAGCTAAATAATAAATAAATAGAAAGAAAGGGCACAAAACCTGCAGGGCATAAAGGAAGAGATAGCACCTGTTTATAAGCTATCATACAGAATGTAGAAGACCCTGAAAAAGTTGAGAATAGACATTAAGTTTCCTGGGCGGTGATAGCTCAAGTGCGTTTATGGACGCAAGACACATATTATGATTTGGGTGGCAGTGACTGCTGAAGTCCGTTTTCTTTTTCTACTTTGTGAATCATAAGCTTGTAAACGGATGCAAATACTGTCATTGGGCGTTAAAAGATATGCTCGTACCTTATATGTTCAGAACAATATAAAAATGAATATTTCTGACTTCATGTCCATGCAAAAGTGGCCTGCATGTCCCAGTCACCAGATCTGAAGCTCATGGACTTTTTCGTCTACGATGTTTTGGATGACAATATTAGTTATTAAGAAGCAAGAAAGGCTATATGTAAATTTAAGAAATCCAAATATTCAAAATTATGGAATTGTCAATGTGCATTGGCGAAATATTTAATGCTCTCAAGTTGTCAGAAAAACAGTTACAAACTCAGTGTAATATAATAAGAATACAAAGAACATAAAGGTAAGGGATTTAATAATGTATCTTGCTGGAATAGCTAAAAACGAAAACAACGATTAAAATACGAAGATAGCTTGTCATAAAATGTCAAACGAATGATTTGAAATGACTCAAGATATGACCATAAGTTTTTTCCCAACAATTCGAAGACGATAAAATTATTTCAAATGTTTATTTCTTACAAAAAATACGCTAATTTTTTTAGTCGGCAATAAGAATTAAATTGTGTCCTACTTGTATTATTTTTTCATGGCGTTTTAAAAATTAAAATCATCGACAGCAAAAGTTTTATAGCCATGAGACATTTTCAAATATTATATTAAATTCAGAAATAAACGTATATACATTAATACTTACTTTAAGAAAAGCATATGTATCTTTAAACGCACAAAAATACGCTTCAAGTTTACGAATTAAATTTGACGGATTTTATTTATAAAAGCCATGGTTCGAAATCGTTGCGCTAAGACCGACTCGGTTGAGTATCGGGGCCGGCGCGTCTAATCAAGATTTGGATATTTCCTCTGTTCCCACTATTTATGAATCATGGCTGACTCTGGAGATGAGGTAAAACACTTTCCAGTGTTTTTACAACTAAGTCGAATAATTCACGACTAAAAAAATATTAACGTCAATACTTAACCTAAAACCGTTCCTGTTTGTAAACGTATTTTAATCTAATTGAACGAGATTAATTCGTGCGATTTTATAGATATTTGTTGACTTATGATCGAGCAATTTTCGTCTATATTAACTGTAGTTCATTTAGAATTATTTGTATTATACGAATGAAATATTTAAAAAAAATAAAACACGAATTAACCTATATATGTATGTCATTTTTAACAAATTATAAATTCAATACAATAATATTAGATGATTATAAAAAAATGACAATTACATTTCAAACATGTTTTGTGTATAAGTACATAATACAGTGCATAAGAAGGACATAAAATCCTTGGGGAGATGTGCAGATATTGGTTTGATCGATACGAAAATAACGATTACCTGGTGCGGTATTAAATATCATGATAGTTATAAATGTATTCTTAAACCAGCGAGAGTTTAGAAAGTTAATAAAGTTTAGTTTCCGACTCTTCCGATTCTAATTTTAAAAATATTTTATTTTAAATTTAGGATGAAATGGTTGCACGTATTGCTCAGCAACAGGCAATGATAGAGCAGCAGCGTCAAGAAGATTTGCTGCGAAGGCAACATTCTGCCATGCAAGAAATAGCTCAAGAGTCCATGAACGAACATGAAATGGAAATGCAGAGACAAATGATGTCAGTGATGCCTGCGCCACCACAAGTTCCGTTTGTTCCACCAAATTTTGGTAATATTACTGATTACACGTATATAGTGTTTATTTATTTTAATATTTTTTATAAACTCCCTTCCCAGCTATTCCTCAAATCAATTAGCTACTTTTAAATAATGCATCGGTATCTTCAGGGCAAGCTTTCAATGACCCACAGCTGCTATGTTATTCGTGATGTCGGCAAGAAAGACAATAGGGGGCGGATTTCAAAAATTAGTTCTTTTCCACGTATTTATTTGATCCACTTTAGATCGGCTACAGTTGGAAGACATAGAAGACTCTCATGATGGACGATAACTGATTTTAAACTTGTCAAGACTGATCTGAACTAAAGCTAATTCTCGACTCGCTTCCTCCTTCTTCACAATCCTCTTCTCTCCAGTTTAATGTCTTTTAGTCACTAAGTCAGGGTCCCTTTTATTTTTAGTTTTGTGATTTTCCTGCTGCTCATGAAATTGTCATGTTTGTCATGAAATTAAAACAAAATGCATTTTATAAAACATATTTTTAATACATTGTATTATTAAATTGGACCATCAATTAATTCAAAAAATTTCAAATGTTGAAAGTTAAAAATCTTTGTTTTTAGGATCCATGGGCCAGATGCCTACAAATAATCAAATGGGAACAGGGTCTGTACCAGTCTCAAACCCAAATCAAATGACTATAAACACAGGTCCAGTTGTTCCCCCGGGTTCGATACCAGGCCCTCCGATGGGTCCGCCGGGTACTGTGATCAGTCCAATCGGCCCTCCGGGGTCTGGGCCCGGACCAATGTGTCCGCCGAATCAGATAGTTCCCGGTCCCAGTCAGATGGACATGGGCTCCGCATCGCCCACTCATATTAATCAAGGCCCCCCCGGGTTGGGTCCTCCTGGAATGTTGGGTCCGCCTGGCCGGGTCAATTTGGGTCCTCCTGGAATAGGCCCTCCTCCTATGTCTTGGCCTGGATCTCAAGAACAGCGAAATGACGACGGAACAAATATAAATCAACGACATCAAAATTCTAACAATTTACCTTCACTGCTTTCTTTAAAAGTAGAAAAGCCCGAGGAGTTGAAGAAAAAAGCTTCTGATGTTGTGCTACCCAAAGCACTGGAAGAGGCTCTGGCATTTAAAGATCAACGAGCAGCTGCTCTCGGCTCGTTAGAAGATGTCAATGCTGGTGGTAAGTATTTGAATCGGCATATTTCATTTATATGCAATTTCATATATTTTATATCTATTTTACATTACAGAAAACGCTCCTACAACAGGGACTTCTGGCACTGTTATTAGTTCTGAATATGATGCAGAGGACGATGAAGGTGATTCAGATGAAGAAATATCAGAGTCTGCGTCAACTGCATCATCGAAACAAGAAGTATATATAATTTTGATAGCGATTCTTTGCAAATACCTTTTATAATGTAGCAGTATCACAAGTCCATTGACCTAGTCTTGGAAATATAATTTAATACGCTGGAAAGCCTAGCTAGATAAATAAGTTACTAATCTGCTCATCTTTAATTATATTCACAGGGGGCTGGTAAATCAAATAAAAACAGGCGAAAGAAGAAGAGAAAGAAGTTGGCCAAGGCTAATCGATTACAAAATAAGAAAGATGATGAAATAAAAAAACAGAACCAGACTACTGACAGTGACAAAATCACAAAAACCAAAAGCAAAGATACAATGATTGACGCTGAAATTGAGTGAGACACACATTTAAATATATGTTTAATTTACTACATTCGTGCAATTCAACAAATTTTAAAATATGTATATTTTAAGGTACATTCAAGAAATTTTACAGTTTCATGAGTTGGAACCGATGTACAGACAGTTCCATCGAATTTTTGAAGTTTTCAAAATCTCCGAACCTAAATTGGATCTCGATCTTTCATTATCAGATCCCAACCGAGCATTACCGCAGCCACGTAAACCGGAAAAAGTTCGAGATCAGTTTGAAGTAGACGAAGAAACTGAAGAAGTAAAAAATATTTTTCAAGTCCGTAACATTCATTTTTATGTATTTTAGTGAATATTAATATCTTACTTATCCCACAGAAAAAGGCCAACGACGAAAAAGAACGTCTGTCAAAGAGAAAACTGAAGAAACTGTCCAGATTGTCCGTAGCAGAACTCAAGCAACTGGTGGCGCGTCCCGATGTTGTGGAAATGTACGATGTTACAGCGCGTGATCCTCGACTTCTCGTTCAACTTAAAGCTCACCGTAACACCGTGCAAGTTCCGAGACATTGGTGCTACAAACGAAAGGTATTTCAATCATCCAAACCGAATTTTATACAATCGAAAAAAATACAAAAACTGATTATTTAATTTTCAGTATTTACAAGGAAAACGTGGAATAGAAAAGCCAGCGTTTGATCTTCCGGATTTCATTAAAAAAACAGGTATCATGGAAATGCGCGCGTCTCTTCAAGACAAGGAAGAGACGAAAACATTAAAAGCAAAAATGCGTGAAAGAGCGAGGCCAAAACTAGGAAAAATTGATATAGACTATCAAAAATTGCATGATGCATTTTTCAAGTAGGTTTATTTTACTTTTATTTTTGCCCTATTTGGAAAGACTCGATTAAATATTGTTACGTTTTAATCTTTAGATGGCAGACTAAACCTCGTATGACCATACATGGGGATTTATATTATGAGGGAAAAGAGTTTGAGACCAGACTGCGTGAAAAGAAGCCCGGAGATTTAAGCGAAGAATTACGAACAGCACTCGGCATGCCCGTTGGACCAAATTGTCACAAAGTCAGTATATTATTCAACTTGCATTTCATAAAATACTGATAATTATTAATCATGTAAATAATTTCATAGGTTCCTCCTCCGTGGTTGATTGCGCAACAGCGATATGGTCCTCCTCCGTCTTATCCTAATTTGAAAATTCCAGGATTGAATGCACCCATTCCAGAAGGTTGTGCTTTTGGCTATCACGCTGGTGGCTGGGGAAAACCACCAGTAGACGAACACGGAAAACCTCTATATGGAGATGTCTTTGGGCATGCACAAATGGCACAGGATGTGAGTTTGATTTATTAATATCTTTAGCGCACAGTCAAATTCAAGAAGTCAGCTATGTTGACTTCTGATGTTATTATAGTTGCATAATCTTTAAGCTACCATCTTTCAGTGCGAGCAACAGTGTAGTTTCTTATTTTCCGCTTAGTCCATGTCTTGTCCATACACGAGTCCTGCATTAGAATCATAAGTTGAATATATTTTTTGAATAATCTATCATTTATATATTTTTTAGGATGTTGAAGAAGTAGAAGTTGACCGTACCATGTGGGGTGAATTGGAATCAGAATCTGAAGGAGAGTCTTCCGAAGAAGGTTTTTATTTTAATTAAACATTTTTCTGCTTAATGAAATTTGGATTGGCTTTTAAACATTTATATGCATACAGAATCAGAAGGAGAGGAGCCACCGCCGCCTCCAGAAACTGATCAAAGCGGATTGATAACACCCGGAGAAGGCTTTGCGACACCTTCAGGTGTCTCTTCATCTGTACCCCTTGGTCTCGAGACACCAGAGACAATTGAATTGAGAAAAAAGAAAATAGAAAGTGACATTGAAAGGTATAATTTAAAACAATCCTTGATTTTGTAGCATGAAAATTTCCACCGCACTGTGGGAACTGGCGTTTGAATTTAAAACAAACTTTATTTATTTATTTACTTTTACACTTTATTTGCAGTGGAGAAACCCCTGTTCTTTATCAAGTTTTGGCAGAACGTAGAGGGGTTACAGCCGGAATGATGGCATCTACCCATGTGTACGATATGACAGGAGCTGGTGGAACACAACCTCCTGCTGCTATAGGTTATTTCTCTCTCTTTATCCGCAGTAATTTTATTTGAATTATTTCATCAATATATTTATTTATTTTATTTTAGCTGCGGGAAAACGAGGAGCTCAATCTACTACAACCACTACCACTGAAAGATCAGGCGGAGCCGTTGAATTAGCTTTGGATCCGTCCGAATTGGAATTGGACGCCGAAGCAATGGCAGCCCGCTATGAGCAACAGTTGCGTGCTCAACAACATCAACCGACTCGCGAAGATCTTTCAGACATGCTCGCTGACCATGTTGCTCGACAAAAAGTATGATCTTTTTTTTAAAACAATCTAAATACATTTTTAATAATAACATATTAATATTTTAAAACTTTTCTTTCAGAGCAAACGAAAAAGACAGCAGACTTCAGATTCTAAGCAAGCAAAGAAGTATAAGGAATTCAAGTTTTAACGATTTTCATGGTTTTGTTCATACAATTTATATCAAGAAAATGTATCAAATATTCTCAATTTAAAAAAAAACCTGTGCACTCTACGGAAGAGCTTGCTTTTATATTCCTGAAAAATTGTTTTGGATTCTTAAAAGTCGAAATTTTTTAATTTTCTCATGTAAAAACTAAAATACATCCTAGATAAGTACACATAAAAATATAAGAATATAAAAGATATGTATATTATACAAATATATGTATAAGTGAATCTTGTATCTTATATTCCTGTATTTTATTAAATATTTCATTGAGAAATTTATCATATGCAGAACTTTTCAGGAATGAACTATTGCTGTTCAAAAGAATAGTATACTGTGGAACAACTTTTTTCTTAAATTACAGTAATAAAATAGAGTAAACATTTTTTTACCCTTTTTCTATTCTAGGAAATCTAAATTATTGATCTTAAACTAAATTATAATTCTCAATTAAAAAATGTATTTCTAATTACAGTATTTTTTAGTAAACTGATAGTTATCAATTAGAAAGAATTTAGAATATAAAATAATAATCTAAGTAAAAAATACTGTAATGGTGTATTCATTCACATTTTTTTAATCTATGGTGTGGATAAATAAGTAGCAAATCAATATTATTAATTACTAATTCTTTGTTTTGATTCAGGTTTATCCTGATTTTGATAAACCTGAATCTGTAGATACTGAATTTACACTAATAATTATTATAATCAATTAAAAACAATCATTTTTAACTCCCTCATAGATCCTATACTTAATGGACCAATTTCATTGATGTTATTCTAAACTTAGCAATATTTTGATGCGAAACCATTGCAAAACATTTCGTTTCTAAGAAAATCTATGATCTACAGATATAGCTCAATAAAAATAATTTAATAATAAAGATTATAAACATGATGGAAGATTTTTTCTTGATAAAAATGCAATAATGAGATATTTGTATTGTAAAAGAGCTAAATTTTTATGTAATGAGGCTGGAGGATTTTTTGTTTCGAAGTTGGCATGTAGAGGAACTTATTTCATCGTTGTAATGAAGGTGACGAGATATGCCATGCGGTTGTGTTGTGTAATATATAATAAAATAGGCTTTCTACTGGTGTAGAGTACATAGTTGCTTTGTGTTACTAATAGGTATATACGTAGGTGCGACGCATGCGCATAGCATCTCTAATGTTTGCGGCGGACACAAATAATTCTTCCTCTCTTTCTGAATAAATGCCGCTTAGTATTTCACTTCTCTGAATACAAATGAATCTTGAATGAAAACCATTTAAAAAAGTAATCACAAATGTGGATAGCCACCCCAAAACGAAATAGCAATCTGGCAACACTCATCGCATCGGTTGCTTGTTTATTCTCTGTGAATTTGACAGTTATGGCCGATTCTGGGAGTCCGGCCAATAGAAGGCCCAATCGAAATGAGAACTCCGCTGAATCTCCTGATTATATTTCGTTCATGATTACTCCTTCGCCGAGTAGAAATTCTAGAGGCAACTGGAACAGAAACGATTTTAGAAGAGGAAGAAATCTCCTGTCTAGATACAGACAATCTTTTCCATTTTCAAGATACTCAAGGGAGGGAGAGGAACCTTCATTTATTTTATCTCAGGAGCAGGATAGGATCCCATATGTAAGAAATTTGCCAGATTTTCTGTATTCATATGCATGGAAAACTTTTGTGATAGAAAAAAATAAACAGTTGGAAAATACATAAATGACCTGTCGATAGTCCCATAGCATAGCTATCGGATTAATGAATTAAATTGTGTTTCAATGTCATCATCATCATCATAGTGCAGCCACTGACAGTCCACTACAGAACTATGGGCCTCAATGTAATGAGATTATAATTTCAGATTATACAATAAAGCCATATCAAAGTAATTTGCAATTCTAAATATGAACAAAATTATACATTTAATCTGTCTATAGTATAGTTACTTTACTGTATGTGGCTTACACAGCGATATACAAGAACACAAGTGACTGGTAATGCTTGTTGCATAGACGAGGTCTACCAACGGCCCCAAAATTAACATGGCACAAAGGATTCTGTGAATCAGCGTTTGTGGTACATGACCTGCCCAATTTAGTGGTCAGATTCGGACGAAGCGGATAATTGATGCTTCACCATACATGTTCATAACCTCTCAATTGGACTTCGTGGCTTTGAACCCTGAGGTTTAATTTTAGATCTGCTTCATCCCCCATAAACCATTACTGACACACCAAAAGTATTTGTAGTGATTTGGTCCAAAAATAATTTGTCAAAATATTTTTTAATGTCATCAGTTTTCATAATTCAATGGATGAATTCAATTGTTATTAATTCAATAGTATAAGGATATAATTTTAAAAAATACTGTTAAAATGTTTAATAACATTTTTCAATAATTACATATGTTGACCAAGTGTTGGGTGGACTCTTTGTACATGGGGATCCACTCTCGAGGACCAAATTTATTTTTCACTGACATGGACCCTTGCAGTTCGGAGTCGACCCCTGGGGGTCAATATATACCACTTTGGGAATGATTAATCTAAATAAATTCATACTGAAATGATTAATTTAAAAAGTGAAAACTGTCTGCCGTAACTAATTTGTAACAATAATTATTATGTTGCTTAAAAATAATAATTTCACTATTTACTCATGAACTCCTTTGTACTCGTACCTTACTTACTTAACCAAATATCCCATCTTTATCTAGTATTTCTCTCTGAAAATTTCTCGGATTTCATGCATACTCTTGGAATTTGATGCGTACTGAGGCTTATTACTTAGTTGTTTTAGCAAAAAGCAAAAGATTGTTAGTCTAAATTGTACTGATGTTAATTGATTTTTCTAAATTAAGATTGTTGATTTGTAATTATTAAAATACAGAAGTTACACTGTTATAAGGAAAGAATATTGTATTGTATAATATCTTTACAGCTTTATATATTTTCTCTCTAGTATTTACATAAGCAGAGAGGAGATGACAATGATGACGTAAATAAATTCTACAACCCATCGATGCTTGAAAATCCATGGGTTGAACTAGAGGAAAAATTGAAGCAAGAGAAAATGAGAGAGAAAAATGAAGAGAAAGCCAATTTAGAAAGAAAAAATAAAAGCGCTTCTTCCAGTCATCTTCAAGAGTCGTCCGACAGCGGTGACGATTCTGATGATTCATGTGATTCTTAAATGAATTAAGAGTAATCTTAGCATTTTGACATTTCTAATTAAATATTTGTAATGAAATTATTTAATTCATGTACTGCATTGGCTTGTGTAAAATGTGAATTTTTAGAAAAAATATTTATAGCTAACAAATACATAACTAAAATTTGACTTTGCATTGTTTTAGTTTATTGCAGCTCTACTGCATATTGTTTTATTCATAGAAAATTATATTCAATCCTACTTATATTGTTTTTAAGCATATAAAGTTGAAAGTATAGTTCATTTAGATAAGGTAATTTTTAATTTAAAATAATTTAGCAATACCAGAGTATAATAAGATTTTTTAAATCTCAATTTTTTTGTATTTGATTAATAAAAAACGTTTAAACCTACATAATTTTCTTTTTCATTTCTAGATCATTTTTTTGAAAATATTAATTGCACATATATGTTATATGGGAGTTTCTCAGTAAACTGGGCAAATCATCATAAGAAAGTTGTCTAGGTCACTTTTTTGCTTATGGTTAATAAAAAATCATCAACGAACCAGAAATATTTCCATTGATTTAGAAAATATTGAGCATTTTCTCAAAAATCGATATAGAGGACTGTGTATTTATATGAAAAATACTGTTTTAGTAGCAAAATCAAATTTTTAAAATTTATTTCTGTAAAACTTTGGAGTTTAAGAATTATATGACTGTTCAATAAAGTAATAAAAATTAAGTTTTTTTTATAATATTCTACTTTCACTCAAATTCTAGCTCCGAAATCTTAACAGGTTACAGTCTGGGCTATTCCGCTTTGTTCTTTACGCCGGGCTACGTCACTGAAAATTACTTTGTTGGGTTTAAAAAGGTACTCTATGTAAAAAAAATAGTACACCTATCCCTCACTTAACACGGCATTCACTCAACATGGTTTCGCTTTAGCACGATTTTAACATTAATTTTGTGTAGTGCAGTAGCCGTGTGTCTGTGTTTGTATCTATTTCTCAACATATTCTCTTTGTGTTCTGTCTTCCAAGAATGTTGGAAACTAGAAGTCCCATCTTGACTGTCGATTGACACCCGGAACAATAATTTGATGCTAGATTATTGTTCTGAAGGGAACTGTTTACGAAATGTTGAGACATACATACTTAAATTTACTTTTTTAGTTTTATAAACATACTAATAAAGAATAAGCTGGTCTTATGAACAATCATGTAGTCTTATTCAAATAATTTGTTATTTCTAAAGTTATTGCTTTAATTAACTTAATCTAAAGAAACTATATCACTTTGATGACACATCAGGGAACTGTTTTTGGGCATTATAAAAACGCTTTTAATAAAATAAAATAAATTTAAATGAATACTCTACTTTGAGCACAGGAAGATTTATTAATCATCTTTTAATGTTAGTTACGAAATATATAATAATTCATATTTTTCATACAATATTGAGCTAAGACAACGAATTGCCCATTTTATTGAGAAACGCCCATATATTAAATAATTGGCTAATAGCAAAACTAATAATAAACTCCAAGCTAAATTGTAAGCTAATAAAATGTTGGAGATGAAGTATATTAATCCTTCTGTATTTATTTTACAATTGAGGATAATTTTTTTTTTAATGCATACACTTAGATTGAAAAATATTTTAAGAAATTCTTGATTATTGTATTTATTTTACACTGAATTTAAAGCGACTTATTTCAAATATAATTGAAATTTAGATGAAGGGAATTTCGAGAACCGAAAATTAAAAGACAAAAAGTAATGGTCGATTATTGCAAGCTGTTGGCCGAACTGTCGGATGACTAAATTTTTACGCTTGCTGTCAAACATTGAAAATGAGCGTCCGTCCGGAGGATCACCGTAGAAAATGGGACAAAGAAGAATACGAAGAACTAGCAGCCGAAAGGCTGCGACAGGAACTTGAACTAGAAGAAAAAAAATTAAAAAAAGGTATTTTTGTCAGTTCGCTCCCGTGTTTGGAATTTGAAAGCCTTCTGGTGTAAACACTCGCTAAAAACTTCATTATATTTTAGAAGTATTGTTTTATTTTACGTATTTTTATGATCATTATTGGAATTATATTTTAATCACTGTGTAATACTTAAATATTTTTTAACCTTACATCTACAAATACACCGACTTTGCTTACCAATTTAATCATAATAAATACCAATGTTCATAGTTTAAACTTTTAACATTACTTGCAATCATAAGAAAAATCATAAATAATGAGATATATGATAGATGTTTGTTCAATCAATGCTGGTTAACATGCAGCTGTGCCAAGCGTGACACTTGGATATACGGGATCTGCATAACATATTGTATATTTTAAATTTCTAATGCATACATTTTTATTTTAAAGGGCCACCCGTAAAAAGAGAACTCTTGAAACAACGTGATTATAAAGTCGATCTCGACTCGAGATTAGGCAAAAGCGTTGTGATTAACAAAAATACTCCAACATCTCATTCCGGTGGATATTACTGTAATGTTTGTGATTGCGTAGTTAAAGATTCCATAAACTTTTTGGATCATATAAATGGAAAAAAACATCAACGTAATTTGGGAATGTCCATGAAAGTTGAACGTAGCAGTCTTGATCAGGTTTTTTAAAAATAGCATTTTTTGGAAATATCAATAATTTACTATCTTTAAATGTTGTTAAATTAATTCAAAATATTTTCAGGTTAAAGCCCGATTTTTATTCAATAAAAAAAAATTAGAAGAAAAGCAAAAGGACTATGAATTAGAGGGCAGACTGAGAGAAGCCGCAGAAGAGGAGCAACGACTAAAAGAGCATCGTCGTGAAAGACGCAAGGATAGAAAGAGAAAACTTCAAGAAGACGACATAGACGATATCATAAGCAGCAAAACGAATCCCGATATAGCACAAATTATGGGATTTTCTGGTTTTGGTGGATCAAAAAAATAACCGTTGGATGTCAAGGAATAAATTACGACTAAATAATAGAACAATTATTATATTTTATAAGTAATGTCTTTTAATATCAACAGCATAGTTATTCATTGGATATTATTTCTTCAAAATTGTATGTTTTCAAACTTCATAATCATTTTTATTTTGTTGTTTGAATACGCATTTAAAAATAAAGATATATAATTGGTCTCAAGTCAGTCAATCTTTTTAATGTCGCAATATAAATCACTCACTTTTGACAATAATAGAACAAATTAACGGATATTTAATACAAACGTAATGAAACAGTCATTTAACAATATATCGTTCACATTTTGAATATTTGTGTTGTAAATTTAAAATAAGATTGTTTTGTAATTTAAAAGATTTCATCTGATGTTGTACACGTTGAAAATTTGTATTCGTTGAAATTGTGTATCTGAACGTACAAAAATGTATTCCGTGAAAAACTCTGCATAATGATATGCATTGAAATAAATAAATACAAAAGTATATTTAATTAATTTGATTAATTTAAGTAGATCTACATCTGTGGTGTGCGATAACTTTTCAACCAAGGGATCTAAATAAAATGAGTTTATGCAGGAATTATTTTCTATTTAACCCTAGACGTGGATACATTCAGCATGTATTCATGTTCCGAGTTTTCCTCGCCCCACTCCGCTTTTTACCTGTTGAAATAAGCAAATTAGAGACCCATGCGTACTCACTACATGTGAACGTTCTGCAAAATTGTCTCTCAGACTAATGTTTAGTTATTACATGTGAAAAATTGACCAAGGTATGTTGAGCTATTTTTATTTTACAAATTTCTCATTTAAAATAACAATTATATTTATTGTATACTAGCGAATACCCGGCGTGCGTTGCAATGCCATAAGCGCTTAATAATTATTTGAAAAGAAACGCAGTATGTGGTTTATTGCTTCAGGTCACGTGTAGCGCGAGCCGAAGAGCTGGGATCCAAAAGTATATGCACACTCGCTCTTGTCTCGACAGACTTAACCACCGTATTGCGCGCACATCCTTTCTCTCCCCGTCCATATTTTTACTATGCTTGTGTTATTTCCGCAAGTGTAAACAGTAAGTTGACAAAGTTTTATTGCAATCGGATGAGCGGTATGGAAGCGCATTAAATACGGACAAACAAACATTGATTTTTATATATTAGACTATATGCCTATGTTACTCGCGAAATTCTTAGCAATAAGTGTACGAAGTTTTATCGCAATGCGATGAACGGTATGGCAGCGCATTTCGAACGAACAAAACACAATTCATTTTTATATATTACATTACCATATTCAACTGGTTCTCGTCTGTGCCGCTTGCTTCACAATTACTACAATCTCCTAACAAATTAATTGTTATTACATTACGTAGCAATTAAAGAGAAATCCCTTGTGAGATGAAAAATCCTAACATATAGAACATCAGCATCTCAATTTTTCGTTTAGGTTGGACACGATCGACCAGATGTGCACAGATATGAGTTAACAATGTATATTTTATGGCATCCTAAACCTGCTCATGATCAATACATGTCTAATATGGTAAGACAACAGTAAAAACCATTGAAATATAGTTTTTCCAAAGGTTGGCTGATGCTCTTACTGAGCCGTTGTTACGTGAATGATTCAATACTGTGAGAATCAGTGCAAGTATCAAAGATATTATCCCAAGTTTGATACTTGGCTTGGTCATCCAAATGTGACACCTAGATGTATTTTTTTAATAAAACACAAACTGTTTACAATTTTTTCAGGCGGCTTTTTTTTATTCAAAGTATGATCCATTACAATTATACGTGGAAGAGAATATCATTCAAATGTCCACCCCGACTGCGATTGCAGGCGTCAATTCGAATATCAAAATTTTCAATGACTTTTCGACATGTTACCGGAGCTATATCGCGAATTGCAACTTGAATGTTGTTCTTTAGATCGTTAATTGTTTGTGGCTTATTTGCATACACTCGACTTTTCAAAAAACCCCACAAAAAGAAATCTAAAGGCGTTAGATCACATGACCTCGGAGGCCAATTGAAATCTGCATTTTGTGAAATTACACGTTGAGGAAATTTTGATTGCAAAAATGCAACGTTTTCTTGTGTTGTATGACACGTAGCATCATCTTGCTGGAAATATACATCAGATATATCGATATCATTCAGTTGTGGCAATAAAAAGTCATTCAACATTGATTGGTATTGCTCAGCATTCACAGTAACGCCGTCTTCGAAGAAATATGGCCCGATGATTCCATTTGCCCAAAATGCACACCAAACGGTAACTTTTTTTGGGTGTATACTTCTTTCCTGAATAACGGGAGGGTTTTCATCACTCAAAATATGACAATTTTGTTTATCGACGAATCCATCTATTGTGAAATGAGCTTCATCACTAAATAAAATTTTGCTCGAAAACAATGAACATCTCTTTCGTTGTTCAATTATCCAACTAGCAAAATCACGACGAAGTGAATGATCTCCTTCTTTCAAATCTTGGGTTAATTGAATTTTATAGGAATTTAAATGCAAATTCAAATCTTTATTCAAAATCCTCCATAAAGTGCCATAAGATATGCCCAATTCTTGTGAACGACGTGTAATTGACGTCGTCGGTTCATTCTCAATACTTTCACTAACAGCAGCAATGATTTCATTTGTGCGTACAGTTTTTGGTCCTCCACTCTTTGGTTTATCAATAACACAGCCGGTTTCTTTGAATTTTTTTACTAGTCTTTGGATTGAAGATTGATTTGGCTGATTGTTTACACCGAAAAAGTCGCGAATCTTGCGATGAGTGTTTATCAAAGAACGTCCATTTTCATAATATGTCTGAATAATGTAAACTCGTTGCTGCAATGTATACTTGCCCATGGTTGAAATTGTACTACCTTCTACTAAAACAAAATGGCTTATGTCATTTGAATAGACGTCACGCGTAAACATAATACAGTGCTGACATCTGGGCGTCACATATAAATAAATGATAGGTGTCAAATTAATCTTGCTAATTTATTCATTATTAACATTTATCACTAACGCAAATTTTAATAGCTTATAAATGCGAAACTGTTATTTAAAATCATTAGTTGTTACTGTAGTATAAATTATATTTTGTTCAAATTAAATTGCATTTTTGAAAAGATATGCGAAAAAATAAATATTATAAAATACACAGACGGAAACAAATTCTATAAATGCAATGCGAGTAGTTATTATATTTAATTATTCTCAATCTTAATATTTTATTTTTGAAAATATATTTTTAAATATGAATTTTGTGAAATTATAATAAGATTAATTATTACATTATCAAACAATAATTTTATATAAGTTTTCCTTATTTATTTATCCATGTATTCTTTTTTATAGAAATATCGTCGTTAGCTTTTTTGATTAGATTTAAGGTATGGCGCAAAGTAAGACGTATTATTTTTGTGAGTTATGTTGTCATGTTGGCAGGTGTGGTCGGCGCATGTGTTTAATAACAAGCGCGGGGGCGCAGGCGTGCCAACGGCGGGCTAACCTGCGCGGCACGCGGGCCTGCGCCCCCATGGCGGCGCCTACTTGGCTGCTACCCTCAAGGCACCGCCCCCGGGGTCAGTACACGTCGATCCTCCGCCTCTCTACTTCTGTCTTCCGTCCCTGCTCCCCCACCTTTTCACCTGCACCCTCGACTACTCACCTGCTCCTCCCGAACACGACGTTATATTTTATTCCAATTGACAAATCTTAATCGGCTACTTCTTCTCGGTAATTGACGCATTTTTATAACAAATTCAAGTAAAATTCCTTTTCTCTGATTCATTTCGTTTGTAAGTAAAAGTAAAAACATTCCTTGCAATTTGACGTCTTCACCATCTACACCTGCCAAACCTTCACATCTCGTAATAAATAAAGAATATACATGGAAAACAAAAAATCGCATACACCAAAAAATATACATTTGAAGAACTAGTAATAGAACCAGAAACAAGTAGTTTGCATGATTTATGAATTTTAAAATATAAACACATCTGATTTTTATGTGAGTTGAAAATCTATATATTCTGTGTGAATTGTTTGCATAATAAATACAACATCTTAATATTATTGCAAGTATAACATAACCATTTAAAATACATTTATCCAGCGAGTAAGTCGTATGAAATAGAAATAAATGTCTAATTGCACATCTATGGTGCTGTGTAACATTTAATACATATTCAATTGCTAGTGCGACCTTGAAGAGATGAACTGTCATATATCAAAATAAAAATAAATCACATTTAGATCTATGTAACCTCAGGAAACATGATAGATTTCTGAGATCCACAATTAAGGGATTTAACGTTAACAAGTAGGAATATTTTACATATGAAAATTTACCGATGTCTGATAAATTAAATAGTGCAGTTATTTGAAGCACACAATATATAAACTTGTTTTTAATTTTCAGCAAGGTCTACTTTAAAACTAATTACCACATTTAAGAAAGAAATGCATTGAATGTACTAAATAATATTATTTAGTGTTTCAAATGGTGTTTTTAATAAAATGTTTATATGATTAAATGAAGTTTTGTGGATTTATTAAAAGAGTGAATCATCCACAGTGTGTGTCCCAAAAATAATGAAATATACATATATTTTTAAAAATTATTAACAATACCGGTACAAATTGTTGATATTCTTACTATAATACACTACACGAGTATGTACACATTTATTACACTGACTCTCCCATGCTTGGTACGCAATCAGGACCAGGATAGCTTAAATATACTAAATCAGCTATCCTAATTCTACTGATGCTCGCAGCAGATTAAACTCTGGTGCCCTGTAGAGTTAAGGGTCTCTGCCATTTCACCAAACTGGTTTGAACACGTTACGACTTATAGGGATGTGGCAAAAAAATATATTTCATGACTTTTGGGATACACCCTGTATATTATTCAACATGTAAAAGAGAGATGAAAGAATATTACTATATATTTTTCCCATTTATTCCCCATTTTATGTCTTATGAAGAAAAATATTCCCATTTCAAATTTCTTGGAGAAAGATTTACACTATTTTTTTAAATTTGTAATATTATTTTATAGGCCGTACTGCATATGAAGAAGATATATACAAATTGGATCCGGACAAGAGCCCAAAACACAATGCTTGTGACATTTTAAGAGGTCTGTGCTCTCGCTCTGGCGTATTTTACGATGTTTCTTCTTCCAAAGCGAATGCTGGATCACCTACTGTGACCGAAGAAGTGTCATTATCAAAGAGCTTGACGAAGACTATAGTTTCTGATGGAAAGAGATTGTCTTATCTCAACGCTCTAGTAAAACTCCTGTCTAGAGATGAAATGAAACAAAAGCTGGGTTTTTCCACAGAAGAATTGTTATGCTGGTATGCATATCGTTGATGTATACATTATAAATGTCTATATTGTGTGTTGTAACGTCTTTGGTTTTATTTTAAACAGCTTGAGGGTCAGTTTAGTACATGAAGCTACGCAAGTGCGCGCTGGAACCTTACGAGCTGTTAGGTATGTACTCCGAACAGAAGCAGACATCGTCGCCTTTAATACCTTGAGATTACCATATCTCGTTACACGGTAAATATAATTTTTGATACTGATTGCATCGCGATTTATGATGTTTTTCATTTTAAATTCTGTAAATCTTTGCGTCAATTTTAGATCGTTGGATGTTGTGTTACGCAATGAAATGGAGCGGGTGCAGGCGTTGAGAGTAGTGAGAAGAGCGATTCGTCTCGGAGCTAATAGGTGCGAACCTGCCATTGCTCGAGCTCTCGTTGCCGTTCCTAGCGCTTCATCCGATGACAAAGATCGAATGATGAGAGCTTACCTTGCCGCACTTTGCGAATTAGGTTTGTTTAATTTAAAATACATGCATTTTTCTGTATAAAAATTTAATTTATGTATATATATATATATATATAATGTTTGTTTCTAGGTGTTCTGAATCCATTTCTTTTCATACAAACGGGCGGTGTCTCTGCATTAACTAGAGCAATATTGGATTGCCAGACTCCTAGAATCGCAGAGTCGTTGTGTGGCATTTTATTATATTTATTAAATGACCCTAAAACTAGATTACCTGCTAAAGTTGACCTACGATGCCTCGCTGCACCATATTGTGATTTCCATTACAGACACGGTTGGATGGATAAAAATAGGTGATATTTCAATGAACTTCGTCTATTGATAAAAATACTGTATTTAAATTTTAAGAAATATATATTTTATTTTTAATGTTTCAGAGACGAAAGAGAAATGAGGTTCACTTGTAGTCGTTTATCGTTACTTTCAATTCTTAGAAGTTGGCCTGGATTATTACATTTTTGTGATCCACAAAATGAATCTGGGCTTCGAGCTATTGTTGATGTTTTATATCTAAATCAATTAGAAGTTAGGGTATGGAAATTGTTTATTATTTTTGTTTAATACGTTTTGTGATAATATTATAATAACGTGTAACTATTTTTGTTCTAGAAAGCAATTTTAGATTTACTTTATGAACTTCTGGGGCTTCCTCAGCCAGAATGGACTGATGAATTAACCGTAGCATTGGCAGCTGTAGATCCATCAGATTTTCAGGTGATTTGAATACAAAAAAATAACCCATTCCAAGTCATGTTTTGCATAAAATATCTGATGTATGTATGGTTTTTAAAGAATTTGCAAAAAAATACTTAGTACCTTTACAAGGACATACTGCATAAATAAAATACTGGTTTTCCACTTGTGGTGCGAGTACCAACGTGATAAAATATGATAAACCCAATGTTAATATTATAAACATTTGATATCCAGGACTTGTTATTTGTGTGGTCACTAATTTGCTTATTTAGAAAGATACTGAGAAAAGTGAGGAAGGTTCAGGAAAATGTTTATATATGTTGAATGTGTTCCAAGTTTGTAGTCTGTAAGACTAATGATTAGTGATTTAGGTTTAATATAAATGACGTTTAAAATAATATAAAAATCATGAAATTTCTTATACTTACGATGATTAAATATTACAGGATTCGTGGAGATTAAATGAAGGATTTGTTGCTGCTGAGGGTAGAGCTATTTTACCACATTTATCTGCTACAGGACCTAATCTAACTGAACTTCATCTAGCTCTTTTGCTCTATTGTTTTCTAGAAGTATACTCAAATAATTATGCAATAATGATTTTATGCGTTGTATTTATTTTGCTATAATGTTTATAATCATTTTTTTAGGTCGGATTATTGGACGCCTTAGTAGAAGTTATGGTTACAAGTGATACTTTTATTTCAGTCCGCGCTACAGTACTCTTAGGGCAATTACTACATCTAGTACATTTACTTCTTCCGCCTGAAACTTGCAATATATCGCCGGCGTTGCCGTCGTTACTTTCTAGAGCTTCGGCTATGCATCCCCAGGCGTTGGCAGCAGTTGCGGCATTACAGAATCTTAATTCGCTTCTTAAGTCCAGACCGGCTTCAAACAGTCTGTTTTTGGACCATGTATTACAATGCTGTGATCCTGCTCACGAACTAGTCACAAATCCAGAAGAAAATGTTCCGACGGTTTTATTACCTAAAACCAAATCTGACCTAACCCACAAAACTTTCTATAAAGAGACTCTCGATTTACTAAACGATGATGACTATGAAATGGAACACGCGCAGAGGAGAAGCTTCGGAACGAGATCTGAGCTGTCGAAAAAAAATGAAGCTGGCTTAGTCAAGAGCAAAAGTGTTAGTGCCCGAACTAGTGCCGTTGTGAATAAAGTTGTGAAAACGAAAAAGATATTTAATATATTTGAGAACTTAAAAGATAGTGATAATTTAATTAAAGATTCTAACGTCCTATCTGATAAAGCGGGAACAAAGTGGGACTGGAATATCATACGAGCAATTATAAAGGTAATTATTTAATAAATTCAGATGAATTTATATTTGTTGATGCAAGCTATTGGGTATGTGAATAAAATCCTGCCTTTTTACGCCAAAATAAATCCTACTTTTGCCCATCTTTCTGGTAGCATTCGATTTCCTCATCGAAAAAACAACATGTCTTTTGAGTTTGATCGAAAAAATGACGCATTTTTTGGTATCTTCATAAGAAGTGAGATGCTGCTCAGTCAGGTCATGAGTCATCTATCAGAAAAGCTGTAATCAAAAGACGGGTGTACGACGGGTGAGATAAAACGAATAGGATTTGACCACTGATATGACACGCGGCCTATTATTGTCATGTTGCAAAATCATTTTGTCGTGTCTTTGGGCATATTATAGCCGCTTTTCCTTCAATGTTCGAACCACATGCATCAATTGCTTTCGGTAGAGTTCTTCCATGATAATTTGGTTGGGTTGATCCCATCAAATATAGAACATTAGCTTGGAGCTCTTTATACATAATACAGTTTATACTAATAACAGAATGATGCACACTGATTTTAAAACTACTGTTGATGGTGAAACGGTAGAAACTTATTCACGCACCCAATATTTTTTTATGTTTAAATATTAATTTTGTAATTTTCAGAGTGGCTCTTTGAGTGTCGAAAAACAAATTTTCGTTGAACGTTTAGTGAATTACTTTAAACCGTCGTCTAATAGATTTTCACACACTGACCTGCAACAAAATCCCTTACAAACTAGGGATCAAACACTCGCCGCATTGGATCTCGTCAGTTATCTCCTTATATTACAAGAGGTATTATAATTTGTCTTTGAAAATAATATTTATTTAAAATCCATATTCTAATTCTTTTCCTATTTACGTTTGTAATTTTACAGCCTCCAACTATAAGATTGCTCACGCTACTCTTTACCGATATTCGATCTCAAATTGCTGCAATAACTCTAGCGAGAAGTGCGCATGAATGCTTATTTAGCCCGCAGCATATGGCAAATACAATGTGTCAAATGTATTTTTTGTTTATTGGACGTCTCTGTTCCACGCGAGATGGATTAAGAATTTTCAAAGATACTGGATTATTTGAAAGGTTATATCGTTATATTTGTATGTATGCATATTTTTTGAAGATAGTGAATATTTAACTCATTTGATTTAATGTTTTAGCTTGATATGTTTATCGACGAGTACGCATCATACCTGCTACGTTAAACTCATCATATCGAGTCTCGACTACACGATAAATTCATATCCTCGCCAGATACTTACGCAAACTCTCCAGTGCAATCTGGAAGCTTCTCGTTTATATGCCACCCAGTTTTTAAATGTTCTTTTAAGGGCACGACAGAAAGCGGGAGAGATAAACAATAAACAGAGTAATTCATTGCTGAAAAGTACTAATTCAGAAAAGGAATTTTCGTCTTCACAAAGCGATCTGTCTGGAAATTGGACACCGTTAGCACAGTCGGAGGAATGCCATGAAATGGACGCTTGGATTTTAGAATTGTTATGCAAACAGGCTAGAGACGAATCAAAAGCCGTTTCATTATGCGCGTTAAACATATTAGACGAAGCTTGCAATGTTCCGGTGAGATACATTCACATTTATGATGAAACATGATATTTTTTAAACGTCAAATGATATCTTTATATGCTTATCAGATTTATTTAAATAAACTTGTCAACATGAAACCACACGTGAAAGACTTGGGCGATAAGGGCTATTTATTATGGGTACGCTTTGCTAGTACCCCTATTGGATTTCAAACGCTCGCTGACGCCGGTTATGTTAATCGACAAATACGATATTGGGCGAAACAATACAATTATAGGTATATTTGATTAAATGTTTTTTTTTTATTGATTGAAATCTGAATTAAAATTTAATTGATGGTTTAATTATTTCAAGGTATACTCGATTGGTCGAAGGTGATATTCATGATTGCTTAACATTATTGCAAAGATCAGAAGACGGCCGATACAGTCGTAGACATAGCTCAGCAAAATCTGTCTCTTATAGGGGGGCTCCGTTGTTACCTCATTTATATGCACAATTAGTATTGCATCGTGAAGGCGTTAATATGCTAGCTCAGAACGCCGATTTACCGCAATTAATGGAGGTAAGACAGATTTAAACGTTGCTCAAAATTAAAGAAAAACTATCTTTAGACTCTTATTTTAAATTGCTTGTATTCCAGATTATAAAATTGGGTCATTGCTCTACGGAGCAAGAAATTATGGACTTAAAAGCTGCTCTTTGGGCTTGTGGGCACGTTGCAACATCTAGTGCCGGAATTGAATTACTTCTCACGTCGATTCCTATCAACCAATCAGTTGTTGCAGATACAATCAAATTAGCCACTACTTGTCAAGTATATTCTATCAGAGGAACGGCATTTTACGTTTTGGGTTTAATGGGATGCTCTTATGATGGTGCTAATGTTCTTTACGAATTAGGTATTTATTTTTTAATGAAAATGTATGTTTAAATATCGTCGATATAATGAAAAATTAATATTTTTTTAAAGGATGGCTGTGCGTGCGCCACAATAGACACGAACGATGGCCTTTAATACAAGAAGAAAATTGGCTTACGAAATCCGAATCCGAAAATCAAATTTTTCAAAATTGTTACCAGCAACAATCCAAAACTGACAAAAGAATTATTATTGATACTGAAACGAGTGAGACTTCCGATAAAACGGATCAAAGCAACGCTGAAAGCAGTCATTCAGCAGATAATATCAAATTTACATATGATAAAATAACAGCGACCGGTCTAGGAATTGATCTTTCTCTAACCGAAGAAAGCTGTGAAAGTTGCGACGGTGACATTGTCATTGAAAAACTAGAAAACCAAAAACCAAAAGTGCGCTCAATCAGCGAATGCTCTGATAAACCTGAACGACGAATAAAATGTCAAACACTGCCGCAACGCTTCTACCCGTCTTCGAGAAAACATCAGCGTTCTCTCTCCGAATCGAAAACAGTCGACAAGTTCAAAAGCGACGATGACGGAAATGACACGACAATTGAAAAGTTTTCAAATATAAGCACAATATCGGAAAATCAACCTATAGGTGGCCGTCTGTATACTATCGACGTATGGCACGAAGGTCTCAGGCGAAACAGAAATAACAGCGAATCTAGCACATCTGGCGTCAGTAGCTGTGATTCAGTACTCGGGAAATATGTTATTAAGTAGGTTTTTCTTTATTTCGACTACATAATTTAATTTCGATAGAAAAATATTTTAATATTATATATATTTCCAGCGACAGAGAGAGAATTCCGACACTCAGTCCTATACCGAGCTCATCTAGTTTATCAGCTATGAAAAATTCAATTCCTAATCGAAAGCAGTCTGGAACTAATCGTAGAATATCATTACACAGTAAATGCACAATTTACTTAATTATTTAATTACTGAAACAAAAGATAAGCGAAGTGACTCATTATTTGATATTTTTCTTAGGTTATACTGGATCCGATATAACGAGCTCACCGCCAAGTCAGCGTGATTTATTTGGCTATGCAACGATGCGATCGTTGAGTCGACACAGACGGTTGGTATTCAATTGTTAACATATACACTATTTTTATTTATTTAATAATAAAAATGAACTGGGCTTTGTTCGTTCGAAATGTCCTCCCATACTGTTCATCGCATTATGATAAAACTTTGTCCACTTATTGCTAAGGATTTCGCAAGTAACATAGGCATAGTCTAATATATAAAAATCAATGTTTTTTTGTCCGTATTTAATGCGCTGCCATACCGTTAATTCGATTGCAATAAAACTTGGCCAACTTATTGTTTGCACTTTCTCAAATAATATAGGTGTAATGCAATTAATTTACAGTAGATCTTATATATAAAAATCAATGTTTGTTCATATTTATAATTAAACCAACAAAATAAAATAATTCATTCCTAATTAAACAAGATAACTATTTCAAATTTCAAATGATATTTTTAGAGTTATTACTTCTGTAGCAGCAACGCGCCCGGTAACAGCTAGTACTTTATATTTTGAAATCCAGGCTCACAACAGTTTAGAAAATTTCAGTCAATGGCAATCGACTCAACACTTTTTATATTTATCCAAAGCATAAGACTAATATCATATCATATTCTATTTAATGTTATTGGGTGTGTGAATAAGTTCTTGCCATTTCACCATCAAATGGTGGTATAACAATTGTGTGCTTATAGCGTAAGTGAGTTGTTTGAGAGTTTTTGAGCCGCTTATGTTTGTTTTCGTTTTGATGAGTTTCGTCAATGTGAGATAAGATTTGAAGTGTCCACGAAGATTGTAGGCATAGATTTATCTGGCGCATGACGGGATTTGACGGCTGTGTATGTCAAAGTGTTAATATAATCTTTATGGGGGACCTATGGTGATCTGGCGGAAAGAACACGCAGAGATTGGTTTAATTGCTCTGAAAATAATTATTATAGCTCATGCTCCATATTTGAAGGGTTCAGCTAGACATAATCTATTATGAGCTGCTCCAACCTAACCAAATCATCACGGGAGATTTTTACCGATGCGTGTTACTCGAGTATTGAAAGAAAAGCGGCCACAATTTGCCCAAAGACATGACAAAATAATTTTGCAGCATGACAACGCAAGGTCGCATGTCACTTGCTGTATTCACCCAACATTGCTTCTCTGATTATCAGTTTTTCTGATCGGTGACTTGTATCCTGGTTGAGCAGCATTTCACTTTGGATTTATTGTCGTGAAAAACGGCAAGAATTTATTCACACAGCTAATGGATTTATCGTTTTTAGCGTCTCATTTATTTTACAAACTAATTTGTCTTGTATTCAAGTGTAATATTATTTTCAGTCCTACGTATGCAGATGCCAGCGTTGATGAAATAAGTAGTTTTATCGGAAATGAAATTAGAAGACCTCTATTTGCATCGTCAAAAGGAAAAAATAAAGTAATCGAAGCAAGGAATTCACAATTGAGGTAGATTCTTGATATTTCATTGTTAGTAAAAACCGTTGTTGGAATGTATTTATACAAAGATATGTTTTTTAAATTTAATTACAGTGTTTTAAAACACGATTGGGAACCTATCGGTGGGGTTCCTGATTGTGGGCGATTAAGTCGAGGATATTGTTGGTCAGAACAAGAGAAAAATATGAACAACATGGCGAACATGAAATACATAGCCGATATCAAAGCCGGGTTTTTACCGTCTAACATACCGTTGGGTCCGTGTTATGTCGGCATAAGTATGCCTAGATGTTTGCTCGATATATTCCCAAAGAAAAATATGTACACGATGGAAGAGTCGTCCGAAGCTAACTATCTCACCGGGGATGATTCTTTAGCAATCGATTTTGAAAACAGTATGCGATAATATTTATTTATATTTATTGTCGCAAACTTTAACGTGTACTTAATTTGTATTTAAATTTTTAGGTTTCTACCAAGATGCAGCGACCAAGAAAAATGATGATTCAAATTTTAACAGCAGTTTTTCAGATTTGTCCGTTGGCAATGATGCTAAATCTTCCAGTCGAATCGGACGAGCAAAGTCTCGGGATCGTTTTACGAAGCACGATCAATTAAGTTGTTTGTATTGTTCGAGGCTCAAACCTGCCGCTGAAGTGCGGAAAACTTCCGATTTGAGAGAGGCATTTTTTGCAGGTATATTTTTAACATATATTAAAATGTTATGTATATATATACCTGATTTGTGCCAAATTGTATCTAAATAAATAATCTTTTTCAGGAATGGATAGTCCAAAACCGTCTGGAAGCAGTGCTAAGAGCGGCGTTATCGGAAAATCACCGGCGCCCACAAACAGTTTAACGTACGCTTCTTTGGATGTGTCATGTGAGAGTCCGACTAGTTTAGATTCAAATCTATCCAAGCTCTCCGACGGTAATCCGAATGTAGTAGGAGAGATATTAAAGCATTCGGAACGAATGGGAAATCCCGTCTGGCACAAACAATCCAAGCAGACACTGTTGGGTTTGAAACAGAAATATCCGGAAGCTTTCCAAAGTGTCTGCTTGTATTCAGAAATTTGTAAAATTGTATCTAAAAGTACGTACAGACTCAACGCTCGAAGGTTTCTCCAAGAACTCTTTCTCGATTTGAACTTCGATATATTCTATTTAGAGCCTCAACAAATTATTCAAAATAAATATGCTGAACTGGAGACGAGTTCAGAGTGATATTTCGTGTGAATAAACATACATGTATATTTTATTCATACGATGTATATAATTTATATACACGCGCGCATGTAAAAAGAATTTTGTGATGTTTTTGTAATAATGTTATAATTATTCAAAAGTTTTTTGATTATGACACTAAATAATTTTATTGTAATTATCATTTCGTACGCAGTTTATGCGTACGCGGACTCTACGACGCTCTGTCACGTTTTCAAATAACTCGTTATATTTTAACAATATATATTCTCTCACACATCATTGATCTTCGGCGTAGGAAAATATATTTATAACGAATCGCACGATTCGTTGGGAGTCTCGGACGCGTTTTAACAATTTTATATTTCCCTTGTAATATATGAAATTTATCACATACATTTAGAATTTATAATAGTTGCTGTTTTTCATTCCTAGATATTTTATGATAAAATTTTTATTTTCAATATTTGCAAAATTACATTTTCGATTTTAATATACGAAGAGTTTCATCTGCGTTGATAAATTTGGAATACGGATGGAATGTAACTTTGTTCACCTACTTAGCTTTATTGAAATTTTGTGTCGACAAGTCCAAAATTAAACGTAATCAATGTCAAAATATAATGTACAAAAAGTGACATTTATAGTATAAAAGACAAATTATTTCGAATTTAAAAACTTTTTTGAAATTACCTATTCAATACATTTGTTTTTTTTTTATTCAAATATTTTTCACTAATGCGTATATAGATTTAATGCATTAAAATTAAATTATATTTGAGGATTTATGAATCGAAATATATAACGAGTGACAAATTATTTAAAACACATGTTATATATTTATTAAAATCGTGAATTTGTTGTATATTTTCAATGCATGCATTTATTAAAATATTTTTTTGTTAAACCAGATATAAGTGCTTTTATTATCAGATTTTTTAAAAACAGCCTTTGAACAGATTCTCGTAGAACGAACTGAAAGGAATCCTGGAATCCAATGATGAGATATCACCGAGTCGAATAGATTTCCGCTTGAAGAACGTCAGCGCGGTTCTAAAGATTTTGTAATCGACGGTGCAATCCGACGTTTGTTTAATTTAATCGACAATATTATTTGAATTTACTCAGTGTGATACGTATGTTAAAACTTGTCAATTCCAGGGTTAATGATAATGTAAGTATAATTTATCATCGCTCATCTCTTTGTACAATTCAGATCAGGAAGAAAGTTGATGAACATAATTTATATTTATTTATTTATTAAGTGTTTAGAAACCATTGTAAATAATTGCAAATTTGTACAATAATTTAATAAGCTTTCCCTTTTATTAAGTATATATGAATTTACCGTCTCCAGTCAACTGTAATGTATGTTTTATACGAGATCATATTGCGTTGTATATAATTCACAGTATATTCAAAATGTAATTTTCAAATCATTGATGATGTGTGTAATAACGTTTTTATTTTTATTCCCATCTTGCAGTATTAAAATTAAAACGAGATCACTAATCCTTAGTCTCACAGATATGTATGAATACGTTAAAATAGTGACGCAGGCGTACTCACAGCGTATGCACGTCAATCGTCTTACAAATGGATTGTATTTTATTCAATCAAATACACGATATATACAGCAACCTTTTAGCGTCGATCTGTTTGGCAAAATAACGCGCATGCCTTTTAATCGGTCCGACATAAAGTTAATATCCATGTCTTTACGCAAATCGTAGTAAGATGGGAATAAATGAAAGAACGTCCCGTAAGAATTGCTAATAGTTAACAAGGTTATATTCACTATTGCCTTTCAAAATAAATATGTACATACATTTATATCCAAATGCATAACATGTTTAGATATTTTTTACCATTTTTTTGTACAAATGCTTAAAGGCTGCGAGTGCGTCTACTCAAAGATGTGTAAATATATTTTTTTCACAAAAAGCATAATATATCAGTACAATTAAATGTATATTTGATGATTTTGAACGACGATTCCTTTTCCGTTTATAATAAAGGTTACAGTGAGAAATAGAAATGCAATCAACAGCAGATTCTCTTGCCTTAAATGTAGGTTTTTATATTTAAGTGAGATGTCAATATTAAAGCGTCTTTGGTAGATTCGGTCTATTCTATAGTGTTCAATTGATTATATTATCGTTTGTTTATTTGACGTAGTTATTGGATTAATTTGTAAGGTTATATTATTATTAATCATTTTTTTTATGTACTAAGAGTTCCTGCAGTCTAGCATCTATATTTATATATCGTGCGTTTTATTGCGTTATGGTTGAAATTCATTATATATATATATATACATATATATTTTACAATTTGAAGGTTTTCGCTCTTAAAAGGGAATGATTTATTTTTTTAAATTGTGCTCTCTACATATGATCAGCTTCTCGGATTCAAAGGTTTACGGTTTTGATCCAAAACTGAGCACAATAATTACCTATCGATGTGTAAAGGTAATGAGCGTGCAATATTATTAAAAATCTTACATACACACATACAGCGGCATGTGACTATAGTTTAAATTTACGAATATATATATAACAAATATATCACTGATTTTCTGAATATTATCGATGAACGGCGTTAAATTTATTTTTATATCTACGCAAATCACACGAACTCTGAAATACATCCGATTCTCGTTTTGCGCGGCCTTTGAATATTTTGATTTAATTCCGAGCAATAGAATTTATGCACCAATTTTATATCAAAAAGAGGAACGAACGTTTCAGATTATAGTCCCGAATAGATGTTGGAATAGTTTTTTATATCGCCGTGAGACTCATGCGTTCATCGGTAACGCGCTTAAAAATCTTTGATATATTTTTCATACAAGACTTATATATATATTATATAGTAATAGAAATGTGAATTTAGTTTAATGCATATCGCCTTTATATAAAAAAAATGGTGTAACAATTTTGGACACCTTCACTGTATACAATCCCAAATATTAAATATGATCAACTCATATTTTTATGAAAATGCATTTACGCCCGTGCAAAATGCAGATAAACATTTATTTTCCACTGCCATTTTAAAAAATTTAAACTTATAAACAACAACAATAGTGTGTTAAATAGCTTTAATGATAATGAAATCTTTTTGTACAAATATACTAATCGAATGTGTTCATAGTTTTCTTTTTAATTCTTATATATATATAATATATATACCGTTACAGTATTTCTACATAGCCCTGCGTAACTGGAAAATTTAAATTTGTATGTGTGTGTGTACGATAGTAAATGCATACGTGTATACGGGAGCGACTCGATTGCGCGGTAGCGTGTGCGAGTGTGCGCCTGTATATATTTATGATGATATTAAATACCTCTACATTATGATTCCTTTTTACATTATTGATAAGATCAAGCACTGAAACACAAACTGTCAACATTATACAGTGACATGTTGGTTGTTAATGCCTAATAAAGCCGTTTTGCTTTAAGCACATGATGCGTTTTATTTACGTCTGAACATTTACCGAGATATTAACACTGATGAATTTGCTCACCGGCACTGTCAACAAGTCAAAAACATTAGTTATAACAAAGACATAAAACTAGTAAAAACGCTTTCTAACTATATATATATATATATATGGGTTTTTATTCCTGGTTATTCGTTGAGTTCTTCTCTGCGAGGATGGCTCAAAGGCATCTGAACTCCTTCCTATGGGTTCAACGTTTTAATATTTTTATTGTTGACACTCACAGAGTTGTAACCTCCAGCATTCACCTGTGATTAATTTTCATACCAAAATTAACAGCAGCACCGTCAATAGATGTGAGAGCTGCCAAAGCCCCGAAAAAGTAACGGGGAGGGAAGAAAATGTGAATCTGTTTTGATAATTTTTTTTGGAAACCAGTTATTAAATAAGAAAATTAGTCATAATTCTTTATTTCAAAATTTATCTACATTTTATAAATAAAATTAAATTTTAATTACGAAACATTACAAAAAAATCACAACACAATTTTACGTAATATAAAGCATATATACATTGTTTAAATGTATATTATTCTACTTAAAATAAAATATACACACAAAATACTTGTGTGAGATGCTTAAAAAAATAAATTGCATTTTTTCACTCTTTCATATATAAAGATTCTTTTTGCAAAAAAACCATACAATCATTGGACTATGATATATTTAATTATATATATATTTTAATATAAAAAATTATCTTTATTTTATAAAAAGCTTTATATGTAGGCACTGGAATAAGATTGACAGCGTAAGTAAAATGCATTTTTTTTTTTCGTTATTAATTCTAATTTAATTTAGCTTTTTTGCGTTTCAAATCCGACCCGACAACATTCTCTCAACAACTCTCATGGCTTTTAGAAGTTGAATTTTAGGTTCGCCTTTGCGAAGAATTGAATGATTATTGATAATGATAATGTTATTTTCAAAATCAATTTTGGCGTTGTTTTTTAATAAAAAATCTTGACCTAATAATCCGTCAAATGGAATGTTTTTAACGTTGTCTTGGATTACGTTGACTTGATTTGGATATTGCATATGTGAGTTGAAATTTTTCGATTTTGAGAATTATTATATTGTCTTTTGCGACATTCATCGATTAAGTGCCTGTTGTTGTTTTGTTTTTATATGATATACTTCCTTATGTAAGGAATCATAATGATAATCACAATTGTTTTTCAAACAATTATAATAAGTAATTGTGTAGAAAAGGCATTACGAAAAGTTATTGTTAAGATCATAATTGAGGGCGGCCATATGCATAAATACACAAACAAAAAGTCATAAATATGATGTCTATGTACACTTTAACGCCATTATAACAGCAACATATTGCCAATTTTATTAAATGAAAACAAACTTAAGTCGCTCAAAAACTCAAAATTTTCTAAATAAGATAAATTAATTTTGGTAAATAATTTGATTTTTGCGATATACCGACTTGGAGTACAAACATATTATAAACATCAACTATTTGGTGGTAAAAGTTTTATGTACTCGGTTTAAAGAATCGCATTCCATTTCCACTATATTATATTCAATTCACATATGCCTAAAACGATTCTGAGACTTACAAATTATTATACAATGTATTCAAAGTCGTTCGAAATAAAACTCGGTGGTAACAATGCTATCTTCAATATCGAGCGAACGAGGAGGTGAACGTATGACACAGACGAGATGGATGTGACCCCTTCCTGTGAACGGATATCGAAGAGGCCCATAGTTCTGTAGTGGACTGTCAGTGGCTGCACTATGATACAGTGTATTATGTAGGTCAGGTAGAAGACTCAAAAAAATATTAAGATGTTTAAATTGTAAAATGATCAATAATGACGGATGTCAATAACAACACCTTTTTAAATATGAAGAAATTGATTTAGATGAATCTCTTCTCCTTTCGTCGAGGACGATGGTGATTGAGGACAAATGCCTGTGAAATACCCCGTATTCGATCACCCATTAAATATTTTAGTTATTTGAATGGCAGATGTTTTTATTGTCGCATTATCGATTGTGTCAAAACCCGGGGACATTTTCTTTTTTAGTTTTCTAATGATTTTTGTTATTTCTAAAGGAGTTTTTTTTTTTTTTTGTGAATCTGTTTTGATTATTTTTTTGGACATCAGTTTAAAGTTGAAAATTTATCAAACAAGAAAATTAGTCATAATTCTTTATTTCAAAATTTATCTACATTTTTTAAATAAAATTAAATTTTAATTACGAAACATTACAAAAAAATCACAACACAATTAATTTACGTAATATAAATCATATATACATTGTTTAAATGTGTATTCTTCTACTTAAAATAAATATACACACAAAATACTTGTTCGGAATGCTTAAAAAAATAAATTGCACTTTTTCACTCTTTCATATATAAAGATTCTTTTTGCAAACGAACGATACAATCATCGGACTACGATATATTTAATTATGAATATGGCATATATATTTCCTCTTGAATTTTTTACAATAAAAATATGTTTACACTTTATAAAAAGCTTTGTCTGTAGGCACTGGAATAAGATTGACAGCGTAAGTATAATGCACATTTTTTTCGTTATTAATTAATTCTAATTTAATTTAGCTTTTTTGAGTTTCGAATCTGACCCGACAACATTCAACTCTCATTCTCACAAATTCGATTAACGAACTATGCGCGTATTCTAAATTCAAATATGACACATTTAAAAACTGTCGTGACTTATACATATGGCAAGGTACACTGATTCGTTTATGTAAAATGGAATGATACGATTTTGTTATATAAATTTTGTGATATTGTGGGTTTTGTCCATTTATTGCTACGGTTCAAATTTTAGAAACACTAGGATCGTCTCTATTTCTAGCTTAAAAATACTTACTTTGAAAATGAGATCAATTACTACCGTCATCGTACAGTTGCCGCACAACCAATTTTGCAATCCGTCATAATAATTTTCAAATGCCTTATTAGAAAAGAGAATTTAATCAAAGCGGAATCCGGACGAATCCGGTTCTCGACGTTTGATATTTAACATACTTAATGACAAATCTTTGGATGCAAAGAAATCTCTACCGATGTGTAAATTTATATTAAAATTATTAAGAGAGCTTAATATATTACATTTGAGTATTTTGTCGATATAAATAAAAATGAATTTCTAAATTATCACAAAATTTGATATACACATATTGTACACAAAAATAAAATGGCAGTTCAATCTTAAGAATTAAGTACGTTTAACTTATCTACTATAATAAAATAATTTTATTTTACACTAAATTTGAACGAAGAAATATATAAGAAAATTACAAAACTATTATATTTGTTATATCACAAAAGGTGTTGTATCGATAATTACGTTAGCGTCATTTAATGAAAATGTGTTTCAATTATCCTATTTATGACAGAATTTATTTTACAAATGCTAAAATCTGACCGAATCATAAATCTACTCGAATGGAATGTATAATTGGAAAACGACACGAGTCTCAGTAACAAAACAAATAAAATAATACTAACAAAGAAATCAGTCTTTTCGAATGATATTTTCAATATAAACATATATAAATGTGGCAAAGGATATAAGCGCATTTAGTGTTTATAAACACATACTTAAATAGATTTCAATTTTATACTCTGGTTTCGGCATCATCCTCTGTAGTAGATTTCCTGCAAATATAAAGAAAGTTTATAATAATCGCTTGTTATGGTTTTAAAAAGAGATTTATATAAACAGTTATTACTATTTATTATTCCTAGTAATTGGTAAATAAAAGTTTAAAAATTTGCATTTATTCAGTAACATGCTAAATATTATTAAATCTAATATAAATGAACCTTTGATATTTTTATTTTTTTTAGTTAATAAATTTTATATAGAATAAAATAATGCTGTATAATCATAGCTAGAATTTTTTTTCAAAAGGTATATTAACACTAGATCACTAATCATTAGTCTCACAGACTACAGACTTTGAATGCATTCGACGTGTGTGGATGTTTCCGAACCTCCCACATAATATGCACTGATAATATAGATCGAATATGATTAGTGATCTATGGTTAAAAAACTACCCAAAAATACACTACATTATTTTTACGCCAAGTTAAACCTTTTTCAATTCAAGATAAACCGTCAGATGAAATGAAATAAAGCACAGGGATGTGAATTAAACTTACTTTGATTATTAAAAATTTAATTTGAAATAAAAAAGTTTAACTTGAGTTGAAAATGGTTTAACTTGGCATAAAAATACTGTATATTACGCTAAGATTTTTAAGTGTTAAAAATTTGTCATGCAAAAAATAATTTTTGTTATGCATTTTTAAGATTAGACATACGTTTCAATTAAATTAAGAATTAACAACATAAATATTCATGATATATTTACCTCATCCCTGTCGACAGTAATGATTGTTGTTATTCCCATTTCACCAAAGATTAAGGCAAATTAAACAGAGCAAAATATTTTCTTTAACAATGCGATTCATTATACTGCCACCATCTAGTTTCAATTAAAATTATCAAAATAACTTTATAAATAATAATAATGTTAGAACAGAAAATTAATTCTTAAATAATCTATTTCGATTACCTAAAAGGGTTTACATCAAAAATGTACATTCTAAGTTTTAATAATTATAAATCCAAAATAAATTTAGATAATCGATTCGATTCTATTGATATTATTATGAAGCATTTTATGTTAGGATTGTTAGTTTTTATTTAGATTTGTTTAAAAATAACATACTCGCTAGTTTCACCCATATTTGCAAGAGGCGCGATCATCTGTTGGGATACTTCTATAGGAATGAAAGAAAACGTCCATTAGAATTATCGTCAATTGTAGAGCTCAAAGAAAAATAGTAAATAAGAAGTAAAAATAAAAAAAAAACAGAAGAAGCATTTTTGGATCAAAACAAATAATTAGGATTACCAGGACAATTCATGTGATTATTAATAACAGGTGATTGATTCATCCCCCGTACACTTATATGATCTTCTTCGGCTGAAAAAGAGTTTCAAATACATAATTGCATATTGCATTGTGAGTCAGCAAAATAAAAGAAGTCATAGCGATAAAATATAGCGAAAGCGAACCTGTATATGGGAATAAATATTTATCGTGTGGATGATGCTTTTCTGAAGTCTCCGACATTCTATCGGCAAAGTCGCCCGTTGCCATTCCGTATTGATTTTCAAATTTCCTCTGATAATCGTTTTTGAGGAATCCTGCTATGCCGGAATCTCTAAAATCTCTCGAGCCGTAGACTCCGTTCTCGCCGTTGATGAATTTATTCGGACTGTAATTATAGTTTTCCTGCGTCGGTAAATATGATTTGGATCCATAAGGTGGCCGGTAATGATTGGTTCTCATTGCGTAATCTGCTTCGGTTTGCATGTAATGCGGTTCATATGGCATTTGAGGATGTTTGTCCATTTCAGGGGACATACAATATTTTACGTCCGTATAATCAGGATCCATTCCATACCTTAAATTAAAATTAATTAATACTCCTGTGAATATTTAATACTTGTATTTATACGATATAATACCTGTTATCCAAAGGTATTCGCGGTTGTTCAATATTGGCAACGTAAGTTTCGTGAATGTTTTCCAAAATAGACGGCTTCAAATTATGGTGTTTATTCATATGGTACACAGTATCTGAAGTTAAATCGGGATTGGGGAGCGGATTAGGAGATGGAGTTTTAGGTAATGGCATCGGATTTAACATTTCATTATCGGAGCCCGTTTCTTGAGACCATCGTCCTATTTCGCCCTCGCCTAAAATATATAATTGTGTGATTTTTCATTAAAAAAATTAACACTAAAACTTTATATTCTAAAAAAGTCTAATTACCTTGATTGCTCATCGATGCAGGAGTCCAGTGTTGAACTCTATTAGTTGCCACCATTTGCGGTGAAGCCTCTGTGATATTCGGCAAGTATCCAGGGTTGCTCTCTATAAATATTTAAATGGTAGATAAAAACAAACTAAAGTAAAATGATACAATAAAGCTTCAAATATAATACATACCTTTATGAACTTGTTTAATAGTGCTTCTTCGATCAGAAGTGTCTTCATCGTCACTTGAATGACTAGAAGCAAGATCGAGACTTCTCCCTGCGCTTCCATCTGAATCACTATCAGACGCGTTTCCTCCCGTTGAACCGACACCACGAGGCTTACGACTGCGTCCGGCTCCAACCTCTTTTCAAAGAATCAAATAATTAAAAAATACATTTGTGAAGATAAAAGTATACATTTATATACAACTTATCAATTACCCTCTCTATGTCTATGTAGGGAAGAATCAAAGCCTCTCAAATAAGAAGGCATATCACTCGTTGAATTGTAATTTGATGTTGACGTGCTTGTATGCCGCATGTGTCCATCGCTTCTATACGGACTCGAACTTGTCTTTGTTGTGCTTCTAGAAGTAGTACTAGATGCAGATATGCCTATGTTGCGTCTCGCAGTAATGCCTTCAAGTCCGCCAGTATTATGATAAGCGAGAGCGGATCTGTAAATAGCGTTCATTAAAATATTAATCGTATAATTAATGCTCGATAAATTTCAATATAAAAAATATTAACTACCTATTCCCGGGAGTTACGGGCTGACCGCTTGAACTAGTAACCATTGAATTATCAAGAAGCGGAACTTTTCGACCCATACATCTAAGGAATGTCCTGAAAATATTCATGTATTAAAGTTACGATAGTCATTGAATCAAAGTTGCGATTGTGTCAAAAAATACCTGTGAAGATTTTCTCTAACGCGTATATTGAAAAGAACATATCCAAGAAGTAGCGTTAGTGCATGAGCCGGTAAAGCTGCGGCAAGTCCGAGTGACAAGGCACTACTGGATGATCCGCCTCCACCTTCGCCCGCTAATAATAAGCACGTTGTTCCGCATATTGTTAACATCGGGGCTGATATTACAGCAACGCATACTATACTCCTGCAATAATATATTTATTTAAATATGCATTATTTTATTATAAAATCTTGATAAAGAGTTCACTCACCTTAAATTACCAAAGCCGAGTATATGATCTTTAAGCGTGAAGGCAGCTCTAACGGCAGATGCTAACGTTACTATGCACGCAAATCCCAATAATGCAGCCGGTATCACGATCCACCACACTAAGCTTTCGTGCCAAGATATCCAGCAACTAAAGTCGAACATTTAAATGAGCTTTTATTTATTTCCTCGGGAGATATTAATATTATATTATCATAGTACTTACAAGAGCGTATTTCCGTATTGATGCGCACGTACGCCGGCGGCGAGTGCAACGATAACAGCGGGTGTCCCATAACCAAAAGCTAAATGAGCACCCGCCGGTCCGTGATTCACATCTCGAACTTCGCGTACCATTCGACGCAATTGCCACGCATCCGCTGTTTGCCAAGTACAACAACACATCCACCAATAATGAAGTATCATTGCCAATAATTTGCATGCAAACTGAAAGCAAAATTTGGATATTACAATCTGATGAGCAATTAGTTTTTGATTTATAAAGCATCATAATAAAAAGTTTAAATCATTACCTCGTTTGATACAAGAGAGCTTCGGCCTTTTAATGCGATAAAATATAACATTTCCGCCATGAGAACAGAAAATACCAAATTTTTATGAATTGTGTTGGAAATCGTAGCGGCACCTCCTCGCACTAAGCATAATCCGAGAAGTACCAATAGTAAAATAGGCAAAGATAAACAAAATGCTGAATATGACGATACATCTTCCAACAGCGAAGGCTCGGGAATGTACTGAAACATTTGATAATAACGTTTGATATTTTATAAAATTATTTTATCCAGATTTTTGCGATAATAATTACCTCCAAATCAATCATATCTATTAGAACCGTAAATGTTGATAAATGATTGCACGTACAATTGACTAATATGGGAGTATTTGAAAACATGTCCCAATCATAATCGACTTCGGTTAAACAGCCGACCCGAGACCATTCGCCGACGCTACAAAAATAATCTTATTAATCCCCATACAAATTAATCTATATAAATTCTAAACTAATACATACCCTCTGCTTGTCGACCAGTGCACACACTGCGGATTGATTCTCGGACTAAATAAAGCCGGATCTATATTCAACCACATCTGCAGTCGGATTGGAGATCTTAAATTGATACCTTTCAGTGACTTATAAATAAGTTTCTTTTTAGTTTCGTTATGCTCAAAGTTGTTATTTGAATCAGCTGCATCAACACTGTATGCCAAAGCTATCGGTCCATCGTTAATTGGACGTGCAAAGGGATCTGGATCTACCAAATAACTGGCTTCGTTTTCAGACGGATCTTTTGCATAATGACTTATATCGACTTTTTTAGGTACCGGTTTAATTATTATCGGAGGATGCTCTGTGACTATTTCTTCATCGGAATTAGACCCAACGGATTGATTGGCAAGTGAAATAATTTGAGGAATTTCATTATCATAGGGTTTTTGATTATTTCTGTAGCCTTTATTAGAATAAACTATGGTATTTTCAGGTGCATCTATGGCAAATAAAATATTTTTATTAATAAATTGCATGTTGAGTATAATTTATTGTTTTATTAATTTAGCATACCAGGTATGTGGTTAGATTTAGCTTGAACCCAAATAGGCTCCGGAACAAGAACGGCTAGTTGCATCAACGTTGAAGCCACGCGTAGAGGGACACCCCATCGTCTAGCAACTGAAGGACCACATCTACCGGGAAGAAGAGAACCGGCTCCTTTTCCCCATTGAGTATACGCTACTACTGCGCGTGACGTATCGTCTTTGTCATCTATAATTGATTCAAAAATCATTTTCCAAATCGATACAGTCAAGTGATAATTCAAGTTTCTAATATATAATATATTAATTACCATGTCCGTCGTATGGTTTGATTCCCAAAATATCCAACGGAACATATACTTTGGAATGCTTATCAAATTTCTTTGTATTTTGTAAATAGTTATTATATTTGGGAAACGAGATCATAGGGCTATTACTCTTTTTTTGTCCTTTTGTAGCTTTTCCGTTTGAGAAAAATCCAACATTATTGATCGGTGAGTGTAAAAATGCAGAAGTATCCGGTAAAACTATACGTTCCGTTGTATATTTAAGATTTGGTTCAGAAGATCCAGGTTTTCTAAATATTTGAGTAGATTCAAAACCAAATATTGATTCCGTCGTTACAATATCAATTCCAAGAGCTGAAATATTTATTTAAACAATCGTAATAAAACGAATTTATTAATTATATTGAGATGCGAGTAAATTAAAATTAAATACCAATATTTTCTGTAACTATTTCAAATGGATTGGTATAAGTATCATGTTGACTTTCTCCCAAGGTTGTAATATATTGATCAAATATACTCAATAATCCATCGACAGATCGACCAGTCAATTCTTGAATTCTACGCCACTGTTCGGAATAGCGCGGTTGAAGTATTTTACTCCCGGACTTGATAAGGTTCTAGAAAATACACGCGTCTAAGTATAAAATTGATTTGTTAAAAATACGTTTTGTAAAGGATAAATACCTTGATGTAATCTTTATCTTGACTATGTGTAAGGTTTAATCCCCCTTGTTGATTTTCATATTTAATAAGTGCCATCAGAATGCCTTCGGTTACTAATATATCGGCACCGTAAAGATCTGGCGTTTCTTCCGTTGCCACCATTAAATTTTCTGCTAATTTTACACCGACAAATGTATTAATTTCCAACTCGCCTGTTTCTATTCTACTCAACTGAAATGCAAAACAACGTCTTAGAATAAAATCACAATAATAATAAGATATTTAATTGAAAAAAAAAAAAGAATGTATACTTGTTTCCTAAGATGAATAAATGCATGACTCGTGCAGTTGAACATGTTGGCTTCCCTCCACGGAGGACGCATGTCAGCCGGTCCGCAGGCACGTGAGCCTCGTCCTCCAGCTCCAGCAGGACAAGCACTTTCAGCAATTTCTCCAAATTTACTACGAGACCACCAAACTCCTTCGCTCATCGATCGAGGGCATCCATCATACACAACTAAAAATGCGTTAAAAAATAAATATATTTGTATAAGAGAAAAATTATTTTTAAGCCCGTGTCTGTCTGTTTACCTTGACATCCTTCGGGAGTGACTTCAGCATAAGGATTGGGACAGCTATCGCAAGCTCTTCCTATTACACCCGGTCTACAATTACATTGGCCCGTGAGAGGATCACAATCGCCGCTTATAGAACCGGTATTATAACATTGACATGGTAAACATTTAGTATTATTCAAAGGTTGATAATGATGCTCCTAAAATTACAATACATTTTTATAATAACTACGCGTTTAATAAGCCTGGATATAGCTCATAAAATAACGCAACTTACGCGACAATAGCACTGTCCAGTTGTTTTGTTGCAATCGGGATGATATCCGTTTTCTATTTCACACAAACAAGGACCACATTCATTGCTTCCCCACCAACCGGATGGGCATGGCTGTGATCTTTCGACATTACAATATTCTCCTGAATATATCTTTTCATCGAGGCATGAACACTTGTACCCTTTTGAAGCAGATACGTCTGGGATACAAACACCGTTATCCCCGCAAGGTTTTACGTCGCAGACTGGCCGACAATCATCACCCACTGTACCATTTTGACATACGCATTCTGTCGTATCCCATTTTGCTCTACATTGACCCTGAAATAAAATAAATATGTAAGTTTAAAGTTTTAAATAAAACATGTTTATTGATATTTATTATCATTTTTACCTGCGCTGGACAAGCTGATAAAAGACAATCTGCTCGTGAATGACAACCATCGCGAACATTTTCTCTAACGGTAGGACGATTCAACATCGATTGTGCCGTGCCGACTCTGACATCCTGAAATTTTATACTCGTTAATTGAAGTCGCACCAAATATTGTATTCAAAAAATATTATATTTTGTAACCTGAATACATCCTTCGAAATATCCATAATCGGCCGATAAAACATTTCCAGCAGAAAGTGAATCAGGTCCGCCTATCAATATTTTTCCAATGTACAATCCTTGAATTTTATTAGCGGTCATCGGTAACAATGTTACCCTTGAGCCGTAATCGATACCAACAGAAATATCAGATCCGAGCCATTTAATTTCTATTCTGTGCCATTCCCCGTCTGATAAACTAGTACCGGGTAAAAACATTGTTTCACTGTTATATGTATAGTGAAGAAGACCAGATTTCAGCTATAAATAAATTAATATGTGATAAGTATAGTATATAATCAATTATAACAGGGAAAAAAGGTTGTCATCTTACGCTTATAATAGCAGAGCTATTTTGTCCTACTTGAACGGACATTAAAAATGTGTCTTGTTGTCTCGTTCTTACTGAAAGAGCATTAAGCCATGGTAGTTGAATAGGTCTCAACAGAGGGTTAAATGATAAAACACCATCTCCGTTAAATCTCCACGGTTGATTTATTGCTGAAAAAATTGTATATAAATAAATTATTTAATATTAATTGAATCAATATTTGAGAGTATAAAATTTCATACCTTCGCTACATTCTTTCCCAGTGTAACCTTCGGTACATTCACAAAAATAAGTGTCCCAAATATCATGGCACTCTGCACCGTTATGACAAGGGTTCGAACCGCAATGTGATCGTTTTTCAGGACACCCAGCTACGGTACCATTATCAGCTACGAAACTAAAATGTAAAGTCTTTTTATATAAATCCGTAATTTGATAAATGCATTTTATTTAATCGAGAATATAATAAATTACCTGTTTAAATCTACAAACTTATGGTCAATATAAAGATCCGATATGCAACCAATGAAGTCTTTAGATTTCACTCGAAAACTGGACGGTAGACTTGGCAATCCACCTAATTGTAATGGACCAGTCAAATCTAAAAATCTATAGAAAAAACAAATAAATATAAGAAAATAAATTTACAACTATTTAAAAGATATTTTTTTAATATTTAACCTGTGACAAGTTTCTGTTAATATTGCACATCTTTCAGGCAAAACGTGTTGAGTAGTATTAGCACATGCCCACTTTGTTCCCAAACGACCAGCACCAGCTAAAGATAATTCTGTATCGCAATCGTCGATAGACAACGAAACCGTCTATAACAAAAAATAAATATTAACATGCTTGCAGTTGGAAAATAAATGTAAAATCATAATATGTATAAATTTACTCTATTTAAATAGAAGACTTCAACAGTGTGCCAGTCGCCTCTGGTGACTCCTCCTGGTACAGTTACAGACACGCTGGTCACTTTACCACCGAGACTAAACGAAAATTGAATTCGCTCCCCGACAATCTCCAGAGAAATAAAATCATGACGTTCATTAAATCGACCGTTATATAGGAGCAAGCCATTCGGATGTTGAGTAGCAAATCTCAATTTAATATGTAATCTATGCCTTTGCTTTAGACTAGCAAAAGTAAGAAACGATGTTCTCGTGAAACTTCTCGCTCGCAGTTCACACAAATCAGTCGTATGATTGGTGTCTATGCGACATCCTTGACATAGAATACCTCCTTCGCGTTTAGGAGTGCATTGCGATCCACCTTTGCAGACCTCGCCCATTAACGTACAACTTGCAACTTCCAATATTGTTTCACAGTTAATCCCTGAAAATCATAAAATAATATAGGCACATCTTTGATATGTCTTATAAAATAATCCTGTGCAAATAAATTGGACGTACCTGTAAATTTTGGTGCACAAACACAAGTGTATCCTCCTTCTTTTCTCATACAAGTGCCATTATTTTGACATGGACTGGAATAACATAGATTTACTTCAGTATCGCACAAGTAATGCTCTTTGGAACCTGAAATTTACAGTTGAAAATATATTGTATTATTTGTATAAAGTGGATTCCTGACACCAGTGTAATGTTCTCTATATTCTTGTTTTTACTGTTTTATTTATTGATGACGAGATATATTGAGAGATCTGGCTGCGGGAAGGACGCCTTCCCACAGCCAAGGTTACCCAAGCAATCTCAAAAAGCAATGTTTTGATAAGATGCATTAAATTTACTTTCAGTGATTTTAAAATATTCAAATAAGTTCATAAAGTACCTGTAAAACCAGTTGGACATCGGCACGTAAATGTTGTTACAGGATAAATTGGCCTGAATAGTACTGTTGAGCTGTGTATGAACTCTGAAGCATTTCCGAATTTTAATGTTGTAAGACACTCTTCGTAGTTTAGGCACGGTTCACGTATGCACATATTATCGTCAAATGGTAACACCTAAATTGATTCAGTTGTATTTATTTGTATACAAATATATCATTCAAAAATTAAATAAACGAAAATTACTTGAACTGTAGCAAGTCTAGCTAGAATTGCTCTATTCAGATATACTCTTTCTTGAAGGAATATCGGTGAGTAGAATTGTATTTCGCCCGTAACATCAGGTCTTCTTGCAGAAAATGATATATTTAAAATTTGAGCGTTGATAACAGTGTCGTCCTAAAAAAATTAATGCATCCTTTTATAGTTTGTATTTCTAAGAGTATTCATGTAAATTAAATGAATCGTCATACCTGAATGCTGAATATGTATATATTTTCTTTGGGGCAAGGAATAATAGCGGCCAGCCCGTCAATAAAAAAGCTCAGCAAAGGCGATAAGAACGATTCCGCCGTCATATCATTCAAACGAACGGTTACCGAGTTAAATAGCATATCTTCGGTTATAAGACGAACTGACAATTGCATCATAGCTTTTATTTCATTGATTCCATCTGTTGATATATTTAAATAATTAATAAACCGATTTACGATATGAAAGTACATGGAAAAATATGTAAAACATTTTACCGGATACGGATACTTCCATTGTTGCTAATCTTGGTACATTGGTGTTGAGCTGTGGTGATAATGTTAATCCCCCAGATGATTGATTGAGCATGACGAGATTGGCATTATTACCCGACAGTATTCTAAACGTTAACTGATGAATAAATTTAAAAAAAACACATTTTAGCGCTTTGAATTAAAAATGAATATATATTTTTATTAATATGTCATCAAAAATCTACCTTATCGGTAACATCTGCATCAACGGCTGGTACTCGACCAAAGACTCCAACGGGAAAACAATCTTTAAAGTTATTAAATATTACTTGAAAATCTTTCAAAATTGGAGCATTATCATTCACGTCCGTAACGAGTATTTCAACATGGACGTCGCTTCGCAAAGGAGGACTTGCGGCTCGTATGACAAGTTCATATTTTTTATGCGGACTTTCATAATCTAAATCCATAGTTGTTAATAGTTCGGCTCTATCCGAACCAGGACGAGTTTTTAAAGTGAAACTATTAGAGTCGTCTCCTCCTAAAACATTATTTTAAAAATCATATAAAAATGAAAAAAGCACAATAAACATGTTACAAATAAGATAAAATAATACCTATGATTGAATAGTGTACTATAGCATTGACACCTTCGTCGGGATCATGTGCGTGTATTTCACCTACCGTAGTACCAATAGGACTATTTTCAGCAACGTACAATGTTAATTTATCACCTTCAAAAGCTGGTGGAGAATCATTAACATCTTCGATTCGTACCCTAACCAATACCTAATACGATACAGAATATTTTAAAATATTTTATATGGATTTCATAAAATTCAATTGCTTAAATTAAAATATATACGTACGGATGTACTGAGTGCTGGACTACCTCTGTCTACAGCATAAGCATATAAATCATAGGCTGGTACGGATTCTCTATCTAATCCTTTATTTGTACGAATAACTCCAGATGTGTGATCAATGATGAACGATCCATCTTCACGATCTTTAGTTGACAATTCATATCGTACACGACCATTTAAGCCTGTATCAGCATCGGTAGCTGATATTTGAACAACAGATGTGCCTATAATATAAAATATTTACATTAGTAATTTAATTATAAAATATAAAAATGATTAATGAAAAGCTTACCTATTAAAGCATCTTCAGGTACACTGGCTGAATATTTTGGTTCTTTAAATACGGGATTATTGTCATTTACATCGGTCACGGATATTTCTACATCAGTAGTATCGGAATGCGGAGGAGATCCACCATCACGAGCAGTAACTGTTAATAAATAACCTGCAATACAAATTTAAGATTTGATTTTTTTTTATTGCATGCAGCATTTTGGTTAAAAGAAAATAAAAAAAAAAAACCAACCGCTAAGAGATTCTCGATCGAGCAGTTTATTTGTTATGATTGCACCAGTTTGAGAATTAATAATAAATTCATTTTCCAGCCCAGGAATCGCTTCATTATTATTTTCTCCGCCGAGCGTATAAGTTATCTGAGCATTGATACCGACATCACTATCAGTTGCCGATACAACTAAAACTGTAGTACCAATCGGTGCATCTTCATATACTGATGCAGTATAGGGTGCATTTTCAAAAACCGGTGCGAAATTATTAGCATCTGTAATATTAATATGAACGGAAGCAGTATCGCTTCTTCCTCCGGAATCGGAAGCCGTTACTGTGAGCACGTATCTTCTTTCTTGTTTGAAATCTAAGGGTTGCGCCACAGTTATCAAGCCCTGTCCATTCTGCGATGTGATTGCAAAACGGCCTCGAGTATTCCCTCCAGTCAATTCATAATGCAGTCTAAACAAGAAATAAATGTTACTGTAAGTAATTGCAATTTATAGAATAAATATAAAGTGTATTAAAAATACCTGTTGTCTTCATCAGGATCGGTCGCTTTCACAGTAACAACAGGAGTACCGGGTGGTTCATCCTCGGCTAAATTTGCTTCATACCGCGGAGGATCAAAATGAGGATCGTTATCATTTACATCCTGTACGGTGAGAGCGACTGAAGTTGTCGCAGATCTAGGTGGAATACCACCATCTGTTGCAATAGCCTAAAGAGTAAAATAAGTGTTATAAAACAAATATTAAATTAAATCCATAATTAAAGCAAATTCTTACTTGGAAATTGAATTTAGATTGTTCTTCTCTATCCAACTGTCTTACTGTGTATATCCAACCAGTTCTAGAATCAATATTTAAAGGAAATCTTTCAATACCACCAATATTAGTTAAATCCCTTTCGTTTATACTGTATGTTAGTTCGGCATTTGTGCCTTCGTCTGCATCATAAGCTTGCACCTAAAATATGAAATTATGATTTACAAATTTCAAATAAAATGTATAATAAGACTTAAAATAATATATTTCTAATACCCGAACTATACTGAATCCTACGGGAACACTTTCACTGACGGCTTCTTGAAACAAAGATGTATAAAATCTTGGCGAGTTATCGTTGACGTCTTTTACGTTTATTAAAAGTTGGGTCGTATTAGAACGAGAGGGACTTCCACCATCTAAATAAAAAAAATATATATGCATTCAAATTAACCTGCTGCGTACTACCAATAAAAATATTTTTTTAACGTGTTTTAAACAATTACCTTGAGCTCTTATTACAAGTCTATAATTTCTTAATAATTCATAATCCAATGGTTTCACTAATGATACATCACCGCTTAGACTGTCAATAGAGAATTGAAGTTGCGTATTGCCACCGATGATTGCATATCTGATTGCCGCATTAGCACCCAAATCTGCGTCGGTTGCCCTGGAATAATATTAAAACAATTAAGTATTGTTTCAGATGGATATTATAATCAAAAATATAAATTCACTGACCTTATATGAGCAATGACTGGATTATCGGCAAGATTTATATCTTCATCAACGGAGACCGTATAAGTACGTTCACTGAACTGTGGATAGTTGTCGTTGTCGTCCAAAACACGAACATTAACAGTGGTGCTATAAAAATGAATATCATCCTTAATTGATTGTCTTTAAAATGTTATAAACATGATCGTATTTTTTATTAAATTCAAACCTTGCAGTTCGTCGCTCGGTAGCTGGAATAGCTTGATCGGTAGCGCAAACGATGATAGAATAACGAGACGCTTTTTCTCGGTCGAGTTGAGATCTTGTCGATAAAACTCCACTTTTTTGATCCATACGAAATGCAACCATATTTTCTTCCGGTGTTAATTCACTTTCAGATGTCACGGACTCAATTGTATATTCCACCTGTATTTAAAATACAATGCAATATTTATAATTTTGATCGCGAGTTATATTGATTGTTAAAATTGAAAATAAATACCTCAGCATTTACACCGATATCTTGATCGGTGGCTTTAAGGGTAATAATGGTAGAGCCTTGAGACGCACTTTCTCTAATTGATGCTTCATATTCTTGCAATTCAAATACTGGCGTGTGATCGTTACAATCCAAAACGTTAACCTAAACATGGCAAATTTATTAATAATGCATTATAGAAGTATATTTTAAATTCTATTAAGGATAAATAAAAACCTGAATCGTTGTAGTTCCCGAACGCGGTGGAAAACTATCGTCCAGTGCTGTAATTCTAAAATAATGGACTTCAACAAGCTCACGGTCTAATTTTGTTAGAGTGGTAATTGAACCCATTTTTGGATCTATTGTGAACATACCCTGAGATCGAGCGTCTAATAGACTCGACATAGAATATGTAACCGGACTATTTTCTGGATCTCTGCAACAAGATAATAAAATAATGTACTTATTGATTGATTGATTTAATTTAAATGTATTGTAACGTTTCTACGATATCTTTTAGCTTTACTTCTTAAATTAACAAACTTGAACCTTGATTGTTTAACGCTCTGAAATTTAGTTGTGTATTTTCTACCAATTTGTTAAATTGTATATATTGTGCATTCTATTTATTACATTTTGTTCTTATAGAGAACAGCCCTAATGTTGAGGTATTTTAAAAGCTTACTAATTCTACATTATAAGTTTTGTACATTGCATACGTTAAGATTTTTATATAAATTATTATAACAATCAAACTTAAGCCCATTTATTAAGTAAATTACCAACAAGAATATGAGGATACATATTGTTAATTTTAAAACACTTTCTTATTAAAGTTTATGTTCTCCGAGAAGACATTATGGAATTAATGATCGAGACCCTTCAGTCTTCTGTATTGATTTGAATATTTTAATTTTAAATAATATATGTTATTATAGTAAATGAATAGAGAAGAAATGTTACCTAGCTCTTACGGTTGTGACGAGTGCTGGAGGTTCTTGTTCTTCGGCTACGGAAGCAACGTAGAGTGCTTGATCAAAGAAAGGTGATTGATTTCGCAGTTCTCTTCTCACTCTTTTGGCAATGTCGGTGTCGTTAAATTTTTGATGATGATAGACAATTTTAAGTCTGTGATCCATATCTATTATGTTCGAATTGGGGCACTTGTAACTGAAGAGCACCGTGACTTTCCACATTTGTTCTTGAATGCAAACATCGTCACTCGCTACTAAATCGCCTTGGGTCGATTCAATTTTGAATCTGAGATCATCTACGTCGACGAATGTTACTTTGCAATTTCGATGGATAGTTTTGGGCAAAAAAGCAGAAAGCGAATTGATAAACTGCGATCCTCTCAAGCAGATCTGGTTCCATTTATCGGCAGTCGGGATGGCGAAACTGGCATAGGTTTCCGAGATCCATTGTTTGGCGACTGATAATTTAACATGAACGACCATATCGAATGGATAATTTCTTTTCCTCCGACTCTTTCGCAAGTGTGCCATTTGAAACGAATAGTAATCTTCTTCGTCGTCAAACGCTTGTCTTTTGCTCCTCCACTTGTTGACATGATTCGACGAAAAGTACTCTTCGTCTTCCAAGAGCCTCGCATCGATATCTAGACGAGGACGCATGTGGGAAACATCTCTTCTTTCTCGATGATAGTAATAATCGTCGGAATCCAAATCGGAGTTATCGTTGGAAGGATCGTCGTCCAAATGTTGATTGTCAAAGTCTTCGCTGGCGTGCTCCAAATCATCCGGATGGACGTTGCTACCGACTTCGTCGTCGTAGCCGCATTTTTCACCGGTTATGAGAATTCGCAAAGGTAAGCTATAATAGTCGATGTCCCTTATTCTATTCGATGTCGAGTCGATGTAGAGCGTGAAGAGGTTGGGGTAGAGGATGCCGTCGCATCGGAGACGCTTCTTCAAGACGATCAATCCGTTTTTCGGGTCCACGTGGAAGATGTGGTGGACAAAGTTGGCAGTTCGATGGACGTTTATGGTGTAGTGGCGTTCCGATCCGAGCTTGTAGACGGACGAATCGAAGATCACTTCTCCGGCCGGAGTCGTATCCTGGACGAGGAGGAGATACGGCGAGACGGTCTCCGTCAGTATGGCGAAGATCAGGAAGAACCGCGACGAGACGAGCCATGACGGATAACGTATTAACATTTTCAGCTCGGGCCGTTACTATCTTCCTCGTCTTAGCATACCTTGATGGCGCGGTGAACTCAACGCGACCATTTTCTGAAAACATCAAAATTTAATAAAAATCATAAGTAAATTCATATAATATACATATAAATGCAATTTATTGAAATATTTTGTTGCGTAACGTAAGAACAAATTATAATTTGTTGTTAAAAAAACTGAATTATAATTAATTAGAAATTCAGTGGTGTCAGGTCTGAAGACCGTGCAAGCCACGGAATAGGATACGTCCACAGACAAAGAAATCCAGTGGTGTCAGGTCTAGTGACCATGCGAACCACAGAATAGGGCACGTCCCCATGCAAAAAAATCCAGTGGTGTCGGGTTTGGAAACTGTGTGAACTACTGAATAATCGCCACCTTTGCAAAATGAGTAAGTGTGACTGGAAAGGCAAAGCCCCATAGCCTCGTAGATTTGTCCTGCTTTCGGACGGATCCAGAGTTTACAGGCACGACATTACAAACGAGTCTGTGGGAAGAATACTTCTTCCCGCAGCCAAGGCTGGCTGTCGACTCTATATATTTGTTTCTAAGAATATTTACTTTTCACAAAAATACACCATATCGCAACTAAAACGTAGGGCTTAAATTTAAATATGAAACACGATATAAATGAATAACGGGAATTTAATCGAAGCACCCGATTGCAGATGTCCGTAGGTTCGGCATCGAGATAATTAACATCATCAATTAAGAGATTGAACCTGTTCTGCAATCGACCGCAGCCATCCCTGGGTCGACTCCTGTCGAGGATTACGTCGATGTCACATGAGAATGTGCATAAACAGCAACTGCATGCTAGCAGTGCAATAAAGCCTATTTACGACCAACAAACTTGCGACGCGACATTAATAATTGCACTTTAAATTTATAAAACACATTGTAGAACAAACGAATGGTTTATATCAAAAACTTGATTCAACTCCATGATTAATCTAATATATAAAAATCAATGTTTGTTTGTCCATATTTAATGCGCTGCCATACCGTTCATCCGATTGCAATAAAAGCTTGTCAACTTATTGTTTACACTTGCGGGAATAACATAGGCATAGTAAAAATATTGTTTGTTTAAGAATAGAGTTTAAAAAATTATCACAAAAACTCTATATACAAGTGTTGGTTGTAATTCAATTAAAATGTTTCGATTTAGGAAGTTCATGATACTAAAAAGATTGTAAATGAAGGCTTCATTCAAATATTTGTTACAAAAATCAAACTATAAATTTTACGAGTCTAAAAAAATAATGAATGACACGTCTCGGTCGAAAAAGCTCGATCTATAAGGTGGTGATGTAAAAAAATTGGAACCGCTAGTAATCTAGAATGTAGACGGCTTGTCGCATTTGATACTCAGCCATCAGGTTCTGTCGAGCGTAAAATAAATTAGGGGTCAGATTAAATGTGACTCGACACGTAATACTTAATTTATTCCACGATTAAAAATTCAGAATATATAACAGAGACATAAACGAGATAAGCATCAGTCCGGCATTGTGAAGTGGCGAGATTAACCAACATTCTCGCGGTGACGAACATATAATTATGACGCCGATTAGCAAAAACCAAAAATAATATAAGCTCGGGTCGCGCGAGGGTTGGCTGTGCGATATTCGGGAAATCGGAATAAAGTTCTGAAGCCGTTTTATTATTCAGCACTCCAGAATCCTTCCAAGAGGGATTCGAGACGAAAAGTTTAACAACATATTAAAGCCATCTTCGAATCCAAAAAGGATATGCAAATCAAATGACGCACGAGAGAAGGCAGAGAATTGGAGAAAATTGTATGAAAAGATTTGAAGAATCATCGAAGCTCATGTCTTCGAATAAAAATCCTAATATTTTATTCAAAGATTTGTATCACACTTAACCCTGGACGTCTTTTATATTGAACAAAATACGCTCCATTTCAATAATAAATTATGCTCCTCCCGTGTATTCGAGGATCACGTTAAGTTGTCCCGAGACATGTGGAATCAATGCTGATTAGGTCGCTCTTTGGCATCGATTGATGCTTTTTTATTATTAAAAAGGTAAGAAGCATCGTCTATTTGTATTTGCTACTCATGGGATTGTATGGACTTTAACAGTATGAAGAAAACGACACTGTATTTGTCTAAACATTAGAAAATACCGGAGATTGGTCAGATGATTTAAATCTAGAAATTTTGATTTAACTTTTCCCTTACCGTGCTAAAAAACACCCGCGCGCTACCATATGTAATTCTGAACGAGCCAAAAAAAAGGACCCCGTATCTATTATATTTCATATCGATATTCCCATTATTAGGGCCGAGTTGTAGTAAATACATCACCGGAAAGTGGGTTACACTCAATTTATTGGACCAAAATAAGATAATTCCTATCACCAACAAAAAAATAGGAATTGTGGGCTTTACTTCAATATTTAATTTCTAAATATCTTCTATCTGATCAGAAAATAGTGTTTCCGTCATTTAACTCCGGATTAACAATTAAAATGATTCGTTATGAAGTATTGAAAATAGGCCGAATATTGACAGTAGAAGCATCTATATACAGCCAACCCTTCTATAACATCCACTTCTATGGAGTTTTTTACTATAGTGTCTGCGATGATATTTCGTATAGCGATCCCTTCTATTGTGTACATTTTCACACATATACATCACAGTATATGTATTTAAAAAAATAAAAAATGCGTTGAACTCCCTTACTACTGGCTACCTTGTTGCGAATGAAATAAGCCGGGCAAAATGCGCAAGGGCAATTACCCCTAGCACATATCACTATAGTCACTTTCTATAGAGCTTTTTTCTATAGCACGGCTATAAAAGGGTCGACTGTATGTTAAAATTAATATCTGTCATTTGTCCGTCTCGTATATACTCCTATATTATTCATCCGATTGCGATGAAAATTTAGAGAGATGTGTACACCACCGAAGGTTTTTAATTAGCATAAGCATTGTTTGTGTGCGGAATTTGTTTTGCGAGACGTTTAGCGCATGCACCATGTTGACGCATATGGTTGCTAAGGTACTTACCAAACGTTCGGTCTTCAGTGGACTATGCCGGACCTGTTTCGTTTATATACTCGTACAGTTGGTGCGGATACAAGACTAAAAAATTACAAGAAGCTGCAATTGTGAGTAATATTTAAAGTAAGAATCCAGGATCTAAACCACTATAGAAACACTTGGTCAAAATACATACATAAAGGCATTTTAATAAACAGAATTAAAACACGGACACTTTCTTTCTTTGTGTGGCATTGCAATGCAAACCGAGTACTCGCTAGTATAATATAATGAACAATTTAGTAGATTATTCCGAAACTTATGGAGTCCATATTAAACATTATATGTTAGTATTCAATGATCTTGACAATAATAATCGCAGCGTGTATGAAGCTTGTACATAAATAAATAAGCATTGTTAATATCACAAAATATTCAGTAATTCCTTCAAGTAAACATAAATAATACACTTGAAATCGATTCATTATATCATTCACATCATTATTAGTCGATGAATTTGGGTTAACGGTCTATAACGAGCTTAACATACAAGAGTGCTCTTTCTGAATCACTGGAATTCAGACACAATCCTGTGTCTTACCTCTTCAAGGGGTTAAATCAGGAAAAAGTTATACGAAGAAAACGCCTAGATTAGGAAGAACCTCGAATTTTGACAACGCCTATCATCACCAGTTGAATCATTGACAAATTGAACAGAACACAACAAGAAATGAAATGCAATTCTTTATTATCAAGATAGAAAAATCCATCTATTTCTTTATTAGATTGTATATACATGCGAGGAGAAGGTTAATAGTTTCCACCATTGCGAGTTGGAAATCCGGTTTAACTATTTTAAAATGACGTCCTCATCTTGCAAGTACACGCAAGAATTACATTAGGAATTCTGTTCAGAAGAATTTTCTTAAAATGAAATTTAAAATTATCTTCTTACGTATTGTAATTCAAAATCATTATTATTTTACAAAAAAGGATTAAATTTAAGAAAAAGTTGCTGAAGATACGACACAATTTCTGGGTACTCCTATAGTATGACAACTAGTTAAATTCACAGGGGTGATGATGAATCTTGGTAGCCACAATACCTAATATTTTTAAAATTATTTATACTTAATCATTTGATTGGTTAGTTTAATTTGTTTCGCTCGGTACTAAAAACAAAACATTTAAACGTCATGAGGCGCGTGTCATAAATTTGTAATCCTACAAAATTCCGTTCCGCATGCACCTGGTCAGACATGAAACTGTTATGGCGAACGAAATTCGAATAAAAAGAACACGGCTTGGTGTTGTACAGTATTTGTGTGTGATGCGAACGGTACATCCACAACAATAAATGGCATCCGAATTTCATTGCCAAAAAGGAAAAAGTTCATCCCGTTAATAGAGACTTGTCATCCGTGCAGGTGAGATAATTCCAACGGAACAAAAAATGGAAAGACATTTTTTTGGCCCCAACGAAACAGAGTGTCGGCCTGCTGTCAAATTTATAATTCCGCCTTTATGTCGCCGGGACTAATAAAAGATCTGACACAACATATAAACCCGAATATTTACGGCCAATTTTACTGGAATAAGAGAACGAGGGTCCTTGCTGGCGCAGGAACAATTTCATAAACTTGAAATCAATAGTGCATACATATCTTTACGCCCATTTGCTTTGTATGGGCGGAATTGGATGTCTTATCTGAAACTTTCGACGTGTAGAATCATATGTTGTCATCTTCAAGCGGACGGAAACCGCCGAAATACAACAAAACCAAAAATCATTGAACATTTTTGATAACGAATGAAGGGATGCGCTCTCTGTAGTGGCTATTTAAATAATTAATATCATTCGAGAATGGATTTAACATGAACAGGGCTCATCTTAGATGATAAATGAAATATTTGATGGGAAAAACTGATTTTATTTGATCCAAATATATTACATAAGAACCCTTTGTTAAGAGCCTGTACTAAAGATGATCACTGTAGCATGTGCGAATTATCATCATCACGCTGTTAATTTGGGTAGATTCAATCCCACTTCTGACACCAATGAAGCGTAGGAGCGAATCCCCGGGTAGCGTCCCGCTCCCACCTGCTCACCGCGACGGAGGCACTGGCACGCGGGTTCGTTCTTTTTACGAGCTTCGATATCCTGTTTATAGTGAGAACCGTCAAGCTCCTCAAAATAGCCATCTACAGCTGACTACGCTTCTTCATTGTTGTCAAATTTTTGTTTTATTTCGAGCAAACCTATTTTGCGCACAGCTTTCTCATGTCCAAATTTTCAGTCAATATGCAATGTGCAGAACTTTTTGAAATGCCTATCACATCTGCTAGCTCGCGAACTTTCGGCCGACGTACTTATTGGACTACCCTCGTAAAAACCAACTATTTTAGCATATCAAAAAAATTGGGTCACAAAAAAATTACAGTTTTTTATATTATAAATTTAGCTCCACGAACCAACAGGATGGATTCTTGTTGGAATGCAATGATTCCAATACAATACTTTCTCGCAAACTAGAGCAATATATCTCCAACTAGTGTCCAACTTAGCATATCGATTTCAACGTAAAGGACAATATGCACAAAAAAAGGTTGACAGCCTCCCTCCGCAATATGAATTTAATAGCTCAAATCACCCTTGTCAGAAAGCTGATCAAATATCAGCCCTCAAAGAACTAAAAAATGTGTGTCTAACTGGAAGTCCATCCGCCCATCTGTTGTTGCAAGCTGGGCAAGGGAAGTGCTTTATTTATTAACAAAGTATTTTTTTTTTTTTTGGCATCAATATGGATTTTTTTTACAAGTGATGTTTGGGAGCGCGCGTTGTTGTTCTATGTATTTGGTAATAAATGAAAAAAAATATCGTTTCACTGACAAGTTGTTATCATTATTGTATGCAATTTATGATCCTGGCTCTAGAGAAATGTATACGTCCCTGGTTATTTATGCTCATTTGGCTATAAAATTTAAGCATGTCCAATAAAAACGTACCATTTCAGATGTTATGTCTTAATATAAACCAATTTGTATTCTATAAAAATATATCATTTGCATATTTCAAAGAAATGTTCAGCATGGCGGCCGCAACCAGTTTCAGCCGATCTCTCAAAAGAACCCAAATTAAACATTAAAAAAACCGGGTTCAACTCGATTATCCGTTTTTGGCAAGTTAATTACAACGTCAACGGGAAATAAAAATAAGCTTTTGATTTCACCAGCGCAAGAAAGCGACAGAAAAACTACATCAAAATAAAAAAAACCACTCTGTCCAAAATTGCTGGGGCAAAATTTGCTCGTTTTAACGACTTCTCGATTAAATTCGTCGAACTGTCGCCCTCGTGGTTTTCGGCGAGAAAAATACGGTAGCTTATTTCTTTTTATCTCGGAGAAAAGTGTCCATTATTTCGGCTGCTTCGAAACAAAAGGAAGGAGCAACAAAGCAGAAAGAAATGCGTCCTTTGATGGCGTCGCAGGGGAGTGGTGTAATGAAGCATGTAGACTCCAAAAATCACAATATCAACACGTGACATAAAAACAACAACATCTAGCAAAAAAGATCCCCTCTATTATGTCCAAACTGCAAAAACACATTCTCTTTAAGAAATAAATAGAATTTCCTATCCAAAAAGTAAATGTCCATCTATACTCCTTCTACAAATGCTTTTACATTACTGCGCTTTTAGTCGAATTATTCATTTTGATATATCTAAAAATAGGGGAAAAACCCCAGCGAAAACTTGGCACGGGGGGTGAAAACGACCGTATCTTCTAGTTGCGTCATCGCTTACATTTTGAACTTTATCCACTTTGGGCAGAGTCTTATAAAATATCAAATTTAAAAGTGAGGACGTAAACGGAGACTTCGAAAGCTTCGGTGCACAGGTGGATTTGAGCAGAAAGCCAAGAAGAAGTACAACTGCTTAACAGATGGCTGCACAACGAAACCGAGTGAAATGAAATGAATTGATGAAGACACCGCACCCTCGGTACGACATGTGATAAATGACAAGAAAAAGCAATAACATGAATGACTGCCTTGTAGACAAATAGTGGATAGATTGAAGAGATAAATTACTAAGTAGATTTGCACAATTTCAATAAACAAATGAGATAAAACTCAAAAGCGAGTGAGCAAATTTAAAATTGATGTAGTCGTTGATGCCATAATCGCTTTACACCGATTACTTTCTGTCAGCTCCTATCAGCGTAAGACTAAAGCAACCACTAGACCAGTATCATGCCTTTTATTATATATTATACAATACTCAGCCGCATTATCTAGCCAACAATTTCCGATAAATGATGGAAAAAGCAAAGGAGCTAAAATTTTTCAATCCTCCTGCGCGAAAATCCCGCGCATTTCTGATATGAACCCGAGCCTCTATAATAAGAAACCAAGATCTATCCCACTAATCAACATTAGTGGGATATATCGATAGAAAGATATAAACACTTTTTTTTAAGTTTAAGCGTTTTGTTTAATTAAGAAAGTTCTTATCAAATGTAAGGGGATCATCGAGTAACATCATGAGGGTGCTGCAGCATGTAATTAAATCGCTAGGGGAGGATCAAAGCCGAGCGTGACTTCAAAGTGTTTGCAATTAAATCAATGGGAAGACTCGCAAGAATCGATATAGGAGACGTGCTCATTTAAAATGCCAAAAATTGAAGTATCATTTTTTTCCAGTACTTCGGCTGATTACGAGTTTCTTTGTCCGGTGATTCTTGCAAGCGTGAAACGGTATCCTGCTGGAAAAACCAATGAGTCGGAAAACACACGTAGGTTACTCCGATGTCGTGTTTTGCTTCGCGGCGGTCGATATTTGACTGACGCTAAAAAGTGAAATTTGAAACTGCTCAAGCAAAATGAGTCGTTCATCTAACCCTTGTTGACTTTGGTACTCAAACAGCACTACCGAACAAAGAAAGGATGACGTCAAAACTCCCCTGGATGGACATAATTTGAATACGATCCCAGTTTGGTCCCAATAGTGATCGATCATTTGTAATTTTTCATAGATGGTTCTGTCAACTTAATGTGTCGATTCAGGGAAACAACACAAACTATGTATTAGCTTTTTATTTTGTTCCAGAAATACAAGAAGTCAAACAGTGATCGTGCGCAAGGGTATAATATTAAAATGCTGCCGCCCTAAGATTTTATGGCGCGAATAAACTCAGGTCGTAACGCTGTTTCAAAACAACAAGAGACTGCAATATGCACTCGCGATTGGATCGAACGACGTCAACCATTTTGCATCCGAAAGAATTGCCCATAAAATAATTTTATATTCAGCAGCTGTCATACATTTTTACATCCTCATAACGTCCTTTCTTAGCGAAGCCGTTCAAAAATATCACAATGATATCGAGTGTGGCTAAATCGTGTGCCAGTCGTCATAAGAGGCACGGTTACGACCGTATCCAAAAATTATGTGGCGCCATTCTTTCTCCGTTTTATTTTTTGGCGACAAACTTTTCAGACGTTCGATTCGACGGAGGCAGATGAATGTAAACAACCGGTCGATTGTTTTGGACCACTCGGTACAGGCAATGCGAAGGTAGTAAAACGGAGGATCGTAAAATGCTCTTGCGGGAGCAACCGAGTGCGGCGGGCGAATTCAACTTCCATAAACCTTCCACCACCTCGTATCGACCGAGGGTGAGAGACGAAGAAAGCGGATGAAGGTGGAAATGGACACGTAATACAGAAATTTTCCCGCCAAAATTAAACACCTCCCCCTCCCCGAGACGATCGTCCCAAATGGGACACCAGTGCCGACGAAAAATTCGAAATCTATATATAGGATATAAAAGTAGTTAATAAGGGTGGAGGATTCACTCCAATGCAGGTAGTTGGTTAAATTATATACGGGGTGTTTTACACATGGACCGACATTTTATTTTCTTTTGACTGACAAAAAAAGACAAAGAATTCCAGTGGTATCAAATCTGGAGATCGTGCGGAATAGGACACGTCCTCAGACGAAAAAATCCAGTGGTGTCAGATCAGCAGTCTATGCGAGTCATGGAATAGGGCACGTCCCCAGGCAAAACAATCCGGTGGTATCGGGTCTGGAAACTGCGCGAGCTATGGAATAGGGCACGTCCCCAGGCAAATAAATCCAGTGGTGTCAGGTCTGGAGACCATACAAGTCGCGGAATAGGGCCACCATAAGAATTAATTTACACGACAAAGGTGCCCACAAAAGAAATCCTAATTGAAAGAACAATCGCCACCTGTTAATAACCGCCCACTAATTAATAAAAACATCATAAGCATAAAAAGTATTATCTTAACCGTAACCCTGGCAAACTGGTACCTCTTCAAGTTTAATGACTTATTGAATGATTTGTATGATTGGGTATTTTATCAAAATGTAGAAAAAAAAATCTATTTCGACAACCCTGACACATAGGACATAGTCTGTTTCTGAAACGTAGCAAAATACCCACTTAACCTCCAAAAAAATTTTGTCGGTCTATGCGCAAAACACCCTGTATACATGCTATTCTGTGGAATATGCATGTTGCATATTAGCATGAAAAGCCCTTTAATTTAGGATCTATTGACTGTGAAAAAGCATTCGATACGGTAGAACATCAGAAAAAAATAGAATTTTAAACTAAACTAAGCCAGTGATTAAGTATCATTGTGGAAAATTAATTTCTGTATGCTTATTATAAACAACATCAAAAAAATGTACAAAGGGTATTCAAATATAGTCCGGAATTTAGCCGTACAAAGTTGTTAGTGATATATAAAAATACAAATGGAGTATCTTATTTTTCTACATAGTTCTTTTCGTTAGTAAAAAAAAATCATCGTATAGCAAGTTACTCGATCCTATCACTGAAGAAAGAAAGCGATCAGCATCTTCAATTATTCAAATTGACTCAAATGGTATTTTATTGATTGATTTTCTACATACAGCAGCCGTAACTTGTGATAAACTCACTCAATTATCCTGGGAACACCCACTTATAGTCTAGACTTGGTCCCATGTGACTACCATATGTTTATAGAGGCATTAGGAGAGCAACGATTTCATGACAACGCTGTGGTTGAACAATACGAGCTTAAATGACTTTCAGAGTAGCCGCTTTCTTTTTTCAATGGCGGGATCAAGAAGCTTCCTATTTGTTGGAATAAATCTATTTTTATATATATCACTAATACATTTGTACAGCAAAATTCTGGTTTATCTTCCTAGTATTTATTCACAAATTCAATGACAAGATAAACTCTAATAGCGTAGAAAAACGTATGGAATAAAATGAACCTAGTCAGGGAATAAATAAATTGGTCGCAGACTGTGCCATGATCATTTCCTGGCAAACATCCTGGGAGGGATGATAAAAGGCAAACGAGAAAGAGGAAGGTCGAAGAAAGAATATATTTGCTAAGCTGTGAAGGGGTGGAAAGAAAGACCACGGAGAGAAAATAGTTGCACTTGGACATGAATAAGATTCTTGTCGGAATAAGATTCGAATCAAATATTTTATCATGGATTTATTGCATTGTTTCCTTGTATTGTATTAACAAATAAAATCAACGTCAAATGATTACTTGAGACATAAGCACCAATTGAATTATACTATTCATCGAAGTCAATTTAATAATCGTTTTTCTACGATTGTAGAAAATGATATCTACGATGTAGATTGTAAATATGATCATTTTTAATAATCATAATCAGTATTGACAAAATTAAGATATGTTAAGGTATAAATAAGGAAAAAAGTTGCAGAGCCAAATAATTTATACGGCGTGGGATAAATCCGAACGTCGCACTTGAGAGTTACGATTCAATTTAAACTAGGTATTGCAAAGTTGATTGAACTACTGCATTGCATATAAACATTGCTTCAGGTGTTGAATCCTTCGTTTTTTTTTTAAAGAAAATAAGAATGGGTTGCATAAATTTCTCAGGTATTCCAGAGGCAAAGAGCGTAAAATTTTCCCATTCAGCCAACCGAAACAACCACCTTGGCCGTCATTAAATACACCCGGGTGAATAATCGACATTCACACACATACGAATGTGGTTTGATTCATATAAAAAAGCCAAACTAAATCAACCGGGACATAATAAGCCGAGGAGACCGCAAGGGAGATTGGGGCAAGGGGATTTGGCCAAACTGGCGTTATTTTTTCACGTTAATTAATTTTATTAAGAATTCCAATGCATAATTAAGGCAAATTTACAAGATTCTCATAAAATGAAGCGGACTTTCTTGGGCAATCCCACCGTTTACAACCGGTCGCACGTTACATCTCGGCAGAGAGGAAGCCGATGTGCATTTCATTTCCTCGGAATGAATTTTAGAAGGCATCGCTGTTAAAAGTAGACCGATCATAAGAACCATATTTGTAGTAGCACTTAACTGGTTTATTTGCTCCGCGAAGACCGGTCAGCGCATTTTTCTACAAAACCGCATTTTAAATCTGCAGGGTTGATAATGGAACTAAATTAATGTGCAGCTCGGTTGTATAACGACTTTATTACACGCTCAGGTAAAGCAGATGCGATGAGCTGGAAGATTCTGGGGATCGATTTACGTCGCATTCAACGAAAAGGGGGGACACATTTAATTTAATTGATAAAGCATGCAAAATTCATTATCGCCGAATACATCAAATATTAATGTGCTGAATTAATTACATCGTGGTCCATGCAAATTAAATAATAAATGCTATGGTGTGCATGGATTTCGTGATTGCGGAGATGCACGACATCGATCGTGCTAGGTCCACTTTACAAAAGAAAAACGACGAAATTTGACAGTCGGCAGCAGCATTGGATGCTTTTAAAGTTTGCTTGGATCAAAATAAAAATGCTATTTCATGGACAAAGCACAAGAATTAATATATAATTCAGACCTGAGTAAATTAGTTGGACCTTTACGCCCGGAGCGCTGAGAAGCCTTTCAAATGCCTGAATTAAAACGCCCAAACTGTGTTTCTTTTAAATTACCGAATAAGTAAAATACAATAATTATCAATCGACTTTATCGACAATGAAGGTCACCATTAAAATAATGTTCAAGTTCGCCGAAAAACGAAAAATCATCTCTAGAGATTTTTTTATTATTTGTTGTAAATAAGTCTTCATTTCACTTCTGACACCAGTGTAAAGTGGAGCGAGAGCTCTCTCAGGGCGGTCTCTAGGTTTTTCCCCGCTCTTGCAACTCGCCCACGCAACAAATCATATAAATATCAATAAATAATATAAATCATAATGTTCATCCGGAAAATAATTTATTATATAATTATTATTTTCAACGTTATTTTGCCAATTTCATATTTTATCTCCGATAAGTGTTTATTTATTTAATTACTTGCTGTTCATCGCTGCTTGTTGTATGAGTCTTTGTCCGATTACCATTTCCTTCTAAAGCAGGAGCAAATGAATCGATTTCTTGTGTATTGTTTATGTAAAAAGAAATGATGTGGTCTTGTATGCTGTCAACAGTGCTTATTTACAATTGACTCTGCCGCTACGCCTACGCTAATAGGAGCTGACAGAAAGTAATCGGTGTAAAGCGATTATGGCATCGACGACTTCATCGATTTTAAATTTGCTCACTCCTCAAAAGGTTAAAAAAGATAATTTTCATTTATCCTATGATTTAGCTGTCGGACACGTAACTCAAACGCCTTTGATCTAAAACTTTATCAAATCGTGTAAATCGAGGGAGATTTTATCTAAACAAACTAACTTCTAAAGTCACTTTATTTTTATACGAACTGTTCATTTTGTTTGGATTAATTTTGAGGATGTTTTTGCGCGCAAAATTCGATTTTAGCGTAAACATGTTCGATGCGCTATACTTGCGTATTGTTTAATCGTTCGATCTCGAACAGACAAAGTTGTTTAGTAACGAACGAGGAAAAATATTTATGTAGACATCCACAATAAATTTGAGAAGCTCCCATATATTTTTTTACATTGTTACCACAATTTTGAACCGAGCAGGAGAACTGAATTATGTATCTAAAAATAATAAATTACACGTTCCAGCCGCAGGTCCCTCGTATACAAGGTAGGCCCTTTGTTTCAGGTAAAAACAAACTTTCGAACAACGATGTTGTAATAATAACCGCGGCAGAGTGTTGCCGTTCATTTCGCCTCTGAATATCGACATTTTTAACCTATTTTTTTATTGCAGTCGACGTCGATCTTCCTCTTTGTATTCATCATTTTGTTGAGCATTTCCGGAACAATCTCCCCGACGCACAATTACGCGGAGTGCAATGGGGAAAATACATATTTTCCCATTAATAACGGTGAATGGGAATTTGCGACGGGGTGTAAAGGGTGCTTAAAAGCAGCCTCTTTTGTGATTATTGAAAAAGATGGCGCTCATAATTCATCGAGATGCCCTTAATGGATTTTTAAAACAGTCGGCATTCGTCCGTACTTCAAAATATATAGCCACAGTCAAACATATTGAGCACCCCATGTAAGCTTTCCTAGAAATCTTTTCGAGCATTTCATCTGTAAAATAACGACCATGAGCATCAACTTCAAGCATGGCCAATACCAGCTCGAGGTGGCGAAGAGATGACGTCTTCTTTCATGAAGGCATCCAATTTAAATGCGCGACATTTTTCCACTGGTGTCATACTTTTTCGCGCTTACACACGACACACCCAATGATCCCAGGTGACAATTTCACCCCATGCTACAAATTTGAGCGTATCGAAAAGAAGCCTTATAGTTAAATACATTTATTTATTATCAATTCGCCTATCCTAACAAGATAACAAATATTGAAAACTCCATAGGATGTTCAATAATTTTGCTCAGGGTTGTATACATTGTAATCGTTTGAAACTCTCCTAGCCAACATCAAATTGCATTGCGTTTTCTTTGCTTTTCCGGCCGATGACGTTTATTTCCTGAGAATTTGAATTGAATTACTGCCAGACTCGTATCCGATATAAATAAAATACAGCGGTGATTACACTAGACACGACATTTCAACGAATTTCCATAAAAACATAAAACACGTAATGTTTCGGGCTTAACGAAAATGTGGCGTCAAGAGCAGACTAACGTCCATTCAACCGGAATTTTGTTTATTTCTATTGGATTTAATTTGATTTTTCTATTCGCAAACTATGCCCCTGCACGCACTCTATTCGAGGATCCCAATTATCATTTTGTTTTCATTTCTTCCAGACATTTATACCTGTACTTCTGAACTATGATTAGCATTAAATTATATATTAAGCATTAAAACTTTGGATTAATGAGCTAATTTAAAATCTTCATGGTCTTAGATGCTATATTTGCATGTCCGCCACTTATCTGTGAGGACCGCAGCAGCGCTCATCAAGCTTATATTTAACACTATCGTCGCCAGTGAAGATAAACAAGTGCCAACAGATAAGGATAGAAATGCAAGTTCTGGTGGACGCAGCGATGAACGTGTTAAATAAATAAACACTGTCGATAGCACAAAATATTCAGTAATTTCTTCGGGTAAATATAAACAATACACTTTAAATGGATTCATTATATCATTCACACATTATTAGTCGATGAATTTGGGTTAACGATCTATAACGAGTTCAATATACAAGAGTGTTTTTTCTGAATCACTGGAATTCGCTCGCAAATACGCGATCATCCTACTATACAGGTTAAAACTACAATCTGGTGTTAAAGATTGTTATTAAAAAAATATTTTTTGAAACATTTTAAACGCTCATCAGTTTTAAATAACCAAAGACAAGATGTCCTCAGTAGTTTAAGAGATCTTTTCTGAATCAAATTATAGACGATATCGAAGACGTTGGGTTAACCGCAACAAAATAACCTAAGAATGAATTTCGTGTGAGGAAGATTATGCTATCGATTTGATGAGATGTGGTGAGACTCATCATTTACGAGTCATCTTAATATCAGCCAATCAAACTAGCAATTCTGGTGGGACCCAATATAAAAATTTATAAAGCATTGATTCGGCTGGTTGTGGTTCACGGGAGTGAATTGGGGACCACGACTATTTGCGACGGGTTTGAAAAATTGCAAAGAAAAAAAAATTGGATCTTTCCACTATCAGATCTCCGGCGTTGAGTTAATGAAATTTTATCGGGAGGTCATGGACATGTACGGCTAAGCGTCAGAGTTAGCGTTGTTGTAGCCTACTGCTTTTACTGGATGGCTTCGTGCCGTCTTAAAATTAAGCTTAAATGCCAACAGACCAATCTGAACACCTGGTCTATGCTAGGATGATCAGATTAACAAGGACGCCGACGATCCAGGCAACTGGAGAGAGGAGACTCAGGACAGAAGTAAATGTCCATGAAATTATGATCATGAAACCGATTAAAGTGATCCACTGTTGAAAAAAGACGTAAATATAAAAGCGGGGGTTGTTCTGCACCATTGATGTAACTCATTCAAATTTTATATCATAATTTATGCTTTCGTTACAACAAATGGATCGTATCTCACATTTTCACCTTTTACAACCGGGGTATCACCCAATGCGCTCCGCATTAACACTTTATTACAGATCCGCACTTTTACGACAATTTCTAAGGCTGCGTCTAAAAAAAATTGTATAGTACTCAATTATCGATGCCCATTAAAGATTTTTTTCACAATGTCATACAATGAGCCGCGTGAGAAGTGAATGCTTTCATTTGATGCACAATGAAGCAATTCTAGGTTTGTAGAAATGGCACGTTACAAATTGAACCATCGTGGTATTAATCTAATAAGCAAAGAAGAGGAGCAATTTCACCTTAAATGGAATGTATAAAATTTATCATTTGAGCACCGGTTGTAATCCTTGAGAATACAGGCTGTTTTTATATGGCAGATAAGTTTAATTACCTCCAATTTATAGGGACTTAAAGTTGCTTCGAGATAAGCTCGACAAAAAACTTTTTTCTCCAGCCTCCTAATACTACCCTAACGTCCCACACTCAATTATCCGTTAACACACGAACAAAAAATGTTTTGTGTATTCATACCTGCGTTAACATATCGATCGGATGAACCGTGACGAGGTAACGAAATTATATTTCGGTCACGTTTGTGGTTATCTACTCCAGATTATCGTCTCATAAACGACTTCATCCATTGCTCCGTCGGCTCATTGGGATTCTGGGAGCTTCGTCATTTTTCTTCGAGTATTTTTTCGCTTACTGAAGTTTGACAAACACTTATTGTTATTCAACTCAATTATCACCACATTTATACATGGTCTACTACTACAAGGTATGAATACCAAATCGGAATAAATCTGCCAAGGTAACCCGATAAATATGACGTTGAAAAAGTTTAAGAAACGTGGAGGATTATCATTAAAAAAATATTAACCCTTAGAGTGCTAAAATACGATATATCGTCGATTGTGAAATAACGATCGCTATTAATTTGTTGATGACTTCAAAATGCCAAAATACGAGTAATTTAGTATCAGTACTTAACTTTGTAGTGCATCTTGCTTATAGGAAGATAGCAAACAAACTTCAGTTTATCAAAATACATCATAGTATATGTTATATCAAAGGGTTAACTTAACTAAATTGTGTATAAAGGACAGAGACGCACATAGGATTAAATCCCACCGCGTATACACTACGTGAATGCATTATGTATGAGCACATTATTCATGTACTTGCTTTTAATTTCATGTTTATTACAAATGTAAAGAATTTTTTTTTTCAAATATTATACAAAAATGTCTAGATTGAATAGTTCGATATCAGTTGATACATCAAATAATTCAATAAGCTGCTTTGGCGAAAAATTTCCATTCACAGATACCATAAATCGCTCACACATTTCGATTTTCGTTGCGGTTCAGTTCCAAAAATATATATCGGTTCAGTTCCGGTTTTTGTTCCACTATGGTGCCGTTGACAGTTCGATCTTGCTCCGATCAAATATTCTCACATGAGAAATAATGAGAGTATTCACACTATCGTATCGCTCCAGTTTCGATCCGATATCGCGCCGGTACCGGGTTCGTCATATTCGAAATAGACTGATTGTGAGACTAGTAGTGTTGTCACAGCGAGATCGAACCGTGCCGTTGTGAGACTAGTAGTGTGAACACGGCAAGATTTGATCGGACCGAGACTGGAGCGAGATCGAACCGTCAACGGCACCATAGTGTGGATTGGGCCTAACTGTTTCAGTTCAGCTCCGAGCGTTTCTGATATTTTAATTTTTTGTAAAAAAATGTTTTATAGCATAATTTAGATGATTTATTGATGACGCATCAGTCGACGTATAATTTACCATTTCGGTTTCTACGTAGATGTAGGCGTACATACATATAATATCAGTAATTAATTGTAGATACAATAATTAGAACTAGACATTTAATTTTAAAAGTAGTTTAATCTGGTTTCCGGTTCGATTCCGCTCTGATCTCTAATAAAAATGTTGACCGCTGACTATAGAGTATTATTTTTAAAATTTGCTGGAATTTCACAACAAAGACTCTTTTTGAATATACTTCTAGCTCATTGATTCATCCTCATGTACGCATTTTTATCGATTTTTTTTTATGTAGACATAAAAAGGCAAAAATGCGGTATGGCCAAGCACGCGTGTAGATGCACACAAACGAACGCATTTAATAGGTGTCGGCAGGTAAAAACCGGCGAGGGTGTTTCCACCCTACTTGACTGGCTAGCAGAATTAATGGTTTTAATAACCGGTGAACGAGATGAGTTTCAAAAAACAACCGAATAAAAACCCCGACGGTCTAATGACTTGGGGAGCTTTCGAAGTGCATTTCGTTCCTGATTCACCAGCCCTCGCGAAATATCAACTCGTCCATTTTTTCCTCCAAGATTAGCATAAAAGCATCGTCTGCATTTCGCATCGGGTATCGCATGACAAATGTTGAGCGCCACTGTGTCGCTGCATGAAATGCAAATTGCAATCTCAGTGCACTGGCGCATTATTAAAACAATACAAATTTTACTGTGAAAAAATGTTGGCTGAATTCATTTCGCTTGCAAATATTTGGAAGGTTTCAACGCCCGCATGTAAAATAAATTCGGTGGCATTACTTCGTAACATAATCAATATTATAAGTCTCGATGATAAATAAGGGTTGATACGAAATGCGCATAGGGTATGGTAGTTAAGGCGGAACGGTTCTACGATCCTTTATAATTAAATATTCAGTAATAACTACCAGCACTGAATTATTGATAAATCCTCAAAACATCAATAAATTATAACAAAGCGTTTATTCCTGGAAGCATTATTTTTAAGGATAGCCCAAGTTGGAGATGTAGTAACTGAAGCAGGACAAAGTGGTTTATCAAAGTTTGAGCTTAGTTTAAGCCGAGTTTAGTTTAATACCGTATCGCCATTTCAAGTTTTCTCTGAGCCCCAAAGTGTTCATAATATTACTACAATCCGTCTCAATTGAAACATTTACTAAATTGATATTATCATGATTGTAAATATCAAAATATTTAATAGCCCAATTTGATTTGAAAAATAATATTGATAAATATTCAATTGGTTCACAGCAGAAACCTTCTCCATCTTCTTGTATGGAGCATACACCTGGATGATAAAAGTACAACCAACCCTTCTATAGCGTCCACTTGTACTTGTGAACAAATTTTGTATGGATGCATATCTTTCTATAGCGTTTTATTTCTATAGTGTGTCGATTTTATTTTATAAAAACGAGAAGCATTACACAAAATTAACCATATTAAAGTATTTGTTCTGGAATTATTTAAGTTCTGTAGATAGCCGCGTGCACGTCAGAAGAACCTAATTTGACCTTATAAACCATTATTTTTCACCTAAATGAGAACTCTTAAAGAAACCGATTGGGCTTCGAAAGTTATATGATATTGTAGTTCGGGGTGAAATTGACCCGACGTAAAAACGCTAATCTCGTTAGTCATGTAATTGTATCGCGAGATTGATAGGGACCTATAGCGAACGCATTCGCAAATAGTATGAAGCGGGTATGCAGAAATAAAAATTAAAAGGGTCGCAGTCTTTCCTGGCGGATGAAAAGCCTACAGGGGGGGGGGGATAGGAATGTTGCTTCGACTTTGTGATTTGATTAAGAGCCAAGCAAAGAAATCATATCTTAAGCGTCCTCAGACTGGTCATATGAGAGTCTCGCAGCTGGGACATATATTAGCAGAATATATTTTCTTGAACACCTTCCTTCACTTTTCAGGCCGCAAATTCAGCTATGAAAGAATAAAATCTCGTGCGTTATAATTTAGATTTTTTTTTAAAATCAAAATGGATCTTAAGCCTTGAAATGAGAAGAGGTCGAAAAATATGTTTTTTTGTTGTAAATTGAATTAAAACGAAATGAGTTATTTATTAATCTTCCTCTTCGCATTGTACCCGCCCCGCAGTCTTATATTAGCGGTTGTTTTACATTGAAAAAGAAAAGATTGTCTATTTGAAGAAGAATGGCGGCCATATTACGAGGGTATAAATTTCATTTTGAAAACTCCAGGGGGTCGTAACGTGATTATCAGTGACAACGACGTGCGCCCCACCGGGACAACTCAGAGCGCCACATGTGAAATTATTTTTTAACAATTTTCATGTTAACACAACGAAGTGCATGCGGTAACACGTCAAACGGGATAACGGAAAAAGGGGACGCCGCATCGATGCGACGAATTATGGTCAATTTTGATGATGTTACGATCCAAAATGGCGGAAGACGCGCCGTCAATATTCGATTATTTTCGAAATTGCATTTTTATATTTATAAGAGGCGACAAATTTAGCATTTCCTCGTGCGGCGGTATTAAATGAGCAATTATGAGTATTTATAATGGAATGAAATAATAAAAGATATTGTAGCGAAAGGATGGGAATCGATGTCAGGGGGGCGTATCGGAATAATTACCCCGGGCGCCAATAAGCCACGGTGCAAAGCGAATTGACCGATTACAGAATCAAACATTTGGAGAATCGCACGAGCGAACATTAAAAGTGAATCAGATTCGTTTTAACCCCTTGCCTGCGAATCGATCGTCATTTCCAATGTGTAAAAAATCACCATAGCGTATTGATGATTTTTAGAATACATATTTAACGTCAATAATTGATACTACAGCACGACTAAAAATGAAAGTGCCGATTCTCATTTCGCACAGTGCAAGAAGACTGAACCACTTTTTTACATTCTAAAACGACCACTAATAACCGGTCATCCACGCAGACAAATTATACAGATTTTTACAAGCAAGCTCGTTAAGGCTTTCGAATTAAGACATCAAAATTAAGCACTTCCCCCTGCAGTCTCGATATGAACGCCGATGATGTGTCCATTTTAACTCTTAGAGTGCTAAAGTACGATATATCGTCGATTGTGAAGCTATAGGCTCATTGATGTTCAAATACGAATAATTTATGTGCATCAGGGTATCAGTCATATCAAACAATTTTCAGTTTATCAAAACAAATCGTAGCGGCTAAAAGGTTAACATAAAACAGTCGAGGAAGGCTTCTTTTGCGAGTCATCTTCCAGCAATGCAGATAATAACGAATTCAGAGCCATGCACCGAATGCTTTATATATTCCCGGCACATTACCCTAAAATAAAAGTCTGAATATATTATCGAGCAGAATAGGGTGGAATGAGACGCGTGTTCAGGATCAGCCTTGCCATTCGGTGTCCATAAATCGATGGAAATAAAGCCTTTTGAGGGCATTTTCAGAAGAATTACACAAAACCTGTCATCGCAATTTTTCAACACTGAACATTCAGCATCGATATTTCATCTAACATAAATAAACGAACTTCTTACATTATTGTATTACCATCTATATTGACAATATACGAGTTTCTTTTGGGGTTTTAAGAAATGCAATCAATAGACGTGCGTTTGTATCGTACAACCGGATGCGGAAAAATTCCAAAACAAACTTCTAGGAAGCTATGAATATAAATATAACCTTTTTCGTATATCGTTCATGTATTGCACGTGTTAAAATTTCAAAATAATAATTAAAAACTATCGTAAATTGTCCAAAACACGTTATTTAATAAATGAAAAGCATCAAACAAAACATTGTGTCGCGTGGGCGATACCCACACAATAGCGCTGTTAGTCTAAGCAGATTAAATTCTCCAGATTAACAGCGACATCTTCCGTCGCCATCTCTTGTGGCCATACGGAGACACGACACCGTTGCCGGTTGGGTAGTGACGCGCAAGAGGCGGGAGTCGGGAGAGTCGTCGGTTAGCCTTGACTGCGGGAAGTCGTCCCTCCTGCAGCCAGATCTCTCTCTCGTGTGGAATAAATAGTTATTTAGAGAAGAGAGTATTTCTATTCGACGCCCGTCTATTCCCATCCATTCGTCCAGCAACACCGCGGCCCGATAGAAAAACGGACTCGTGCGCTAGCGTGGCCATCCCGACGAGCATGTGGGGGTGGGGAGCCGCCTGTGGACTCTGTCCACGAGAGCGCCCCCGCCTTAACGTTACACTGGTGTCAGAATCGGCGGGCTGTGAATGCTGTGCGTTTTGGATGGAAGGCGACGACAAACAACGTGCGCCGGCAGCGGAAAACCAGCGGGCCACTTGGGTGAAAGTATCGAATCAAACATACAAATATGAATGCAGAGTTTATCATACAAGCCGAAACTTACTGTAGAGGAAATTTGCATGCAGTGTTTCTCCAGGAGTCCAACAGGAGACTCGAAATATCGGAAAAATATATATTTGAAATCTTAATGTACCTCTCAATATACGCGTTTTTCAATGTAAATATATAAAATCATTCCAATAAACTAAATTAAAATACATACACTTTATATCTCAAGTACTGTAAGTAAGTATGCATTTCTGTACCAAGACATTTTCATGCTTTTATTTTATTATTTTCTAAGATGTCAACATCATCTCAATTTATGCGTGCATTTTCTCAACGCCTTTATAAAAAGTCACGAAACATAATTTGATTGATATTCCCAAGTTTCCCAAGTCTATTTTACATTTCCACGACGATTGTTTTTATATTTGTAGAAAAAAAGAGGGGAAATATTATTTCAGAAGGGAAATCTGTGGGTTCTGATTGCACACCGCGGAGGGTTGTTCCCAAATCGAAACAAAATGAAAGACCCAAAGCAAACAATCCGTAACGTTTGACACTAATTGGACATTCGATACTTGTGACTGTGATTTTCCAGTTCTGATTCATTTCAAATATAATTTGCGACGGGTTTAAAAAAAATGTTCGAAAAGTCAATTTTTATGACCGCCCTGCCACGAAAACACATAAAAACTTTTCATGTCTTATTTCTTAAAATTTCCCGGGAATTTCGCCTATAAAATTGTTTTTATATATAAACAACAAAGTAATGTAATATATAATTACAAATTGTGAAGATAAGCATTCTACGCATTGAAACAGAGCTCCCGAGATGGTCGTTCCGTTTATACAATGACCTACAGATATGAATGAAAAATTAATACCATTTCCCGAAAGGGAATTCCTTTGAACGGAGAAGGTGGGTTTTTAGGGCCCGAACGTATTCTTAAAATGCTTCGTAAAAATTAAATATCCGTGTTAAGACCATCCGCTTTGCGATTTCATTTTTTTCAGGCACTCTTTAAGATAAGCTTCGAGAAGATCCGACGATTAAGGCTTGAAATATTATTTTATTGTGTTTGCTGCATAGCGTGCTCAAAATTAAATCAAACATTGAATAGCAATTCAAAGCAACTACGCCAATAACTGAAAACTAAATTTAGGTGAATATTTAACTGAATTCATTTTTAGAAAATGAATAAAATCTGCCTTAGCATTTTTCGCATAATTATTATTAGGCAAGCAAATTATTCACTTAGTGCGAATATAAATTTTCCGAATTTTCCAGATTAGGAGCGCTGCACTCTGCAATAACACGATAAGGGTCCAACCCCTCAGATGCAATTCAGAGGGGTGAGCGCAATGTAAACTCCGCCCATACAAAATACGTACACTTTAAGGGTGTCTTCCCTGCAAAGTACCCTCAGACCGAACACCGTCTACGTCTATCTTCCAAAATGAAAGCAACAACCGTAAGTGGAATCCTCATATTTCCAACTTTAGAATGGATCCTCCGAAAGAGCGAAGCCACACAAGTTAAAACACAAAAAATCCATACGGCGCCCGTTCTAACCGATAATTGAATAAAAAAGTAATTAAGGCCCGAATACACAACCGCCCTATCGATCGACTCAGACAATGGTCACCAGATTATTCGTATGGGGATGAAAAGCACCCCCATAACCGAACTGCTGATGAAACAAAGGACAGCGGGAGAAAAGGGGTGAACATATCGCAGACGGTTATCCAAAGGGTTATTTGGCAAATAACTACGTGTTATCTAATCCGAAGGGAAGGAGAAGCATTCGTCAATACTAACGGCACAAGACGAGGGTGTCGTGCGATATTAAATATGAGCTTTTAGCACCCTTTGAAAATTGCGGAAGCAATTCCATTTAAAAGGAAGAGCCGCACTTCCTGCGGTAATGTAGACGAATCTGCTAACTCTGATGACGCTACTAAAACTAATCTTCAGCTCGAATAGACGGTCGGGAGCGATCCGAACCTCCTCGTTCCCGCGTGCGACACTTTGTAAAACGATCATCAACGGCTACGACAACAAATGTGACATTTTTTGTAGAATCTAGATTCATGAACAAAATAAATATAATAGATTGTAGGCGATGCGAAAGTTGCGGGTGTAAAAGCAATAACGCTTATGCGAAAGAAACTTTTTGAGCGAGGTCGATTGAGCTCAGAACAAAGTTGATCACGCAAAATCCGAATTTCCAGCATTCATAAGATCCAAACATATTATACAAACTGCGGCCGTAATCTTGGTTTGTTTTTTTTTAGTACATTTACATCGATCTTTGTAACGATGCTGAAGAATCTAGGAATTACGTGTAAATCAACAATGGCCAAGAGCACCCGAAAAGGGTGTCGCAACGCTCAAAGTTGAATTTTCTTAAAACGCTAGCATTTTTCTTCTTATCTTTTACGTCTAAAATTCACCTAAATATATTTAATTTATAGAGTCAACGAGGTTTTTGATATCATTATCGTTCCAGACATGATTTTCTTCGGGATCACATAATCTTTTCTGTAATGATTTCTAGATCTGTATGCCTTCATACATCATTTTTCACGCCCATCTGAATTAATAAATTGGCCCCTAAGCCAAATACAATCAAACCTTCTATAGCGTCGAGATAGGGACCACACTATAGAAACAAAACGCTATAGAAAGTTAGGCATACATACAAAATTTGTTAACAAGTACAAGTGACTAACACGCGCGAGCGGTCATTAATCTTACGTATTTTATCCATTGCGACAAACGAAGTGGACGCTATAGGAGGGTTTACTGTATTTCATACAGAACTTCGAGGCCATTGAACTAGTTTATACTGAAATGTATACTGAATGTCTTTGTTATAACTAGAATTGACTGCTAGTTCAAAATGAATTTGAGATAAGTGGTTTTAACTAGACAAAATGCGTTTTGACAAAATGGCTCAGTTAAAACTGTTTTGATTGAGGCCCAAGTTCAATCAGCTAATACGTGATAACGCGTACGACGCATTAACCCCTTCAACGTTACGTTTCACTGTTAAAAGTGTCATCTGTAGTGACGCGATCTTTTCGCCGGTAGCGGATACGTACATTATATCCAGTATACGAACATGGTATATCATCAAGATCGAATAAGTCAGTTATCGAGATGAATCATTCTTACATTTAACGTACACAACACTGCAATCGGACATATCCGTAATTTTCCACGGAGGTTTGCTTAACTTTCACAATGCGGATATATCCGTCATACCCACTTTGCGTGAACTTTAGTCTTGACGGATATATACGTCATATCCAATTATATAAATTCCACTATTATTTTAATGTTTATTTTATTGTCTTCAGTTGATGATTGATGTGTTGACTCTCTATTTTGTACTCTATGAAAAAAAAACAATATTTAAGAATATATTTAGATGTGTAATGGTATCTTTACAGCACGCAGAGCAACATCTTAATTTGTATGTTAGTATCGTCACGTATTTGCGAACGAATTTAGAAAGAGCATTCTTACACGTTGAGCTTGAAGACAGACAGAGACGGAGAGAATATCTTGCGTACATGGTACGATTTTATAGATCGTTAGCCCATATTTATCGACTAATAATGATGTGTGAATGATATAATTAATCAATTTCAAGTGTATTGTTTATGTTTACGCAAATAAATGACCGAATATTGTATGCTAACGACAGTGTTTATTCATTTATATACAAGCTTCATACACGCTGCGACGGTCCTGACAGATAAATGGATTTGTACGGATAATAACTGGCGGACATACAAATTTAAAATAAGTTTATGATGATTTTATATCAGTGAGATTAAAAAATCTTTAACCTTCTTTATGCCATGCCCCAAATATGAAAATCTTACGATATTCAAAATATGGTATCGAATTGAAAAGAGAAATTTCCGACACCATATTTCATCGAAACACACTAATTAAATTAATATAATTAAGATTTGCCGCAATAGTTATCATGTAAAAATGGCAGTTGATGATTTTAAAATCACTCTACAGCACGGAACCAATTTTTAATCGAAATAAATCAAATTTACGAGCTCATCTATTCTGATATTGTGTGAAAGTTGTTTGTGGCATAGAATGAATTTAAAATTCCAAATATTTAGATACAACATTGTTACTTCAATGTGCACGAATAAGAAGTCTAATCGAAATTTGGTGTTAGAATTTCATCCATATCAATAAAATTATCTTTGTTTGACTCAAGTCCAAATGTAAATATGTATTAATTTAAAACAGATGCATAAGTGAATAATTTGACACAAATATCTTTCTTTAGCGTTGCAATTTCCATGTTGCTAATTATGTTTTAGATAATTTCGGCAATTTAATGCTGTTTGCAATAGTTTTCAATTAAATTTGTGTTTAGTAGCAACATTTCTGATTAAAATGCACTTTGCCTTTTCCATGCTGCATACATCGCTATCGAGGAAATATGTTATAATTCTTCTTTCTAAGGTTCCATACCTGTTTTCGGATGAAGACGATTTCCATCGGTAACCCATTGCCTTCTTCATTAATAAAGACGATGAAGAAATTAAATAATTCCCGTTGAATTCTTAATCGATATTGTGAACATTCTTGAGGTGTTTTATGTTGTTGAACAATTACAAGAGTTAAACGTTAAAAACTCCCGTATTACACGAGCAGAATAATAACGAAAGCTCGGAATGTTGAAAATAATCGTTACAAAGAAGTAGCCTTCTAAGAAGTCAGATTCAAAATGACTACCATAAATGCAGTCTTTCCTTCGGAATATTCATCGGGGGGACCCACACTCATTATTCCTACATTCTACGGCTTCTTTGTGCATTTCTCTGACGATCGTCAATAATCGTTTGTCATCTTCCTAATAATTCACAAAGCCAGGATCGAGCTCATCAAACCGTAATTCGTCCGACGCGTTTCGAGGCAGCAGGTGGCAGCCATATTACCTTAATAAATTATTTCTTAAAGGTCTACGTCGGATGTCCATAACTTAGTTCCCAGCATCCAAATATGAGTCTACGAGAATCTATTATTCACTCCTGTCATTGTAAACTTTCTATCGTGCCATAAAACAAAAAAAAAAAATCAATCCGCAACGAAGCTCGACTAATAATTACGTCTAGGAAAGGCAATCTATAATGAAATAGATAAGCCAAAAAGCGTTCACTGTTCAATTACAGCACACAAATGGAACGACGATAGCCGTTCAAAAAAACCTACATACACGTGACAAACGTATTAAAGCGTCGTCACGACGTTATGCTGAATTTTTCATCGTGCTATGAATTTCAATATGAAAAAAATTCGATTTCAATCGACAATTCACTATTGATGCTAAAGTTCGTTTACTCTGTGAGGCGTCAACTTGCAAAACACCTCTGAGAATATGCAAGTGCAACTTATCTACAACTTACAAGAATGCAACAACGAGAAAGACACGCATCGAATGACAATCATTATGCTAAACCAGTTTGATTTTAAACTCAATACGTCATCGATGTTTTAAACAACACAACGCATCTTAAACATCCTATTAAATCCAATTTCTCTCGGGACCGATTCACTAATCTCTGCACTCAGTGTGTGAGTCTGAACGCACATATGCGTGATTACTCTTCGACGGGTTAATAAGAGCACAATAAATGTATCTAGAGTAATTTTATTTTTCCACAATAAAAACTGTAGCTTTTGTTGTATATGGAAATAATATTAAATGCTTCATTGCTGGTGTTTATTTAGTACATATATAACATTGCTGGATAAAACAAATTCAAGGATTAACAAAACGTATTCGTATCTTTCTGCGTTACTTAATGATATTCGGAGAACTTAACTACTTCTAAATATGCTATGGTTTCGGGTTAACTATATTGCCGTCCTGGGATCCGGGGATTTCAAATGCGAAAACAAGCATTAGCATATTAGGCTTTATACAGATTTAGTGTCCATTTTGAGAATCTTCAACGCTTGGAACGAATTTAAAAAACACCAAATAATTATTGCGACCGCGTTTTAAGATTGTGTCCCGGAAAACAAATGGATTTCGCAACTGTCAAAAAATAAAACGGCTGCTCGTTTGGATTCAAATTAAACAATTTCGCTCGAATTAATTGCTTTGCTCGTTTCAATTACATTTCAGGAATACACGTCATGATGGATGTTCGTTTAATCTCAGAGATATTAAATTACATTCTGATCGGGTGAGAGGGTTAGTAAGCTGTATGCGTATGCCGAAGTAGTTTTAAACCTTTGAGTAGTGAGCTAATTTAAAATCATCAAGATCTTAGATGCTATATTTGCTTGAGCGCCACGTTTCGTCATACAAATCCACTTATCCGTCAGGACCGTCGCAGGCGCGTATGAAACTTGTAAACACTGTTGATAGCACACAATATTCGGTCATTTCTTCAAGTAAACATAAACAATACACTTAAAATCTATTCATTACAACACAACATTATCAGTCAATAAATTTGTGTTAATGATCTATACAATAGTACGATTCTCTCTCCGTCTCTGTTTCTCTCCAAACACAACGTATAAGACATCTCTGTCTGTCTACGAACTCAACGTGTAAGAATGCTCTTTTTGAATCACTAAAATTCGATCGCAAATACGCGACCGTACAACCAGACAGGTTAATATAATAGTGAGTATTTACTTATCATATTTTCAAAATGTTTTTAAAAATTACCATTTATATCAAAATACTTGGAGATTATGGTGCTGCACAAATTCTCTGATGTGAAAAAAGCGTATGTATAAGATTGCTGTTGAAATTTTGTTGGAAGAAGTTGGTTGCGAGGATTGTTGCACAACGAAAAGCCATCAAGACTATGCTTGTGCAGCAAGTCGGGAGGCAATCGTCTGCTCCTCGAGCATCCATTCTTATCTGCGTCTGGGATTGATGGTTTATGAAGGTTGCAATCGGCAGACGAAGAGGATGCAGAAGACGTAGAGGAGCGTTTAGCGACGCCAGACACGTACCGTCTGTTGGTCCTGTCGCAACAGTCGCTGCCGCCCACCCGCAGCCGCCCACCGTCGACCCTAGCCAAACAATCCACCCCTCGTTCGATCCACCCTCGACTAAACTCAACCGAGCTTCCCAAACTACGAAACGCACCCATGCGTCCGTCCTCGACGTAAACATTCCCGGACGAACAGTGTACTGAACTTGATTAGGCTAAATATTAATAAAACACATCCTTCGTCGTCTATGCGTTCGTATGATCGCTTACAATATTTCAAATTGTCTAGAAGTTCTAATTTAGCAATCGAAAAAATCTTATAAGGCCGATAATATCCTAAATTATCCATTAAATACTTTCTGCTAAAAGAACAACGAAAGCAATCGGTAATCAAACATTCGTCTTGCTCACAAGAGCTTCACCAGAAACTTATAATTAATTTTAGTCTTTTTTCTTAACTCTTTCGTTCTGGTTTCTGGTTTCGATACACTTTTTAAATTCAAAATAATATGATCTGCGATGTGTCAATTAATCAAATTTTAATTTATATGATAAGATGCTTTTATGGATGTGCTTCAATGAAGGATACGAGCGATGCTTGCATCTTGTTAAAAATAAGTAATTTTGGGTAAAAAATAAAGAGTCGCTGGTAGTCGAGCAGCGACCACCCTCGCTGCGTCTACCTACATCCTACACTATTCCCTTTATGAAGGAGGGGTGCATGAGTCACGACGGCCACCCCTCTTTTGCACCCCCCAGTGCTTCGCCATGCGAAGGGGGCCGGACGAACGCTGCTTAATCGTATTTTGCGGAACGGATACCTTGCACACTAATGCAATCATCTGCGCCGCAACATCTATTAAAAGACACACGGACTGCCCTGTCTTCGACTCATTAATGAGTCTCTTTAGGACAGACCCGCGAATAAGATCGAATCAAACCATTTTAATGGATCGACATTGTCAATTTGGACATCTGACCCTCATCTTTTAATACTGTCAAGTGTGATCAAAATGTTACAAAGTACCACAAGAAAATTCGGACTATTTGTTATTCAAAGATCGACCGTGAATGAGTACGGTACTACAGTCTTAGATTGTCTTGTCTCTATCGTTTTCTATAACTTTCAACGAATCTCGATAATGAGCTTCGGTGAAGACACAAAACCAAGTGATATTTAAAAGCTATAGTGGAAACTGATCCACATATGACAGTTCAAGAAGAAAGGCTAAAAAGCTGTATAAGTGGGTGCCGCACGAATTGTCAGAAGACAAAAACTGAAGCGCTCGGAGGTGCGTTCTTCGTTGATGGACATTATTTATGATGAAAAATAGACTTTATGCATTTAACCTTCTGAACGCTAAACGACGAAAGATTTTTATTTATTTAAGAAAAGATAAAAATTTAAAGAAAATATTTTGGTAGCCTGCTGATGAAAATGCACGCTCGTTGGAGGTATCTTCATCAGATATTTAAATGCTAGTTTTTGTATAACACCATCAACGTGACTGATAAAATTCCTATCTGCTGCGACGCAGACAAAAACTCGCAAAATTCCCGATTGCCCAACAAATTATTTATTTCCGTCGTTGCAGATGAATACTTATATACTATAATACTTTGATGAGATTCCTAATTATATTACGGAGGAATACAAAAATTCTAAGCTCCGTATCTATTATATTTCATATCGATATCCTCATTATTAGAGTCGAGGTGTAGTAAATACATCACCGGTAGGGAAAGGTTAATATAACAATTTGAAAGACATATATATACTATATATATATCATCATCATCATAGCGCAGCCACTAACAGTCCACTACAGAACTATGGGCCTCTTCAATATCCATTCATAGGAAAGGGGTTACATCCATTTCATCTGTATCATACATTCACCTCCTCATTCGCTCGATATTGAAGGTAGCATTACCACCGAGTTTTATTTTGAACGCTCACCCAACGGGTATCCTGAGTGAACGTATTGACGAACACTTTCGCGAACGTCTCGATAAGGAGTTTGGGGAGTTTGTAAAGACTGCGTAGTTTTCATAGGGAGGTGGTGGAAAACTACTCTAGACGACCTTTTTGACTCTACTGGAAAGGGCTTTCTGGAGTACAAGGAGTCCAGTCCCCCCTTTCCTCGCTAGGGCGTTGCCGGGGTAGGGTGAAGACATACGTGACGCTTAAGTGCATCTCGGATTCGCTCCTACACCAACTGAGGGTGTCTCCCCGTCACCGTACAACTTACCCGAGCGAATTCGAAACTGAGTGGTTTCGCCATTTTTTCAGGTTGCCCCTCTCAGTTCGGCGATTACAAAACGATATAGAAGTCAACGGAAGACAATGTTGTTTTTCGTTGCAAAGTAAAGATCATCAAATGCATCTCCTCGAGGCCGTCTTCTTGGTGTTCTTCTTGTTCCTGTTCCGTTCCTAGAGCCTCTCGGATCCGAACCGGTGAGGTTCCTCGAGTTCCATACTGCTAAGTAGGGAAGATCATGCAAGAGACAACGAGCGACATGCAAGTTAAGATTCGTATAAAAAGCAATGAATAGTATATAAACTGGGTATCAGCTTGCTGTTAGAAGAGTATTTAAGTATCTACTCTGTAAAAAGGTACTAGTCAAGTGGCCAATAGTTAAAATACATAAAATCGTATAAGTATAATAGTTAGGAGTAGTCAAATGTGGTTAGGCCGCAAAAGTATTAGTCAAATTGTATTAGCAAGGGGTAGTTATGTCGCATCACAGTATTCGAACTTTGACGTTTAGTGTCTACCGGGCACAATCAAATAATATTTAATCGGTCAGACTGGGAGTAACTGGAAACAAATATATAGACATAGCTGAAACGAATAGGTTAAAGTCAGGTATCAAGTAATATCAAATAGTCAGGTCCATATCAAATAGTTTTATAGTCAAGATTGTATTATGGGAGCAGTCGAAAAAGCATTTTGCTCCCAGTGTTCCCGCGTTTATGTGATAGTAGGAGGCGGATGTGTGCGAGTATTTGTTAATTCACTTACCTTGGAAGCTTGGATTATTATGATCTTACTTGCGTTATTATCCTTGTTGTAGTTCTCTCAAGTGACGCGGTGAAGATGTTCCATTTTTTGTGCAGATGTCGTAAAAACAATGTTTTTCGGCGTCACTCGCGAATTTTATATACAAGTGTAGTCGGCGTTTCGTCAGAGCGTACGAATGAACTTGCGCGGGGGAGAGTGCAGGGGGGGGTCCCCGGCGTTGAGGGTGCCGACAAGTCACAGAAAGAACTCAACGTATCACAGAAACGAATTATTTTCGCAAAGCGTATCGAGCGCCGAGTCGTTTTACCTCCGACTATCGGGAGAAGACTGAATGTTAAACTTTGACAATTATTGAAAGGTTTTTAAGTCCTTAATTTTTATTACAGTTAAGCGTCGATTGGGAACGGCCCACTGGAGGTAGAGAAAAGAAAGGCACAAAAAATGCATTTCTTTGAATTTCGATGTTTGCCATAAGCCGCATGTTTAGGCGATAACGAAGGATGAGATGTAATAAAATTTAGCATTATATTATATGTTTCGCGTGTAATTTTCGTTAGGACAAGATGAAACGGTCTTACTGATGAAGGGGGCCCTGTCGGAGGGCGCAGCCCCGGCGGTGAGTGAGGTGCCGACAAGTCACAGAAAGAACTCAACGTATCACAGAAACGAATTATTTTCGCAAAGCGTATCGAGCGCCGAGTCGTTTACCTCCGACTATCGGGAGAAGACTCTCTATATATAATATATTATATATATTATATATATATATATATATATATATATATATATATATATATATATATATAAATTATTTTAATTATTAAAATATTAATAAATAGCCGGGTGTTCGATCGCGTTAAGGTTTTTGGTAAAAAATTAAAAAACGAATTTTTTACCTTATCCGATATTTCGGACCACTCGTCGGGTCCATTCTCAAGATAGATAAAATTTCAATCCAAAATTTTCGGGATTACGTTTACCAATCCCGGGATTCTAAGCACCTAAAACTGTTCGGGATCCCGGGATTGAATTAACTAATCAAGATTATTTTGATTGAATAATTTCATCTATGAATTCCGAACGTTCAAATGATACATCCTGATAGCAAAAGGTTTAAGATCAAATTTAATCTCAACAAATACTTCTACCCTGTCCATATCATCTATCATAATACAATCACTTTCGAATTATTTTTTGTTTTTTGAAGTTCAACCAGTGGGTCACTCGGGCGCACGTATCCAATGACGCTTTTGCGACCTTTTCTATAGGAAGTTCGGCGAATTATAGAGACCGATTGGCTTTCTTTGTAGAATATTAAAAAAAAAACTACTCGAGACGATCATGCAGAGTTTATCAAAACGGGTTTTCTGGAATACAAGAAGTTAAGATCTACTTAGACCTCTTAGAATCATTTCTATACTCTCCATGGTTATCCTTGCATTTGCACAAGAATCATCATAAGATGAAAGAACTCTGTAACACATTTAAGTTAGCTAAAACAATGAACACGCATATATAATATTTCAAGTAATAAATAAAGATTTTAAGATAAAATATCCAATATCGCCAATATATGCAAAATCAAAAATAGCCACCGAAGGGGTCGCGCTTTTCATTTGCGGCACGGAGGATCTTCGCCTTTCAGCTTTATTGTCATTGTTTATAACAAAAAACGCCCTTTTGTTTTAGTGGCAATTTAATTCCCGGGTCCATATTCGGAACGGGGTTGTCGTTCCTAGTTTAAATCCCGCACGATAAAACTGGCAGGATCACGTAAAATAAGGCAGCGACCGCAAGCCCGGGGTGCGTGTGACCTTAATCGTCCTTCACGAGTCCTGTGTGACCTTAACCATACATTATTAATTCCAGAGCGTACATAATTAACGGCAGGAAAGGGTTGCAAAACGGAATAATGGTAATTTTAGCACACGTATCCCTAACGAGCCTTAATGCGAGCCGGTCAGAAGCGATTTTCAATTTTTGGGACTAACAAACCGATAGAAATTTGATTAATGCTCCTGGATGTGAAAGGACGTGTCGTACGACTGGAAAATACTGTCGCAATTAATATTAATTAAGGCTTTGGGCGTTCCGTGAAAAAAATGCCTTCGGACGTAGGCATCAGATCAGATGTCCGCTTCGATCAAACCGGTTCTGTACGCCGATTCTATATATAAACCATAATAAACCCAGAAATCATCCCGTGGCATCTCATCATAGGCTTCGCTAATAACGGACGAATTCGCGGATTATTCGCTAAAAAATCGCAGAACAAAACGTCCCAAATTTAGACCTATCATTTTGAGCGTGCTATGCTCTAATGTAAATCCACTTACATACCGTGTATAAAGCTTATACGATGTAAATGACCTTTACACCGTTGATATTGTTCGTATGTTTTTATTTAGGAATTTAAAAACAGTTTTCGCCATAGTACATAAAAATAAAATACATTAGCACATACATTAAACGGATATTTTTGATACAAATACTACCAATTCCATTTTTAAAACGATGCAATATGAATGTTATAATAGGGTTCTAAATATGACAAAAAAAACACAACGTTTCTGCCTTGTTGGACCTAAAAGTAATCGATTTTTTAACATTTCTTTATGCGAAAATTATTAAATATAGAATGTTGATATTTAGTGTATAAACTAGGCGATCTTTAATGAACAAAAATATATTGAGAAGGTTTAGACGTGTAGGGGTACCTTTACGGCGCAACTTTACTATCGATGCACTAGTGTTAGATGAGACACAAGACACCCGTCTCTGTCGCCAAATTTCCGTACGCATAGGGTTATTACGTTTGTAGTTTTGGATCGCATTTACAAATTAATAAAAACGACGTACTCTCCGTTGCGCCATTGCAATGCGTCGTTTCGGAGTAAGTCGCTTTACCGGTCTAGACGACCGTCGCCATCGATAGCAGACATGGCTGAATAAAAATTAAATTTAGTTTCAAAGTTTCGCCAACAGCAGTACGAATGTGCAAAAAACAAATTTGCAAGAGATGCTCGAAGAAACGACCGTCTGGAGAATAAATTCTTCATCACGATAATGCATCCGTGCCCGCAAAATACCCTCTTCCTGTTGCCCCGTCCAAAAAACAGCATCAATCAAAACGAGCATCCATTATATATTTAAACCAATTTTCATACGAAATCTTTGAAAAAAACTCAATGGAAAACGTCTATGCTTTTCAATCAAAAATGAGGTATTTTTCACTTTGCCATTTTGTCATTGATACAAAAATACAACTTCGAAAGGCATTTCTATTCTATTTGTTTGATGCTAAAATAAAAATATTATGGCAAAATTGATTTACGACGGCACAACGAAGGCCATTCTGTGAGTCGTTGAAGCATCGAGAAGAAAACGGCCAAATCCGAACGAACAAGGAATTGCTTCCTTGCCTTATTTTTCTTCGAATTCTTTCGCAATTTTGCGACAACCTTGCTGCGGGTCTTCATTCACTAATCGCCCACTCATTAGTTCCGATCGTACAAGAAAGCGAACATAATATACGCTGTCATCGTAGAGTTCCGTTCTTTCCATCGCCAATTGCACTCATCGACGATGACTTGCGGCATTATTCGACAACCGACATCGGTGACGCAATTTTCTCTCTCCTCCCTGCAAGGAACAATATCTTAAGGCCGTATCGTATTAAAACAAACAGTTACGACGACGACGGATAATGCGGCTAAAAAATTGCCATCGACGAAACAGTTACCGGACAAACAGCCATTTACAATGGAATTTTGGCGCGTTGCTCATAACCAATGCGAGGGATCATAAATCCATCGTTGTAAATCGTTTTTTCGCCCATTATGGTCACACAATTGGATGATCCTTCAATTGTGGGAGGAGATTGATTTTTATGCAGAGAAAAATACGCGCTTACGTCGTGCTGCCGTATAACACGAAGATCCTTCTTCGTTCCTCATAAATACAAATTAATTTAATGATACAGTTTATGTAAATAGAGTTATCCTACATTTCAGATAGAATCTAAAACAACATGTCGAGAGTTTGAACAGTATGCTTAGAACCAATCTGGACGTTAACTTCGCGTTTTCATCTTCCCTGACCACTTCACATATTAATCCCCAACATAAGCAATAAAGCCTTCGATTGCCGTTTATCAAGAATAGATGGATTCGAGTATCTGCGGTTCCTTCGGCCTTCGAATTTAATTAAAGCGGGAATCGCCTCCAACATCCCCGAGCCTAGTCCGAATGATTGGAAGAATACAAGTAGAGAAGTGAAACAGCGACGGTTGATCGGTCGGGCGCCGAAGATCGTTCACCTCGACAGAGCACCTCATACACGACCAGTAACGCGACTCAGGAAGTTGCGACACCACAACCTTATTTATGCCTATTTACTTCAACATCGATCGATTAAATGCAGCCCATGAGTGGCACGCGAACTAAAACGTACTTTACCTAAATGACAATCGCATAAATCCAATTCATCATAGCAAGGATAACCAATGCCGCATCTATCTCGTTTATCTATCACGGTTATAGCGAGCAAATCACATAAGAATAAAATACATATTTTATGTAAAAATAAATTATGTTTATATTGGACAAAAGGCTGAAACTAAAAGAAGCTAACCAGACCATCTGGAACCACCTTTATTGAAACGATTTGAATCTTAAAAATGCCATAAATATTCCAAAAAAATCAAATAGAATCAGAAAGATTATTGAAAATAAACGATTTTGAATCAATTTGTCAAATTAGAATCTGGAAAGAAGAAGAAAGTCAACCTATAAAGATGCATCACTATCATAAACTTCCACGAGCTTACGATGGATATTCACAGGGATTGCTCTACAAAGTCAAAAAATTGATGACCATACGACGACCGATCCATTGGAAGAATTTACAATGACTGAAGAAAATAACTAACAAACATATGGAACCTAACAGACTGACCGTTGATATAAAAAAAGTTCCCCGGCCTTAGTAGTCCCTGTAAACTATACTTTCTAGATGACCCTCGTACATTTTATAAAATCATTTTTCTGCAAAGAAAAAAAAACAGAGAATACAGCTATGTAAAAAAGAAAAGGAGAATGCATTGCCCTTTATCATTTGAATACTTTTGCATTTGTCTACAACTTTTACACGGTTTTATGTAATACTTAAAGTCTGTATTACGTTTACCTGTTAAGTGAATGTGACGTATATATACGTCCAACGTAAACTGCATCGAAATTGGTTATGACGCATATATTACTATGTAAAAAGTCAACCTATGCCATCCAAAAATAGTACATTACACCTAAACCCTCACGCTTAGTCGAAAGGCATTTTAAAAGAACAAATGAAAGGGAACTAAAGCCAGGAAATTTCGAGTTTATTACAAAAAGAAGGGAAAGAATCTACATACTGGTGTCCAGATTGTGAGATAGCACTACGTGTCAACAACTGTTTTAAAATATATCACACAGAAGTTGAGTTTTGAATTTATGTATGGATATATTTTATTTTGTTAAACTCTGTTTCCAATTTTTTTGTGTACTTTTGTTTATTATTTTGAATTCATTGATTTTTTCATAAATTCTAAGCGTTGTTAAAAAATTAATAATATGAACCCACGCCACGTAGGCGTGACGTATATATACGTCTTAACGAAAATGTGCGCGCCCACTGTGCGTTGCGTTATTGAAAAGGAACTTCCCCGCTTAACAGGTTAAAATACTTCAAATAAAAAGGTGAATATTATCAATTCCAAAGTCAAGATTTTTATTATGACGAGAAATATTAAAAGAGGGCTCTTGTAAACATGCCTAACATATTTTTATTAATAAAAAAATATTTATGACTTGGGATTTATTCGCTTAATCATCAGACCGAATAAAAGATGCCACAGAATGAAAAAATATATTACATTTGTTCATAATAGTATTTTGTTTTAGTACGTTTGGATAAAAAAGACCCAACTGCGAGACTCTACTGACGGACCGTTTTCTTAATCATAACCAAAACCAGCTTGAAAGAGGTAGAAATATGGATTTTTATTAGATTTAGATAGGCTCAGGGCTATTTATCTGGCTCTCAAATGTATTGGATTCAAAATTACCTCAACCTCAACCTCGACATTGTCTCTTAACCATCCTCTCAAGTAATTCGTTGCAATATTAAAACTATTGAATAGTAAGACTTTTGACGGTAGTCCTTTGAGAGAGCATAGAAATAGTTGAGTAAGTGAAATAGTGCATAGTGCAATTTTGCCTCAAGCAAAAAATGAAAAAGCCTTTTATCTCTTTAATATTCATTCTCAGGATCCATACCATCTGCGGTATACGTTCATCTCCACATACACTCGATGTTGAAGGCAGAATCACAACATATGTTGTCTTTAGTTCACCGCTCAGTATGTTCATCAATGTTTTGTCTAACACCATACGTTTGATGCACGTTTGAGGTAGCTAAAAATTAATATTATCAGTCTCATTATATAATTTTTGTTGGCTTGGAATTACTTATAAAACTCACAATAAAGAATACAGCAATTGATATTATTCATATAAAGATACGAATGAAAGGTTGAATATGAATTATCCGTGTGTTTTTATCGTGAGAAAATCAAGCGCCCTTTAAATTATACAATAATCGAAGCGTTAAATCTGTAGATGGATGCAGATAGTACACATGTACGAGTCGTGTATTAAATTTAATATTCTTTTGGTTTTACAATGTATTCTATTATAAATAATCTGAAGAAGGATTTTATAATTTTTTATAGGAAGTTCATTATATTTTAAGTTGTAGTGTGTAGGGGTTTAGTTAGATCGACTAGGTAAAATGATGGTGTAAAAGCTTCGGTTGCATGACCAGCTAGTGACACTCCACTGTCAACCGGTCGATTGCACTAACCTCTTCATCCTTAGATGGACAAAACATTCCTCTTTCATACCACCACCGCTTCATAATAAATCTGAAAGACTCGAGCGGGATCAAGTCTTTTTCGACGAGTTTACTCCGAATCCCAAAAGTTCGAGGATTACAAACTTAAGACTCCCAGCCCGGAATGGACGGACTGAAAAAGAAGGGAGAGCATACCACCGGTAATCCCGGAGTACGTCTCGAATGTCAAAGTTTTAATTAGACCGCGAATATGATTTCGAAGCAGGTTTATTGCAAATAGAGGGAGCTATTCGCCAAGAAATGCCTGACGAAAAGTAATATCGCAGGGGCACCCAAAAGTACATACGGAATGGAGAGACGAATATGAAATTACACGGTTACATTTTTTACGACTATGGAATCGATGCTCTTCGGCGAAGACTTCAATCAAAGTTAATGATGATTGATGAGCATAATCAACAAATCGGAAGCTTGTCCGAAAATCATTTTATCTCCACATATCAAATTTAATCGAAGCATTAACAAGCAATGCTCGGATCGAATACGTCTGCGGTTTGATCGCATGCATTCCTCGATTTGCGCGGTACTCTTTTGCACGATTTCGCATTAACACGACTAAAAAAGGAATCGAATCACCCTTTTTTAAAAGAAGATTGGAATTTTAAATAGTTTTCATCGATCATCTTGGTCCAGATTTAACCCGATTTCTTGCTTCTGAAACTGTAAATACAAGTCGTCGAATTCCGCTTTGCATCTTATTTTGAAACATATTTTTCATTCCCAGAGCGTTCTCATGGAATTACAAACTATAGATGGACAACGCACAGATGATTCAATCGATACAATTCGTTACGGATATAACGTGATGGTTCTGAGCATATTATATTTATTTTTCAGATTTATAGTCTTTCAGTTTCGGAAAGACGTCGACCACAATCGTACTGAAACTCAAACGAAGAAATATAAAGACACAAATTTAATATGCTAAATATAAATCCATTCTGAAGGACTTCTTTTGAGGAATGCCAGGCATCAATTTAATATTCATCGCGTCGTTCGACTCCGTGTATAAAAATTGGCATAAGCTATGCTGTTTAAATAAAATATATTTCTATACAAGATCGCTAATGGATTATTTGTAGGCTTCCAGAAATATATTAGCTATTAAATCATTGACGCTTTGAAAATGCTATTTTGCATTATAGTATACAAAATAGGATGCAGATTTGATGAATATAAAGCCAATGTTGCTAGGGAATCCAATCCCGGGATACTGGATCCAGGACAATTTTAGGTGCTCATGAATCCCGGGATTGTTAAACGTAATTCCGAAAAATTTGGAATTGAATTTTTTATCTAACAGAAATCATACACCTCATCAACACGATGAAGGTTACTAAATCGAGATATTCCCTCCGAAATCTGGACGCTTGGAAACATTGGCGTAATCACTAATTGATGAGCTTAGGCGATGCCTAGGGGCAATAACTGTCTAATCTATGTATACAAATATACAGTACATATATGTTTTTCAAATGTTTATATTAACCTTTTCCTACCGGTGGTGTATTTACTACACTTCGACTCTAATAATGGAAATATCGATATGAAATATAATAGATACGAGCTTCAGAATTTTTGTATTCCTCCGTAATATAATTACGAATCATATCACAGTATTATAGTATATAAGTATTCATCTGCAGCGACGGAAATAAATAATTTGTCGGAAAATCGGGAATTTTAATCCGTGTCTCAGCGAAAAGAAATTTTACTTAACAAGCATTTAAATATCTTATGACGATTGCTCTAACGAGTGTGGAGGCTGAGCGTGCATTTTCAGCAGCAAGTTGCTTGGCTTCCAAAATCAGATCCAGACTAAATAATGAAACACTCGATGCTTTAATGTTACTTCGAGCATATTTTCAAAATAATATTTGAATTTTTTATTGTTTTATTTATCTATTTTTTGACTGAAATGTTGGCTCGGGATTGGATTCCCTGAATGTTGCTATGGGATCATCATTTAACACTGATGCCTTTATAGGACCTCAGCAAGTCCTCGTCGTCTCATTGTCATTCGCTGTCCCAAATTATCAAGAGACACCTCTTTTATCTAACCGGGATGTTTTCTTAGGGCTTGTTAACATTGTAATAAATTTTCGTTCGATAAAAAATAGTCGTGGTGTTATCAGCATTATGAGATGAATGTCGTTGGCAACACTTGGCTTGACGGATTTTGTAAATTGAATCTGTCGTATGATAAATTTAAAAAAATGTATTTTTTGACTGATAGCACATTTTACTATTTTAACCGCGAGCCGTCATTGTGCAAAATACTTCACAGTAACCTCTGAGAGTTTCTCAAAGATGGAATCCGAAGAAGTTGCGGTTTCGCCAACCGCAAAATATTTGAAACCAGCACATCTAATAAAACAAAGACTCCTCGATCGGTAAAATGAACATATTGGAGCATATATTCGAAGAAACTCGGCTTACAATTCTGGTACAAAATTACTAATACGTCTCGATTCGAAATCGTGAAACACGTTTTTTGCCAGACTTGACATTTGAAAAACGTTTGTCTAACCCTAAATGGGTCAGTAAAAATTTGTAATTTATTATATCATCGCACAGCACGAGCTGGCTTACAGAAGATAAATTACACGTGCAATTTAACATTTGCAGCCTCTCAAAAATCTTAGCTTTCGTGTACAATTAGCATAGCCCTGAAGACAAAAATTAACATCTTCGGATTCGAGCATTACCGAACGAAAATATTAACATTTTTACATAAACGCAATTACATCCTACAGTCGATTTGTAAAATAAAGTGAAAGTCCATCCAGCGCAGAACAAACGTATGAGATTATAAAATGTACAAGAACAGGAAATCGACATCAATATAGTGTCACGAATGTCAATTTTTCAAATTTCAGATTCCACTCGCAGTACTTTGCTTTCTAAAATAATAAACGGCTTGACAGCTAAACGTTGTGTCCAGCACGATACGAGCGAACTCACAGGGACCTGTCAAAATATTCAAGATGGCCGCTAAACAATAACAGCCCCGGGCGACTAAATTCAATAAATTGATGTTCTATCCAACGCACGCATGCAATGAGTAATGGCGCAAGATTGAATACGATTCCTAATCCAACTAAAATCGATATAAATACTGCACGCATTTAGCGAGCACGTTAAATTTTGATATCACGGATATAACGAGCAAAAATAAGATACGCCATTCACGCCTTTGGAAGAATGGCTCAACTTCATGTGTATTGGATGATTGCAATTTTGGTTTTAGGTCCAAATTTGGAAGAAAAATTATATTTTAAAAGTTCATTGTTCTTAAACCCAATGCGCAATCCTTAAAACTATAGAATAAATACAATTATTTAAATTTGTTATTATATAAAATATAAAATTAAAAAAAAATATTAAAAATCTTCTCAAGTGGAAATGCCGTGGATAGATGTCGACGAATGCGCTTTATAGTCTGGGTACGAGGGGGCGACTCTACAACCCTATTGTTTAGAAGTAGGAACTGCAGACACGACACTTCTTGGTCTAATTAAGGCATCTACAGCGTGCCGTGAATTAAATCGAGGAAAAATATTTTCAAGGACCAGAATTTTGATTAATTAAAATACATTAAAAAATAAATTGTTTTGTAAAAAATAATTATCAATTCCAATTTTTTTTATCCGATCAATTCGACATTATTTTTACATGGTTGCCCGAAAGAGGAACAGTCTCATCGTCATTGGAAAGTCTTGCAGCTGGGGTTTCTTTCTCGGTAAAGTCGATAACAAATATATTTGCAAGACATGAATGACGCGTGCGCAATGAGACAATTGAGCTCCGCTCACGGGAGAGAAGAAGACAGTCGGTCTTCAATTCAAAAACTCTTGTCAAATAATTACTAATCTCGTTTCTTCGTGCTTTTATGGGTAGTATATCATCAACGTTCCGCAGATTTAACAAGAAGGAGCGTCGATTTAATCGACAAAAAATGACAGTGATAATCAGTGATGTTTAAGGGCGTCGATTGAGGGGTGGAATCCGAAAATTTGGTTTGAAGAAATTAATTTCATATTCGATTTCACAGCACAGTGTAGGGTTAGCTATACATGTATTTTTTAATGTAACTCGACTATCGACACTAGCATGTACACAGTTCGTACGGCACATGCACACAACCTTCGACGATGTCCACGTGCAAAAGTGGCTGACGTGAAAGTCGTAATAATACGTCGACTGCATAACGAATGTGGAACGATTAATCGCCCCGGGCTGCAATTCAGCGAAAAATCGCTTGCGGAGACCAACAAAAAATTGACCATCTTACCTTTTGACGTCTCATTAAATCAACATCCTCCCGTATCTGATGAAAGCTTATTCGACTCTTCCCGGTGCAGAATTTTTAATCGTCTAACGATTTATCGGCGTGGAGTTTTACTTTGTAATCATCGCCTATGTGGGTGGAGCTAATAGCAGAAATTTCACTATGAATTATCGATCGGCTTACGCTAGTTTAGAAACTGACGTAGAACATCGTTCATGATCCCAATCATTGTGAGCGTTGATAAAATGTATGTTTTTCGGGAATAATTCAATAAAGGCATACTCCCTTCTGGAAGGCGTGCACCTAACAAAATTAAACTAATTTACGCAACAGACGAAATTAGCGGTGGCACGCAATAGATCGTAAGATAACCTACCTCCGGTGCCACATAGAAAAATATTGCCCCCTATTAATAATCTATTAAAATAAACAAAAATAAATACACAGGAATCCTTCGATAAGCGCGATTAATGGCTTCTATAATGCAAAAAGCAACGCTATACGAAATCGAACTAATCCAAATTTGCGAATGGTAATACACATCCATTTATTCCTATTTAGCCCTGCCCTACTTTATTCAATGTCTCAGACTTTGACTCTCTAAACTTGATGCAGAAAATATTCATTTTTACCCACAATCTGAAAATCTTACTATAAAGAATTTGTAAAAAACGTAAATCCCTAGGATTTTCTGAAGATTTTCACTGTTTTTAATCCCTCTACATGCACAATGATTTATCCCCAACCCGAATTTGCCGAATCTATTTTTAGTGATCGCATAAGATATATTTTAATCGATTGCTTTATGTTATTGAAGAAGAAAAAGCCACATCTATAATTGTTGAATACATTTTCCAAAAGTGAATACCTTAGCTTCATTTAAAATTCGTTAAAGGCTCTCGTGAATATTTTGACGGTTTGGTTGTACGGCATTATGCTGATTCAGCCGAATCGTCGTTTTCGCAGAATGCCAAATTCGCCTAAGCGTCTTATTTGCGAAAGGGTGGTTCACAAAATAATAACAAGATTAAGGGGCGCCATAACAAAGCCACTCATCGGTTTTGCATTAACGCCAAATTCTACTAATCCATTTCGCAAATAAAAGGATTTGTCGTCTGTGGCGTTCGGATGGCATTGTTCGGAATAGTCGGATAGCTTCCGGTAAGGGCGGAAGGCGGGTGTGAATACAAATCGGTAGGGATGAACTCGAGTTATGGATTTGAGAACCTTCGTTTCGCCGGATCAGTTCTGGAATCGGGGGTGTTATATTACCCCCATCGTTTAAGCGAATCTATCTATGAGAGCGTCTGAATGGCGGCCCTCGGGGTTTGAGAAATCTTGATTTGTAATTTGATTAATCCTCCTTTCGAATTTGACTATTAAATCAATTTGATTTTCATTTTCCGAAATTGTCTACGGCTCTGTTGCTATTTAATAACGTGCCGAACCTCAGATTCTAGTCCCGATTCTGAATATGTAATCAATTCATTCGACAAATTGTTCAAGCGACGCAGAATATATATTTCATATATAACTTGTCTAAAGAAAATGAGAGAGTGGAGAAATAATCATCATTTTAAAAATATACAATATAAAATTATTTGTTCCAAATAAGTTTTTATTCCACTTCTGACACCAGTGTAACGTGGAGTCCTCGGTTCTCTCCCCGCTCCTACGTGCTCTCCGAGATGGCAGCGCGTGCACGCGGGTTTGTTCTGAAATGAAAACATTAAAGCACAAACAATATACGAACGAAGCAGATCAGCTTTTGTTGAAATTGTAGCGTGGGAATAATTCGCGATTATATTTGAATAATGTAAAAGTAAATCAATAAATTAAAATAATAATTTTGGCTGTTAATTATCGATTTTTGGTCATTAAAGCGGGCCGGTTTTTTATGCTGTTCGGACCTTGCACCCGATCTTAAGGATTGCTGGACGAACAGACTGCCTATTCATTCTGGGGAGCCTTGCGGATTGGTCGTGTTAATTGTTGGCGTGCAAACTTCGTTTGCTGCCATGTGTTAATTTCGCGTTACATTCACATCTTCTTGTGATCGACGCCTTATCACAAATGATAAATAAATTTGAATATTAAAAGTTCATAATGTTTTAATAGTTTCCCTCTCTTTTTGAGGATTCCTCCTTTTTGGTGTCGTCAAATGAGCGGTCGGAGATAAATAATGTACAGAGATAAAATACTGATTTCTGTCGCGTATGCTGCGAGTCCGTTTCGTGGCTGCGGAGCCCCATCGCTACTGAGGGGCGGTCCGTCCTTCTCGTCGAGGCCCTTCAGGCTAAGATGAGAGGCGCACGGGCGCATCCGACCCCCAGAGACGCCCCTCGTGGTGGGCTACCTGAGGCAGCCGCGACGAAGATTGCGGGCCCCTGGAGACGGCGAGGGTTCAAACGCAATCATATATTTTTTACAAGCGATATTTTTAATTAATAAGTAGATTCAATATACAAATTTAAAAAATATCTTTTCGCTTCTTCTTTTGCGACCCCTGCTGCGCTTGATCATTACATTCCTCGAACTTGTAATTAACCGTAGCAAATAAACATATTAAATTCGGTGTGCAAGATTGTAACACCGGAAGTTTTGCCTCTTCGACCAAAGCCTATTAATCAAATCGATCATCGGCTGTCTAACGGAATATGTCATTTGTTGCCGGTGCTGATTCTGAGAAGTAAGAACGTACAAAAATGACGATCTTGCTTAATCACCTTCACCGTTAATCCCGAAGGAAACCGCGGTGCAGTCTTTGAAAGCTCTCCGAGCGGCGAAAGCTTTCAATCGAATGGATTCGGGAATAAATTCAACGTCCATCGGGATGTACTGGAACAACCGCACAGGATTAATTTTCGAATCGAAGCATTGCTCCATTTGAAGAGAGACTCTCGTTTAATTCCGCTGAGCTTTAACGAAGTGCTTTTTAATGACTGCAAAGAACGGATTAAAATGCTCCAATCTTCGGAGGAGATTCTTCTTTTGTGGTCTTGATTCATTGCGGGATTTGTGTGGTAGCACATGATGGGTTATTACGTCAAATTGTTAACTGAAGCATCATTCATACCACAACTGGTCAGAATCGGACGCGAATCACCTCACAAGGCAATTATCTATTATGTTAGAAATAATCGACCCAACTGAAAGATGGGAACGGTCCAGCAACGCCGGATTGAAGAATCAAAGAATTAATATTAATCTGCCACATTCGATGCCATATCAGGACGAGCACCTAAATAGCATCCAATAATTCCTCCAAAAAATTGCTATCGTTTTGCTATCCAGCAATCTTGCGCTGTGGAAACCAGTAATCTGAACCATCAAATCGTAAGTGACGTGGGAAAAAAATCTTAACGAGCTTATAACGTGAAAGATATTAAGCGATTCACACTCATATCTCCAAGTTCATTGTATGCTCGTGAACTTCGGACGATAAAGACTCAAGGTACTGTGAACTGGTCGATGGATGCAATCCTATCAAAATATAGCCATTGTCATGAAGAGGCATTGTGCTCTTTTTAGCGAATAAAAGCGCGCTCAGCTACTGAAGTAGATCGCATCGGAGTCATTTGTATTATATAATAGCAAACTTAAGTTAAATAAGAAGAAAAAAAACGAACCAGGTAGATGTGTGAGATCATCTTGAAGTTTCTTCTACAAATTGGTTAAAATAATGCCACTTCATCCAATATTATAACCATGACTTATGTGATTCGACGCAATGGAGTACATGTAAAACGTTCAATATCGATAGCTTTTTAATCGAATTATTAGCTCATATAGTGTACAAAAAAGTTTCTTCTTCTCTTCTCGTTTCAGATATTGAAGTCCATTTTGTTTTCGACGAACTATTCAACAAATATAATCAAAATCATCATTGTAAGGGATATTATCAAGCGTTTCAACACCGACTTTGAATATTGCTCCATCCAAGTCAGTCTTCCTTCCAGTATAAACTAGTTTCAACTAGTGAACACGCGTTTTACATAAATACGGGGTTTGCCTCTAACATATACATTTAACAAGGATGTCGCATCATACGCTAAAAATGATTGGATTTCAGAGCACTCTAAACACAGAACATCTACTCGTTGATAGATATTTCGTTTTTAAAATTGTTTCTTATTGGGCCCTTCTTTGGGACCATGACATATGTCATAATAATTGTTATCATATTACAGCCATATAAATCAGCCAAATGTTGCATTTGCTTCCTCGTGTGTTTGTCATTAAAAAGAGCATGATGTCCAAATAACATTCCATGCGAATTGGTGGAGAAGACTCCCTGGAGTACAAGAAGTTCAGCTCTCCCTTCTCTCGTAAGGGCTAGGGAGACGTTATGCAGATTCGGTTAGATGTGTCCATTGAATTTATGCTGTTGGATCGCTTGCATCGAATCGTGCTGCCAAATTCACAACACTTTGGCCTTTCTGTCCGTCTTGGTGTTTGTTTGCAAAGGAAGCAAAGTCAGCGATTATATCTCACTTGATGTCGATCTTTAAACGAGTGGGAGTTAACAATGGATCTGCACCGACATTCCGAGCACTACCTCATGTTGCCAGCAAATAGAATCAATATAATTTGTGATATTGCACAACCCGATGCTGCTGCAAGTTTCTAAGAAAAAACCTGTTTGACGAAGGGTTCAAATGATGCCGGAGTAGACCCGATACGAAGACCAGATGGCTTGCTTATCTACGCATCTATTGATGCGTGTACAAAATATTCACGCACTTCGTTTATGCGCTCACTTTTTAACTATTTTAAAGGACTCGATTGTCCTTAAACTATATGAACAAATTTGCAGGCTAAGCACCAATAGATAATTCGTCAAATATTTCTATGAGCTACTTGGGCAACAAAATCTCATTAGCATCATCTCAAATGCCCAGACTAAGGATGCCACAAATTGCTTGATTTGAGTTTTTAAATATTGCAAATTGTTAAGTTCCGACCCTCTTTTTGCGTGGGTTTTTATTGCACGGTTTTAAAATAACGCGACCAATGCGCTTTATTCGTTTCCCGGAACGTGCATAAAGAGAATCGAGTATATGATTTTCCCAAGTGTTAAAATATCGATTACAAAGAATCAAAGAAGAATGTATATTGGATTCAGACTCGAATATGGAAATAAATTTAAATAAGAACTTTGATGACTAGAAGATTTATAAATGAAAAGATGTTGATTAAAATTGGTCTAAAAAAATGCATTTGTTTGTTACCGTATCTATGTTAATCCGCAGAAATCGTTATTTGTGTAGCCCTGCCCTCGAGCAGATAACAAAGTATAAATAAAGAGCTAGTCGTGACACTCAGCATTTGATACTCCCTAAAAACGAGTCAAAAAGTCCTAATTGGGTTCATCAAGGGGGATTCGCTTGGATGTTTCGGCGACAAAAGTTATTCAGATATTAGAAGATTGTTGCCCGAACAGATAAGTAGGAGTCTTCAGACGAAAGCGCCCGCTGCAATTTCGGTTCTTTCATGGATGAACCGTTAATCTGTTTCACTAGTAATTACCATCATTATGGTTGATAAGTCTTCACAAAATGGAGTTGTGCGGAAACCGGTCGGATTCCAGCGAAGGAAAGATAGGCTTTCGTGGGAAATGGATCAGCGGTACACAACCATGAAGTTCTGAATATTAAACTTGCATAGTCGTAAAAAAAAGTGTACGAAAATATAAATATGTATGCGGTATTGTTCGTAATCATACGTTTCGTTGATGAATGGTTTTACCGTGGGGGTATCGTTCGATCTTCGCCGTTCTGCAAATCTGCCAACGAAAAAAGCTGACACACTTCCCAAATTCCATTCATTCATTTTCAGGAACTTCAGATTGTGCCTTATATTTCGAGTAGATGCTGATACAGTGGCTTAGTTTTTATACTTCTATCATTAAGTCTCAGGTTCAAATCCAAGCTAGCACGTGTAGTACACAACTAACGCCGCGTTCTTTTTATCGAAGTACAGACAAACACCTAATGATTCTGTTCGATCAATTTTTTTTAAATAGCTTCTCAGATTAACGTTGAAATATTATAAAATAAATATTCTTAACTGAACCCTGCAACGTTTTCTGAATCATGGAAACACAAACGCAATTAGATTTTGTTTTTTATAAGATAATGCTTATTTTCTAGAATCTAGATAAATAATTTAGGGCACAATCTTACTGGGGTTTGCGAACGAGTGCAAAATTATTTTCAAAATACCCAAAGTTTTGGAACATTTGCCGACTTTTGATTAGGTAAAAATTAATACGAAATATGTTGCTCCGTGCAATTACGTATTCCTTAGTATTTAGTTAATGTCAATTTTATTGTTGTTGAATTTAACATATGGAATCTTAAAATTAAATTTAAAATATAATAATTAAATATTTTTGGTATACACCCCAATAATATCAAGGTTAAAAGCGATTTAATTTTGGATAAAAGTCGATTCAATAAAACTACAACACAATAAATGCAAGTAAATAATTATTAAATGCGCTATACACAACCCAAATCTAAAATATTAAAAACTATAAGTCAAAGGGATATTTACATAATAATTAAATTAATTAAAATTGAGATTTCAATTTAAAAAAATGTTTCAAAGTATATCTTTTGTCCAGCAAGATAGTATGGAATAACATAATAAAATAATCGAGCTTAATTGTGGCAAACGAAGTGTGTTTAATGATGAGGCAGATGTTTCTTGGCTAAACACTGGATGATCTAATTTGATTCAAAACTACTCGAAGAAACAATGCAATTTTATTTCTAGGTGGAATCTAATTTCAAAAACATATTTTCCTCGATCCTCAACATTTGATATTGGAACGTTGTAAAGTGTTTTCAAAGTACGAGTCGTGTATGGGTCGCTTTATGCAGCGAGCTTTTTCGCGCAAAATATGCATCCGTTAAAACAAGCGACCCGCATTACATTCATTTTTTTACTTCTTTCAATCGATCGACTAATCTTATAATATGCAAATCAAAATGATTACTCTTTGTCATTTATCATCGTATATATTCTGGAAACATTCGCTTACTTTTCGCTCTTAAATAAAAATTCCGATTGGAAACTTTTCTCCAAACAGAAAGTTTTTCTTTTTTCTAAATATTTTCATTCAACGTAATAATAATTGTATTGATTATAGTTTTAAAACAGTGCATAGTATCGATTCTGCATAAATCGCGGCAACCTAACAACTCAAGTCAAGAATGTTGACACCTGCCGGACAGGTTGATTCATCTTAATTTCTTATTAAAACTAACTTTAAAAAGTTCATAGCGACTTCATTTTATGAAAAAACTTACCCAGATCAGTAATGTTATTAATCCATTTAGCGATTAGCACTTACAAATCGCGAAAAAGAACGTAAACACTGAACGCGCGATGTGCCGGCACGACAGACACAACTCCCAAACGTGCACTGACCAACTTTGTTTCCCGAGTGGTAATTGCACTAAAACTTTTTGCCAGTGTTCACTAATGTCATTAAAATCATTTTTTTAAATTTATATTTTTTAACAGGGCCACACATTTACAAATTTAAATATTAATATACTGTTTAAAGATGAATTTGACATTTATATGTCACATTTATATATTTCAATATATCGGTAGGTATTAAAATTTAATTAAAAGACGTGTGAAATATATAAATTATATTATTAAAATGGAACAATCTTTAATTATCATAATTATTTACATTTTACTTAACGAGAGCATTCTTGTTTAAATTTTTAAAAATCAGAATATTGCGTGGTGTAATGCGCGCTTTTTTGTAAATTATGGCCAAATTTTGTTCAGCCAATCATTGACATTGCAGCTCCTGTCAATGCGTAAATATTCGCTTGACAGTCGAAGCGGTGCAATGTACAGGTGGCGCAGTTCCAGGACTCGAGACATGTACGGCGAAGCGTCAATAATCAGCTTTGGCTCCATCAGGCAGGTTATGTGGCGCAATTAGAAAAAGAAGCCGCAAGTCTGCACCTGGACAATTGAAGGGAGGATGATCAGGACAGACGGAAATGACAAAATTCACTGTATATGGCTATAAGAGCCACTTAAAATAAAAGTAAAGTAAGTGTAACGACTCTCAAATCTTAACTTCACTAACGTCTTTTGCGGAAGATTTTCAATTGTCAATTACAACAAATCTTTCGAGGACGGCCTCGAAATCTGCATTTTTATCCTTATCTGTTTGCAAGAGCTGCCGTCTAGCTTTTTTTACTTTTTATTTGTTAGTTTGTCTACCGCAAAGCAATCGACTAAGCTCATCGATTTGAGATAAACACGAGCTTACAGAAAATCTGCCAAAAGTCGCATTCATGAACTCTGTATTTATTCTTTATATTACAGTATCATATTGCTATTCCAGCTAATTGCTGGGTGACAAACTTGTTAATACACCCATCCCTCGCTTAACACGGAAGATAGGTTCTGCCAGATCGCCGTGTTAAGCGAGGCTAAACGTCTGATGTACTGTCTATATATTCTAGGTACTATTTGTTGTTTGAATATGTAATGAATTGATATAAGAATGTTTTTGTTGCAAATTTTTGTAGCTTATTTATTTATTAACAAAGAGAAAAATAAACATAATAATATCATAGGTAATTATATAACTAGATGCGAAAGAAACACATGCTACGTGTGCAAGAGGGGACAGGAATAGTTGTCCAATTCTCGAAACTGAGAAAGTACATAGATTCACAGTCTGCCGGATAAAAATTAGATTTCTTAAAAATAATCACGACTCCTGATTTAAGATAATTGGATTTTTCTTTATATTATATCACAAACCTCGAAAAGAAACTTCTCTGGCAATTCCATATTTGCTAAAACTAGTGCATACATTAACTATACAGGTTATTTCCTGATAATATGCATTACTATCATGTATGTTTTAAAATATCTTTGTATTAAAATTATTTTTATTATTGACAATCATCCTCACTGGATTCAGTTGATTGGTAATCTGGAAACTCATATTCATTATCACTAGACTCATAAGACAAATTTTCCATTTGATTTTGAATATCATCATAGTCTTCAAACAGCAAAAAATACACGAGAGCTATTGGTAATTCAGAATCTAAAGACCAAACACTTTTCCTAAAGTTTTCCTGTGAAATTTTTCTTCTAATAAAAATCCTCGTTATATTCTTAAGAGACTTTACGTAAAATGGCCAACCGATCGGAAACTCGGCTCCAGCATCTATCATCATATTTACTAAAGGATGTAGTGCTCTGTCAATTGCTAATAAAATAGAGCTTTGATTCAGTTTACGGGAGCCCAGATTAAAATCTGCTTTGTATTTGACGAGATGTGCAGCTATGTCAATACTGCAAAAAAGTAAAGGTTTCATTTTATTATGTAAAATTATAAAACATATACATTTATTCCTCAATATACAAATTAAAAATCAAAACCTTTTTAATCGAATAGCTTTATAGAGTGCTGTTTCTTCTTCTATGGAACAAAAATGATCTAAGTTGAGACCATAATCTTGCAAACAATCAAAAAACTTCGAAAACCTTTCATACTCAAATTCCACAGCATAATGGAGCAAGGTGATTCCTGTTTTTTTATGTCGGCTGTGAACAAGCTTCGGATCTACAATAGAAAATATTTTATATGAATTTATAATAAAAATAAATCTCAGTTATCACACAATGCAAAATTTTAAATGCGGTTTGATAGTGAAAATACCTACCTAGCACTAACAAAGCTCGCAAAATGTATGGCTTAACATCATCCATAGCCATGAAAGCTGTGTTGCACCCGTTTAAATCGTGTGTTTCATAATGTTGCACAAATAGTTCTAAATATTCCTAAATACAGAACATATTTAAATTTATAAATTCATATTTTTTTACATTGGGTAGTAAATAAAGTAAATATACATTTATTTAATTCTCTTAAGGATATATAGAATTTTTTACATTCGGTACAATTTTAATTTATTTATATAAAAAATGTCATAAATGAAGACTTATTTCAATTATTCAATGATTTTTTCAATCCTAGTTTTAACAACTTATAATACATAAGACCTTACAACATGTGTTTAGTTACATTATTATTTTTTTGACACACATACCCTTTTATTATTATTTATGAACATAGAAGCAGCAAAATCTAATTCTCGGCCTGAAAATGTACATTTAGCTCCTCTTTGCAAAAGATTCTGCACCAATTCTATATTTTCATATCCCATTGCCATATTCAATACAGAAGATCCTTTATAAAAATAATAAGCAAATGCAACAAAATACAATATTTATATCAAATGGACTATTAAAAATTTACTAACCTTCAATGTTTACACCTTCTAATGAAGCGCCTTTTTCTAAAAGATTTTTTGCTATCTCAAAATTTTCCTTACTTATACTTACCATCAATGGTGTCTCTTGTTCATTATCGATTATATTCAAGTCTGCTCCTTTGTCTATCAAAAAATTGACCTTTGACGAAGAATAAACATCTTTTAATTTGATTATAATCCGATACATTACGCAAACAATTCACGTAATAGATCATTAGTTAATAAACTTTACTTTGTACTTTTTTATTAACATAAGAACCAATAATTTTGTTTTTATTTTTCACGTAACTATGTTCATTTTAACATTAGGAAATTCTGTAATTTGAAATAATTAAATAAAACATTTTAAGTTCTATATTTTTAATGATTACAATATATATTATCAAATATTCAAATAATGCATAATTTTCAAGAAAATTATAGAAAAATATTTAGAAGCAATCCATTGTACACCTGGTGCTTCTTCAATACATATTCAAAAACAACCATATATTAAATTTATGCATCCATTTCTTTATGATCTCAATGTTGAATTAAACCATTTATTGACAAAACTCTCTTTTCTCTTAAATTTTAAATCACAATTCATATTGTCGTGTCATATTTAAGATTGATTCTAAATGATCTATTACGGTTTTGTATCAATATACATACTACTTCCTGCTGATTGTTCTTTATAGCAAGATGAAGAGCAGTATCCCTACAATTGTTTTCAGATTTTATATTCATATCTGCTCCAGCTTCAACTAACATTTGAACTATATCATAAAAATCATGCATTGCAGCAACGTGTAGTAGAGTCCATTTTTTAACATCAAAATTGTTCAAATTTTTCTTTTCTAATGAAAATTTTAAAATATACAATTGTTATAATGATTTAATTAGTGAAATTTATTATTATTGATGATTGACATGTTTTTGTTACAGAAATATTTATTAACGCGTTTGATTAAATTTTTTATGCATTACCTGTTATTAAATTTTGAACATGCTGCTTTAATAAAGATTCTGGCATTTTTGAGTAATTCATTTTATTACTGGTTATTGGACGTTTCATCTAAAATAAAAAATACTTCTTAGGAGATTAAAAAATGATTTGTTTATACATAATAAAAATTAATGATTCACTTACTTTTATCAGATTAATATTTTTGTTAAATAATGATTGCTTCTTATTATCTTCGTTGGATAAATTAGCAATATCTAAAAGTTAACATGTGTTAGTATTATGTTTTATAATTAATAATGTAGAACAGTATAAATAAAATTGAAAGATAAGAGCTTTCAGTACTTATTTAATAAGATTTTACAAAGTTCGCTGCATTTTCAATTATTGATATAAAAGAAAAATGAGCGTCTTATTTGGGTTATTTTGAATGCATTATATTTAATATGCTGATACTTTAATACCTCTAGATAAAAGTAATTCTACAAGTTTTTCATTTTCACTTTGGTAAGCACAATCAATGTGAATTCTTTTAATTTCAACATTTGCGTCTAATAGCATTTCAATGATTTCCACCTGAAAAAAACATTTATATCAAGAATATTGATTGAATCAAATTTTATTACTATTTAAATATATAATGTATTAATTTTATAATTCTCCACAACACACACACTTAGTTGTCTTTTCCTTAAATGTAACATTTGGTTCTTTTTTTACGGTGAATAAATATCTAAAATCCATGTAAAATATTTGGATATTTTGTAAAATAATGAACCCTAATTCTATCTTAATATATCATACTAAAAAAGTATAGAAATAAATTTTAAAATTACCTCATTTAATTTTATAGCTGTTAACAATTCAATCCCATTGTTTGACGGCTTTGCTTCAGCGCATAACAATAACTGCACCATAAGTGAAAACCGATTACAAACAGCCAAGTGCAAAGAGGTTTTAACTAGAAATATAAACGATAAATTATATATTCGTAAGTAAAAATCAATTCTTGCGGTTGTTGCAAAAGTTTTAACATTTTTATATGAAGCTTACAAAATTAGACACTCGTTTTTTAGAATAATTAAATTTATATTGCGTCAATCTTAAAAACCAATATATCTTTATGTATGATTTACTTCTGTTAATATATCCTAAATATAAAAATACGTTTCAATTCATCTATTCCAGAAAATCATATTTACCAGATCCTACTTTAATCGCATTAGGATCACAGCCTGCTTTCAATAATCTAGCAGCTATTTTCAGTCTATTTTTATAAACAGCATAGTATAAACAGGTTTTATTATCTATGCTGCATTTATTTACATCTGCATTTGCATTGATGAGTAAATCCACCTTAAACATGTATAAAATCTTATGTCTGTCTATCCAAAATAACAATCTTTATTCTTTTAAAAAAAAAACATACCATTTCTATTTCATTTTTTTGAATGGCTAAAATTAAAGGATATTCGATGAGATGACCGTCATTGGGAGAAGCTCCAGCTGCTAACAGCGCTCGCAAAGCTTCAACTTTTTTATAAAATACAGCCCACCATAACACATCCGTATGTTCTTTTATCTCAATCTTATTGCCTGTAAAAATATTTTGACAAAAACTAACAATATTGATACATAATACCATCGGCAAATACTTTACCATATTCCAATAAAATATTTAAAATATTATTCTTCAATGGAATTGCACCATGTATATGATTACTGTTTAATGCTGCACCATTTTGCATCAAAACTCTAACTATGTCTTCCTGTAAAGAATTATAATTCAACTTATTTATGATTTAATTTGTTTAAAAAAGATATTATTTAAGGCAACACAATCGTTTTACCTTCTACCTTTTTATTGACGATAGCAAGTAATAAAATGTCATCGCTAACATCTTTTCCGTTTATTTGTAGCAACGCATGCCATAGTTTTGTATTTGATTGTTCCATAGCTATTGAAACCGGAGTTCTTCCTAAGCATATTAAATCAAATACGTCATCATGCCAAAGCTCTCATTGCCATTGACGTTAAACGTACTTTATTTATAAGCAAATTTATCCGTTAATCATAAAGTAAAATGTATTGTATGTTCAAAATAATTTAATTACAAATTTATTGAAAATAAAATGTTCGCCCTAATTAAACAATTACCCCATATATCTGCTGCGAATAGATTAGCGCCTGCTTTAGCAAGAAGATAAACGGCATCATGATTATTCATTAAAGTAGCCAAAAATAATGGTGTTTCCCCGTTGATGTTTTGAGCCTCGAGTTCATTTTTCATTTCATTTACTTTAGACAAAAGCAAAGATATCTGCAAAATTAAGTAAATATCCTTAATGTAGACAACTTATGGTAGTTCATAATCAATTTATTTACCTAGTTCTAGTATATCTATTATAGTTTATATCTGTAAATAGTCTCGTCATTGCAATACAATATGAAAATTATTTCAAAGAGTCATTTAAAAAATACAGTATTGGATCTTTTTTTCACAATTATTTACCACTTCTTTATTATGCCTTTTGAAAATAGCAATATGCAAAGCGGTGCAATAATGATGCTGTGGACCGTCTATTGGACATAAACTACGGAACGCTCCGTAATCCAACAGAGCGTCTATTAACCACTTGTGGCCTTCTTCGGCAGCAATATACAAAGAAGTCTTGCCTCTTCCGTCTCTCTGATTAACATTACAACCTTAACATTCCAAAAAACATCAAATGTAAATAATTGAACAATTTGTTCTTCTATTATGCACTATGCCGTTTAGTTTCATATAATACCAAATTTTAAAAGTTCTTGTGTTGCGTTAACATTTCCAGTTTTTGCAGCCAACAACAGCGGACTGTACCCGTCCGCGTCCGGTAGGTTTTGATCAATACCCAACTTTAAAAGAGTCGTTATTGTATTTGCATCAACATGTTTTTCTATTGCTAAATGCAATGCAGTCCTTTTTTTGACAGCTTTTGCATTAACATGGACTTTATACAAATTCAATGTTTTAATCTGAAATTTTGCATTTTAATCATATAAATCACAAACTTAATGAAAGAAAAGAGCCTTAAAAAATATTGAAAATGTGTCAAATATCATACAACATTGATATGATTGTTTAATGTAGCTAAATGCAAAGGTGTATATTTTTGCAATGTTCGACAATTTGGAATCGCTCCTGCTTCTAATAAAATGTTGGCAATTTCATTGTGTCCTCTCTCTGCAGCATAATGCAAAGCTGTCCATTCTTTTCCGTCCTTCAAATTTGGCTTACTTCCTAAAACAATTGAATTTTTTTTCACATACAAATGTCTATAAATCTCTTATGACAATAAAAAAAATATACTCTCAAGCTTACCATATTGTAATAATATTTTACATATATCACTAAATCCTGTAAGAACGGATACTATCAGTGGAGTTTGTCCGATTCCATTAGTTTTGTTAATGGAAGAATTATCATTTTCAGCTAACAGTTTCACAATTTCTGGCTATGGAAATTAAAGAAATACCAATCTTAAATAAGATTGCTCATTTATAAACATTATATACATTGCAATTGTGTTAACGTGTTATCGACTGATCTGTTATTCATTGATCGTAGGCTGGCCAAATTATCATGATTATATATTTGTAAACATAATCATAAGTCATATTTCAATGATTATTTTAAAAGCGCTTACAATTATTTAACATTTATAAACACAACACAATCATATAAAGCATCTTTGTAGTAGAATACCTGCCGATTATAAATAGCGTCAAATAACAAATTTGGATTGTATGTATCTTTTCCTCCTTTGGATAAAATTAATTTTACAAGTTTAGAATTGGATAGTAATACGGATAAACTCAATGGTGATTTTCCTGAAATACTCGAAAAATTACTCAAAAATAGTCTCAAATGTAATCTGTTGAAATGAAACAAAAATAAAAAACATGTACCGTTTGCATCATTCGAGTGAGGATCGCACCCAATATTTATTAGCCGAGTAGCAGCCTTGAACTTCCAATATTTTAGAGCAATATGAAGAGGAGTCTGTCCTTTGCTATTTTTTATGTCGACTTCTGCACCTTTGTTGAACAAAAGGGTTATCTAAAATAATACACGTTCATCATATTTACACTTTATTTGATATTCTATTAAGTATTCACCTATGGAAAAATTGGTGCCATTTACATTTATTTGTTACAACGAAAGTTTCTTAAAGTAATGATTTATTTACTCGTTATATATTTTAAGGGATCATTGCATCTTTTTAATAAACAGTAGTTTTTGTGGAAATATATATTGTTTAAACAAAGTAGTATTTTAATCCACTCTGGTAATCTTATGACAATTGTTCTTCAACAATTTTTATACTTGAGCTTTAAGTTTACAATTTTTAATTTAAATAAAATATATTTGATAATTCCTAATACTCATTTTTTATAGAATACATTATAAAACTAATGATATTGGAACAGATTTTATGTGAACAATAGATTATACTTTTAAAGAAAATGTATAATTTTATATTGTATGAGTTATAATTTTGAATAGACAGTATTAAACAGATTGTTTAAAATATTCACTAATAGTTCTCTCTTTTACCGTCTTGTTTGAAGAATTTTATGTTTATGGATAAAACTGTCAAAGAGATTTTTGATTCCTATTTAGCTTAAACATATGTCAAAATGTAAGCTCAAAAAAACTTAGAATTACATCCACATTCAAATAACTGTCGATAATATTAACTGTAATCTCCATTATTCAATCAAAGTTTTACTCACAATTTCTGGGTCTCCGACAAAAGCTGCAGCATGCATAACACTTGTAAGTTCAGTTCGACACACACACTTTTGTTTGAGATCAACGACATCACTAAAAATATATCCAAGTCCTTCTTTGTCGTTTTTAAGAATCGAGTCATGAATTGATGAGCATTTGCACAAAGACATTGTTGCTTAAATAATAGAAATGTAATATTTGTACTTCACAAATGTGAATCATGTTCGGTCCAAGGAGCAAGGATGCAAAGGAGAACTTTTAGATCATTGAAATATCTAATAATATGTTTTTAATCCATAATTATAATACAATAAGGCTTACTTTGCATTCAATAGAGCAGAAATTCAATGAAACTGCACAATTACCACGTCTGTATTTGTCGACGTCCAAATGCTTTTTTTTTAATACTTGTGACTCACAACATTTTAACACAAAAATAACCGTAGTATACTGATAGTGCTTGTCAGTGGCTAACAAATATACGATTGATAATATATCATCTAATGAAAAACATTTTTAAATGCATGATCGAACTCAAAAGCTTATATAAAACGTTAGTCAAATCGAAAGAGGTAATATTTTTTGAAGCAATATAAAATAATAAGACACTGTTCTAATGATTATTTCAAAAAAATAAGCCAAACACATTCAGTAGTCTTCGACTAACGATCGAAATAGGTTTCTAGACATCGTTTATAGAAGTCGAGTTTCATTTCAAAAAAGGAAAGAACGACAAAGAGATTAGTACAGTCAACCCTTCTATAGCGTCGAGATAGGTACCATGTTATAGAATAAAACGCTATAGAAAGTTAAGCACCCATACAAAATTGGATTACTTTTCTTTTAATCAAATGTTCATCCAGGAGTACATTTTTTAAATACCATCATCAATAAATATCATTAAACAATTTCCTGTTCTAGCTAATAAAGTATTTTTTCCACGAGCAGTTTGATTTATACTGACTAATGATTTAAATAGAAATTCCTTTCCGTATTGATACCAAAAAATTGTAAACCTAATCATATTCAATTCTTCAGGTATTAATTTTTCTCCGCATTTTATACAATCGTAAATTTGTGCTTTTTGTTCTAGCCAAATACGTTTCCTTTTAATTATTTCCTTGGGTCGTTCCTTACGATAAGGACGCTCGATTTTTAAACGTAAATAAAACAAGTTGTGTGTGAGATATCCACTCATTTTTTAAATTGATTTGAAATAATATTTTATGACATTGAGTATGGATTATAATGTCGTTCAAACAGAGCCATAACTAGGGTATGATGCGCCCGTGGCAAGAATCTAAATTGCGCCCCCCCCCCCTCATTTTTTTCGTGAATTCAAGAAGTATTGTAGTGCATTTGTCGGATTTTTTCTATTGATCTGAAAACGAATTTTTGATTTCTAATATTTGCAGGAGAAGAATATATGTACATATAAAAGTATAAAATTAAAAAATAATCAGGCTTTTTAGTTTAACTTTCATATATTCTTGACAAATTGTATTCCAAAAAAGTAATTTATGTACGAAAAAATATTATAGTGAAAAACCTCCCAAAAATTCAGGTAGGTCGATCGAAAACTTTTACTTGAACATAGATCATTTTTGAAAGTGCAGTTTCGAGATAATCTCAATTAACCCCTTGACGCACAGTTACCGTCATTCGTCAGCAGATAATACCTGCTTATTGCACCAGATAAGTCCATGCATACCGTCTTCGCCGACACTTCGCCAATCTTATCTCATATCGACGAAACTCATCTAAATGCAAGCAAACTTGAGTGGCTCAAAGACTCTCAAGCTTGATATCGATTATCTGTCCAGTGGCTTTATCTATCTCGAGTCAATTTACAGAGTAATGAGAATGAGAGCTACTTGTTTTCAACCTTTTTTATTGTGACATTCTGTTCAATTTTTCTTGTGTTATATTTGAATAAGATAAGATTTGAAGTGCGACGATATGCAGACATATCTGGCGCAATAAGCAAATATTATATGCTGATGCATGACGGGACTTGATGGCTGTGTGCGTCAAAGTGATAATACTGCTATGTACCGCGTTAATTCATTTAGAGTAGAATGGTCAAGTAAAATAAAAATCACGTGAAACTCTCTCAATCGGGTCGGTATCCTGCGTTTTACGCCCTAAACCCAGTTGCGCCCGAGGCAGGCGCCTGCTTTGCCACGCCCTAGTTACGACCCTGCGTTCAAATGTCCGCCGCGGCTTTGTTTGGTGGCACGTATTCGGGAGGTTCAATTGTCAAGATGTTATGTTGGCTTCGAGGGCATCAATTGTTTGATAGATCTGCAATTTAAAATAGACCCAAAGAAAGAAGTCGAAAGGTGTTTAATCGCACGATCTCGGTGGCCAGTTTATCATGCCATCAAGTCGCTCGTGCAGAATGTACATCGTGGCATGCGCTATATGGCACGTAGCATTATCATGTTGACACCACTTATCGTCGGTATCCATATCATCCAGTTTAGGCCACAGGAGGTTGCTTCTTCACTTATCCGTTCATCGAAAAATGGGCCTAGTTATTAGCTAGTGTTGTTGAAGATAATTTTAAAAACTTTAATTCTTTGTTATTCCTATTTTATTTTCTGACGATTTCTAAACGACAATAACAGGAAAAATATTATCGAAATCTGGTGAACGGCTCGTGCAAAATAAAAAAAAATCCAAGGCTGCGAGGTAAAAGGAACATTTTTGATATCATATTGTAAAAATAGAGGTTTTGTATCTAGTAGCAGGAATTAACACTGATTCATAACATTTTTTTGTAATATAAATATTATCTAAAATTGTATTTTGTTATATAAAATAACATTCCTTGGTGATTGATAGGGAGTCTTTGAATCACATCGTTGCTTAGCATGCAAAAGCAAAAAAGAAAATTAACAATTCTTTGCATAGCATCGATGTTGATGAGTTTTGAAGACACGAACGGAATATTTTATTGGAGTGTTTGCTGAGCGATCAGTGACTTCGCTTATTATCTTGCATTTATAACTATTTTAAAGGACTGCAAATCTGTACACTGATAAAAAATCGATGTCAATAGATAGATTCAAAGCTATCAATTCAATGCAATAAGCATAGTTTGATCACAATCAATTGATTCCGGTCTCTGCTTCGATATTTGCTTTTCATACAAATTATGTTCGTTTTCAACATTAATATTGACCGAAAAATGTTAGCATTTCCAAGAATTATTCAGGTCGTAGATGCTTTTGGTTGTTTAAAAATAATATTTTTAGAAAAATAAAATAGAATAAATAAATATAATATTTTCAAATAAGAATTACAAGGAATGATTTGAGATACGAATCAATTAAAATATTCGCCAAATCATTAATATGACTTTTCGGTTTATAATCTTATTTTTGCTCGATTATTGTAATTGTATTGGTAAATAATTCCTTGCGCATGTTGTCTGTGTGTGTGTGGAAATTATAGTAAGAATCAACCAAAGCTGAATATGATTCTTAACACTTTAACTGCGGGAAGTATATCAATACATCTATATATTAAAAAAATATTTTAGTGTAAGGATTTTAAAAAAATATGCGTTAGACTTTGAAGATAAACTTTTTAGCTCTTAGGAAAGGTTTATTGTATTGATTGTTTTTTTTTTCCATTTGTAACATAGGTCCCTAGCCGAATTCTCATGGCCCAGTTATCCGTCGTCTTTTTCTGCAGGCGCCCGTGCGCAGAAGGTGACCAGTGAGCTAGGACGGCTCATGCCCAATATTGAAGGGCCAAAGCCGTGCAGAAGACGTATCATAAACTAGGCAATACATTCGATCCTTCTGTATGAAGTCCCGATATGGCATGAGTCGCTCAGACACAAAAGCTACAGAAGGAAGCTGGCCGGGGTCCAGCAGCAGGGAGCGCTCGGAGACACCGCAGCATACAGAACTGTATCTGAAGAAGCGGTGCTCGTGATTGCTGGAATACCCCCGCTTGACCTCCAGGCAAATAAGAGGGCTTTGGACTATGAAGTTCCTAAAAATCGCAACGAACATGACCAGAAACTGAGGGAAGCCTGGCAACGGAGATGGGATCAGTCCAGCAAAGGAAGATGGACCAATCCACTTATCCCGGTCATGAGCCGGTGGAGGATCCGGGAACACGGTGAAACAACCTACCACTCGATTCAGGTGCTCACCGGGCATCGATGCTTCGGTGCGTACCTGAAGCGGATTGGCAAAGAACCATCCGCAACGTGCCACAACTGCCAAGCGGAGGTCGATGACACAGAGCACACCATCATTGGCTGTGAGACTTTGGGCACCTCAGAGAAAACTGCTGAAACAAGCACTCGGGGTAGCCGAGCTCAACGTCGACAATATGGTCCACGGCATGATGTGGAAAACAAGAAGAACTGGGACCTTTGGCGCGAATACGTAGAAGAGATTCTGAGCGTCAAAAAGGGCAGTGAAAGAGAGAGAAGCAGAGCCCAACAGCCTCTCCAACAATAGAATAGGGCCAATCACCTAAGGCCAGACTACCTGTCCTTCTGAAGACGTGGAAAACAATACCAGGGGGACAGAGAGGGACAAAGAAGGGTGTTTTTAGTGGGTACAGTCCTACAATACCCGCGAAGGGTATCTTGGCTTGTATGAGCCTATCCGTGGAATACCGTGGGTGCGAAGATTCCCCTCCCACAGGAAAAAAAAGACCTTCACGACTGGGTTTATTTTACTACTTCGGTTACGAGGCGTAGACGACTCTTTCGAGGGACTTAAGGCCGATCGCCATCTCGAACTGAAATTCCCGACTCGATTTGATTTAAATTCTTTACCGAATTTGCTCCAAATGAACATTTGACTGAGCTAGCTCGCACTTCGACTTAATTTACATCTGCAGTGATTTCCGTTCGCTCTGAGAAACATCGTTTCCGCCATCGCATCCACTGCAGAATGTATCTATTCTTCGAGAAGCATCATCTGATTGGAGACACGTGTAGTGGCGCCGAGTTTAGTCAATTTTTATGAAAATTAATTTTATTTAGATCTTATGCAAGATTCCCCTCCCACAGGAAATGAAACGGTCTCTTAGATTTTCACTTTTAGTGACGTTCGAGCCAATTTGCCTTACCGCGCCAAAGTTACTTTTTAAAAAGAATCCCCACTCCCTATCAAAATTGTATCCTTCGATAAGCTCACTCGGACGACCGCTGGGTGAGCCTTCACAGATGAAACTCGGAGGTCGCGCCGTCTTCGATGTGAGACGAATGCATGTGATCCTTCCCAATGAATTGATGGTATCTATTATTACTCGATAACACTCGGTTCTATAAAAATATGACACGATTCTTCGACCGTATAAAATCGAAACCGTGTTATACGACGGCCGATGTGTTATGTACTTGCGACCAGTTTGCAGCCACCGTTCGATTCCGGTTTCTAAAATAACAGCTATCGCATCAGTCGCTTTATGCATCTTCGGTCAGTCGCACGATACTCTCATTCATTGTTGTCTTGAAAAAATGTCTGGAGTGTATTGTTATATTTATAACCTGTTGAATGAAACCGCAATGACGCTCATGCAAGGTTAGATATTTTTAAAACTTTTAATACAATATTTACAGCACACTGGAAATAATGTTGCAATGTCGAGCTTGGATTTGCAACTCGAGCATCTTGGCTTCAAAGCTATAGGAACGGTGGTGATTAACATCATTACTGATCATTTTGATGGCGTATATATGCTTTTAAAAATTTGATCGCCAACCACACCCTCTGTAGATTTGAACTCGAGATGATTGAGATACGAAGCAAACAGCTTAACCGCGAGACTCCTGACAGGTGATTGCTGTTCAGCTCGGACTGAATTTCGCCCAGTAATAAAACGACATCAAGAGTGAGTATATTCTGCTACATTCATAACTTTTTTATTTTTCTATAATTCTTCCTCGAAACCCATTCGGGCCTCCGCACCTCGCGTGTCATCAGCGGTCACTTGCAATGATCATTTTTACGATAGCACTTCCTAATGTCTTATCTATTAATAATATGTTTTCTTTCAGAAGCGGGAAGTGTGATGTTATATGTCTGGAATTTTATTTGGCGTGGCCCAACTGGTAACAAATTATGTTCTCAATACATATTATGTTCATTATTCTATGCCCATTTTCCAATTTAACATCTACGCTGACAATAAAATCATGTAAATTATACTTTTCAGAAGCAAACAGGCGATATATGGCACCAAAGAATACAGGAATTTGGCACGCAGTTATCGTGGTATATGGCGTGGGTTATTCATACGGACCAGATGGAGTAGAAAAATTGGACCCGGTCAGTTCTTTCTTGTTTTTTTTTTATAACGTATATATCTAAAAGGTTATATTTATAAGGCAACTGCATTTTTTTACTTTTTTTGCCACTGCATTTATTGAAATCCTCTTGTCATTCGATCATATCAATAGACGAACACTTCGAACGATTATAACATGAAATTATTTATTTTTATAGGATAATAATAAGTATGGAAAAGCTCGCGACAAGTCATACCTCGGTGAGACATCAATTTCTCAGGAAGAATTGGAAGAGTTCGTTTCAGTTTTAGGAAATGATCTATTTAGGTATTTCTATAACAGAAGTACGAGTAATTGTATTATATATGTATTGAGAACATTTATGAGATAAAGTTATTTTTCCAGGGGGTCAAATTACAAATTGTACGACAACAATTGTTGCGTTTTTGCTGGAATGTTGGCTAAATTTCTAGATGTGACAAAAATCCCCGTATATGCCCGCAAACAGACCGATACGAAAGCTGCAAAAAAATTCAGAAAGCAATGTGAAAAAGTTCTCGATTCCAGCATAGCCAGTCGTCATTTGAAGAGATCTAAATTTAATTCTACGAGAGAGTAGTCGATCCTTTTTCCGTCACAGCCTTCGCACTATACATTTGAAATATAGTTTTATAAAAGCAAAGTTTTCTTGAAAACTAATATTTTATATCGTAGCTGGTTTTGCGGCGGATCTTCTGAAAGCGAGGGTGAAACCTTTCCCGATTCTTTGGCCAAATAATCAACAGAATCCAGACAGTCCCTTCCGTTGGACCATCGCCGACCACTTTGACGTGGCTTTCGTGGCGCATGTATGTCATTAAACTTGTGGTCCCTGACCGCATCTCGTGTAGATTTGAATAAAAAACGATCAAGTTTAATCTTTAAATCGCGAAATTACCAGCAAGTGTAAATTATTTAAAAAAATAAATTAATTGAATCATGTTTATGATTTTCATTTTATATATTTTCACCTAATATGCTTGTCTGAATTATTGATTTGATATTTTTTTATCGTCGAAAAAACATTACCACATAGTTTCTCTTACAAAAGCGACTAAATTTGAATTTTTAGCATCAAAACTGATTATCTTTCTGTGGATTTATTGAATAAATACGTTGTACTGATTGTTCAACATTTTATTGGTCACTTGCCTCATTTCGACCTCTATCACCGAGCGAATTAAGTCATAAACGTGTTCCGTCGTTCATCGCAGCCGACTCGTGGGCCGGGACCATTGTTATGGATTGCGCCGCGATCAATCACGCATCGCGCCAAGATGCTTTCAATCGCCGGTTCGCCTGCGAACAATGCGACCTTCAAGTCGCAGTGATGAAGATAGCCGACCTCTTAAAGTCAGAAGAGGTGTGTTCGTTACAGTTCCTTTTTTAAAAATGTTGGCACATTATTTGCATCAGACTGCAAACCTTGTATCAAATTTCTCTACTATTACATTGTCCATTTCCACGGTTACTGTATCCATTATTTATGTAATTTGCTTGAACAAGATAATGATAACGATGTTTTGTTATTTTCTGCCTTTTCAACAAACTTAACTTATTACAAAAAAAATGTTTTCTAGTCTTAATCATAAAATCTTTTAAACATTTTACCTTTACTCAATCATAGTGAAAAAACGTTGTCGTAATCCAAAAATGTGTCTTCTAAATACTTCTTAAATACTACTTTCACAATATTCTTAATTAATCATGCACGCGAATTTTGTTGGCGGATAGTACAATGATTTTTTAAAATTGTAATATCAAAAAAATCTATGATTTTATAATGTAACTCCCCACGCTGACTCCTCTGGACCGCGCTCGTGACTCGCGCAGTACCTTCGGAAGTCAGGTCGGGAAGTCTATGCGGAGAGCCAATCTGCGGCCCGATCGCACATGACCGAACCGCAGTATCGCGAGGCTCCGCTATCGAATGAGTTCCGGCTGACGACGAAAGATTCAATCCCTCGAAAGATAAGCAGTTATTTCCCGACAACGGCTGCTTCTTAAAACAGTAAATTTTACTAATACAGTTCACAAGTTCATTTATAGTCCGGGTATGATTACCAAATAGCAGCTTTAAATGCGAGGACAACGTATAGCGGGAGTAGGTATTCTTCGTGTTGAAAACGAACGGGACGGTGGGAAACCGTCGGAAAGAGTCAATTTACTAACTCTGTCTGAAGCGAAAATTTCTGGCTTGTCGGTTTGTTAGCACTAGCTTACTCTACTAACTTGAAAACTAGCCCCGTGTGAACCGGCCACAACTAACTGTTCAATTTATTTCTCGCTCATTCATTGAACTGCTCATTTGACCAGTGGACAATTTTTTTCTATATATTATATCTTTTTAAAAAGATATTTGCCTTGGATTTTAACTCTGTACTTCCAATTCATCATCCATATGGTGCTTAACAATCGACAAATTTAGTTATTTTATAACTGTGAAGTTCAAAATGAGGGGCTACTTTCTATGAGCAGAAATATTTTCATAGGAATTTTAAAATTTCTTCGATCCGATGAAAAAACGCAGCAAAACCATTTTGATAAAATTGCTCTATTTTCAGATGTATGAAACACATTTTCTCCACAAAAATGAGATGTTAGTTGAAAATGAAAAATGTATCATCGGATACCGACAAAATAATACCTACGACAGTTTTTTTTAAGTGGCCTTTCGTAATTCCTTTTATGGGATCATTGCCAACTGTTTTGGCATGATTTTTCATAGCGTATGTATTAGGGTGATCCTTATTCGGGCCAAAAAAATTTAGCATTTGCAGAAAATCATATAACGGGGTAACCATCCATTTTTTTAAAAGTCGAAAAATAAGGACCACACCCTAGTATATGTATTTTTTTGAGAGACTATTGTCAACCATTTTGACATGGTTTTTCATGGCGTTATATGTTTTTAAAAATGTGGTCGCCAGCCACATCTCCTGTAAAGTTGTGGCATAGCGTATATATATTTTTTAAATGCAGTCATGTAGATTTAAACTCAAAATAATCGAGTTACTAATCCGACCGCTTAATCGCGGAAATACCTGTAGTAGAACTTCTTCAAACAAAAAAATAATAAGTTTGGTTTTATGTGGGCTTGCGTTATCCTGCTGTAAAATAACTCATCTATACATGCACGAGTCTCGCGCGGTAGTAACGAAACTTCTTAGCTGCTAGAAAAAGTTGATTTTAAATGGAAATTATTGTGGCTATGTTGTGTAATATGTAATAAAATAGGCTCGCTACTTATGTAGGGGTTACTTTATGCTACGTGTAGACACACACACAGTAGAGACGGGGCGGCGCATGCGCATAGCTTGCCGCTTAAAGCAATACAACACGTTAAATGGAAATGTTTGAAAAAAAAATTTTACAAAGAGTTTATTAAATATTTATTAAGTTAAGCAAGTACAGAGGGACGAAACAATTGTTTATCCTTAGCTAGATGCTTTCAGATTTCGACTAGATCTGGCCGATTCGAGGAGTGCTTCGCATTCGAATCTGAATTTTTTTGCAGCTTCCGTATGAGTCTGTCCGCGGGCATATGCAGGAATTTTTTTCACATCTAAAAATTCAGCCAACACTCCAGCAAACACGCAACAATTGTTGTTATACAATCTGTACTTGGACGCCCTGCAAAAAAACTTCATTTTTATAAAGATCTTTAGTGCCACAATATTTTCGCGCCAAGTCAAGCCTTTTTCATTTCAAGTTGTGGCATGGACTGTGGCATTGTGGACACATTCCGACTGCAATACCGACCGATATCTTCTTGCGCGTGCGTCGTTGCCGGTTCGACGGTGACGGGCGGGAGGAGTCGTCGGAGAGCCTCGGCTGCGGGAGGACGTCCTTCCCGCGGCCAGATCTCTCTCTCGCGTTCAATAAATAGGCGATGAAGACGAAAGTCTTTCTATTCGACGCCCATCCATCCCCATCCCGTCCGTCCGAAAGCAAAACGGACCCGCGCGCAAACGCGGCCATCCCGGCGAGCGCGCGGGAGCGGGGCGCCACCCGGGGACTCTGCCCCGAGAGCGTCCCCGCTCCCACGCTAAAGAGTCAAACTTTTTTCAATTTAAGTAAAACTGTCAGATGAAATATTTTATGCTCTAAATTAAACGGTCGATTTTTTTAAGCACATAAGATGATTTTTAGATTAAGATTAACATTCCATTTATTGTATATACGTAAACACGTGTTTAAACGTTTTTATATATTCATGAAAACGTAAAGAAGAAAATGACAGATGTTGAACGATGTCAACCTGACAAATCTGTCCAATTATTACATGTTTACCACACATATAGTACATATGTGTACAACGATGCGTTTAAATTTGGCAAATACTCACGAAAACGAATAAAAGTGACAGTTGGATGCGGAAATTGCCAAACACAGGAATACCAACCTGATATCCCTGTCCTTTTTTTTTTCATTTCATCTGACTTCTGACAGATTAAATTGAAATGAAAAAGTTTAATTTGAGTTGAAAAGGTTTGACTTGAAATGAAAAAGGTTGACTTGACGTAAAAATACTGTATAGAATTAATTCTTATTTCCAGTTCTTATGAGAATATGTACGTGAATAGGTCTCTTCCTAAAGATGCAACGAAGTCATCCAATTCTTCTTTGGAAATCGATGTCTCGCCGAGGTATGCCTTTTCGCGAGGTCTTCCATATTTATTATCATTCTATAAAGATAAATAATATCACATTAAATGATTATGTGCGTCGATATAACAATGGGGCGATAGAACGAATGATGCTCATTTATTTGGAATTATCCATCATTTTAGGCATTCTGTTAAATTGGAGTTTAAAAAAAACAGAAAGTAGCTGACCGGATTCAACTTTTCAATTCCACCCTGTCCATAAGAGTAGCCCACGCCGTGTACTACGATAACAGCGTGCCAAATGCCTGTATCCTTTGGGGCCACAAATCGTTTGTTTGCTTCTGAAAAGTTAAGTTTCACAGTCGCTGTAGTTCGTTTGATTGGAAAATATTTACGCGTTTTTAATAAATGAATATGATTTGTAATGAATTAACTTCATTTCTTACCAGTTGGACCGTGCCAAATAAAATTCCAAGGATATGACGCCACATTTGCAGTGTCTGAAATAAAGGTTTGTGTAATTATTGAACAATTGTTTGCAGAAAAAGCATTAGGAAATGCTATTGTTAAAATTATCATCGAGGGCGGTCATAAATACGACACGTCATAGTCATAAAAGTCTACGTACACTGTTAACGCCATTATAACATTTCCTTCCCGAAGCCTGTGCCCCAACAAAACCGCTTCGAAGCAATTCCAATGGTGGAAGATATTGCTGCGCCCACCAAGAAATCAAGAGTCCCGCCCGTTGTCATAGAAGCGACCACGTCACATGCCACCTCGGTGGCATTAATAAAATCATTTGTACCTGAGGGTAACTTCAAACTCAGGTACACCAAATCAAAAGAAATATTTGTGCAATGCAATGACATGACACATTACAATAAGCTCCTAGAGGGGCTCAAAAAAGAAGGCATTAACAGGCCTCATCATACTTTCACTCCAGAATCAGAGAGGGAAGTTAAATCTGTCATCCACGGCCTCCCGGAAATGGAGCCCGAAAGCATCGCCGAAGATCTCTCGCTCCATGGAATACGACCGAACAGAGTGTCGGTCATGAAAAATGCCACCGACAGGACAACGCGGCTGTACATTGTCCATTTTCCGCACGGAACGGATATTAAATCCATTAAAAATATAAGACACCTCTGCCATTGCAGAGTGTCAATTAATAAATACAAAAGATCGTCGAGGCAGATAACGCAGTGCTTCAGATGCCAAGAGTTTGGCCACGCAGCGAAGAACTGCTTTCGCGCTGAGAGATGCGTGCGTTGCGATCAACCTCACGCCTCCAGTGCTTGTCCTCTCGTCGGGAAACAAATTGTTCCCAAGTGCTGTGGCTGCGGAGGAGCTCACGCCGCCTGCGATAGAGAGTGTCCCAAAAGAGTGGACTATCTAAAGAGAGTGGATTCAAAAAGAAAGATCTCGCAAAATGTTGTAGAAAAACTATCCGCCAGAGAGGCACATGTTCTCAAAAAAGCTGCCCCTGTTCTCTCAGATAAAGACTTCCCAAACCTGAAGACGACCAGCCCACCAATTACTGCGCCCCCCGTCTGGGCCGCCCGGCAGTCCTCACCCCAACAGCCGAAGACAAAGACGACATCGGCATTCACCAATGGAGAGAGTCTTCTCCCATTGTCAGACATGATGAAGATGGTGTGCACACTACGTGACATTCGTGCAAAACTAAGTCTGTGTAAAACCAAAATGGACATGGCCATCTGCCTTATAGAGCATTTGGACGATCTCCTTAATTAAATTCACCTCTAACTCATTAAAAATATTAAATTGGAACGCTCACGGGTTAAGGAGCAAAATTGACGAACTAACTGTGGTGATCTGTCACCTAAAAATTGACGTTGCTCTGATTACGGAAACGTATCTTAAACCAGATATCCCTTTTCAAATCCCCGGTTTTACATGCCACCGCTCCGACAGACTACACAGAGCCGGCGGTGGTGTAGCTATCCTTATAAAAAACGAAATTGACCATTTCCCAGTCCGAACTCCTGTCTCTGCTAACCTCGAAACTGTTGCTATCCAGTTAGTTTTGGGAAACAAAAAATATATTATAGTAGCCGCCTACAACCCCCCTCAGCTGGACCTGCTTTCAGATGAACTCTCGGGGTTGTTCAGTATGAGCGAAAGAGTCTTGGTCTCGGGTGATTTCAATGCCAAGAATATTCAGTGGAACTGTCCACGGGGAAACCGGCAGGGCTCGCTTCTACAAGCATTTTCACTGGACAACAACGTTGATATCCATTTTCCACAACGCTTCACATACTATCCGTCGGTCAACAGACGTCCCTCCACGTTAGATCTGACGCTGACCAAAAACGTCTCGACCGTATCTCGGATGAAGGCCGTGGATGCTCTCCCGTCCGATCACCTTCCAGTCGTTTTTGATGTGGAAGGTGGACTCCAGAGAACACCAGCGGTCAGGCTGGCATACGAGCGGACAAATTGGTCAGACTTCAGATCTTATCTCGATCGTAACATCCTCCTATCCACTTCCGTTCCTGGATCTAACGAACGCGAAATTGACGAAGCCGTAGAGTCCATTTCCAACATTATATTAGAAGCCAAAGCTAAGTTCATTCCGTTAGACGTAACAGATTCAAATCTTATCAAGCTCACGCGGAATTTAAAACGCACGATTAAGAACAGAAATAAACTTAAGAAATTATGGCAAAAATATCGGCTCAAATCCATTAAAGTATTGGTCAATCGCCTCAACTATCAAATTAAAAGTCAAATCAACAAATTAAAAAATGAATCATGGAAAACTAAGCTCTCTAAATTAAGTCCCTCAGACAATTCCCTTTGGAAAGTTGTAAAAACCCTCAAAAATAAACCTAAAGAAATTCCCAGTTTAATTAATAATCAGATAAGTGCCGAGTCCGATAGAGATAAGGCCAACCTGTTAGCAAAAACCTTTAAATTAAATCACAAAATTTCAGAGAATATGAGTAACAATAAAACCATTAAAATAGTAGATAAAACGATTAGGGATTTCCAAAACAATTTAAATATAAAATCACATAAATTTAAACTGATAACATCCATTGAAACTTTAAAAATAATTAGACAACTAAAAAGCAAGAAATCCCCAGGTTTCGACACTATAGACAATACAGTCATCAAAAATCTCCCATTTAAAATAATTATCCAGTTGACAAAAATATTCAATGCGTGTTTGAGCATGGGGTACTTCCCATCCACCTGGAAGTCGGCGAAAGTCATTCCATTGCCCAAACCAGGTAAAGATGCCAGCAACCCTATAAATTATCGCCCGATCAGTTTACTTTCTGCACTAAGCAAAATATTTGAAAAACTTATTCTAAATAGACTGGATGAACTTAGTATAAATGTTATTAATAATGAGCAATTCGGTTTTCGTAGGAATCACTCTACGGCTCATCAGCTGACCAGACTGACTGAACACATTACTAGAAACTTTAACATGAAGAGAAGTACCGGTATGGTACTTCTCGACATCGAAAAGGCATTTGACTCTGTCTGGCACCGCGGTCTGATCCACAAAATGATATCCCTTAAGTTTCCTACTTACCTTATTAAAATGATCCAATCCTATATGTACAAAAGATCATTTTCGGTAACCTTAAACAGAGCAACGTCAACTTCCCAGTCTGTCTCAGCGGGAGTTCCTCAGGGCAGTATTTTAGGGCCTCACCTGTTCAACATTTACTTACACGATCTACCGACACCGTCCCCATCAAACGTAGCACTCTACGCCGACGACACGGCATATTATACCAGCTCTCGGAGCAACAAGCTAATAGTCGGAAACCTCCAACGATCGCTAAAAGCTGCATTTAAATATTTCGATCGTTGGAAACTCAAATTAAATAAAGAAAAAACCGAAGCTATCTTGTTCTCCGTGAAACGGAAAAATCTTCGAATTGACCCAATAGTCGTCGGGTCCAGCTCTATCGAGTGGAAACCCCAAGTGAAATACTTGGGGGTGACTTTAGATAGAAGACTGAGGTGGGGAGCACAGGTGTCGGTGACTCGTGCCCGCGGATTAGCAGCTATGGGGGCGCTGCACTCCATATTTCGTCGGCGCAGTGCTCTCTCGGCCTCTAACAAATTTTTATTATACAAAACGCTGATTCGACCTACACTCACATACGCCGCTCCCGTCTGGAGCAATATATGCAACACCAACTACAATAAACTTCAAATCGTACAAAACAAAGCCATAAAAATTGTTTTCAATACATTTCCATACACTAATCTTAAACGTTTTCACAATAAAATTAAGCTTCCTCTTATAAAGAATTTTTTTCATAAGCTAACACTCAATTTTTACTCAAAAATTCCAAATCACACCAATCATCTCATATCTACACTCGGCGAATATACCACTCAAAACAATAATTTTAGATACGTTCACAAAATGCCTAAACATATTTTACTATAGTTGATAGTCATGAATGCGCGACGTATGAAGGATATATGATTGATTGATTAAATTATTTATTTTGTTTAGTTTGTAAGATAGTTTTTAAGGAATGTCGCAAAGGGGTTTTAAGTCTCCTATTTTTCCCCCTATATATATACAAAAATTAAATTAACTCTTATTATGTAAAATTTATTATAACTAAAATATATACTTGTAATTAAGATAAGGATAGTAATCTAAGACTTAAATTGTTAATCCATTTTTATGTAATTGTGTATATTGATACACCATTTTACCTTGCTATATTATATTTATTGAATAAAGGTTTATAAATAAATAATAAATATAACATTTCCTTCTTTGTTAACTATCCTTAAAAGTTACAATACGCTACATGACGCTCTATGCAGTATTTTTAAATCAATAAGTTAGTTAAATCGTCGGATGTCGGATGAAATTTTTTGTAATCCAAATTAAACGGTATATTTTTTAAGCACATAAATTGGTGTTGCGTGGACCAAAATTTTGTGTCGTCGAGAGTTCGGTCGGCCATACTTTTGATGATCGAGCCCCGCCCGGGATGAACCGGAAGGCGAGCAAAATAAAGGAGCGAAGAAATAGCCTCGGGACGAGGACGACGTACATTTTGGTCTCGCGACAGATCGCCACCTCCGACGGAGGCCGCGTGCCTCGCGATCGTCGCCAGTTTGCGACATAGAAGGTTATACTTTGGTATCCCTAATCTTCCTCGGAGCTCTCCTTTTGTCGTCGTCCAACCATCGGTCAAAAAACGTGCTTTTGCGCGTTTCACATAACGGAACTTTTCGCATTACGAACTTGCTCCTGGAACGAATCAAGTTCGTTGTGTGAGGCACCACTTTATATATATATTTAAAAATGAATGTCTACGGTTTGCGATCCGTTTTTCCCGTATACGTTCCTATACCATCTATCCGATTGTGATCAAACATCGGGAAGTTATTGTTCGCATCTCCGTGAACATTTTTGAATTAGTACAAGCATTGTATTAATTCAAAAACACATCGAAAAAGAAAAACAAGTAGGTGTAAAGATGCCAACCTTACCTGTTGATCCTAACTGACTGATTTGCAAGCATTGCACAGATTTAACCATCCTATTGCAGTAACAGAGAAAGATCAGACATTAAAATAGAATTTTGGAAAAATTATTTAATTTATGCTGTCCAACGTAACAACGTCACAAATTAACGACACAAGCGGCAAACTCTCACCTCGTTCGTCGTCCAGCGTCAATTGGTGAAATTTGTCACGGGGTCCAAATTTGATAGTGCGTAATCAGAGGGAATAGCGATGCGATATTGTAACGTACGGGATAAATAGGGACGTTTTGTGTTAGCTCTCGTTTATCTTAGATCGACAAGCTTCGCCTGCCATTGTCACGCGTGTCTGGATCACACGGCACCGTGGCCCGAGCAGAACAGATATGCTATATTGTCATTTAATCTGAAAATTGAAAGTCTCACCTACCCGCTCTGAGATATCTATACCAATACATCATTTTTAGTTCTCGTTACAATCACATATTTTTCTTTTCTCCTCTTTATAAATATACGAATCATTTGAGCATATTTCTAGTTCCAGACAAATATAATAGTTTACGCCACTACTTCATCAGCTTCCTCGGTAATTCCATATATTTTATGAAACGAACGATGATATTGGGTATTTCGAAACAATAACTTCCATCCCACCTATGGTGAATATCGTGAAAATTTTTGTTTTGTTTGGTAGCCGCTTTCGTTACAGTCAAGTTAGATTTTAACTGTTTATACCATAATAAAGCTATTTCTAGACTAGCGAAGAACGTCCGCCCGTGGTATGAAAAGGTTTTGCTTCGATTTGTCTGATCGCTGACTGTGTTCGGCTGTTTTTTGAGCTTCTCCTGTTCTTGGATCTCGATAGGTTCGAGATGTTTCTTCCGTCGCCGTCTTCAGTCAGCATTGATGCAAATGAAGCAGTGCGAATCGCAACGTCGATTACTTCCAGATAAGAAAATGTCATAGCCGTCTTTCAAATGTATTATTTTATAGTTCTCAAAGAAGTGCACGAACAGCTCTCAAATCTCGAAGTTCGACGCGATCTAAGATAGAGACTCAAGGTTTACAAATATATAAAAAAGAATGTGTATCTTACGTTCTACTGCCACCGTTACAGTTTCATTCAAAAGGTTATGAACATAACAATACACTTTAGCCATTATAGCGACGATCGCACCATCGGACGTCACTCAGGCGACTGACGCAATATTCTCGGATCTACTATAAACACATCTTCCTCGTCACACCACTGGCGATCTTATTTATTTACTTTCGCCATATGTGCACATCTACATAAGTTTAATTTCAATTGAAAAAACTTTGACTTGGAATGAAAAAAGTTTAACTTGGCGTAAAAATACTGTAAAATTGTGTAATTATTATTTTTTAACTGAATTTGTGTATTATTAAGAAGATAAAAAATAAATCCAAATACTTATTCTTCATTCGCCTGAAGTTCGGATCCAATTGGATTTTGAAATAATTCAAATATTTTTCGTTTTTAACCAATTTCAATCAAACCCCAAAAAAATCCCTTTATAGAAAAACTCTACCTGACGATGCCGACGTCGTCCGAGATATTCGGACGGAGGATCCGAGAAGTGAACTCGAAACGCTCATCCCGACTCCGTTGGACTGTCAGTCGTGCCGACTTGTGCTTTTAGACTTTGCAATAATGGACGACCATATATCATATATTCTGTACAATGCTATTAGTTGATTTTCCGTTTTATGATTCTAGCAATTCGGCCGAGTCGATAACTAGGGTGCGATCAGTTATCAATGTCACGACGATCTCATCAATTACAGTCTCGGGTCAGATTGCCATATTGTCAATCATATTGATTTAAAGCAGTGTCGTTATTAGAATAAAATATATAATTCTGAGAAACGATACCCAAAAAAATTCACTCAAGTATTGCGTCCATAAATTATACAAATTTTGGACAATCGTTAAAAAAAAAAAGTATTTTATTGATACTGTTTTCAAAATATTTTTAGAATAACTACTAAAAAAATATACATATAGTGTAATTTAAAAGTAGTAAACATTTATTTTATTTCTGTCGATACTTTTATTCAAAATTTCGAGTAAAAACATTCGAGCTTTGAATTTATTGCAAATTTTACCAAAGGATATGTTTTTGCAAGCTTCTCACGCCCATTCTCAACTTCGAGTGGCCACTTGCGCTCTTAAAACTATAAAACTAGTTAAGATAGCAGCATAAATAAGTAAGATAGATAAATATATAGTTTTTTGAGTGGAGGGAAGTTTAAGCTCGTTAGTGACCTTATTTGGCGCGAGCCAATTATGTAAGTTAGCCTCTGAGGGGGCTTCCATGATCTTACAGATCATAGAAGATCCCGGGTATGCATTTATTCACCAAAAAACCTGGCCACAAGGTCTGTATGTCCAACCGGTCCGCTTTTCCGACCGCTCGCCGAAATGACCGAAATACCTCGCGATCGGATGCCATACCCGAATATACAGAACGATTATAATTTTACATTTTACAATCGGTCAAAAATATTGTCGTCTTTATTTTATTGCGGGCTTATGCCGACTGGGTCAACCGTAAATACATCGAATGACATCGAAATATTAACTGAGCATTTGGAGAAAGATCGATTCGTGAAAGGATAAAAATAATGCCGAAATAGAGAAGATAAAAATGTTGGACAAGCGGGTGCCACACGAACTGTCAGAAGACTAAAATTGAACTGCTCGGAAGTGTTTTCTTCGTTGATAAATTCAAATACATAACAATAGTAGTTATTGACACTAAAATAAGTAGAAGACATTGACACGACAGTATCTCCTCGAGTCTCCGATGACTGGTTTGAAAACAAAAATGCGTCTAAGATTTGAAATAAGTTATATTTACTTGGGATTTATTACGAATAAACTTTCCAATTACTTATTATATATTTACTAAAACGAATATTATCCGATTGATTTTATAAATATTCGAATTTACGAACATTGAAAAATGGGCAAATATATTCGAGCATCGAATATTCAATTGGGATCCCTAGCGTTATTTATGTTTACGCGAAGAAATGAAGGAGAATTGTGTGCTATCAACAGTGTTTATTTATTGATATACGAGCTTAATACACGCTGCGCGATCTTGACAGATAAGTGGTTTTGTGCAGACAATGAGTGTTAAAATTAACTTACTATTCAAAGGATTAAAAGTAGAGATGTTCAATGCACTTTTATTTTCGGGATGAAAATAAATCTATGATCTTTTTGATTCTGTTTGATCTCAAAATTTCACTTTCGTGGTTTTGTTTATGTGAAAACGCATTGCGCAACCGAGGATGCTACTTCTCGCCTTCTTTCTTCAGTGACGGGATCAAGAAGTTTCCTATCCGATGGAATAAATGTATTTCTAACGAAGAAAACTATTTAGGAAAATAAGACACTCGAGTAGTTGATTTTACGAATATTTGGGAGTCCTAGTCTCGATCGATCACGGTCAAGATTAGTCTGGCAACTGCCCACTTTAATTCGATATTCTGATGCTCAACTTTAGAATTCACACATTACTTAAAAGCCACCAATACTAAAAAGTTAGTAAGGCTTCATATTCAAGTTTTTATTTCGATATATATATATATTATGACAAAAAGAGTAAAGTTTGAGCCAAAAAGGAGATGCGGAACGGTCAGAGGCGAGAGGTGGGTCCTGGCAGTGCGCCAGAGACCTTCTCGTGCCCAAATCTCAACCCGATTTGCTCCATAAAAGGCTAACTGAAAATTTTTCAACTATTATTTTTTCAATTATCTTCAAAAAAAAGTTATCGAGCAAAGAATCTCACGATAATAGCTTCCGTTTATCAATGTATTGAATCAATATTTTCCATGGCATACGAGCTCGTAAAATACTGGAGGGTGAATCCGTCCGAGTATTTTTTTATTGTTTATTATGTTTCCTAGAGAACGCGACTTAAAAAATAGGGTGTCTGATTAAATTCTGATGTGTTCAAATTTGACTACCCATTTCGAATAAAATAGGGGAACAGTCACGGCATTCAAAAATACTAAACGACGGTTCCCCAAACGCTCGATTGCTAAACGGCGACTTCAACGTATACTAAACTCATGCTGGAAGATTATCACTCTCGATGCCTTCATGTATTTTGTTTTTTTAATAATTTATTGACATTCAAAAAATTGCAGCAGCTGCTAACGTCCCTTATATTAAATTGAGTCATATATAATTGCCGATTTTTTTTTCAAACTATATAAAAACAATATTACTCTATTACATATTTACCATTATTATTGATAACTTATCAATATCCTCTTCATAAAATTTAGCAGATTTAGATGAAAAGAAATTTTCGATAGCGTATATGATAGCACGATAGCACTTTCTGATCATATTTTTATGTCGGTTGGGGTAAGATCCGGGGAGTATGGGGGATGTGAGAAGACAGACCACCAAAGTTCCAGAATTTTTGGCTACGTCAACTTTGCTGTATGCGTTTTTGCGTTATCGTGTAACAGTTCATCATTCACGTCATCACATCATTTTTCCGATTGACGAGAAAAGAGCGTTTCTCTTGAACACTTTCATAGCCTTCCACATATCCAATTTCCACATCCAATTTGCTAACTTTCCCCAATTTTTCCAAGGGCCAGTAGATGATTGAATGTGACGTATTTAGATTCCCTGACGATTCCCTTGTTGATTGACGTGGTTTTTGCTCCAATAATATATTTAAAATTTCCTCATCAATCAAATACGGATGACTCATCGAGAATAATTAAAACGGCTTCTTTTCGCCGGCAACTATTTATGACTCGACCTAATAATTGCATACAACGCTGTCTTTGAAAAGTTTTTGTTGCTCAATTATGCCATAATTCTTCTATTGATATCATTATTTTTATGAAAATGATTTAACGCTGTACTGGGGTGAAAGATGGAGCATGGTCGTTTTTGAGCATGAGCAGCGTTCCCACAGATCCACTTGAACGAAACACAGCGAGGGTGCGTGTCTTGTTTCATGCGACCTACATGCATTTGCACGTCATCTATTGTTTTAACTAGATCAAAAATAGAAAAAAACACTGAAGACTTTGAAAACTTCGTGACTGTTCGTATAAAGTTTTGCGGTGGTCATCGGACGACAATAGCCTGAATATTGCTCAAAAAATAGGCAAGTGGTGTCATTAAAAATGTAATATTTTTAGAGGCGCACCTCTTTTCGCGGCCATCCGTAAGGGGTGCGCCTCCACGCCCCCGCGCCCGCATTGTCTCTTTGCCGCAATCCTCCTCATTCGTTTACAAGACGCGGCTCCGAAAACAACCACCGACTCTTCCATATCCAACCGGTTCGAAGAAAATCCAAGGTGAGCATTTTTCCACATCATAATGAAAATCCCCCATCAGGCTGCACCTTGTTACGTCACATGGCGCAGGCTCACTCTTTCCTCCTTCCCACGCATTGCTTTCCGACATCAAACGCTCCATAAATATATTCAATATTATTTAATAATAGATCTGAATCGTATGACTTCATAGCTCCTTCGGCAGCTGTCGATGCAACACATTTGTGCAAGTATCTTTTTCAATTGCTCATAACTAACCCATTTACATGTTTGCTCATTTTAATACTAATAACGAATCAAAGACGTATTGCCTATTTGTTTAAAAATTCTGTTAAATGGGTTTTTTTCAACCATTTGGCATGCTTTTCGTAGCGTAAGATTTATGTCGTCCTTTGCTCCACTTCCTGTGATTTAGAAGCCCAGATATATGAGCTACGAATCGCCTACAGGATCGTCCATTCCTTTAACGCTTATTATTAGAACAAAACGAACACGATAAAATACATTACGATCAACTTTTCGCCCGTTTACCTCGCTGCGTCATCTGTCCGCTTATATTTAAAGTGTTCCCTGTAGTTTATTAAATTAAATAGTCGATATAATTACACGAGCATCGAAATCTTAAATAAAAAGACCTCAAAGTTCGCGTCTTCATGCGCTCGATATTGTAAAGAACGTGACTCCATTTTTTTATTTGTGAACCCTCACTCGGCGGGCTGCCAAGACGTATGTGTCTAAATACACTCAAATTCAAAACGATTCAACAATGGATCGATAAAGACTCGGTCTCTTCGATATCCGTTCACGGTAAAATATTTACATCCATAGCATCCGCTTCAACTGAAGGTAGCATGACTACCGAAATATGAAAGCTCACCCGACGAGTCATCGAGATGAGTGTATCGAAAGAAACTCTCGCGTTTCTGCTTATCTTGAAGATTATGCAACGTTTTTAGAAAATACATGAAAAAGTACCAATACACAGTACAAGTTAATTTTACTAAAAAAATCTTTTTGAAGCACTCGGAGTCCAGAAATTTCAAAGAGTTATCTTGTTTAATTAGGAATGATATAAATTATTTTATTTCGTTGGTTTTATTATAAATATGAAAAAAAAAACATACAAACATCAATTTTTATACATACGATCTACTGCAGGGTCGTCCAACCGGTCGATCCGGATCGACCGGTCGATCTTTAAGCGAAATTTGGTAGATCCCGATGACTTTCGTGAATTTTGAAAGAAATATATTACTTTATATAAATATATTTACAGCCGACGATGAAAAATCGAACTCTTTAGCTCGACTTGATTCGTATTTATCTGCTAATTTGAGTTTAAAGTTTGAAGAAAGGAAAAAAAACAACTTAAATAAAGTTCCTTAACGATTCATACTAGAAGTCGATCCCGAGACAATTTTAAATTGAAAAGTAGCTCCCAAGCCAAAAAAGATTGGACGACCCTGATCTACTGTAAGTTAATTGTACTATACCTATATTATTTGAGAAAGTGCGAATAATAAGTTAACAAAGCTTTATCGTAATCGAATAGAAGGTATGACAGCGCATAAAATATGAACAAACAATTTTTTATTTTTGTATATTAGACTATACCTATGTTGCTCGCGTAGTCCTTAAGCAATAAGTGGAAGAAGTTTTATCGCAATTTGACGGACGGTATGGCAGCGCATTACATAAGAACAAAGAAGAATTCATTTTTATATACAAGATCACATAATCGTGGCGAAATATAGCTATATGCACTTTAAATATGATACGGTATAAAAATGGTGCTGAAGTGGACTTCTGGATCGCAAGCCATAGGTAGAGTCTTTCTCGGCTATGTTACACCTCTTCTTGAGAGATTCACCTTTCCAGTTTGATAAATTCCAAACGAAATATTTATACTGTTATCAATGCGGATTCTGCGGTTCTTTGATTTTATAGAATGCCTTTCATAGGAGTTTTTCCTAGAATCTCGATTTAAACCCCCATCTTTTAGTCATAGATCATTTTATTTTTTAGAAATCTAATAACTTACATTTCGATACGAGCAATCTAAATGTCCACACATACCTGATTACAAATTTGACCCTAAATCGTTAGATTGTATTTGATTTTATATTTACAGGCGATTCTAAATTAGAAGCGCACTAAGCGGCTGCAAGCTAATGACTATAGTGCATGTTCGCCAGTATGTTTTCCCCAATCGCATCATTTTTCCGTTCAAAATTATTTTGCGAAAGAGGAACGAAAACCGTAAAATGATGCATAATGTACATCCTAACGCAGAAATCCACATGATATATTATAAATTTACTTATAGCATCATATTATCGTTTAAAATTCCATACGTTCATTGAGTAGAATCATTTGTATGAGTCAAAATGCTATTTATATCTTATTGGGTCTGTCTATGCGATTCTCATGTTCTTTTGATTCGCATCGAATAAATCGGCTGATTAAACAATTGGATCGTTTTCATTGTGGGTTGAATCAACTGTTTAATTGACTTACTCCGAGTATCCTTTTGTTAGGATCGAATTACGATTATTTGAAAGTTGTGTAGGTGAGCTAGGAAATTAGTTCGGTGTCATGAAATATTTTTATTCGGCCTCTTTTGAATTGTGCCATTGAGTTCTAAATATGTTTACGCGTTTGCACTGTGTGTATGTATCCTTATTTAAAAATACATCAGTGTAGGCTGTGTAAAAATCAAGTGGAATATATAGAAGTTTTATCGTCATATTGTCGTAAAAGGAATCTTGTCTTTCAAGTCAATTATGTACCAATAATATACGCCTTTATTTCATTAATCCCAATAGCTTAACATCGAATATGCTTATAAATGATTTTTTTAAATTTAAAATATATTATTTCAAATAAAAACATTAGAATCATTGTAAAGTTGATTAATTACCAAAAGTACAGCCTAGCAACAGGTAACGCCCCGTATTTTGCGTGCAGCAAGCTTTTAAGTGAATTGCTTTGAGCCTCGTGAGTTTTAGGTATTAATCCAATTTGACATTTCTGACTTTTAATAAAAATATGTATTCTATTTCAACGATGAAGAATGGCGTATCATAAACGATGCATTTATATTGACGTGATATTTTGGTACTGGCAACACTGACGATTTAAAAAAGATCTCGCAGGAGCCATTATAATATGATCCCAGGAAATTGAGCTAGGAAGTAATTTTACGCTACATTAATTCGTAAATGACTCATCATCGATACAATAGATAAAGAATACTTTTGTTCTATTAGCTTCTTGTCGATTGTCTTTCAAGACTGACAGTTCCGACTTGACGGCTTATATATAGCCGTCATAGTATTTGTTTATATCTTTCAAATGTCTTTTTAAATGACAATCGTGACTCTTTTATTTTCAATTATATATAAATATGAATTCAAAAGTATTTGCCTTAGAATAATTTAATCTGTTTTTATACATTCAAAACGTATCATGACAGTTAATTGAATAATGACAGATCGTTAGAAAAGAAACTCTTGTTGCATTACATGTCAAAATACAACAAATTACAGCCATGAAATAGTATACATATTTAATAAAACAATAATAATTAATCGTTAATTTATTTTACATTAAAATAATATATATATATCTATAAATCGCACATAAATAGTTTAAATACATTGCGTCGATATTAATGATAGGGAAAAAGTTTTTTGAAGATTGATTATTTTATTATTTAGAATTTGCTTTAAAAAAATAAGGAAATTTATTTTAAATACGCCTTTATTATAAAAATCGACATAAATATGTCACGTTCATAAAAGATAAATATATTTAAATTACACATTGTTTGCAAACAGTTTTAAAAATCATATCAATTTTATTATCGATAAGAAGGGTTGTTATTTTAATAAATGAACACTTCACAAGCATTCAACAAACATCTTACGTGTTTGATTATTAATATGGGGTAGCTTTGCTCTTATCGGGGTTGTTTTTGACATTGTTTTTATTGTTTTATAATTTTCCAAATCTATCAATAAACACACGCCGCGTACATACTATTATACAATATAATGTATTCATTGATTATATTTATAATCAATGACACATTGATTCTGTGGAAATTTTTATAATCAATATAATCGCGAATTATATATGCAATATTAAAGTTTATATGACAAGTATTGCCCTTTTAAAATATATAATCATCCATTAGCGAGCAATAAACATCGTGAGTTGCTTTTATATACTTGAAAGGTGGTATAATTGAACGAACTGTGCGTTTAATATGTATCGACCTTTTAAAAATTCGACAAAAAAATTGAAGGAGAAATAACCTCGAATGATTGTACGAGGGTGAATTTTTTATTAGATACCGCATATGTCATCATTATCGATTTTCTTTATACGCGACACGTGTTCTACTTTAAAACTGAATTCTAATCGTTTTTTATCGATTTTATGACTGTGTCTCCTACTCTACAAACACTTCGGTATACAAACATATTCTATTCTTTGTACAATCACCTTTTTTTTACTGCGTATAGAAACCAAATAGCAACGGGAATCTAGTTCATATATAAGTTTTAAAAACGATGAACAGTCTATTTGTTTTCATAAATGGGTTTTACGTTTCCTTTTCCCCTCTATGGATTAATCAACTTAAAAATTATAACATATTTGTAATTAAGATAAGGAAAGTATTATTTTTAGATTGATTAATAAATATATAAAACATTCTATCAAATGAAAATAAAAAATAACTACAATCGTTTTTTTTATTTAAGTTTTTCATTAAAAAAAACATTATTTTAAAAAAAATTGTTATTTTAAAAACATTAGAATGGTATTTCTATAACATTTTTAAATGGAACTATAAAAATGATAGATTATTTCAGAGTAAAAAGCATGGAATTTAGTTTATGATAAAAATCTGACAAATATAGGGAAATTTATGGAAGGTTGTAAAAGCTTTGTAAACATTTGCTTAGTGATACGCATGAATAAACCAAACAAATTTTTCACAAAGTACTATCAATCAATCACTCAAAGTTTTCCTAAGGGAATTTTTTCAGTAATGAGGCACTCAATAATCCTAATTGTGAAAATGTTTACTGGATGAATTTGTACTTTGGTCATTTTCTATATTGGAAAAAGAATCAATAAACTTGTACCCGTTTACAAATTTGTTTCACCACATACGAAGTTAATTGAGTATATATCCAAGACTATTTTCAATTTATTTCAATAATTCTTATATGATATCTACAGACTGCAGGTTTGCCACTGAATTGACATTTTTTTTAAATCTTCAAATTTATGAAAACTACTAAATAGATATGAAGTAAAACATTTCTATTAATTATGTATTATATTGGGTATTTTAAACTTGCAATAAATTAGAATCATTTGATTTTTTAGTTTACCTCTTATTACTTTAACTTAATACTACTGTTATTAAATTTCAGATATTACTGTGGATTAAATAAGCGATCAAATTAACAATCTACTAACTTTGATTCGTCACTAACTAACCATATATTCTTCTTTGATTTCGACACGCATTAATACAGGTATGCTTTCATAATGTAATAATAAAAAATGTATAATTTAATTTACTAAATTTAATTTAAGTAGTAACACAACAATTTAATAAAACATCATTGATGTAGTCTTTGAATAACAGCATTTCTATATGACTTTTTTGTTGAAGTACTGAAAATGTTCATTCTATATGAAATTTCCCATTTTGAAATCAAAAATGTATTTTTTCAGTTGATTTTCTTCTTTAATTAATTTACTAAAACATCTTTACATTCATACAAATAGAGCCTGTGGAATCAATATAAATCAAAATTATAGCTTAGGATTATGATTTTCTTGGGTAGATTTTTGTAGAAGGAAACATTGGATACGAGAAAAGGTTAATGAGGTTAATAGAAAATGTTACTTTTTTCCATCTTCCAAATTTATTATTGTAATTCATGGTTAATTATTTCAAGTTAAATTTAAACTCGCATTTTTATTATAAACTTTCATCATAAAGCATTTCAAAATCATGAAATGCTTTTTCACCTGTTTATATTTGAATTTTATATCAAGACTATTAAAATGTCCATTTAACAGATTACAAAGTATTTGCATTCATTCCAAACAGCAACTATTTAGAAACAAAATTTGTTAAGTTTTCACACCACAAGGAATCATTCAAGATGTATTTTCTTGCTTATTAGCCCAATAAATATTGCTAAGAATTAGAGAATTTGGACAAAAAACTTAAATTCTCAAAATATGATAATTCTTTAACAAATGAACATATTAAGACTAAATTTGAAATGTATGTAAGTTTTGTATAGTCTGTTTTAAAATTATATAATGGTAAAAGTTTTTAAAATCAAAATGTGGCTTGCTTACCAATTAATAAATATAGAAACATTAATTTTCAATAACAAATGATACATTTACAACAGCATATGCATTCATATTGTATAATTAGAAACACTAGCTGTAAATTAGTTATATTTTACTAGTTTACTTTAAATAAATCGTAAAAACTAACTTCTATGGAAAAACCTTAGAAGACCTTGAAAAGAGATGAATCTACACGTGAAAACTCATAAGTAGTAGACAGCAAAAAATTGGAATAATGGGTAATAAAGAAGGAATTTGATAAAAAAAAGGGCTATTTCAGGTTAGCCAACATTTGTATGCACACAATGTGTACAAATTTTAAGTCGCCAAATTGACTCGGAAACAGATTGTTTGTGCAATTCACAACTAGTCGATGATTTTCATTTTAATAATATTTTAGTTAAATATAAAATTGATGATATCTTTATACAACATGTTAAATAAATGTGTTTAAAAATACAACAAGACAAATCTGTGCGGCCCATATTTAAAGGGTTGATAATTATATCCTAGTTAGGTTTTTAGATTGTTATCAGAATAGATGCAAATTCGTTATTATGTTTCATAATAACACTCATAGGAGACATTCCTACAAATAACATTAATTATGTGAATTATAATATTGTCGTACCTTATTAATGATAGTTTTCAAAATAAGCTAAATTATATTTAACAATATAGCATAAGCCATAGCCATAATATAGCATAGCCCCGTGAAGCCATTTCCAGGGGTCCGCAAAGATATAAAAAAAAAACATTTATCTGTAGTTGAATAAGATATTTTCCTGAAATTATATACAGAATACCCGTTGGGTGAGCGTTCAAAATAAAACTCGGTGGTAATGCTACCTTCAATATCGAGCGAATGAAGAGGTGAATGTATGATACACACGAAATGGATGTAACCCCTTTCCTATGAATGGATATTGAAGAGGCCCATAGTTCTGTAGTGGACTGTTAGTGGCTGCACTATGATGATGATATACAGAAAACATTATAAGAAGATCTATTTTGGCCAAGAAATGTTTGTTTGTTTGAAAAATTAAGTGTTGAGATGAGGCTCAAAAAAAAAATCAGGGCTTCAAACTGCTATATTTTATTTTGGTTTTTGGTCCAGTTCAGTTTAAAAAATATATTTCGTTTCAGTTCCAAGAAAAATATCAGTGTTTTCTATTCAGTAATGAGTGATTAATTTTTTAAACGTATTTATTTGTATTAAAAATATATTTTGTAGCATAATCTAGAATATTTAATTCCTTTTTTTTTAACAAGAATACTACATAAATAATATTGTAGGATTTACTCATTTTTAATTATTAATGGCTTCTTTTTCTAGAAAATGTCTAGAATTTTACAGTTATTACGTAAGTGATAAATATGATATCAAAAATCAATTGAAGGTATAATAATTAGAAGTGAAAGTATATAATATATGATAATAATATAATCTATTAAACTAATATAATCATTTTTAAAGAAACAGAACTTGCCATCTATGCCTTATATTTATATATCGTATATTCTATAAAATATTATATACTCTTCTTAGAGATAATTCAACATGAAATTGTATGACCTTCGTTATCATTTTTAATTTTGCTATCAATACGATCTATGCATACGATAGTATCTTATGCATTGTTTTAACAAAACAATCAACAGAATTAAAAATGAGTAAAGATTATAATATTATCAAATGAATACGACCACACATATTGTACATAAGAATGAAGGTCACATATTATATCAACACAAAAATCAACTCTTTCGCATAAGACATGTATCAATATTTTTAAACCAGTTCGATACCCATTTTAGTTTTGAAAAAATAACAGTTTTCGTTACAGTTCCGGTTCGTAGCCTTGAATGAAATAGCTTTACAATTTAATTTTAATAAGTGGTCTTCAGTGAAGTGATTCTTCTTTTTGCAAACTATGATTAATTCAAATGATATGACCGCCAATATCTGATGTTATACATACTTCTAATGGAAATTTAGAATGACTTGGATATCTCTATTATTAGATAGAAAAATATTTTTATGATAACTTTATAGTTTAAAATAATATTAGTTCTTAATATTATAAAAAGACAAATTTAGTACATGTTGTGGTATTCTCAATGACAACCCTAACAAAATAAAGCATCGTTTGATTCCAGTGTTTATACTCAGATTGTTTCCGCTCAAGCTATCAGTCATTGAATCTTATTTGTCCAGCTATCTGGATTTGAAAGTTATGCATGCATACATATGAATCAAGCAGCTCACTTGACATAGATTTTGGGACTTGATGATGCACAAGTTAGCTTTTTAATTTAAATATCAGTCCAAGATGGATAAGGAGAATGTTAAGATATGTGAATAAAACATTACATATATTGTCTGGGAGAATGACGTTTATTTCTATAACAAAATAAGTGGCTTTTTGCAGACCCTTATATGAAACTTTATTTTTCAAATTTATTTTCTCCGTTTTAAAAAATGTCGCCAACCACATCGTCTGTATATTTGAACTGAAAATGATTGAATTGCGGAATCAACCACACTACGATGCATACTTTTTCTATAAGCTGTCAAACAAACGTCAACAATTGGCTCTAATACCAATATAACAGACCATATCAACACCTATTTACAAAGGTTAACTTTGCTCCAATTACTTTAAGGTCATACGTTAAATATAAACTTTGCGATACTAGTTAAATGCTCATTTTTAAATAAAACCGTTTAAAAACATATGTATTTTTTGTTAACAATCAATTATAATTTTTAAAATCGTATAGTCACATTATCCGTAATTATTTTTTGCTACATTTTTTTCTATGAATGTCGAAATTTAAAATATGTTTTTATACAAAGCAGGTGATAAGCGGGTAAAATACTCATTTCGTTTTGAAGACAATTTAAATAAGTTCTATTTGAAGTTCAACACTACCATCGTACACGACAGCATATTCAACGTTCAAGAATAAAGAGCGCAATAAAGTAGCTCAACACGATTAATCTTTCACGACAAAGGTTTAAATTAACGAGCAAAATCGGAAGGTCCCACTGTCGAAATCAATCATTGGCGAAACATCGATTTTCATATAAAATGCCAAATTGACACATACGTGAGGTAGTTGGCGTGTTAAAATTATGCGTGAAAAATGTTCCGTCTACTAAGCGGTACTAATTTCATGAAAACTCCCATCCCCCTTTTCCACCGAAAACCTTGTGAAATGTAAACCCCCAAATCTGACCCAGACACTTTCGATATCAAATATCAGCGTGCTCAATTAGTAGGCTAGAATAATGGACATTCAACAAACATATGCAAATCTTCTTCATTTTTTTTCTCATGAACATTCATAGTGTGTGGGTTTTCTACTGATCCAAAAAAATTGCAAATTTATGTGATGATTATTTTAGTAATAATTCATTAGAATATATCTGAATATCTCGCATCGGACGTTTTTAACATGCTCATATTAACATAATGCTAATTCGTCGTGATGAAGTTTTTGGAATATTAGAGAAAAAATCAATATTTTATGTTGAAAGCAAGGTTCAAACGCTTCCGGTCTGAGCGTGTGTGAACAAATACCAAGATGCTGTAATAGAGTCAGAACTCTCGAGAGTTGTTCGGATTAGTGAATTTGAAATTTACAAATTCAATGAAATTGATAAGTTCAAATTTATTTTTCGTTCTATCGTTTTTTTTATGCCTATGATACCTAAACTTTTGGACTTAACCATATAAATGTTTGCAGAGTTCTAAAGTCACATCCGTTATTATTCATATGTTTCTTATTGAGCGTGACAAATAAGCATTCTATATTCATGACTGTCCAGGAAGTTGATAAGAAATTTAGTGACTGTTTCGATTGAACGTGTAAACGATTAAATAATAAATAAAGATTTTTCTTGGAAAAGCAGCAATAAAACATTTTCAATATATGTGAAGATATTGTTGGAAAATACTGAATTTTATTCCAATCAACAGGGATGAAGAGCCGTGTGAAAGAAATATTCATCGATTGCCTTTCGGTGTGATTATCTGAACAGATATTTTTTCTAAAAATAATAATAAAACTAGTTATCGGTCTTCATTGTTGACTAAATTTGCCGGCGACATTTTAAAACCCGAATAAATATAATGTGAAGAAACAAGACCGTGGAAGCAGCCAATTTTTTTTTACATATATTTACTTTGTATAATATTGTATATAACTTAGACTATAATTAAGAAGAACTATTGGAAAATAAAAAATATAGTGAACGATCAAAGAAAAACTTGTGTTTTTTGTTCATTAAAAAAAGCGTTTGAATAATTTTAGATAATTGTAGCCTATGCGACGAAGACGTTTATTATCCACGTGCCTGCCAAATTTCATAAAAAATGCTCATCTAGGGCATGTGGGAGCACTTCCATGAATTTGGAAAATTTGGTTTAAAAAAAAACGCGTTGAACCGAAGTTAATTCGCGAATAAAATGAAAAGTTTAATAGTTACACCTAATCTACTGTATCAGAAGCATAGAGGATACCTTCCGTTTCTTCAAAAGTCTTCTTCAGCTGATTGTCTAGTCTTCAGGTCAATCTTGCCTCGTTTGATGCTGCGGAATGTGCAGCGTCAGTTTTTTTCACGCGCACCATTTCCTTTTTGTTGACATTTATTTTTGCTTGCGGTCCAATTTAATGCCCATAATTTCTATCACATGCAGTAGAAAGGCGATACCTTCGGTGAAAATACATGCGACAATAAAAGTTGTCAGTTCGATAGTTTTTTTTTGAGCAAAAAATGTTTTGAAGCTAAGCGCCAGTGGGTAGAGCTGAAACATTCGTTATTATTTTGTTGCAAACAGGATTGCAACAAATCTGAATATATAGGACGAAGGAGTTTCCGAAGCTCAGTTGCAAGCGGTGGTTCCTGATTGAAGCTATGTGATTTGAAAATTTTCGTATCCCCGTCGCCTATATAGTTGAGTTTTGTGTCTGCTCCTGCTTCTCTTCGTCAGCTTATTACTTTGCGAATTTTATTTACATCGGCTTGAAATTTACTGAACGTATTCTTAAACATTGGCTCTTAAAAAAGAAGTTTGACCAACAAGATAGAAACCTCCCTTAAATAGATCCCTTCAGAGAAACTTCTTGATTATAATACTATTCGAAATACACAAAGTTCAGCTGAACTGTGCCAAAAAATTTAACGCTTTGTTAAACGATGAAGTTAAGCACTCGTAGATACCACTCGACCAAGACCAAGTTTGGAAGTTCACAGCACCAAAATAAGAGTACAAACGAGGCCAAATTACCGAAGAAACTAAGAGAGAAGATTCTAAAGAAAATGGTAATATGGACATTCTCTTGAATCAGTCTTCGCTTATATTACTCCATGGCCTCCACTATCAAATCCATCTAAAGCAGGGTAGTTAGGCGTTTATTTATTGCAGCAGTCGTTCATTTGAAATATAATTATGTTGATATTAATTTATTATGGGAACTATCCATACGAATTTTAGATCATTTCGGCCCGAGCGAGCCGGTCACCGAAATTATAATAAGGACGTACACAGTTTGATGCAGAAAGGAAGAAATAACAGTTTTTTTATTAAAAGATGGACTACGGCAATTATGTTTTGCGAGAAGACAGGGCGTAATAATCGATTGACAAAGCGAAAAGTGCAGGCAGTGTAGGGGTGCCTCTAGAAGTAAGTCGACAACCCCGGCCGGGCTTCGCATTTTTTCACAAGCCAGTGTTATTTCGTGTGGCACGAGAACTGAACAGCTGTCGCGGCCCCTCGCATATTCTTTAACAAAACCTCAAAAGAAAGCTCTCTAAATAGACCTCGATTGATACGAGTATGTGCAAAAATCGCAGGTCGTGAAAGCGCCTCGCTTCGTGAAAAAAATGTCTCATTCTCTCGAAAAACGCCCTCTGTGTGTATTCGGAAGAGACTGAAAGTCGTGTGAAAATAGCTCGTATCTGTTAAACTGTCCGATAAAATGATTCGCCCCAAAATTAAAATAGTCTCCCACCGTAAGTAAGCCTCTGTTTGTTTAAAAATCGGCAACGAAACCTTAGATGAATTGTGCGATCGTGCATTGTTTTCGTGGATTGTGTGCGTCCTCATCAGTGCTATCGTATATGTTTTATTTTTCTTTGTCAACCGTTCATTTCGTCCGTTTTCGTTCCGATTCAGTTCCAAACACTTATATCGGTTCGGTTGCCGTTTTCGTTCCGGGAAAAAATAACGGTTTCTCAGGTTTTCGGTTCATTTCCGGGTGATTCATTTTTACAATTTTCAAATGTTTTTTATCTGGCATATCTTCGAACACTCTATTCCTTCTTTTATAACAAGCATCGTCGAATATGCTCTCTTCAATTACAAATGATTCGCTAGTTAATATCATATTTTTCGTAGAAATTTCTTTCTAGAAAATGTCTAGAATTTAGAGCTATCATAAAGGCAACCATTATAATATAAATATTTAATCGAAAATATATTAATCAGAACTGTAAGTATATAATAATATAGCTCGTCAAACGAAAGGATATTGACTCGAGGCTTATCGGCCGGAAGTTTAGTAGTCTCGGGTTGGAGTTCTTCGTTCATATGCTGGATGCTTCTTCAAATTCAAAAACGTATTTTTTGAGTGTGTTGCTCTTCATCGGTGGTTTTTTGAATAAAAGCGTAGTTTTCCTCACAATACGCTATATATTTATTTTGATTTCTTATACAATAAATTTTGAAAATGCAATGTCAAAAGGCGATTAGAGAATGTGAGATGATTCGAAGGGAACGTTCGATAGAACGATATTGAAGGAAAAACGAATTAAAAATGTTCTCGAATGAATCACACGATGGAAAGCTCTCGAAAGAACACAGACAATGAATGTTCTTTCGTTCGGTCGGCAACGGAACACACAGGAAGAGATTAGGAAAACAACAGGGAATGTCGTTCAGACTAACTAACATTAACATTAATAAAATTCTAACCCATATGACAGTACGCTCGCGTATTTGCGAGCGATTTCCAGTGATTCAGAGAGAACATTTTTACACGTCGAACTCGGAGACAGACAAAGACGGAAAGTGTGTCGCACGTTGAGTTTGAGTTGATTGTATAAATCTTTAATCCAAATTTATCGATTAATAATGATATAATTAATCGATTTTAATTGTATTGATATCGATAAGTGAATTTGTACGGTTAATAAGTGGCGGTAATACAAATATAGCATCTGAGTAAATGATGATTTTAAATTAACTCACTTCTCAAACAGTTAAATTAAAAGTTGATAATCCAACATTGAAGTACATAACAAAAGCACTAGAAATAAAATTAAAATTTAGGAGGCAGACTTAAACTGAACAAAATATACAATACTGACTTGAGATTGCGACCTGGAATTTGAGTCGACAACAATATTATCCGACGTATTGATCTAACAGGATGAACATAGAGTAAATATTGAAGTATTAATAGATGAATATGATCAAACAAATTGTGCGTAATGGTCACATTATATCAACGCAAAAATAGAATAAACCCCCTCGCGTTAGACGTGTACCGAATGGGTTTTGTTGCAGTTTTCGTTCCAGCAAAACAGAGACTTTTCTGTTTAGTTCCAACTCGAAATCTTGGCTAAAAGTTCACAGTAACAGCGCATGCTCTGTTCAACCTCTTTTCGCAAACGCACAATTCGGACAAATCGTTGATACCGAATGGATATAAATTATTTTAAATAGTTTAAATATTATCACTGAATAAGTCGTTTCGTTCGACATTAACGTCTGTTTAACTTTTCCTTTGCCGTGATTTATTTACTACAATCGAGTCGAATTGTAGTAATGTTGTTATAATGGGAATTATTAAAGCATTACTACATCGAATCTCGACATACCATCTATATCGATATATATATACTATCAAATATCGACGTGAAATATAATAGATGCGCGGTTTTAGAGTTTCACATGGTGTACTAAATACGTACGATGGTAAGGGAAAGGTTTAAAATGCTAATTGCGCGACTAATTCGTTCGATGATCGTTTTTCATATGGCAATTTACGCGCACTGATGGCGATCGCGGAAAACTTTTCTTTGTATCGCACGAGACGCATTAAACGTATTGCCTTTTATTACTATCCTTTCAATTTGGAACGTAATGGAATTGATTTCATCATCTCATCGTCGTCCTTTCTTATGCGCATAACATATTCAAATTCGTCGTAACGACTTTTTAATGGTGTCTAGAATCTTCTCTGTTTAATTATTCATTCGAGCATTACATTATTATAAAATCGATTTTGGGAGACAGACCCTCGAATAGATCGTCGCGAGGAACCCTCGTCTGAATGGATGGAATGCGGATTTGAGATACTTTCGTTTTTGTGACCTTTTCTCGAAATCGATTCGATATCCGAAGGTCCGTATCGTCCGTTGCGTGTTAAACGGGTCGAAAGGGACGTAATCGAACTCGGCAATGAAACGACGAATAAAGTGGGCCGCGTCGTCTATTATACGGAAAGCTCTGAATGATTAATGTTTACAGGCATGTGGCACAGACCAGCTTCCGCGAGCTCCCGTCAAGAAGCAGAACTCATGAACAAGGCATCGCGGGCGGTCTCCATGGCCGAAGACCCCGTGGAGAAGCTCCGGCTGCTGTGCCTCTCGAGGGGCGCCGCTGGCATCATGGGCCTGGGAAGGTACGCTTTCACTCTTCCTCGATACTTCTCCGGGATCAGTCGATAAGTTATCGAGCTCTTTCGGGACACTCGTAAAAAGAAGCCGTGGAATATTAATCTAATGTTTGACGGTGTTTCAGTATTACGCGTTAATATGGGATGCCCCGAAATCGCACACGATATTCCCCGCAAATTATCTTCGCGCAATATCTCCGTAGAAATTATTGCATGCCGTAATTGGCGAACGAAGTACAGGAAGATGATAAAATTGGCGTTTCTGAAAATGAGGAACAAAAAGTAACTTAGTCACCATAACGGAAATTGTGGATCAGTTAAATACAATATATAAGCACCATCATGTTTTCAATTTTATGATGAATATTTATCTAGCCTGAGTGGATAAAAAGTAAGCAACGCAGTCATTTAAAAGGATCGCCCTTTTAATATTCGTATGAAAGTATGCCGTGACCGCTAATTTGAAATTGGGGTTCGTTTGACTCGCTAAAAGTAGAGCTTATCCTTGGCCGATTCATTTGAAGGCTGAATTTGGTGCGTGTTAATAGGCGCAAAATATCGTCTCTCGTTTCATCGATGCTTTTATTTTACTACACACTAATTTGCGTCGACATATAATCGCGCTTGCGTGTAATTATACTCATTTTGCACCTCCGAGACGCGCACTTTAAACAAAATATGACCTAAACATGACTATCGACGAAGCTAAAGGGCGACAATTGCCTCTATTGAATGTTAGGAGAGCGCACATCTGCGAGATTACAAACCGAGCCTGCGGAAAGAACACACATTCTCGCAGACGAGATTATAAGTCGACTCCTCGACGAGATCGGAAGCGATACGCGCGCATGCGCAGAAACGCTACACGTATCCCGCTGTTACTTTGATGCATTGCAAGCACAGAATAACAGCGGTTCACCGTTTCCCCACGCAACGATTCTATTTTTCAGGGTATTTCGTCGAATGGACGACGACGGGAGCAAGCAGCTCGACAAGGAAGAGTTTTCCAAAGGCCTCAAGGATACGGGTCTCGAAATAAACGATGAGGTATTTCACGCGTCCGATTCGTTCGGCCATCGTCGAATGATCGTTCGCCTTCGTTAATATGCAATTAAATATTTCAGGAGATCGACGCTCTGTTTGAAAAATTTGATGTGGATAAAAGCGGCACTTTGAATATGGACGAATTTCTTATACAACTACGCGTGAGTAATTTCAACGGCAAATCGAGTTTTATCGTTTTGTGAAGTGTGATTTTAACGTTTCTCAAAAAAAAACGACATTTCTTCTTGAAATTTCATATTCAGCCTCCCATGTCGGAGTCCAGAAAAGCGATCATCGAATTGGCCTTCAAAAAATTGGACAAAACCGGAGACGGAATCATCACGCTCGACGATCTGCGCAACGTTTACAACGTCAAATCGCACCCGAGGTCGGTTATGCTTTTACAATCAAAAATAAATTTCCTTCTCTCTCTGTAGTTTTTTTTTCTTTAAATAAATTGCGATAAAAGCCACTGTTTTTGCGACATTTGCCACTTGTCATCTCCCGTCGCAAGAAATGTTGAACATTCGAGCCCGCATAGAGTTGCTATTCGCACAGCCCGCTTGAAATAGGATACCGAAAAAAACTCTTTTGAAAGTTTTGCTTTAAATGCCCACCAATCGATAGCATGTGCAATCGACACCGATCTTCGTCTCGGTCTTCTTTGAAGAAGAATTTGCGGTTTTTTCTGACATTTTTGTTGTTCCATCGACAAATTAAGCAACAATTAAAATTATAAGAACGTTTACTTTATAATTTCCATTCTATGATAAGATATCCAAATATTAAAATGTACATTCATTTCCTGTTTCACTCGACACTGTGTAAAGCAATCGTAGTCATTTGTCAAGGTTTCAAACCGTTATTTTTTTAAATTTCGGTTCAGTTTTCGTTCCGGTTCGAAGCCCCGTCGTTTGTCGCGAATGATTTATATGATAATTATAAATATAATTTAATTGCCGTCGATTTATTTTCAGATATCAAAGCGGAGAAGAAACCGAAGATTTAATTTTAAATAAATTCTTAGGCAACTTTGAAATCGACGATACCAAAGACGGAGTGGTAATTCAAATATATTTAAAATCTTTTTCTAACATCTGCGGCGCGGAAGTAATCTTGAATGTATTCTTTTTTTTTAGGTTACAATGGAAGAATTCATGAACTATTACAGTGGAATAAGTGCATCGATCGATACGGACGGCTACTTTGATCTCATGATGCGTCAGGCTTACAAACTATAATTTGTCAAATTCACGCGTGATCAAATTTTGAACGATCGTTGATATTTACGCGCTTGCACTGATCTGTGTTGACTTTTCAAAATGCTCAAATGTTATGCATTTCGTCAATACGGAAAGTGTATAGCGCCGATTTTAAAATTGTGAAAAAAATGATGCACTCAGCACAGAAAAAGCTTTTTAATAAAAATTTTCAGCTTCCTTTTTTTTAACATGGCGCCATAATAGATACAAATGTTCTGGGAGAATTTTAATATTTATGTTGTCTCGTTATGGTCAATTTTGTATAATTAATGTTTATTTTATTTTCATTAACACTGTGTATTTATGGTTATAATTAAAACGAATAAAATATTTGATAATTTCTGTTTCTAAACAATTCTCTGACGATGCTCAAACGTATACATAACCTTTGACAGTTGGTAGAATTTTATTTAAATACTGTCAGATGATTCATATCAAACTGGTTCATCATCCGATGCATCACATTTCTTGACTGTCAAACATTTCAACAAAATATTGTTTGTACCGTTAGTTCAGTTATTTGATAAATATGCATTAAATTATAATCGTGTCGCTGCTCGTTGCGAGCGAAAATATATTTAACCCTTCAACTGTCGCTATTCGCTAGTTTTTGGCCACACTTCTTCGCGGGTCTTATTTGACCCACGCCAAAAAATCAGTCGCTACAAGCATATTTTTATATTATGTGGATGGGGGTGAAATAAAGTAAGCATTTCTTACTAAACTATCGTCGTTTAATTTTAGGGTCTTCAAAAATTAACCAGTTTTAAATAAATAAGTAATCATCTAGATTTTTGACACTTTTTCGTTGGCGTGTATTTGAAGAGTAAAAAATAAATGTTTTTGATGAAAAAGCTCAAACAAAATATAAACAAAAATACTTCTCATATCCTCTAGATTAGCGGTTCTCAAACAGGACCCCTGGGGGTCCGCGAAGCCATTGCTGGGGGTCCGCGGAGATATAAAAAAACATTTACCTATACTAGAACAAGATATTTTCGTGGAATTATTTACAGAAAACATTATAAGAATATATATAATATTTGACTAAGAAATGTTTGTTTATTTGAAAAAATAAATCACAAGGGCTGGAATGGGGTCCGCGAAAAAAAATTGCTCAAGAGGGGGTCCGCGAAAGAAATTTTGCTCGAGAGGGGGTCCGCGGACTACACGAGCTTAAGAAGCGCTGCTCTAGATAACAAAAATAAATTCTCACGGGTTCAGCATACAACTGAAAAAATGACAACGAAGATCAAAACATCTTAGGAACTGATGATAATATAACAAGTTTCAGTATTTATACTTTTTGACAGCCAGTACCCACAATTTTTGGGACGGAATGGGTCTTACAAATAAAATTGGAACAAATACGCTCATCTCCCGATTTACGCATTAAATACGATACAAAAATATAAGATAGGTTCCATCATATAAAAAAACGCGAAATGAAGTCTTTGATCTCATATTTAATTTGAAGATTCGTTCCGAATAATCAACGTATAAAAGCTCCTAAGTTTGTTATATTAAAAATATTTATTCAAAATTGTAGTAGGCACATGTAATATTTAACATAATATTGAAAGTTTCTTAATCCTCATTTTTGCTGCTGTCTTCCATAATTCTCACCATTTTCTTCATAACTGTTCATATTGTGCACAAGTATTTCTTTGGAGTTCGTATTTTGAATTCATCTAATTTTTTGCAGTACGTAATTACGGTTCGGAAGATTCATTGTCAATCGCGTGATCCGTTTCGGCTATTAATACGAGCCCAATTAATTCCTCTTCGGCTATAATGTCGTCGGTAAATAGTTCTTCGATATACTTACATTACAAAACACATCAAAACAAAAAAGAAAAAACATATTTTCTCAACCTCGTTAAAGTGAAACCGCGCAAAATTCGTAACGCGTAAATCGGGGGATGAGTGTATTACATTTTAGAGACTTTTGTTGATCCTTTTTTTCAATCGCATCAGTAGTATCTGGCCATTTTACGATTCACAATGAGCAACGACGACAAAAGGCGATGCGACCGGTTTTTCATGCTGCATGCATGACTCATTTTCCGGCTGTCCATGTATTTCCTCCAAAAAATTATCATCTTTTCTGTTTTAGATCGATGAAAAAAATTCTACTCTAGTCGTATTTTTGGGTTCGAGACTATCCAAAGTACAAATCTATTAGAGGAACAAACATTTTTATTGGTATCGTGGATCTAATTTGACCTAGTCAGCTACATATATCAATTCCCACCTCAGCTTGTATCGTACTAAGAATACGTATCAGCGTGTTATAGCATAAATGATAAAATAATAAAAACTGAAATTGTATATTCCTGGATCAAATTTGACCCACGATACTAGTTAAGAGTTGCATATATATTACTGCTAATCGAGGGGTTCTTGAAAATTTTCAATTTTCTTTATTTTAGAAGAATCGAATTTAAATTAGTCAGTGTTGTCACTTTTTTCTTTATTTAGTTAGCGCAAAATAAAAATGCTCAGGCGCAATATAAACCTTCGGCATGGCATAGGTCTACAAGAGATTTAATTTTGTGCGAGAGTATATAATCTTTATAAATGCATGTTAAAATTTATCGCATATATACTTAAATACATACGTCACTGTCACGTCTTTGGACGTTAATGACATTTAACTGCTTAAAATTAAATTTATTTAATAATGTAAAGATTCAGATTCAAAATTAAATATGAATAATTTCGTTATATTTTTAAATATATTTTTCAATGGATAAAATATTTGATTTTGTTCGTAGTTTGTTAATAATTCACAAAATCATTCATTTATGGGCTCCCTCGGAGACTTATCAGCGTTAATACATTTTATTAGCTTAGGGTTGTTGACAATTAATAATAATATTTTTAAAAAACATATTTCTGAAATGTATTTGAATATTTCAAGAAAGAGAAAGAATTGTTGAACAATTAGTACATGGTCATAAAATAGTGTGTTAGGTTATGTTGTGGTGGGCAGATGTGTCACTGCGAGATAGACGTTAGTTGCTCTTTTACGGCCGCTGGGTTCGGTACATTCATGTAGCGCCTCCGAACTGCATATTGTTAATGTAGTGCCTTTTTTCTACACATTTCTTTCCTCATCGTTGTTCAAAATGAAGTCTTCGAATGTGGCGTGTAGTATCATTTTATTTTTATGTGCAATCGCAGGTAAGCGAATTTAATTTAATCAATATTTCCTCTTTTCTCAAACTCTGAGGATTAATACTCTCAGTACTTTGTATCTCTGGTCATTTTGTAAATAAGTTATGTCATGATTCACACGGCTTCTTTGTTTGCGATCTGTTCACACATCTATAGCTGTGGACAAATTTCATAATATTTACTCGACACGAATATCGTCCCTGACATGTCTAGAGTAGGATCGTGATTTTGATATTTTTGCAGCTCTAGTCAATACTCAAGACGTCGAAGATAGTATAAAAGATCTAGGAGAAAAATTAGGAACAAACTTGACAAACGTTCCGACGGTGGAGGACGCCGAAGAGTTTTTAAAAAAGAAATGTTTACAAGAAGCCAACGAAGAGGCGTACAACGTCGCAGTTGTGAGTAATTCATTTTTTTAAATTGCCATCTTTCAAAGAATGCAGAGCATTTATTTATACAATTTACGCTTATAAAATTCATATCATTTTGTAAAGGTCATGATCTGAGTTCATATCTCACAGTCTTGCACCGAGTCTGCAATTTATTTATTAATCTGCATCACATTATGTTCATAATTGTGCCCGTCATATTTTAATGACGCATCACTTTACATATTTATTATATATTATTTGTCTAAATATTATTTCTCGTTGCTAAAAAGCAGCTGAAATTAAAAAAATTCAATCCTCATTTGTATTTAAAACGTATTCCAGTTTTTGATCATACGTATGCATATATAAAGTACCTATAATGAGCCATTGTTCTGGTCCTCAAAACTAAATGTATTGACCTTTTAACCTGTCGTATAATATGTGACGTGTGAGTCGATAGCGCATTTACTTTGACGGGCTTCACATAGAACCGAAGACATACTTACAATATGCATACGCTCATTGACAATATTTATATTACTGAATACATTTTGCAAGATAAATGAGATTTAATTAGAAACAACATTCACTTCAGCGTTAGATTAGCATCTTTAAAAAAAAATTATATTGAATATTATAATCTTTTTAATCACGAATTGACTTTTAGACAGCGTGTCAAACTCTTAAGGCCATTTAATCTTTCTTCGGTAATTCGAGATCTTAAATGCTTTATAATTTTCAGTCTAAAAAACTTCAGTTATAAGGAAAACCAAAATACTTTTCGAGATGAGGAACTCGAATAGATGATGATCTATTATTTTTAATGGGTCTATTAATTTTACACTGATACAAATTAATTGTGCATTTATGAAATTCAAATTTGGAAATTATTTTATGCATGCATTTCATCATATCACTTCGTCCCGTCGCTGAATTTACATTTGTTTTTACATCGATCCATTGTTATAAAGTAAACAAATTCTGTGACTTTTCGTTCGAGAAGCAAAGAGGAGGATCTTCGCTTGTACTTGTTTCTAAGGAATAAATCGAGATGCTCTAAAAATGTAATTTAACTTGCATTTTTAAAGATAATATTTATTGTTTATGTTGGTTTTTCAAATTTAAAAATCAAATCATATCTTCGACTATTATTTATTTTAAATCAAAAGTAAAAATACTACTACCCAAAGATTCAAATAGTCAATTGACTTGTTTCATCAACGCGCAGAATGTCCTTTGACGCAACATTCGGGTCAACTGTAAATTGACTTTAAATACCAGAGACTAATAAAAAAAGAAAGGTAATTGATGGGCACCCAATTCGGGACTGGGTCGACGTTTCAATGAAAGTTTATTTTCTCCATTTAATTGAAATTAACCTAATGAAAATGATTAAATTTGTCGTATTGTCGACGTAATTTTTCTTATAACAATATAAATTTGGAATAAAAATTACTAAATAATATCTATTATTAGTAGAATTACACGATGAACACTTATTAGGTAAGTAATTCTCACTTTCTCTAGACGGTATGTGCTTACAAATTATCATTACATCAGAATTATTTGATGCCAATGATTCACCACAGCAAACAAATCATCCAAGTATAATGGAATCGTTCGATAACGGATAGAGTGCGATCTAAAGTTCCTTATTACTCGAGGATTCTCAACTAAATTGATTAATAGTAATCGTAATAAACTAATTTCACAGTATTATTTTGATCCATTTATTCTTGTAATTTGCGTTTGTTACCCAATAAAAATTGGTTTTTCCCCCAGGGAACAAATCCAGAACTGGCGGAAACTTTTCCGTTAAACTGCTTATGTAAGAAAAAGCTGCCTTTTTGTAATATATGTGCAGATTCCAATTAAATGCACGATCGTTTTCTGAACAACCTTCAATTATATAATTGAGCGTGTCTCGGACACGATGAAACAACGCGTATGTACATCCTTTTAGTTGCATTTGGCAACAAATGTTGTCGCATATATGTATACACCTCGGGCAGCTAAAGGGATTTATATATATCGAGGTTATGCTCGGAAATGTTACATTTTGGACATGCTATCATAGTCAATCGTCTAATTTGTCCAATTTAATTGTATTGATTCACGATGGCTACGAATATTTGTAATAAATTTCAATATAATGCATAATAATTACAGTCAACCCTTCTATACCGTCGAGGTAGGGACCGCACTATAGAAAATTAGGCACCCATACAAAACACAAAAAGTGACGCACAAACACGCTCAATCTTGCGTATTTTACCCGTTGCTTGCGCAAGCGGAGCGGACGCTATAGGAGGGTTGACTGTATTTAGATTATGCTACATAATTTTAATCAGGGCTTCGAACGTTATTTTTACATTTCGGTTTGGGTTACGTGCCCAACATATATCGGTTCGGATACGGTATTCGTTCGGGGAAAATAACGGTTTTACTGGATCCGATTCGAAGCCCCGGTTTTGACAATTGGAGATAATTAAGTTTCATCACGTTCGAGGTCAAGTGCACGCTTTCGATGAGAGCGAAAGTATTCGCTATCATCATATGATAAAAACAATCTCAGTTCTTGTAATTTAACTCAAAATTAAATGCTTTAAATTCTATTTCGAAATTCTACCAAATTATAATGATACCGAGGCAACCAGAATTTGCGCACTCGTTTCTGATCAATCGTCAGCTTTTTTATTAGTCGCGAGCATTATTTTCAACCGATGGAAGAAATTCATTCGAAGTCTCGCTAAATGAGAATTTTACGCTTCTTTTTATTCGATTGATATTTCTATCAAATTTATCGAGTCATTACAAAGTCCGCACCGGTGATAAAAGATTAGTCGCTCATTAGCAAAAAAACAATTCAGCTGATAAATATTATTTTCCGAATTTACAATAATTGCTATTTCGATGGCGCAGGAGCGCTTTGCTAAACAAAAATATGTGAAAGCTGAACCGAATCAATTCTATCCTATTATATTCGAGCCTTATATATACTCGATATTTGCCACTCTCGACAGTTTGTCAATTAGCGAAACGACAGCTTTCAGTTCGAGGAGAATCCGCTGATAATTTAGAACAGCGAATGACCGCGAGGACTCGCTCGGGTCGTTCTTCGTTGGTGCTTTAGCGCGCAAAAGTAATTCACAAAAATACCGCGAAAATTGTGTGAAAATCATCATCATAACTGATTCTTATTGATAGAAATTATCTTCTCGTATCTCTTGACAATCATTGTTTTAGCTCCAGGTTTTTTGTTTCATATGTACTGTTTTGAAATGTTTAACGAAAAGAAAGGAATGGTCAGGTTTGTGCGAAGGAAACGACGAAAAAGCAAATGTTTGTGGGTTAATGAGTATATTAAATTTAGTAGTTTGTGAAGCACAAGAAGCATAAATTCTTAAATAGGACGGAATGAGTGTTTGCATCGTATGTTCGTCCCAATTTCATATTTAACAATGGCGTTTGTCCATTGTTTTGTAGCATGACATGCAGTGGGCTGCATAAACTATTTTGCGTTATTCTTGCATGAATACGCAACTTATGTCAACACGTCGAATGCGATCAGGAAAATATGCCCTTTTTAGACAAAACCGTCTCAATTATAAAAGGATTCGTTACGAGTTATAAATTTGAGAAAATGCAATTCTATTCGCTTCCGCCTATATTTCAAATTCTTTATCACGTAGTTCCATATAAATTGCATACGATTCATTATTTGATCGGTCGTCCCTTATTTAAATGAGGTTTTTTTAACCGGTAACCAATGAGTTATTCCTTCTTCTTCCTATTTCTCGATTTAAACCAGCATTTGCATGTTTCGGTCATCGTCTCGATTTCATCACGAAATTGAATCGCGAAGGGCAGTGGTGATTTGGATCTGAGCTCGCGGACAGTTCAAAGATGAACCGTCGCCGAGTCGCGTCCAAAGTGCGAAGGTCTCTCGTCGACGATTCCACACAACCTTTCGAAACATCGTCGGCTGAGGTCGCCATCTTCAATTCGCAACTTTCCACCGTCGGTTTCTGGACGACCTCAACTTACTTACCGCCGATTCATACGAACCCTCCGAATGGATTACAAAACTGAATCATTTCTTACAAATAGCATTTCATAATCAATTCGCAATCTCTTCATAACTTAAATCAGAGTTCGCAGACTTTAAGCAGATCTTCGAATTGCATTGACATTTTCACGGTCGGTGATGCACATGTTGCATCATGACGGGTTTGACCATCGGCGGCCGTATGATGCCACATATGCATCATGATCCGTGTAACTGCTGATGCTACATCTATTTCAAGTAGATCACCGAACTACAATTAATTTAAATGATTTTTAACTAAACACCGCGCATCAGATTTTCGCGTAGCGAGGCGTTCTCAGAGAAACACCGACGACAAATAGAGATACAATGCCGACGTAGCGGATATGAAATATTTATCAGTATCAGCCTTCTCATGATCGGATTGACCTTATCGCCTTGCCGCGTTAGACTTTGTATTGTCACTCGATAGGAATAACAATCATGCTGTATAAAAAAAATAAGTTTAATTTTCTCATCGGCGGCTCGAATGCCAGCTATTTTTCCTTGAAATATTGATTGTAAAATGGCGTATGTAATATGTATATAGGTGCGTCATTGAAAGAACCGGGAGAAATATTTCAACATTCATTTTCCTCCTTTGCGTTTCAAATATCTTCAATTTTTTTAAAAAGAGGCAGTGGCAAAGTATTATTTTTATTTTCCATAATCCCTCGTAATCGACTTCTCTCGGGACTTTGTATTTATGCTTTATTTGATACGTTCTATATAAGACCTTCAGGTTTATAGCTCTTCGTGAATAATCTTTTTCAGATAATGTGATTAGTTTGTAATCAAACGAACGTATCGATGCTCATCGTTGTCTGATTTTTTGAAAATATTTCGGATTCCGGATATTGTGGTTTAATTAGAATCAATACTGTGCTCTAATAAGAGTTCGTGACCTCATTCCGAGCCAAAGTCCCCACACCTCGGACAATAAATATATATTTATCGGATTACAGCTAGATTATTCTATCTGATATGATAAAAATATCACATATGTTGCATTTTAAATTGTACTCGAGTCTATTTCAGAAAACGAATTAGTATTCCCCTTTATGCTAAGGTCACTGCGTCGTTTTTACGAAAATAGCTTTCATCAATGTCATCCAGAATTAAATTCCTCAAGAATTAAACATTTATTCACTGATTAATTACACTCAAAACCCGTATTTAGGTAGAATGCGTTTTTACTAGACAACAATGGAATTACCTATGTTATAATTAGAATTTACTGCTATAATGATTCATTTAAAATCAATAGATTATTAATTAAGGTATTACAAAAATAATTTTATAATCAAAGAAAATCCTAACAGACTCTTCAAAGTTCAGTTTCTTCAAAAATGGGGTTTCATCTAAATACATGTTAGAACTCTTAACATATGTAGACATAAAATTAATTACATTATGTTTAAAACAATATGCATACAATACAACAATTCAAACACATTTTAGGTGATTTTGGACAGTATGATTTTTTTCGCTTCCTGATTTGTCTCTCTGCTAATAATAAGCATTTCTATAACGATTTACAAATTTTAACAGTGTTTTTATAATGTCTTCGACTATCCAAATATTATGTTTCAACATCGACCTCGAAATTTGCATTCCTTGCCTTGTCTGTTCGCAGGAAACTGTGTAGTTTATTTTATTGGCTTTGCCATCGATCTGAGATAAACGAGAGCTGAGAAATGTCACATTTTTAGAATACATTATCCATACTCTCAATATCAACGTTGTTTCAATTTTTTTAAAACAAATAAACATAATTAAAAATACTATTTTGTATATAATAGTATACATAATTAAAATAACAAATCGGATTTACTATATAATATGTTTAGAATACCTGATTAACGACGCTAGATTGAGTCTCATGAAGAAACATGACCTTACTAAAAACAATTTTAGATTAGAAAAATAATCTACGGTTAAACTTTATTATCGTCCTATATTCATTGAACCGTCTTGATCCGCCTCGATTGCGAGTCATCCTCGTCTCGGTCACGGCTGTAAATAATAGTCACTAATTATTTTATATTATCAATATTGTTTTGCACCTTTGTACCGTAAGGCGTCGAGCGACTCTCGGTTTTTCTATTACGTTAATACGTATAAAAATGTTGAGCCTAGATTTATTGTAAAATTTCGCAGAATTGAAAGGCTGACATTATTATAGCTGTTATAATTTTTATTTCCAGGCTGCCAAGGAAGACCTCAAGAAATGCGTAGAAGGCTTGATCGACTTCGAAGTGCTCAAAGAGGAAATCGAACAAGCCAAACCTAACGGAGACTTAGACATAGTTTTTAAAAAGTAAAACCTATTCTATTATATTCAATGTATTGTTTATTTGTCAACATTACTACTCTGAATTTTGTTTTCATTTTTAGGTATTGTCAAAAGACTTCAGTTATGAAGAAATGCGTCAACAATTTTACGAGCGCCATCGACCCCTGTCTGAAAGAATCCGAACGTGAAAATAAAAAAATCGTAACAAATGTTACCGAAAGCTTGGCGAATTTTATATGTTACAAAGAGGGTGACAGAATCGCTCGTGAGTGTCGATAATGTTTTCGATGAGTCCGATGCGCCGTGTCGGTGAACGTACGTTAATGTGATGTTTTTTTCGTATTATAGTTTTCATCGCGGAAGGCGGGCCCGAATGCTTACAAGATAAACAAGATGCCATCGAAGCTTGCGTCAACACGACCATGTCAAAGTACAAAAAAGATTCAATATCATTCGATAACCTTCCCGAGTTGATCTTCGGAGTGGAGGAATGTGATGATTTTAATAAGTTGCAGGAATGCATTGTCAAAGAACTAGAAAAATGTTCGGAACCGACGCCTGCTAATATTGCAGAATCACTATTCAAATTCATAAAGCAAGTTACGCCGTGTGGAAAAAAGGTATGTTTTTTTTAACCAGTCGATATTGATACTTTTCTTATTGTACTTTTTAAAACATGATTCGATCTCGATCAGAGTTCCAGAACCCAGGCGAACAAACTCGTCCCGGGCGACAAGACCAACGCTGCAGCGTCAGTCGTATTTTCATCTTTACTTCTCGCCGTCACTGCTATATTTTTTCTATGATCGACTAAATACACAATATGCATATTTATGTTTAATATTTTTTGTATATGTATGAAAGACGTATGTGATATTCCTTCTGTATTTTATAACATCAACGTTGACACTTGCTAATGATCAAAATGCACTTGTTATATATGTATATATATATATTTTTCATCGTACCTTCATGTTCTTGCTAGAATAGTGAAATGGAACTCCAATTTGTAAATAATTAAAAAACGATTACTCTATATTGACTATATTTATTTTTGTTATTGTTATTTCGGTTTCGATGAAGCGTCGATCGCGCACAGGCCCGAGAGTTCAGTCCTTCGTAGGGATCTCGGGATACCGGCAGTGTCGAGCGATATTGCCGCTTCGATATCCTTACGCTGAAATAAATTATGCTCGGTGTGCTTGCGCCTGTAAATCTTCCTTTCTTCTTCCGCTGTTATCTTCGAGTAGAGACGGAGCCTGTCCGTTCTGTAGTATCGTAACGCACACGCAAATACGATCTCACCGTTGATTGTAATCGGTAGCGGATGGATTTGTGAAAACGATGTGTCGAGATGTAGATCAAATTTTAAAATATCTTTTAAAACGCTGAATTATTTTAACGTATGTACAAAATATATGGTTTTTGTCGGCTTGCGGTCGATGTTAAAGAAATAAAGAGATGACTGATTGACTTTTTGCAAAAGTAATCTTTTTAATTCGCAGTTCAGCGTAACTCACGGTTTATAAAGTAATTTAAATAAGTTGCGAATGTACGGTACTTAAATAAGAATTACTAATGCATAATAAATCAATCAGTCGTATAGAAAATGTGATCTCGTTTAAGACGAGAAAATTTAAAATATTTGTATATTCTATGACATATATATATTTTTCCTTTGTAATTAAAATTTAAACAAGAGAAATTCCAAGAATATTTTATGTAATCTGAATTTAATCAGAAATTTTAGAAGAAAATATACGAATTCGCTACAATTAAGAATACATAGTTGCTCTTAAGTTTTTGTACTTGAACTTTTTTATATAAAAATATGACATTGATTCATTTATGTAAATATGCATCATATTATAAAACAACATAGACTTATTCTGTTCTACTCGATGCCAAAAAAACACTAAAAGTACATAGATTTTTACTCGTGCTATATTAATTCTATTTATGTTGAACACGAGTACAGTAAAACCTCGACATAAAGGACCTCTATTTAACGGACAAAAAATCCGGTCAAATGTAAAGAAATTAAACAATTTTTAGCGGCCATGATAATCACATCATACGTCTAGCACTATAGTTTGAGACATAATGCCGTTCTACTCATAGACTATCCAGAGCGATAGTATATTTAGGGGATTCCCTGATGTAATAATGCGTAGGTTTCGACGCAGCACACTGGTGTTTGCCATGCTGGCTTGGGATTCGAGCAACTCTACGAGAGTTTAACTTGTTTACTCGATTCAAACACAGTGTATTTAAAAAAAGTTCCTCCCTCCAACTACTCAGTTATATCGAGGTTTTACTGTAATGAAATTATAATGTAACTGCTTTAGATAAATGTGTAAAGCAGAAAATGTTTTAAATATTATTCAATTATGTCACACTTTGACCATTATTTGTGAAAATATTTAGCAAACTTAATAAAACTTACTGTATGTTTAAAAATATTATTACTGCCTTGAAACATATTTATTATATGCATACAGAGGACAAAGCGAAAATATAAACAGTATTTCTGAGAAACTCATAATTTGATTCGTCTTTTGGAAGTCCTATAAACAACCAAACTTATTAAAGTTGCAAATTTTCAAAATCGTAATGTATGTATGTATTTTTAACACAAATTACATCGGATTTTGAAAGGACAATAGATCTGTACAAGGGGGGGGGGGGGGATGGATACTTCAGGAACATATTGGATTCGATTATAGTATTTCTACTTCGTTTTAAAGTCATAAGAGATTAGTCATTATGTGATCCACGAGCGGGGAATTCACACGATTATGGAATATTGAAACAATAATCTTTGACTTCTGTTATTATTTTATTTTCCAATATCTTGTGAAACATCAATTACAATTCAATATAATACAAGGGGTATGAAGGCGGGCCCTTTCTCGGATATTACAAAAGCCTCGCAATTACATCCATAAACTATTGAAGTGAGCTTTCGCTGCGCACATTTTTGATACAATCACGTTGATAAAAAATAAACCTTAAATAAATATAATTGTACTCTCAAAAAGATCAATAAATCTCATTATTAATTCACATTAGAAATTAAAAAACATAAATTAAGATTTCGAAGGAAGCACATATTACTGCAAAGCAGCCTGTGTATATACTTATATATTATAGTCGATTCTGTAAGGATAATAAATATTTATTATCATGCAAATCAGGGAGGTGCGGTTTTTATACTGCAAATTTACTCTTTTAGCCCGATGTCATATGATTATGTTATTATTATCGGACAGATTGTAAGAAAACTTAGCACACGGGCTCGTCGAGGCGTTACGATCGATCCATCTTCTATCGTGTCTCACAATAATATTTGAAAAAAAATATCTTAGTTATATTAATAGTAGGGAAAAACAATTCTAGAAACATGATAATGAAATATTTTGTAACTATCGGTTACTTTTTTCCACTACAAATACAAATTATATGTGTATATATTTTAAACGCAGTCTCATATAAAAAAAATATATGTATATACGTATCACAACTACGTGTGAATATATCGTTTTTAAAAAAAATCAGAATCTAAATTTATCTACGCTTAGGAGCTAAATACATATAATTAGATTCATTAAAATTAAATTAGAAGAAATTCCCAATTTCGCTGCGCATTTTAAAAATTACGATTATATCAAAGTTTTGTTCATTTATCTGTCTAGTTAACATATAGACCCCCTACTTTCGACTTATCATTACTTTACAACAAAATTAGCAATTAAATAACGGTTGCATGAGATTTTTAAGACGGCAAGTATTGTACGAAGATGAGATAACGAGTATTAATAATGAATACCGCTATTGTTTTAATCTATCACAACAAATGCAGCGAAAGATTTGACTTAGCTTAAAAAAATATGAAGTTTATAATATAAGCTTCCTCATTTCCTTAGTTTTACTCTAGATTTATTTAATTTTAAATTGTACGAGTAACTATTAAATATGCACATCTCTCTTTCTTCAAATCCTTACACTTTGAGATGAATTGATTTTGAAGACTAGAAGTTAAATAAGATCATATTATCAATACTGACGGCGTATGCACTGACAAAATCAAAAGTTAAATGCAAACAACTCTCAATTATTCTTCTATATGAAAATGTCGAAAACCGCATCATGAATATTTTTGTATAAATAATTATTTATATTCCATTTATACGTTAATATAACACGATCTTCACGTTTTCATGTGGGATATGCAAATAGAAACATTTTTTGATTGTATCTACTATACTATATTGTGAAATTTATGCCAATTCTTTTAAAAATTAAAATAAACTATATTAATATGTTCTCACAATACTCCTATTAGAATAATTGAGAGTGTAAGGATAATAAAAAGTATTACACATTTGATAATATTCAATTTGATTACACACAAGGAAACAAGGGCATCTGTCCTCGAAGCATTTGTTATTCATTTATGCTAAACGACATCTTCATTTTTCCACGAGTTAAGGAATTAAAGTAAAATGTTTCGATTCACTCAACTAACGTATAAAACCTACAATTCGGATAAGTGAAAAATAAAATGCAGAAAATATTCACAATCGTGACTTAAAAAAAATTCTTATAATTCTTGTATATTAAATTACAAATTCAAACACATAATGAAGTATTTACAATGATAACATTGGGAGTTTTGACACGATTACAAAAAATAGTTCATTGCTATAACAAAAAAAAGTCGAAAATAGATGAAATACATTGTTCATCAATAAAAGAATGAATTCAAAATGCTTCTGCAAGTGTAAAAAAATATACAGTACATTCCATAAGATGCTACATTACTGTTTTAATTCACTGTACAATTTCAATGGTTCAGTGACCTGCGCATTCGACATACAGAACATTTAAAATGTGTACATTATTTGTAGGCAAATGGATCGATTTAGTCACATCGTATATTTTTAATTATAATCAGTTTTCAACTATTTAGCATACTGAGTCCAAAAACGATAGTCTTTGTTTGTAAAAAAAACTAACGGGCCAAATAATCTTTATATAAATCTCGAGGTGTTTAACAAAACATATTTTAAGATATTTACAGATACAGAAATAAGATATTTTTGATGTAATACTATTGATCTTATATATCAGATGTTAAAGAAAAATACTGCATTTATTTTGAATGAATTTTGAATAAATAACTACATTTTTCAAATTAAATTCTCAAATGACTTAAAATTACACGTGTGTATTTAATCTCTCGAGACATAGCACCTTGACTGACTGATTAAAAAAATGTCATTCAATTCATATCGATAATATTTTACAAAGAAAATCAACCGCTGTCTCTGTCCTGTCGTATCTTAAAATTAATTAAGAAAGCAATACTGAAAAATACGCAAACGATCCGCAGTCGCTCGCAACAACCGTCATAAAAAAATCTTTAAATAAGGATCAGGAGACGTACAAAATTATTTACAAAATACATAAATAAAATACATGCGTATATGATTTAACGTATAGATGATCGTCCTCGTGCATTTACATCGTACTGTAAACTAGAATACGTCCTAATAGCTAAAAATCCAATCAACAGTATATCGAAATATACTAGGATACCATTTTAAGAACTGTCTGTCGATTCTAATCATCCATTCGATAATGAATCATGAATTTTTCGAGAACATAAAAACGGCTACAAGTTTTGTGATATATTTAAGTACAAGAAAACAGACGTAGCAGACTGCGACTTGTGCATTACGTTCGCTGACAGCTCTCTCTGAGAGAATGCGAGTCCATTCACGATTCATTGCTTAAATTTTTTACACAAATCCATTTAGAGATTCTTTGATTTTGCATTTATAAATTATGTACAATGGAACTACTTCGCTATTTACATAACAAAAAAATTGAAGAACGTTCAGTGGTTGAGTCATTGTCTTATCACATTTCCAAAAAATCACTATAGCTTCGTAATAGTCACATTATTTGTATCACATGCTATGTTAATGTAATTAAGCTGATTAAATCTAAAAGTCTCATCACAAACACTCACTTTTTCACTTCATCCTGTTATATTCACGCTAGTAAAATAAAAAATATGCCTATTATTTTAAATATCGAGTTTATTGTTTTGCGATAAACAAACACTAAGTTTTACCACTGATGAGTATTCGGATTCGGATACGGCGGATATCCGGGATAAGGACTCGGCGGATACGGACCCGGGGGATAGGCGGGAGCGGCGGGATACTGTGGATATCCAGGATAGTGCGCGGGGGGATACGGTTGATAGTACGACGCCGGTGGATACGGAGGATACGAACCCCCCGCCGGTGGATAACCTGTAACAAGCGAAAAATTGTTTTTCATTTCAAAGATACTAAACGACTAAAAGTATGATGTGTGAAGAAAAATATAATAAAAATATATAAGTGCGATCGACGAACAAAAATATTTCTCACCTGGATATGAGTTATAAGGCTGTTGCGGTAAAGATTCAGAGTTGCCGGGAGCGGTTTGCTGATAGCCGGGTTCGGCGAACCCGCCGGGGTTAGCGGCACTTTCGGGCGCATTATTGTATGAATTTTGGGAAAAGTTGCCCAACTGACTACTAGGCACCGAATTGTCGGGTGAAATGCTCTGCGACAGTGAAATATCTACACCGGACGCGATGTTTTTATTTGGAATCTTTTCTAATATTGCGTTGACTGCTTCCGAACTGTCAGATCCTCGCAGCTCAGTCTGTGAAGGGTTTTTTTTCTTTCTCGATTTAGGACCGGGTTTGTACGGAGGCGGTTCTATAGAACTATTTTCAGAATTTGGAGAGTATGTTCGAGTAATGTCGCTCAAACTCTGTTGGAAATCAGACATGCCGCCTTTCTTCGGACTTCTGTTTATTAGAGACGTAGTCTTTTCCAACTGAGAGAGACTAGACTCGTATTTATCCTGCGAGGATTTGGAACTACTTTGATTCAGAGAATTGTAAACGGAAGCCGGCGGCGGCGTCGGCGAGCTGGAAGTGCTGGCCGGGGACACTTTTCCTAGAGCGAAATCGACAGACTGTATAGGAATCGGTTTTTGTATGAATTTTTGGTGTCTATAATTTTTTAGTGAACTAGTTTTAGTTTTACGATCGACAAGATTCGGTTTATAGATTTTCTTTTCTTTTATAGTGACACTGTTATCCATATAGTTGTCGTCCGGAATTGAATTTTGGGAAGGAGGTAGTTTGTAGTCTGACATAATTCCTTCGGAGAGGCAAGCTTCCTCCGGTAAAATATGTACGGGGCCCAAGCTTCTCTCTTTCATCGGTGAAGAATTTGTCAGTATGGAAGACGGCAAGGCGGAACCGGGCGCAGATGTTCTTTTAATTGTAACGTTGTTGACAAAGCCCAAATCTAAAGGCGAAGACGGTAGTAAAGTATTTTTGATTTGTATGTTGCAATCTTTAAAAAGATTCGCAGAAGTGGCCGGTTTTGAAGATGGAGATTTTTTATTGATCGGCTTTGTTGTAATTTTTGTGTCACTCTTGTCGGACAGATCCACATAGGTTCTCTCTTGGCTCGAATCTTCCGACGCGATGTCTTCGGGCAAGGTCGGCTCCAAAGGTCTCGAAACTCCGTCTTCTTCGTAATTATCACTACTGTCAGCTTGCTGATCTAGGCTCTTCGATGGGGAGTTTTCAAAGTTATCGTTCTCAACTTTGTACATGCTGCTTCCGGGTTCGTTGGGCTGATTGAAATCGGAATGATCGATAGACTCCATGTTTACGTCGAAATCCTGTTCCGACGGCATCCTTTCGATTTCCCTGCTGTAGTCTTTATAATCCATGTTCATGCCGGGCCCTCTGATCGAAGACCCTTGAATTTTTATGTTTAAATGATTTTGTATGGGAATGGGTCGTGAACCGCGATAGAGAGGAGCGCGTCCACGAATCAAGGAATAGGGTCTGACTTGAAGATTCGAGTGAATGGGACGAATTTTTTGATCTATGATGCGCGGTCCTGACATCATGGGACGAATGGGAGTACCCAGTTTCTTAGGCAGAACGGAGGGACGAGCGATCATTTTGGACATGTTACCCCGGGCACTTTTTGATATTACAGTAATAGCTGAATTGTTTTTCAAAGATCCTGGTAAATTGACATTTGGTGGACGACTCGGTAAAACTGAATCAGAAATATTATACAAAATTAGACAATGAAAAAATAATAACCGCAGTTTATTCTCGATTATCTGCACATAGACATATATAGCGCTCGTATATAGATAATCTTAAACATTAGTGTATCTGTCCGTATTTAGGTATGTTTTCAGATAGCATAAAAGATAGATATTCGAGAATACACTACAGGGGTTATTTGAAATTTTAGATTATAGATTTATTTCTATATAAATTATACTCACTCTTTTTAGGTATCTCTTTTTGTTCGGCATTTTTCTGTCCTACTTTAAAAGATGTTTTGATTGCAATTATTTTTCCAGATTCCAACTGCATATAAATTCCTTTAGGTGATTTCAAGACCATCACTTTTTGACCAGCCTTCAGAACAATATTTGATTTTTCTGCTGAATTAGTTGGTATTACCACATCTAAATTTAAAGAAACATATATGTATTAAAATTTAACACATACTACTAGTAATGCTGATAATAGGGCCAAGATTCCAATTTTAATTTATTTAGGTAGCTTTTTAGAAAATTAACGGTTTTAGCTCACATATTTAAGACTTTATTGCATTATAAACTTAATTTAGTATAGTATAGTTAGTTTATAATATTTTAAAATACTAATAATTGGAGTGAAACGATTTAAGCAAAATGATAATTTATATTTTAAAATGATAAGATTTCAAACCTAAAGGCAAAGTCATTTCTTGTGCAGTCATTCCTTGTCTTTGCCAAACATCAGCAGGAATCCAACGCGTCCCGCCTGAACTACTACCTCCGTGTTGCATAGGTCTCACGGAGGCGACCGGTCTTTGAATGAGAGTTCCGTCAGCGGTGCGTATCGTTCTATACATTAAACTCGGTTTCGGATTAGAGGCAGCTTTCTTTTCCAATTCATATCTATCGGCGAGTAAAGATTTCAAAATATATAGTCGATACGTTTAAAAAAATAGACATACTTTGTCATTAGAAATACTCACCCTCTTTGAGCTAAACGTTTCTCTGCGCTTGATAGCTTTTTTTCTTTCCTGTCAACGAGAAGCGATTCATGTTGGAAAGGTTCTTTACTTAGTGTCTTGGTATGTTCTTCCATTATTTTTCTCATTATTACATCTATATATTTATCTTTACAATCTTTATCGAGCTCTTTAAAATTAATCTCTTTTTCATCATTATCCCAACAGAGATTTGTTACTTCTTTCATAGAAAGTACTGCGTCGGGATTGCATTCATCGACGACGCGATCTGCCATACCCTGTTTGTTGATTTGGCGATCATATATTTTCTTTTCTAAGCACCAATCCATAACTAACCGATATACAAAGCATGGTTTCTTTTGACCGTATCTGAAATATTTTAGAAAATTATGAAAACACCAGTATCATATTAATAATGTACATTCTTATTAACAAATTGTATACGGGAGACTTGATCATAAAAAAAATATGTTACCGACACTTATATTTCACTATTCGTTGACAGATATTTCTACAGATATAAAGGGTATATAAATTTGAGTTTTAAGTTTGAAGAAAGTAAATAAATTTCCTATAAGAATCATATTAGAAGTCGATCCTAAGACAATTTTAAATTGAAAAGTATCTCCCAAGACAAAAAAGGTTGGACGATTCTGAAGTAAAGGATATATACATATCCAGTGGCGGTCCTTCCATAGAATTGCGAAGTATTATCACCCTCATGTAGTAAATAAATTTTAAATGAAATATAAATAACAAGTAATATTTATAGAAAGAAAAAAAATGTATTTCGTTGGTTTGAGAGCCACTGGTTGAAAGTTGTAAAATGAAGATCACAGATCAATACCTTTGATTTGTAGAACATAACCTGAAAATTTCACGTATATACACTCATAGGTTAAAAAGATATGTTAATTATTATAAAGGTCTTGATTTTTTGCGAAATTTGCCTAAAACGAGCGGAAATTGTATACGGGAGACTGTGATTACAGTCCTCGGCGCGTCACTCGTTGAGAGCGGGAGACTTGCGAGTGTCTGTGACCGCGGTCCTTTTGATTTGATCAGACATCAATTAATGCTATTTTAAGTGAAAACCTTTTCACACAAAAATATATTAAAGCCGACCGATCTCTCGACGCATGGTATCATTTTTAATAGCCTTATTACTCATCAAACCGGATTCGTATACAAAGTTTGAAAGTAATATTATTCTTCGCTAAGATTTTTCAGTTCTCACAATTGAATACGTTAGATTTGAATAGAGAAAACTAAACAAATACAAGTGAATACTAGCCTGTAAACTCTGCACACTGCTTGCGTGTCATGACAAGGATTCCAACTGGCGTCAAATACTACTACTCTATTCGCTCCGACCAGATTTATACCTAAAGAACCGGCTCTGGTAGATACCAAAAATAAATGAATATTCGGATTAGAATTAAATTCGTTGATGAGTTTTTCTCTTTCAAGTGCGCTAGTCGATCCGTCGAGACCTGAGAATAATAATTCAAGCGTAAGATACATAAATCTGAAAAAAAATTTAACCACTCATAGAATTAGATCAACTTACGATAATAGCTCTTATTTTTCATCCAACATTGATCAGTTCCAGGAATAATGTTTTTTTGAAGAAAGTCTTCGATCAAACTCAGCGTAAATAAACTTTGACTGAACAAAAGAATTCGATCGCCTAATCGAACGCTCTCTTCTAAGACGCAAAAGAATATTTCCATTTTACCAGAATTTTCAATAATTCCAGGTATATAGGATTTTAAAAGTTCCGTTGCCCAATCATACGGAACTTCTTCACTTTTTTCATATTTCATTTTATCTATAACAGAATCAATTTTTTCTCCCTCTATGTCCGAATCCACATCAGTTATGTCTTTTTCGGGTTTGTCTTTTTCTTTATTCTTGGCTTTATCTTTAATTTCCTTGGTCACTTTGCTCTTTTTCTCTTTCGGCTCCTTCGGTTCTTTGGGTTTTTTCTCTCTGGGCTTCCGTTCTGTTTTAGGTTTCGCTTTACTTTTACCTTTATCTTCTTTCTTTAAAATGTCATCCGTCAAAGGTACATCCGTTTTGATATTTTGTTTCATATCTGCTTCAGTTTTAACGACATCCAAATTATCTTTATTCTCAGACTTTACATCTTCCATTTTTATTCTAGGCTTATCGTTGACGATAACTTTCATCGTATCTAAATCGGCAATTTTTATTTCAGTATCTGAATCGGCTTTCGCTTCCTGTTTCGGGTCTGCCTGTGAGGTATTGCTAGATTCCATGTCCTCTTGTTTTATATTATCCTCAGTTCCTACGGGCCAACATAGCGTAGATATTTCATCGTGCAGCGAAGATTTACTGTCCGATTCTAGAGATATATCCTGAGTACCTTGAAAGGCGGGATATATTGAATTATTGAAATTATTAGAATCAGTTCCGCTAGTTGCGATCGTTTGGTCAAACGGTCTCGTCGTTTCTGTCGACGAACTCGGAGTGAAAGTGTTGGTAGACTCGAGAATATTACTGAAAGTTTGCTGAGGGTGCTCTCCGTTTGGAATGTTGCTATCGTATGATCTGTTTTCATTAAACTGGTATGGTTGATCCTGTTGAGTGAATGGATCAAATATTGCACTATAAGGATCTTGACTTGATTGGTATTCAGGTTGGGGTTGGGGCTGTTGCTGAGGTGGTTGAGGTGCCGGTTGTTCAGGATAATAATTTGAATTTGAATTGTTATAATAATTATTATCACTGTTCCAATAGCTCTGAGAATTAAAGTCTGAATTTTCGGGATATCTTGGAACATTTTGTTGCGGAGGCAGAATACTATTTTCAGGAGGGGCTTGAGAATTTTGAGTATTATAATTATTGTAATCATTGTTATACGACTGATTCTGATAGTATCCTGTTCCATACGAAGCATCATAGGGTTCATTTTGTCCATAATAATTGCCATGCGGGTATTGTTGAAAATCTTGATACGACGGATAGTTATTTGTTTGGTTGCTTACAGGTTGTTCAAAAGGTGGTTTAATTTCATTATTTTCTATGGGGGTGTACGTAGGATTAGGATTAACGTTCAGTTCGACATTTGAATTTTCTATTTTTGGTAGTTCACTTTTTTCCGTTGCATTTGTATTATTACTAGTATTAGGAGGTATAGTAGCGGCAGGTTTCCCATTTTTTGCTGATTTAGGAGGCTAAAAAAATTTGACATTTAATCATACAAAAATTAATAAAGTATTGAATTTTAGAACCAATTAAATATGAAGATTACTGCTTTCTCTCTTTTTCTCGGTGTTGCTTTACTTTTTCTTCCTTTTTTATTTGCTACCGGTTGATTCGTAGCCGGGAGAGTTGGATTATCTTCAATTTCCAAATCAAAATCTACAACAGCTGCTGTTTCATTTCTCTTCTTCAGAAAGGAATAAAGGACATCTGGATGATTCCATATCTTAAATCATAAATATATATATATTGTTATTCTAAATAAAATGAATAAAAACAACATCAATAAAATGAAAGCATACTTTGCAACACACTGCAAAAGCTTTTAACGGATTTGGAACCGTTCGTTTTCGCACAACTTCATTCATAAATACGTCATAGAGTTTTCTTTGTAATTCTGTCATTCTAACTAATAAAACATATTCTTCTTTCTGAGGTAACGTCGATTGCAATACAGCATGAGAACGTCTGTAATATGAAATTTAAAAAAAAAAGAATAACTAATTTTGTCAAAGGGTAATTTTGTTATTAAAGAGAGATCGATAACCTTTGTACGAATCCAACAAGCAATGAATGCAGAACATGAGCACGGTACCGCATCAATCTTATATCCTGAGGGGTTGAATCGATGCACTGTCCATTTTGAATCGGTCTTTCGAACATATTGCTGAACTCAGTTTTCGTACCTAAGTAATTGGGACGTACGAAATCAACCATGCACCAATATTCCAATAGATTATTTTGAAGCGGATAACCTATTTTTAACGTTAAAGAGAATGAGCATTTAATTTTAGGCTTTTAGAATTCACCACATAAATCAAGAAAATTTATAAAAAATACCTGTAAGAACAATTCTTCGTTTTGTTCTCATTTGTTTGAGTGCATAAGAAATGTTAGAATGCGAATTTTTTATTCTGTGACCTTCATCGCAAATAACTAGATCTGGACCAGGTTTGACCAAAGCATAGTAGATTTCTGAGAGAATAAATACATGCAAGTAAAATTAAATTTGAAAAAATACCAAATAGTGTTTATATGTTTGATTGATTCAATACCGTCTAGCAATTTTTTTTCTTCATCAGTATCTTCTTCTTCTTCTTTTTTATCAACGAGAAAATCTTTAAAATCACCGTCCTTACTTTTATCTCCGTTAAAATCGAGGTTATTTTCCCTGGGTTTCATTTCATCCAAAGGGTTCAGCGGAACACTGTAATCTATTCCTTCTACTTTTTTATTATCGCCCAGGTTCAACTTATTAGTTTCATTTTGTTTTTCATCAATATCTCTAGAATTATCGGATTTGTCTTTATTCTCATTTTGTTTAATTTGTGAATCAGATTTTTTCTTACGATTTCTAGGCTTTTTATTTTTTTTTAAGCTCAATAATCGATAAAGCTCATATCCGATCATTAAAACGCCTCCCAATTCGTTCCATTCCTGAAATTTCATCGTTTGAAAACATTAATTTTGAGTAATTAGTAATTAATGAGGAAAACCCAACTTTGGCATCATTTATTTTTTTAACTGTAATCAAGTCAAATTCTAATTCAAATTATATTATTGAAAACACAACATTAATTTGCAATTTATGAGTGTAGAAATATAGAATGCCCTAGAATCTTGAATTAATTCTACAAATGTTAAGAATGAACTACGATACCTTTATAACTTTAGCTCTGGCCTGCAAAGTTTTATGACTGTCGTTTAAAACATATATGGGAAAATTTCTTGAACGAACTTCGCCATGCGAACTCAAGGGACTGACTGACGCATCTAAAGGTAACCACATGTTGAATTCGGCGACCTGAAAAAATAAATCGGATATATATTTGGATATACATTTAAACTTTCTTTATAAAATATGCATTGATCATATGTGTATACCCAATTTTGCAAAGTATTAATAGGCATGATGCATAAAACAGTTTTAGAACTAGTGTGCCTCAAAAATATATCACAGAAACAAACAATTTGAAGAGTTTTTCCTAGGCCCATGGAATGTGCTAATATGCATCCAAAACCAGTGGAATTTGAAAATCTTTCAACAGATTCTATGATATTATCAAATAAAAATCGTACACCTCCAATCTGAAATATAAGAATATGACTTAAAAAAGGATATCTAGAACAACCAGTTTGCATTAAAAAAAATACAAAATAAATTCCAATTTACCTGATGAGGTTTAATTATTCTACCTATTTGTGGAGCGAGGAAAATATCTTCCTCGTTTTCTGGATGCCCTATATTGATGACGACTCTTCCTTGTTCGTCGGGAACATTGTAAGTATCGTTAACATGCAGACCTGCAAAATGAGATAATGAATTATTAGCATTTAATATGTCCAATGCTATCATACATATTCACTACAAAAATCACTGTTTCATATTTTGACACATATTAGAGGACCCAAAAGTATTTCAAAATTTTGAGATTTTTGACAACACAATAAAATAGCTATTTTTTGAATAGCATTGTAACTGGTGATGAGAAATGGCTCATTTGTGATAATATAAGATGAAAAAATCAATGGCTTTCTAAAAAAAAAAAAAAACTTCCAATTCCAACCCCTAAGGCCAGAGTGACAATAAAAAAAGTTCTTTTGTGCATATAGTGGGTGGAATGATAATTTACAATGAATTAATGAAACTGGGAGAAACTATAACACTCAAGTTGATTGTCAACAGTTAAAAGGGAAATATTTGTATTTATTCAACAGAAAGTTTTTACAAAAAAAGCAATCAAAGGACTGCTAAAGCAATGGGAAGATGTGTTGAACAATGAAGGGAATTATATTTTACAATGTTGTATATGAAATGTTTGATATCAATAAATTTAAACTTTTTTATATTTAATAATAGTTTGGGATCCTCGTAGTATTTAGTTGAGTAGCTATAGGTATAGGTAGCAATATATTGCAAAACATTTCAATAACTTAAAATAGTTGATATTTCCAACCTGAATTTTGCGGATCCTCATCAGGTTCTGGACTAGGTGGTAATTCTGAATCACTTAACATTATGCAATCATCGGAATCTGAAGAAGGGCCACTTTCACTACTACTGCTCGTGCTGCTACTGTCGACAATTTCAACAACTTCTTTCTTATAGGCTGGACTGATTTTAGCAATGTCATGTCTCATGGGGCTCCCGACTGGAGCTATTGATACACTAGGAGTTAAGTTACCTATGATGAAAAAAAATATTAAAATTATTATAATTTCTTTTACAATTAATTAAATTAAACTATTATCAAAGCATAAAATGACATACATTTTGTTCGGTGCATTTTTGCTAAATCATGATGGCTGGGCTTAGGAACTCTTTTTGTCTCACCAGATGGTAATTTCATTAATACTGTACCAGGTATGCTAGAATTTTAAAATAAAAAATCAAACTCATGACAAATATATTTATAGAACAATCAAAAGTTAGAAAATTGGATCAAATTTACATTTAAAATAAAAAATGAGGTGCAATTATGCATAGATTGGTAACATGAAACAAAGCACTTTATGGTTATTGAAGACTGAATTAAACTGCAAAATTTGTACCATAATAATACAAAAATCAACTTTTTTTACTTTTACGTAGAAATAAATATATCATTCCTGGCAGAAATTTGTGTTGCTTTCATACATAACAACACTTTAAACATCAGGTAATAGTTTCTTCCTTGTGGTATATTTCAAAACAAATGATATTACGTGCAATTAATATGACAAAGTAAAGTTTTCAGTTTGAACATTTTTTTTTCTCTTCGGTTACTTTTACTGCATAGCCTTGAATTATTGTGCCGGAAAAATGCTTCCCATTGTCAACCAAAAACACTTTTTGATATTTTCTTATTCACAATATAATTTACAATTGTTTCACAAAGTTAAATAAATAACACTGACAATTTTTTTTATCAAATTGCAGATTCCAAACCGTAAATATTTCATCAATTGAACATAAATATTTTCTCTAATTTAATGCTGCACTGCTCACACAGTCTCAATATTAATTTCCAGGCACACTTCAGCTGTCTTCTCTCCAAAATATCAACATGACTCCATGCTGAGATAACTTCTTTCAATTTTCCCCATTACAGTTGTCTAAAAGATATTATATTTTAGGGCCCCAGATCATGAATCGGTATCTTAAATTACTTCAATTTTTTAGTGTATCGGTTTTAATGTCTGAGTCTCCATCTAACATATATAACATCACTGAATATATCACATTAAAAAGAGTTTGGATGGGACTCGAACTTAAATCCTATGAATTTAACCTATCCTACAAGGACGATTTTCTGCTGTCGATCATTTACAATCAAACTTTCGTAACTTTCTGATGAATTTTGGCAAGGATGTCACTAGCTTTTCTGGGACTTCTTCTTTTGCACTTGTTATGTCTTATGACTTCCCTTTTTTTATTAAAAAAAATGTATATAATTAGAAAAATGCACTTTTATTATCAGTTCAGACACTGCTTTCCACTTATTTAACAAGACAAAACTCAAATAAGGCTGAAACAAAATATATTCACTGACATAATTGAGAATATACGTACTTTAGTTTTTGGCCTGCCAAACCAGTCGGATCTATCGGCATGGGTTTTTTCAGTACGGAAGAGCCAGTTCGGCCTTGCAAAAGTGAAAGAACTCGAGCCTGAGCTTTGTCCTGTCGTCCTAGCGCTATCTGCCGCCTGACTTCCCTTATGATGCGTTGTTGCTCTTGAACCCTGGCCAACCGCTCGGACTCCTGCCGCTGGGCGGCCAGAGTCGAGGCGTCTAATTGATTTTCATCCATGACCTCGCGAATGTTACGACGGACATTCAAAGTTGCCGACCCCCCTTTCATTTTCTGAAATGAAAATAAATGGATTGAGCCAAATTCAATTAACTACTCGTTGCATTTAATAACATGTAGTTATGTGCATAGTAGATTTATTTAATATACATTTAAATTATATTTATTTTACTGTAAAAGCTAAAGAAAGATGATGAAACAACTTTTTAATAAAATAAAAATATTCCAGAAGATGAAATACCAATTATACAGTAAGGCCCGATCCACACTATGGTACCGGTAACGGTTCGATCTCAGTCTGATCAAATATTCTTACACAAGAAACAATCAGAGTATTCACACTATCAGATCGTTCCAATCCCGGTTTTTGTATGAGAATATTTGACCGGACTGAGACCAAGAGCGAGATCGAACCGTTACCGGCACCATAGTGTGGAACGGGTCTAAAGGTTCTAGGCGGGAGCTATCGACGTTTATCAGCCTGTAAATTATTTTGTAATATGAATTTGTGTGTAAATTTAACCGTGTTCAACACATAAATCTGGAAATGTTGCGATACCTAGTGTATTTCGTAAATAGCAAAATCCTTCACAACTATGTGCTATTTCTACTGTGCAAAATAAACTTATATATTTCAGTAAAAATTAGAAATATTAATTGTAAGTTATTTAAATACATTTCATATTTAATTACAGCATACATTCATAGACAATCCTCTGCGGGACTCAGCCAATTTCAATACCAGTTTAAAAAAAAAACGGTATATGACCTCTAAATACATTTTATTGAATTATATTTGTAAGCAAACAGGACAACTTCCTCGGAATGCTACTAGTGAAAAACAACAAAAATCTCTAGTTATTTATTTGAATTGCAATCAATGCTTAGAATTAACTCTATATGCTGTGCAAAAAATTGTACAGTGGGAATTGGGATCTGATTGTTACGATACGATGATTGCTTTTTGTATTGCTCTAAAAAAATGTGTTTCTAACGTATAGCTTCGTTTACATTAGCAAATTTAAAATCAAATTTGGAAACACTGTATTTGAAGCTAAATCAAACAAGACAGCGTTTCTATTATGAAGTATGTACTTATGAAGAGAGAAAATAACAATAATTATCAACTGTGAAATGTAATGATTTAATATGTATAAATTTAGCATTCACACGAGTCACATTTAGATGCTCTGTTATTAGAAGTCCAACTGGTATTTGTGTTATTTTTTATTTCAGAGATAAAATTGTACCTCTTTCTGACGTTTTGAGCGACGAGATGAGCTCACGATCACGGAATGTTTTGATAAAAATGAATATGGTAATTTTTAGATCACTTTACATAGAAAAATTGACTTAAAATTGGTCGGAATGCAATATTAAAACAGTTTTTGAAGGGAATGCTGAGAATAGTTCAGACAAAAGTAATACAAACGGTGACATTAAAGAGATAAGCAACAGTGCCGAGAGTGAAGATGTAGCAATATTACTAGTACACATTATTTTATTGATAAATAAAAATCAAGTAAGAATTTGATATCTTCTATCTAATAAAATATTTGTTTTGAAATTGTCCAAAAAATTGGAAGTGCATTTTATGGTCTGAGAAATATAGTAATTAAAATGCACATTTTAAATACAATGGAAATCATTTTAATCATCTAGCAGGAAAACATGTCTGCAATTGCAGTCATTTTTGTATGTTGCATGGGATGCATTCTCCGTATTCTTCGAATACCTACTTTCAAAAAGTTTTTCATGATTTACATAAATAATAATTGTTTGTTTTTAGTGATGGTTAAACTTTTTATTTTATTTTCATGAACTGCGTCAATAATCGATGTCCCGACCAATTTTGGAGTGTCCGCAAAAGCGTTAATGCAAAGATTCTGTCGACATTAAATATTTTGGTCTTGTACATTTTTTAAATGTGAAACTAAACACTAACAATCAAAACAAAATGATTTTATATTCTTGGACATTCTTTTACAAAAAAATCACAATTATTTTAAAATTTTTAGCATGTTCATCTTTATTTGATGTTTAAGTTCTAGAAAATTTCGTTAATTTATAAATTTGGCACCTCACATGTAGTGTTATTGACTGAATAAAATATTAGAATGTAAACTGTCCATTCAGATTCTACTATTACAATGAAAAAACATTATGGTTTTGTTTTTTAATGATGCGAAAATGAAATAATATTTCCGTTCCCGCCGTCGATGTTTAATGATTTCCACTGTATTTACGTATTGTCATTATTTTTAAAAGGTGAAGTAATAAATAGGAAAAGAGCTTTCGATTGACAGAACATCTGCTTCGAAAGATAGCTCGGGATCTGTCGGTTTTTCGCATATTTTGAGACAATTTACATTTCACTGTTTTGATTGCGGCAGTCTCGGTGGAAAACGTCATTTTAAGATTCGGTTTTCGCGTGCGCGTTTGCGTCGGGAGAGAATGGACTCACGTCGTCTTCCGCCTTCTGGGCCTCGGGCTCGTCCGGCTCGGGCTCCGAGGGCGGCGGCGCGTCTCGCGGTCCGTCGGCCTCCCCGGGCTCGTCGAGCTTCGCGTCCTCGGCGGCGGCGAGGCCCTCCCCGTCGAGGATGTCCTCCGGGCGGACGTCCTTCGAGAGGTCGAGCCCGGCGAGGGGCGTCCGCGGCGCCGCGAGGGGGGTCGAGGGGCGCGAGGGAGGGCGGCCGGGCTCGACGAAGTCGCCCGTCTCCGGGTCTATGTAGCTCTCGTCGCCCTGGTCCGGCTGCAGCGCCGCCTCCGGGTCGACGGCGAACTCGCGTTCGAAGTCGCTGAAGCCGTCGCTCGACTCGGACTCGGAGCCGTCGGCGTCGCTGAGCAGGTCGTCGAGCTCGACGATGTCGCCGCCGGCGATCGTCTTGATCGTCAGGCCGGTGTCCATCTTCATCTTCTTGCTGAACTCGTGGAACTCGCGCAGGGCGTCCTTGTGGGGGCGTCGGTGCGGGCGGCGCCCCCCGCCCTCAGCGCCACCCGCGGCAAACATCGCTCACGCCCGCCGCCGTGCGCCGCCCCGAGCCGCCTGAGCCGCCCGCGCCGCCCGCTTCGCCCGCCTCGCCACCATCCGACCGAACTACCGAAGCGAGATGTGTCAAAACGCGCATCCGGACGACCCCGACCGATCTCACCGAACGCCCCTCTTCGCGTACCCCTCGCGCCGAGCTTGAGCCGATCATGTTTCCCTTTTTCTTTCTATCCTTTCAAAATTCAAATTGATTCAATGCTCCGAATGCGCATTGATAATTGTCGAAACATACATATTTTTTTTATAAACGAAAGAGAATCCATTTTACCTTGAAATAACCGTTTTTTAAATTTAAAAAAATATTGATTTGCGATTGGAAAAAATACTGCAAATACGCAAAGAGAGGTGCGATTCTACAAAAGAAAAACATCTGCTTCGATTTGAAAAATGAGCGTTCGCAAGTCGAAGCGCGAAGGCACGCAGCGATGGACGCCGTCGCCTGTCGCGTTCGCGAATCCGTCAGCGTCACTCGGAGCCGGCGTCTCGTAACCTTCGACCGTGTCCTATCGCGGATACTTCAAAATTTCTATAAAAACAGAATTGTTAACTTAAAGGAATGCATCCAGTGCTAAAAAATAAGAACCGAAATATGTTTAATAGTATAACTATATATGTGTAATATTAATTGATGCACAAATCCTACTAATAATAAACAACTTTGGCACTTCAATTTGTAATAAAAGATTTTAATTTTACACATGCAATAGAGTGCACGTTAATCATTGATATAATCGATCATTTTCTTTTATATTTAACAGCAATCTTATTCTTGAAATCCGACTCGTTTTCAACTAACACTCGTACGAATGACCGACCGAAACAAAGAAATAGTTTTTTAATTTGCCAAGCTACTGAATTTAATATTCGAAACCTAATTTGGTATAAAAATACTTTAAATACAAGATTCAAACAAATTCTTCGAGTAATTATTTATGATAAATTTTTCTTATAAAGTATTATCTTGAAGATACAAGTACCATTAGAAAGTTGCAGAAAAATATGACATTTACTCGATAATTCATAAAATTCTAAATACATATTTCTTTTGTGTGATACTAATTAGTTATAACAAAATCAACAATATGGATAATATGATTCCTAATTAAATAACGTAAATGAGAATGTTAATCATTCGCACTCGAGAGGCAGGCGTAATGTGGTGACTGAGTCACTTATCTTGGATCAAATCAAACCCGAAAAAGAATCGAAAGCAGTATCAATTCATGAATAAGTTCTCTAACTCTGTGTATTTCTTCAGGAAATATAAAATAATTCTGCATTTTCAGGGTTAGTCTGATGTTGACAGTCGCGATAATGGGAACATTACTAGTAAAGTTTTCAACCCTATCGGAACCTGTCAAGTCCCGGATGCAACAATAGGACAAAACTCAAAAACATTGCAAAACAATTGAGCAGCCGGCAACCAGATAAAGCAAAGGGGCATCCTCTCATGCTATAAATGGAAGATGTTTACTTTAACTGAATAGAATTGATATAGAGCCTAGTAAAGTAATAAATTTATCGTATTATAACTGGTTAAAAAGAAATTTAACTGAGACAATTCTAATAAATAAAAATGGGGGCCAAATAGAATTAAAAAAAAAAACAATTTCTCACAAAATCTTAATTACTCGAAACAAAAAACAAATGGGGTCACCCTTTATTTGACCGCTTAGGATAGACCACAGGATGTTGAAAAAGCAAATCAATACAACTCGCTGTATTATTTCCCAAGGAAGGCTTAGAAAAAGAGAGATCATACGTCTAGCACTATAGTTTGAGACATAATGCCGTTTTGCTTGTAGACTATCCAAAGCAATAGTATATTAGGGGATTTGACGTAGGTTTCGATGCAGCACACTAGTATTTGCCATGTTGGCCAGGGATTCACACAACTCTACAACAGTTTAACTTGTTTACTTGGAAGTATCTAAATAGTGTATTTAAAAAAAAGTTTATTGATTTGTTTTAAACCTATTTTTATATAACGGACTTTCGGTTTTAATGGATACCCATTTCCCACAATTAGTCCGTTATATCGAAGTTTTACTGTATAATTAAAAAGTTAAAACTGATTCTTAAAAATATCAGGTTATATTTTTAACCATATCTCGGATATTATTCCATGGTTATCAAAGTTAAGGGGCGGCCAAAGCGACGTCAACTGCATAACTATTCCTAGTGGCCTGCCTGTCTGATATGTGCACACCTCTGATTAGTTGTTCATTATTTTCTCTTAGCAACTATTATATTATTTTATTATATTATATTATTATAGCAACGGTTATATTTGAATCATCCTCATTTATGTCAGGTCAGTCAACTATTTTCATGTTTATTTCAAATTTAAACTTATTTTTGGTTTTAAATTACTGTTGGTACACCACTGCCTATGATTTTTAAAATGTCCCCCTTAGCGGTCAGAAGTTAGGCCGTCCCTGTCATAGTTCAACAATTTAACTCTGTGTATTTCAAGGGATATTCTCATCTCTTGAAATATGCGGTATGTAGAATACGGCAGAACTTTGAATTTTTTTTTGTTTGTTTTGATTTCGGTTACATTCCTAACATTTATATCGGTTCGGTTACTGTTTTCATTCTGACAAAAATAACAGTTTTATCAGTTATCGATTTCATTCTGGTTTGAAGCCCTGGAATACGGTATGTAAGAATATGCTGAAAAGTGACACTAGAAAAAAAATGTATATTACAATTTCTTGACGGTCGATTCTTTTTGATTTGAAGTTAAAATCCTCTAAAATGGTTAATGTTTCATTTTTGTTTTATATTTTACTATTTTCGATTGTTCTTTCTTTTAAGATATAAAAAATAAATCTATAAAAATCACACCCACCGGTCGTAGGTTCGCCATTCCTGCTCCATATTCTGTTTTCCAGATCTAACGTGTGCAAAATAAATTTGATCGGTAATGTATAAATATTGAAAGGGTTTTGTTTTTTATGTATATTATTTATCAATTACCATCGGAGCATTTACCAATAAAAATTATTGATTAGAAATGATTCATTCTATTTTAATTAATAATTTATAAATGTGTCAATTACCTCACTGCTTAAGAATTAAAATATTGTTGAAATATGTGAAGAAATATTAAAACCAAATGGAAATTTTTAATTAAATATGTATTTACAAACACTATTATGCAATCGAAGAGATTTTATTTAAATTATAACAAAATTAAAATATTATTGAACTATCAAGTTTCAGTTAACTCCGATGAGTCTAATTTCACGTTCCCGCAATCTACGCTCTCTTTCAAACTCCTTCATACGCAAAACGTAACTGAAAAAAAAAAAAAACAATCAAAATATGGATTAAATATGAATGATAGTTTTTCATTTTTCACAATGTATATAAAATGAGTTACGATGAGGGGCAAGATTTTCAGCATAAATGGCATTAAAACCTTTTTGCAGAAGGATATTTTACCATTCATATATCAGATGGTTATCATTAGGAATGGTATCATTACTTGATATATTTTATTAGTCGATTGATGTAAGTCAGTAAAATAAAGTAAAATCTCTATCCGAAGAACAGTGTCAAAAAATTATGTTAAAATTTTTGTTTTTTTTAACCTTTACAGTTGACGTTTATTTATTTTTCCATTAATTTCAATAACCAGCGATAGTTTAATACATAATTGAAACATGTTGACTTCTGATACTCTCTTATTTAAAAAGACCTACGTCTGCATATTTTCTTTCAAACGCTCTTTGTGACGTAGCATCTAAGAGATTAGTCGCTGAAGAATATAAAGAACTGCATCTCTTTCGAGAGGTTATATCAATTGTACATCAGCATCAAGATCATCACTGAGGCATCGCTTCATACCTAAGCGATCTCAGAGCAATTTTTGTAACCGAATAACGCAACACTGATAAAGTCAACGCTGGGTTCAATTATGATGATTTTAGGTCTACATTAAAATAATTCCTACATTACAACGACTAATAATATATTTGTAAGTATATTCAAATTAGCAAATTAAAAAATGCATTTTTTCAAAATATCGTATGCAATTTAAAGCTAAAAACATTATATTATTTATTAACAGACTATATTAGTGATGGTATTCATGGCAAATAACATAGTTAAAAGTTTACTAAATTTTTGTTAAAGGAATTTATATAACTGCATGTGTTTTAAATGAAAATAGCACACAATCCCTCACTTGAAGTGTCACAGTTACATATTATAATGTAGTCTATAGTATTTAATATTAGCTCATTGAATAAATAAATATTTGAAAAAAAGCTAAAGATTTGTGTATAATCAATATGAAATTGCAACAAGTTGGATAAGTTGAGTGGGCTGAAGAAATGAAATAATTACAATAAGGTATGTATAACTTACTCGTCAAATTGACATTGCTGATATACGTGGCCTTCGTGATGACATTTATATAAAAGAGGAAAGACATCCTTCCTACACTTCAATAGATCGATAAACAAATGAGCGCAATAGTCGCGTCGATCCATCGGAACTTGAGCTTTGATCATTTCTTCTTCGGTCGCTATCATAACTATAAAAATGAGACACCATATGTCATTTATCGCTTTAGGTTTTGATTTCATCTGAATTTGTCAGTTGTAAATATATTATACAAAAATAATACTAAAAGACCAATATGAACTTAATAGTTTTAGTAAAAATGAAATTAAAATATCTTCAGTTGAGAAGTAAACATGTGTTATATAATATAAAAAGTAGCAAATATCTATGAAAGATGAAAGCTGTATAAATGAAATGAGAGTTTTTCTGACTATTTTTTTTCAGCTTGAATAGAATACGATGCTATAATAGCATTCGCACAACGTAAGGTTTGTGAATTAGAATGTGGAGTGAGCACCTCTTTCCTTTCGCTTCCCTTGGAAACCATAATGTGACTCAAAAGAAGGAGGCTCATCTTTGGCGGGAAGTCTTTCCGGATGCAAATATCGGTCCAGACCGTTACCCATGATGCCGAAGAGGTTTCCTAAGCTGACAGCACAAATTCAAGAACACTCGACAGTCGGCCTCGGTGTTGCCAGCTTTGAAAATATCATCACAAAAAATTAGCTAACCCCGGACAATGGGAATAAAAATATTTTTCATAATTATTTTGAAAAGTTTATGCGTTAACATTTTATATAGTTTATAACAGAGCATAAAAATCTAATTTATATTTCTCAATAATTTCATTAGATAAAAATGCATAAAATGTTTATTGAAATAAGAATCTATTTTTAGGTTAGCTCAAAACATATTCGAAATACTAGACTTATTGACATAATCTTATTTAATATAAAATTATGGCAAAAATAACAATGGATAAAATTTACATTTTTTTTTTAAATATACTACCACGCAAATCAAGGGCCGAAAAAGAAAATCGAATGTTAGAATTTATTGCAGGCTGAAAAATGAATGAGCCCAGGAAGCTTCAGACTTAGGCCCGATCCACACTATGGTGCCGGTAACGGTTCGATCTCGGTCCGGTCAAATATTCTCATACAAAAAACGGGATTGGAAGGATCCGATAGTGTGAATACTCTGATTGTTTCTTGTGTAAGAATATTTGATCGGACCGTCAACGGCACCATAGTGTGAATCGGGCCTTAAATTGCCTAATTGCTAAATCCGTCACTGACAATAGAATATTAAATATGCTATTAGCATTGATGTAGTGCTAAATAAAAAAGTCTGGGAACGCTGATTAATTATAATATTTCAGTACCCCCTCCCCTACCAGCAGTGATACAATTTTCGCACCAAGTTTCCAACCAAACGTTTTTCAATTTAACCAATTTAAGTTAAAATAAATTTTTAAAAATTACAATATATATTTTGCAAAATTTCCAAATCGTTTAGAAAAAAGTGTGGGAGCGCCGACCCCACGCGCCCCCGCCCCACTACACTATTGGCTATTAGAATATCAATGGGGACAATTAATGAAATCTTAGAAACTCTTTCAATGAATACAACTTATTTATTTCAAAATATTGAAAATTTATGATTCTTTTAACACCTGTAAATGTAAAGAATATAAAAGGAATTGCTTGAGATATGTACAAATAAAGTATACCTTGAAAAGGAGGATTAAAACACATGCACGTAAGCAAGGGCCTCTCGAACATTATGTTTTTGTAAATATAAAGTATTCACTTCTCAATAATTTGTTAATAAACATAACAACCGTAATTGAATATTGTTGTTCATACAGAAAGCAATAACCTGTTCAAGTTATGATATGAAGTGTAGTGTCACAAAATTCTATCATTTCTTTAAACATTTGATAAGATTTAAAGTTTAAAACCACAAAACACTAGTAAGGTCAAATTTATCAAAATAATTAGTAATAAACAAGAAAAAACAGATTGACAAAGCTGTCTAAAAGTAATTGAAATGTGGTTTCACAGAAAGATCCTTTAAATTCCGAGAAGAGATTTGATCATTAAGCCTGAGGTATTAAAAGAATTTAATGTAAAGTACAGAAGCTGTAAGAAGAGCCATCTATTACAGAATGATATGACATTAAAAATCAGATTGTATGAGTCATGACAAAAACTAATCATTGTTTCTTTAATTTTTATAAAAAATTAGAGATAAAACAATTAAAGACAACTTCCAAAACATCTCGTGTTCATTCCCCCATGTTTTAATATCACCTATGAAAATATTACATTTAATGATCATATATCTAGAAAAAAACTCTTAATTATATTCACAAGTGCAATAAAGTAGAAAATTATGATTATATTAAATTTCGAAATTCTTAAACAAAAGAATGTTGGTTTGTAAAAAAAATGTATATATTTTTACATATTAAAAATGTTTATTATTTTAAAAAAATAGGAAATTTTAGAAATATAAGTGTGTAGTTTTTTACATCCAAAATAGCATTGCTGTTAAAATTTAACTCGAATAGCTACCTACCTGTTTTTAATTTACTTATCCCCAAAATTATTGTAATAAAGTATAGTTTTGTTATAATTGATTAAGATTAATAAAGCTAACAAAACCAGAGCGAGTGTTTTCAAAGTTTCTAGTATGGATGATGTAGTTGGTAATTTAGTAAATTACGATATCCTCAGTGAAATCGGAAAAGGAACATATGGGTATTTATAAATGAAGTTAATGCATATAAAATTAAAAATGAGTTATTATAATTTTTTTGATACATAATTATTTTAGAACTGTACTTTTATGTAAAAAACAACCCGATAATAAAATTGTTGTCTTGAAAAAAGTCTCCGGTGATTCTTCATGCTACGAGAGTTTAACGGTGAGATAAAATAAACAATACAATGGTAGGTAGTCTACATGTAATGCAAAAATGTCACATTTTCTTTGGTCGTTTATACTTTTTAGGAAGCTCAAAATGAAATAAAAATATTATCGACCCTCGATCATCCCTTTGTTATTAAATATTTTGAAAGCTTCAACGAGGATAAGAGCGTTTTTATCTGTATGGAATATGCAAATAATGGAAATTTGGCAGAATATATGTATAAAAGACATCACTACTTGTTACCACAAAATGTATCGATTTTAAATCTTAACAAACTATTGTTGAAAATTATTTTTGAAATTAACGACTATTCATTTTTAGGAAATACTATTTTTCTTTTGTCAAATATTACTCGGAGTTCAGCATATACATTCGAAGAACATAATTCATCGGGACTTGAAAGCGGAGAATATATTAATGTCCGGGCCGCACGGAAACGTTGTGAAAATTGGAGATTTTGGAATAGCTAAAATTTTAGAGTGAGATTTCCATTTAAATAAGAACTGTTTGAATAGAACTATAAATATATATTAATCGATTACAATTTAATTAGGAATAAAAAGGCCAACACGGTGATCGGAACTCCTTATTATTTAGCGCCAGAATTGTGTGAAAATAAACCTTACGATTCAAAAACTGACGTGTGGGCAATCGGATGTCTCTTATATGAAATGTGTACTCATAATAGAGCATTCGAATCGACGGTCAGTGCTAGATTATTTAATTTTTTTTATTTTTTAAATACTATTTCATTAAAATAAGTTTGTTGCAGACATTACTTGGACTCGTGCAACAAATAGTATCTGGAGATATTACGCCAATAAATATGTGTTATTATGACAGGGAACTGCAAGAAGTTATCGACAGCATGTTGACAGTCGTGCCAGAAAAAAGATGCAGTATAGATGATATTATGCAAAAAAAGGTCCTCAAACCGATGCTTAAATATCTCAATCATGTGCTTTTCTTCTTAAGACAAATATGATACGATACATTAATGTTACATGATTTTAATACTGACATATTTATTTTGAATATGTAAAATTCATAATACAGAAAATTTTGGTTCTTCATTTTGTCTGATGAAACTCAAAAATGAATACGATGCTACCTTTTCTAAAATAATTAATTCTCGACAGATAGACTTTAGTATAATAATTAAAGAGATAACAAAAATATATCAGCGATTTATAAAGAAACATTTTTGCAAGACACTTCATCATGGTTGCTGTAAATATATTTTGTACAAATTCATCTTATTATGCAGGTATAAAATATTTTGATTCTTTTGAAAAAATAATGATTGAAAATTCCTAATTAGACATTAGTTGAAAAACACACATCTTCACTGAATGTTGTACCAATCAGAGGAATTAGGTTTACTTTATTAATGTAGTAAAACCACGATTTTAACTGGGAATCAAGCAATTACAATCAAACATTGTTTTTATTAGATAATTTTTTTAAGCAAATTCAATAATGAAAAAAATACTAGTGTATGCGAATACCCATGCGAAATGACCTTTATATCAATGACGATGCTTTACAAATTTAAAATGATTAAGTGTATTTTGTAAGGTTTCATAATGTATATAAATGTAATTAAAAAAAAGATCAGATCTACAAATTTTTATTTGGTAACTGGTTTCAACCAATACAATTTAATGGACTCGATCAAATTGAAAAGCCACTCTTGTAGCACAAAATACACATATTCCAAATAACCAAAGCTTTAATGAGCACACTGGCATTTAATAATTCTTTTAATATTATTTCATAGACAAATATTTATTTTTAATATGTTATTTAATTTTTTACTGTAAATCATTTTATGTATAATACACGTGTACGTCATTAATATTTATTTTTTGTATGAATAAATTATTTACCAAACTAATGACCATAATAATTTAATAAAACATTACAACAAAAATCATTATTTTTTTTAGCATTGAACGCGTTCATTTCGACACAATGAAAACAAAAAAACCTATCCTAACCAGATTTGAATTTAAATTTAAGTTGTTTTCAATTTACCAATATGTTTGCCCCCCATTAACAGGATTGTACCTTAATTAATATTCCAAAGTTATCAGCAGCTCTGTCATGCATCTTCGACCTCACTTGCCTACTCAGGAATCACATATTTAACGTGGTCCTCTGAAGTTTTCTCAGTTGATGCTGTCATAAGCTTTGGAAAAATTAATGAAAATATGGTGAAAGACAACACCGTATACTTACATCTTTTGCAAGAAACAAAACTTTATAATACAATAATAAGGCCAGTAGCGGATATCATGGAAATGTACTGCACAGCGTCAATCGTCAGCTTCATCCACACTCATATATTGGACAGTATGCTTTGCAGAGGTGCCGGCTCGAGTCCCTCGTGCCATATTAGATTCGGGAGTGGTCGGCAGTAGACCTGTCAGAAGTCTTCTTACGGAATTTTAAGAATGATCTCATATTTGAGCAAGAGGCAGTTCTCTTCGATGTCTTTGAAATTAACTTAAGCAGTCCTGTTTTGAGATAGTGATATTTTAAGGACAAGTCCAATTTCTATTTGTAAATTTAGCTGATAAATACACAATTTGTTGAAAATTATAAGAAATTAAGAATACTATATAAGTTAGCAGTTTATGTTAATAGACAGTGTCTTATCAGTATTACATTTAAGCTTACGTTTCTTAGTGCAGGAAAAATGATTGCTAATAACACACAAATAAACAATTTCTGCTTGTATTTTAAACAATGATCCTCCCGCTGCTTCTGAAACATAACTTAGAAAACATGTTTAATTTTTATGCATAATTTAAAGCATTTTCAATGGATTCTGAAAGTAATAAAATATATTTTAAAATTTTGATTCTACTTATGAAACAACAGATCATATTTCAATAATAAACAGTGAGATATTTCAAAACTTATTCATATGAAAATTGGTAAATATTAAGAATGAAGATTTTTGCGTTTGTGAGAAGATTCATAATCATTTAAATTAGCACTTTAAGATTTAAGCTGGAATAATTTCTCGAATGCTAGAAACAATATTTACATATTAACGGGAATGTCAAATTGGTTAAATTTTAATTATGGATAAGTTTGAATGAAAATCATTGAAACATATTCAATTGTTGTATTATATTTTTATAGTCGCTTCTCGGCCAAACAAATAAAAACACATTTTACATACAAATTATTTATTAATAAAAAATACTCATGTAGTACTCATGTTCTTTTCAGCTTACAATTTCATTTATTAGATGTAAAAAATGAATCTATAGAATTGTTAAAATTTCATTTTTAGAAAAGGATCAGCCACAATAACAAATAAAAAGTTGTATTTAGAAAATTATTTAAAAAAGATCACGAAATTCAACCTGTTAAATCTGGTATTTGTTTAATTGAATTGCGCTTATTATTTTTTTCTTTTCTTAAAAACAAACCAGTTGCTATTAAAGTTCCAGTGTTGATTGAAGAATTCATTTGTTTTGCTTATGTTTATAAAGTTTAGATTTTACTGTTTTAGTTAAGCCCTTAGATTTAGAATTGTTGATTATATTTAAAAATTAATATATTCAAATTTAAATATATTTTCTATCATCAATTGAACTTTTATAATCAATCAATCATTCACAAGCATATCAAATATGTTCCTAATATAATGTTATCATCGAGTTGTTGTATGGTAGTACTGTATATCTAATGATATAAATAAAGAGGAAAAAACCTACTTTATACAACTCAATGACCATTTGTTGCTTCCTCCATTTCTTCATCTTCTTCTGTTAAATAAAAATAAATAAATCGATTATTACTATATATTAAAACTTATTTATAAAGTAGACATTTTTAATTATACAAAATATTATAAATCTACTGCTTTTATGAAGATTATGTGTTAATAGTTTTATTAAAACATTTAATCAATTTATATTTTATTAAAAAAAATTGTACTGCCTATATTGCATGTTTCATAGATGAAAGGAATTATATAAGATTCAACCTAAATATTAATTTTGTATGTTCTGTTATAATAGCAATAAAGAAATATGACAAGAACATGTGCCTTGTTAATTCTACTGGACCACTTTCACACCTCTATAACTCAGTTTTTATAGATACAATAAGTGCTCGCTTATTATGAGGGATATACTTCAATAAGTTCAGACTCTAAACAAGGTTATCTCGAGAATCATAAATTAACCGTGACCCAGAAAACATGCGTTCATATTGTAATGATATCAAATGTACTGCATGCGAGTGTCATAGCAATGAAATTGTGTGTGATGCGAAAAGTGTCAAGCGAGGTCTTCCTGTACTAATTGTTTTGGCATAATAGTTGGATTTGCACAATTCTCTATATTGAAAAATTAAATTTGTACCTCTATCTCCATTTTGTGTACTAGGTGCTGTCGGTGGTTTTTGTCCAGGTATTTGTCCCGTTTGTAGCATTCTGGTAAGACGTTCCACTTCAGCCAAAGATGATGCATTTTTAATTGCTTCTCTGATTTTATAAATTTCTTGCGGTGTTGCAACTAAAAAATTCATATAAAAAAATTAAGGATATGCTCAAATACAATATAAATTGAATTTTTAATTATACCTGTTGTCTTTCCCGTATCCGGAATGTTTCCACCGGGGACAAACGTTTTTGCTTTTTTGGCAATTTCTTTTTGCAATTCTTTACCCTTTTTGCTTTTAAATAATGCGTTAGCTTCTTCGCGCTCTTTTTGTTTTATTTTTCTAAAATCTAATAATCGGAGTTCAGGAAATTTGAATGCCACATATAATCTGTAACAATTTAAAAAAGTATTTGCAAGTAATAAAAATGATTATTTAGTTATAGTTTGATATAGAACACATAGTTTGGCTACAATCCTGTTAAGGGGGGGGGGGGCAAACTTATTGTTATTAAATTAAATAATTATTAATTTTTTTTGTTTTAAATCAAATTTAAAATCAAATCTGGTTCCAATCCACAATTGCAGACAATACGCAAACCAGATCTTCATATCGTGGCTGTTTTGACAAAATACATCTTCATCGGAAGGACACCACGATCTTGAAATAATTCTATTGCTTCATTTTCAGTATGCGGTAAATTGAAAACGCGTTCATTTCGACACAATGAAAACAAACAAATCTAACATAACCAAATTTGAATTTAATTTTAATTTAAAAAAAAAACAAGAAACAAATGAATAATTATTTTATTTAATAACAATAAATTTGCTCCCCGTTAACAGGATAGTACCCATAGTTTATATATCTGAATAATTTGTAACAAAAAGTGAAATGAAATAATTTGACAAAATTAAATGATAATTCTGTGATATTATTTTAGTAAACTGAGAGATTTATTTTTAGTGAACCTTTTTTGGTTATATTTTATTTCTTATTGAATCTATGATACAAGTTAAGATATTACTAACACGTCTTTTGCGATGACACAATTACTTTGTAAAGAGTATTAAAATGTTTATAATTGTTACCTGTAGTGAGCCTTATACGTAACTGGGTTTTGCAGCAACGACAGTGTTCTCAAATTGGGTAAAGTCATGAGGGGATCTAGATCACCGAGTTCTTGCATTTGATTTCCAGTTAGAATCAATGTCTCTAAATTTGGAAGATATTGCTCTAATCCATCAGTAATCCTACTATATATCAAAAATATAAAAAAACGTTTTTTTGTATGCAGATCAAGTATAAAATAAAAGTAAACTGATTTCATGTAATAATATACGAACACAATCCGATTGTTGTTCAACAATAAATTTTTCAGCCTTCTTAAGAGTGGAAAACCATCGAGCTTTCGTATATCATTATCCGATAAATCAATGCAATCGAATTGATCTGAAGTAGCGCCCATGTTCTCAATTTGAGGAATTTTATATCCTGTAAAAAGAAATATACTGTTTTAATTAAATCATATTAAAATATGTCAATATTACAGAAGGTAATAATCTTTGATATGTTATTTTATCGTTCATAGAAAAAAACGACTACATAGCGATTAAACATCTAATTTTGACAAACATTAAATTCGTAAAACTACCTGTATGTAACCCAGTAGGTGACCATATGAAATAACAATAATCAATTAAATTTGAAGTTATGCTATGCTCATCGCTAAGATTCGTTAATACAAATATACTGCTGTCCAAACCGATAAAAGCATCTTAGGATACGGTACTTAACCTACAAATTTGTAATGTTTGATAGTGAAATGAAAAATACTAAAGTATGAAAAAATATAGTAAAAACGAACCTCTGAGGTCTAACTCTCTGTCTCGACATGGATTAGTGTGTTGTAGCGATTGCTGTACGAGTTCAGCCGTCAACTTAACCATCGCGCCTTCGAGATTGAGCCGACGCACAACCAATACATTGCCATGCGAAAAAATTCATATCATTGCGGAATATTTTATTTCGTGGATTTTTACCATTCACTATTTGCATAAGTATTTTTATTTATTTAAAAAATATTGACTAATCACAGCTAAAATTTAATTTTCTCTCATATCGATCTATTTAATAATTTCGTATTCTTTTGTTTAAGTGAATCGCATAAATTAATAGCTTTTTCCGTATTTTTCGTGTAAAAATGAACTTAAATATCAGTCTTAGGATTTGCATGAATAATAATAATTGCTGAATATTTTTAATTATTCGCTAAACATATATAGATATTTTGAAATATTATAATCATAATAATAAAGCGTTGTGTGAGAGCTAAAAATGATTAGTGCTGGTATGGGCGATTTGCGGCACTTTTGTGAACTCGCCGACTTGAAAATGATAAGAATAAAAATGACCGAATATTTCATGTGGATGATGAGTGAAAGATTTATGAACAAGAAATATAATTTAAAAAATAAACAAAAATGTCTTTTTCGATTACTCTTTCCAGGATTGCCAATGTAATCCACTCGATGGTCAACAATTTGATAATCATCCAATGAATTAATAAATAAAGGTAGAAAAAAAATGTGTTAAAAACAAATATGATTATTCTAATTCATTTATTAACGTTCTTTTCATAATGGCAACTTATTTATAAATGTAATTTACATACTTATTAATAATGTAAAATTTAAAATGTATTTTGAAAATATGTAAAATTAAATGCATAATATTTTATTAATGTAAATCTACATATTCATGGTTTTTGTACAAACATTATCAAATAAAAATCTATGTAAGAAATCAATACTCTTATTTTTTATTTACAATAATTCTCGAATTGGATATAAATTTAAACATCAAAAACTCACTATAATAATATAACTGCTAAAGGATTTTTTTAAAAAGAAATTATTAATATTTAATGAATCACCACTTTTAAAATTAAGTAATTTTTATTAATGGCAAAGGAATTAATTAACATTTAATCCAAAATTATCATCATATTGTTACAGCCTCCCAACTCATAATTGTAGAACTGGGACCTAAATTCATTATAAAACCTCAGTCCTAAATAAGAGTTTATTTCATATTATATATGTACAATATTAACCCTTTCCACTTGCATTTTGTTTGGGTATGGGTAGCATCAACTCGTAATTAGTTTCACGCTTTTTTCAGATTCCATATACTAAATTTAAAATTAAACTAATACGTTTTTATAAGTTTTTGGTTCAACAGAAAATTTACACAACATACTAGAGAGCATAAGCTACGCTTAATAATTAGTATTTTAAAAATAACACCTTATCAAAAATAATTTATCAAAAGTTTTAATCTGAGTTTATGATTTTTTTTAAACACATTTTAAAACTTTCTAAAAGCATTACAGGCGGAAATTTTATTTATTGGAATATCATCATCATCGTAGTGCAGCCACAGACAGTCCACTGCAGAACTATGGGCCTCTTAAATATCCGTTCACAGAAAGAGGTTACATCCATTTCGTCTGTATCATACATTCACCTCTTCATTCACTCAATATTGAAGGTAGCATAACCTCTGAATTACATTTAGAACACTCACCCAACGGGTCTCCTGAATGAACGTATTGACAAACGCTTTCGCGACCGTCTCAATAGGAAGTATGGGATGTTTTTAAAGACTGAGTAGTTTTCTTCGGGAGACAGTGGGAAATTACTCTAGATGACCTTTTTGATTCTACTGGAAAGGGCTTTCTGAAATGCAGAGTCCAGTCCCTCCTTTCCCCGCTGGGGTGTTGGCGGGCTAGGATGAAGACAAACTATATACTTAAGTATTGGAATATAATTATCATTATTTTAGTTGTGTTTTGATGTCAACTGCATTTAAATCATGACCAATAAGAGGAGAAATCTATTTTTTAATATTAAAATAGTATCTATGTAATATAGTAAATAGCAAAAATAACGAACAGAACATAATACATGGTATATACACGAGTTTAAAATTTTGATGACATACAAGTAGAAACCCATTTGACAACACAATGCCGTCTTACAAGTGGAAAGGGTTAAACATAATCTAGTTCACCCGAAGAAACAACACTGGTTATTGAATATTAATAATATTGCATTCTTAACAAAACATTTTTATGGAATCTGTTGACATAAATAATAAAATTAGTTTTTTACAATTATAAAAATAAATTACAAACTATCATAAATAGTTAGATATTACGTATGAGTAATAATGCATTCCTGTGTCATGGATTTCATTATTTACACTAAATTAGCTACGCATATTTAAAATTGCATCAATTATTGAGCACCTATAAACGTATTAATGAAAAACCTACTTACAAACTATAACCTTACATTTTAGTTAAAGAATATAATTTTGGCAGTTCTTACAATAATCTGATTAAGGAATATTTGGAGTACTTTTATTTCCTTTGCTCAAATGTTTTGTAATCCTTTTATTATAGCTACAACAATCGATAATAAAAGCGAAACACGATATAACAAAACAGACAGCCCAAAATACAGCCGAAGCGATCAATGTATTTTCATCTGTATATTCCCATAACATATTTGATTTTTCCACTCCCGCATTTGTGAGAATCTGTGTGCCATTTACAGTCGGACAAGGAACTTGAACGATAATATCTTGACGTTGCATCTAAAAAATAATTTAAAAAAATAGTATTTTATTACGGTATCAATAAGTAAAATATGTATTTATTCATGTAATAATAAAGACCTGTTTGTTTCTACATGTAGCCTGTAAATTCGATTGAATAGATTCTGGGCTATATTCTTTAGATAGAATGGTCGAAACTATCCATCTCGTCGGGGAAATATAATCCAACCATCTCGTATACACTGTCATGTCCATGTGATGAATAGTATAACCGCTTCCGATGAATATTATCGTTAGGAGTACAGCATTGACATATGTTGAAATTTTATATGGAGGTATTAAATACGCCACAGCTTTTATGAACATTTGCAAACAACAGAGGTATAACGACATGTATCCTGTTAGAAAAAGATAATATGTTAAGAAAACAAGGTAAATTGAAAATATAGCTATGGATTGAAAAAAAAAATTTACCCAAATATAAATAGAACCCATTGTAATTGTCATATCCCTGCATATATAATCCAGTCATTGAATAGCTCGGTATTAAATAAGCTAGCCAAATACATACGGACGGGGGAATATCAACGATGAGCTGGAAACTGTAGTAAATGATTCAATTTCAGAATAAATAAAAACAATATATAGTATAAATGGATGAGGCATTAGTCTCACATCAGTTATGATGTATACAGTTCTTCCATATAAGTCTATATCGATATCTCTCTCGACATATCTTCTCGATAAATAGATCTGTTTTATGCACACTAAAAGTAAAAGTGGCCAAATAGTCAAACACATAGCTGAATAATGATATCCCAATCTATCATTGTGCTCATAATGAGAATCGCTCGCTGGCAGATCCCAAAAAATGGCTCCAGTTATTAAAGATAAAACAGCTGCTATTATTAGATGAGTTATCCAATTTATCAATGTATTGGGTTGCGTAAATAATATAGTCTTCCTGTAATTATATATTGAACATAGTATTGGGCTATTAAAATATTACATAAAACAATTTATTTTATTTTTTTAAATAGATACATTACTTTAATATCATCCACGATTGTTTGACAACATTGGCTTTGCATGTGGCACTGGGCAAAGGAATCGGCGGAACTAATGGAATATTACTATCCGTATCGCCGCGTATTCGAGCTTGGGTACTTCGAAAAATTTCCGCTAATTGCTCTATTCGCCCGGAGGATTCGAGCATAGCCGCGGCAGATAGGTCATCTAATGTGACGAGATCGACTGAAAATGAATAAAATATAATGTTATCGCATACGTCTAATCTGTTTAAAATAAGGAGTGAATATTATTTTTTGACACGCACGGTAATAATCCGATGGATTTTTGAAAGCTGGACAGGGGTAGTCGATCGAAGTAAAATACGGTATCAAATCTCGTCTGTATCCACTGTACATCGTGCGTCCGGCTGATATGAGAACTATTTTTGTTAACATTGCAAATATTTCATAAGTGGGCGGATGAAGAGTCATTATAACTATTCTTCCAGTACTAGCCCAGTTTTTTAAATATTCAATTAAGAAAAATGTGTCAAATATGTCCATTTCTTTCGTAGGTTGATCTAATATTAATATAACAGTATCCAAAAGCATGTGGCACGCTACGTTCAATCGTCGCAGTTCAGATCGGGTCAACCTTCCGACGTTGGTCAGTCTCACTTGTTCCAAACCGAGTTCTTCGATTAAAATATTAATCTGAAAAATAAATTAAATTTTCTCATAAAGTGTATGCAGTAAAAATAATTTTTCATTTTATAAAAGTTTTACATACCCTATCTTTAGCATCGACCTTGATTTGAGACATTTTTGAATTGGGCCATTTAAGCTGAGAATGAAATTTTAGCGTTTGGACGACAGTCATGTCCGGACACAGATCGATATTATTTCTGACGTAGGCAGTTGTATTTTTCAATGTTGTTTTTGAAACTGGTTGACCGTTGAGAATAATATCGCCAGATAATTTCTAAAATTAATTTTTATGTTACAATCGTTGACGCAGACTACGGATACATCTCAATATTAAAAATTGCTCGACGGTACATACTTTATCAATTCCTGCGAACACATTTAACAATCCGGTGGCCTCGTTTTCAGCTGTAGCCATAATAGCGAGAATTTCTCCAGCTTTTACTTCACAATTTATACCGGAAACGAGAAGCATCGAAGGATTTTCAGTAGACGCTATTTCTAAATTTTTTATCTAGAATTTTTTATATTAAAATTTAAAATCAGTGCACAATATAATCGAACATTTAAAGAGTATTATGAAATTACTTGTAAGTTAGGATAAATATATGCCGTATGTGGCGCATGTCCATCTACGTAATCGTCTCTCATTATCGACGGCGCTGCATGACCTTTTCTCGAATGCGCTATGGATAAATGACTCTCCGCTTTTGACATCGGATGCCCTAATTGACTCGAAGGCATGATAATACTAAAATTTAAGATTATAGGATTATACATAAGATTAGAATCGACTGAATCGTTGAGACGTATGACTCGCATATGTACCTTTGGTCCATATCTCCGCCGAATTCCGCTACACTATTTCGTCTATTATAAGATTGTCGTAGACCATAATTTCTCGATTCGATTGCCAAAAGGTTCGCCTCGCTGACCGATTTGTTGCGCGAGTTGACCCATTGCACTTGCGATCCTGGACTTCTGATACCCGCTTGCTGCATCGCCACGAGCGGAATGGCTGTCGACTATTAATTATGTTTTTTTAAATAGAACTTGTAATGATTATCGAGACATAAAAATGATTTACTTGATATGACGGATGTACATTTTGCATTCTGAAGTCTGGATCGGATCTATATTTTCTACTCTGTTTGTATTGTTGAGATGTTTCATTGTCTGAACTGTCGTAACCGGATGAATTTTCTCTCATTCCTCTGTTAGGTCTTGACACTCTGCAAAAATGTTGATTTTGAAAAGTAAAAAAAAAAAAAAATTCCACAAGTGTAATTTGTCCGTCTGTTAAAATAACTTACCGCGGTACAGGTTTCATACCGCTGCCGATCGATGTTTTGGCTCTCGGAGTTCCGGAACGTTGAGAACCATTATGGTTCGGTGGAAATACGCGCGGCAAACCAAACTTTAAATATGTGTACATATTGGATCCGAGAGCTGATCTGTAAGAAATAGTTATTTAAGCATTGCGGTTACAAAAAAGGATTATATTCATATATGATATTTACTTGGGGCCATATCTTGGATGTGATAAAATGGATTGCACGGTAGTATCCCTCAATTGAAAGTTACCATAGGGCAGTGGACTTTTATCCGTGCTACCGAGAGCGCTGTCAGTGAAATCTGAATTGAGATTCTGTCTGCAAAATAAGATTACATTATATTTATACAATAAATAGTCACATCTGTACATTATAAAATGTACAATAATGTATTATATATGAATAGTGTGCGGGGTAAATACCTGTATATAGACCAAGCGTGTAAATCTTCCGATTGCATTCCTCGAGGATCGTGCATGAACGGATTAGACGGCACCGAGTACCGCCTTTCGGGCCCGTACTGTCCCGTTACTGACATTTTATATTTTCAGCAGCATCTGAAATAAATTAAAATCTCAATCAATCGAAGATCTATAACGCAGATGCACATGTAAGACTATTATCGATAAACCTTTATTCATAAAAATAAAAATTGTACAAGGTAAAATGCTGTATCGATATATACATTTATATAAAAAATGGTTTAGCAATTTAAGTCTTAGATTACTATCCTTATCGTGATTACAAACATAAATTTTTGTTTTTAATAAATTTTACATATTAAAAGTTAATTTTTTCATAGGGGGAAAAATAGAAAACTTAAAACTCCTTTGCGACATACTTCCTTAAAACTTATCTTACAAACTAAAATACATATATGTACGATTAAGATATAAACAGGGCCGCAATAGGGGGGTAGCAAAGTAGGCGCAATTGGGCTTGGGGCGCAAAACGCAGAATACCGACTTTTTTGAGAGTTGCACATGGGCATTTTACTTGATCATTCTACTTTACATGAATCGACATTGATTGACTTTGTCTGTTTTTATAATATATACTAAGTTGTCTGATCCCCATTTTCTTTGTCGTCGCTCAAGCGTTGGGCCGACCCAGCCGTCATAAGCCCGCAATAAAATAAAGACAACAATATTTTCGACAGATTGTAAACTTTAAACAACCCACCCGAACAGCTTTCTTCGGACAATTTCGTTTTGTAATGAGAATTCGTAATCGTTCCGTAGACATGTTCGGGTATGGCGTCCGACCGCGAAGCGTCCGTTGGTCGTGTCGGCGGTCCTAAAAGCGGACCGGTTGGATACGCAGACCTTGTGGCCACTCCGTCCTCTTTTAGAGCTTTTTGCGGCATTTTCGGGGATAAATGCGTATCTGGAGTCCCGAACAGCGGGACCGATAGATAGCTCGGGTCAGTGGAGGGTCCCTATGTTCCTGTTTTTGTTCCATTGCGAGTAAGCGCGGCACCCATCTTGCGCACAGTTTTCTCGTATCACGAGGGAGATGCAAGTCAGATACTCGCCACGGGCGCTTCGTTCCCTCGTTACGGCTATGGATATAAGTGTGAAATTTTGAAATTATCACCTAAATATAATATGTATTTGATCGTTATTGGACGAATCTTAAAATTTTATTTTTATTGTCATCGGATCTAAGCACACCGCGTAGCAAATTTTGGTCTAATCATCAAAATTAGTCGAATTCTGCATGCATTTCAATACATCATGAGCGACCGCAGCAGAGATAGGTCGGCTCTGAGATAACTGTAACGGACCAGCCAAAAGCGTGCAAAATAAGCTCATTGGTGAACAATTACTTAGGATGACTCACAAAACGAGAATTTCTCGATGATTTGCGCAGATCGACGATACAAATGATCGTCGATCGGTAGGTTGCATCAGAAGCGCTGTCGCAACACTTCCTCGGGCCTTCGTCGTTTCCTTTCTTGCGCAGCCATTGTGTGTCTCTAATTGAATCAACACTTTCGTGAATATTCGATACTTGGCTCATACTATTGCATAGTAATACATTCCGCTCGAACGTTGCCAAACGATATCCCCAAACATGGATGCGAATGTCTCTGTCAGAAATACGTTTCTCTACGGAGAAGACGAAGCATAGACTGTATGCTCGGGGATCACAAATATAAGGGAAGACGGAGCGGAACGAAATTTAAAACTATTTTCTACATTTCATTTACTTTACTTTTGATTGATTTTATTTTCTAGTTCACAATTTTATTTTATAATAATAGGGTTGAAAAAAATATTAGTCAGGGCGGGCCTGTCATTTTTTTCCGAAAGACGCTATGCACAGTTACAGTAGAACCTCGATTATCCGAAATGTTCAAAATAAAACTAAAAAAATATAATTTGCTGATTTGCATGTGGAGAATTGTGTCCAGTTTTGCTCACGGACGTGATGGATTGCATATTACGGAAGATTACTAATTGTTTAATATCAGAAGACGGAAGCTCAGAACGAAAAGTTATGAAACAATCAAGAAACACAGAACTCGAAGAATATATATTTATGCGATTTATATAAAGATGATCAACTGGACAGCGACCTATTCATGTATGAAAAAGCAATATTTCGCAATACAAAATTAAATGGAGATTCCATCTTCGAAGCGAGTCCGGGCTGGCTCGAAAAATTCAAAGAACGACATGGTATGAGGGAACTTGAAATTCACGGAGAGAAGCTTTCTGTTGATATACCTTCAGCGAACACATTCATTGACACGTTGAAGCTATTTGTGAAGAAGGAAGGATTCGACGAAGAATTTATATAGAATGCTGATGAGACCGGCATAAATTGCATCTTCAGCATCGAGACGTGGAAATACTTCACCTGGATACAAAACTAGCAAGGAGCGCGTCACTATGACGGTGTGTGCAAACGCAGCAGGCAGACACGGCCCGTTTTTTAGCCGATGCTATGAAAAATAGTTCATGCCAGAAGTGAAAATCATCAAAACTCCTTAGATAAAAGAAGAAAAACAATACTATTGCTAGACAATACCCCGTTCTACCCACCTGTAGAGTTTAAACCGGATCGATTAAATGTTTATGGTAAAAAATGAATTTCTATATGTACGAAATGCGACGAAGAATGTGTAACCGAGTGGTCAAACTGCGATGCAAACGATCCTGGATTCCAAATTTTGAACGATGAAGAAATAATTGAAGAAATATCTTCCTCAGAAGAACAGGGTCGAGAAGAGGAAGAAGAGATTTACGAGTGGGGAGACGTCGGTTCTACACATTCTGAAGCTTTTCAGTGTTTAGATGTCACCATGAAATGGCTCGAGAACTAAGAAGAGTGTAATTCGGGACAACTTATATATCTTAAGAGTGTTCGCGATTTGGCAGTTTCTAAAAGAAGAGTAAGCTTAAAGACGAAATCGAGATTTTTTTAATAAAAAATAATTTATTATATGTGTGTATGTAAATCAATTATGATTATTCTCGATTATCTCGATTTTCGTTATCCGGACTACCTTCATCCCCGATCAGTCCGGATGATCGAGGTTCTACTGTACTCGAATTTAAATAAAAGACGGAAAATCGTCACGCTGAGGAGATTCTTGGAATGTTTTCATGACGGTCATAAAAAATAATGGGCGATTATTAAAACACAGACGAAACGGCATTCTATTGATGTACAGCATCGTTTACTACTATGGAAGTTTTACTATGCGTCGAATGAATAGAAAAAAAATTGGCGTGGGTAAATGAAAAAAGAGACTCATCTCGCGGGCGTCTTGCAAAACATTACTGTTGCAATGTTAATTACTAATTCAAAACTATATATTTAGACACACAGCGAGCCCTGCATCGACTTTAATGTAAAATGTTTTTTAACGATTCGATAAAATATCTGGGAATTGACATTTGGCATCATAACTGTGAAGATCCGGCGATACAAATTGTAATTTTTTTATGAATTTAGAATGTTTCAGGTCAGTCGTCGATTTACTATCCTTGATATCGGTCACTGGACTCATTTTCACTTTTCACTTCACCGGTGCAACTGCACATTTAATTTCAAATATTTAACAGTAAATAATTCGTCGATCATTTTTAAATCTCAAATTGATCCACTTTGCTCGACTGTTATGCCGAAATCTGATTATCTTTACGAGCAACGAAATATTCGTAGATTTATATTTAACAAATGTCGGGTGGTTAGCGCTCGTAATGCTTAAAAATGAAATATGTTTCACGTGCAATTTGCCCAAGTCTATTATAAAATTTGTCGATATATAATATTGTACATATATACGACTCGGGCAGCTAAAGTAATATAAAAACGACGAGTAGGTTATAAAAAAAGCGCATTTAGACCGAACGGTTATGCTCGATCGGCACTATGGTGTCGTTGACGGTTCGATTTCGCTCCGATCGAATATTCTTACACAAGAAAAAATCAGAGTATTCACACTATCGGATCCTTCCGATTCCGATCGGACCTCAATTTGTGTCGAACGGATCGCGCTCAACCTTATCTTCAAATGCTCATTTACAAACGTCATGCGCTCGTCATTAAATGGGATTTTATCGTTATTTATGGACATAAAACGTTTCACTTTCCTTTCTTTTTAATTAGTTCATATTGTTTCGTCAAACGACGACGTAAAATGGCAAAAACTTAACGGTTCACATGTTATAGCGCAATAGTCTAATGAAAAATAATAGCAATGCGGGACTCGAATTGTTACCCTAGTCTGTTACGGTCGGAATATGTGAGCCATCGTACCGGTCTTTAACTGTAACGAAGACCAAACGACAAGTTCGATCGGTCTCGTTTAGTAAAAGGAAACATAGAAACGCACACGAGATGCACATATTTTCCAGAAAGGCGTCGTTAGTTTCATTTTTAGGTGCAAAACGAACGTCACTGAAAAAAAGCATAAGACCAAATGAATTTGAATACGAGAAATTTACTCTATTTTTTAAAAAATAAATTTTAACATACAAAGTTTACGTCCGATCTGTCGAAGGTCTTCGCAGGTCGACATTGCGAGTGAGATTTAAATCGACTTTTGTTTAACATTTCTCGAAATTTAATCGCCGAGAAGAAATAGAGAACGTTGAATAATATGAAAAATGTATGCGAAAAAAATAACACTATCGGACGTAGACTGCGAGACTTTTCTAGCTGATTTTTCATGTCGTTTTCCCGATGCCTTCCGAGATAGGATTGAACTATGTATTTGAATATGAATTTTAGATAGGTAGAAAATTGGTTGCATTTCGCTATTATGTGAGAGTGGACGCGTACTCAGTAAACGGTGACTGGTAGCACGAGGTAAGATTCAAAGGCAAATTTATAGTTCTCAAATGGAAGGACAAAAGAGACACAGTAAAAAGCCAATCTATGCCAGCATTACACCTAAACCCTCACGCTTGGTTGAAATAACAAATTAAAGGGAACTGAAGCAAGGAAATGTCGAGTTTATCACAAAAAAGGGAAAGAATCTACATAGTGGTGTCCGGATTGTGAGGTATCGCTACATGCCAACAGCTGCTTTTTACAAAAAAAAATTACACAGAAAATGAGTTTTGCATTTATTTTATTTTTTTAAACTCTATGTTTCCATTTTCTTCATATGCTTTTGTTTATTGTTTTGTATTTGTCAATTTCTCTAAATGTTTATGTATCTAAATAAATAAAAAATATATGTTTCATTGATTTTTATATATAAATTCTAAGCATTTTTAAAAAAATAGCAATATGAACTCACGCCAAAATGGTGAAAAGGAACTTCCCCGCGTAACAGGTCAAGCATAAGAATGTGTCAATTCCGATCTAAAATATTCTCACGGTCGCGGTTTGAAAGTCGCTGATCAAAAAATAGTCGAATCAAACATTCAACTAACGCTTTTCACATAAAAAGAGTCGTATCGACATCTGGATATCGTCTCCTGATAGACGATGTGGCATGAAAACGGTAAACCTCTCAATTAAATCGTATAGATTTATCGACGGACAGAAATACAAATCCGACGAGCGCTCCGAAGAGATCGGCTTCCGTCTGCGGTGGAATATCGGATTCGAGGAAGGTCTTATGAACAAAATGCTCTCCGTCGCTATAAAATAATGACAAAACAATCCGAGGAATGCCGTTTTGACCTTTTTCAATGTCGGAAAAAAGAGTCACGTAACAATTCAAAGGCGAAACAGAGATCAGCTCGCAGCGATTGTTTCGTTTGCATTCTGCGAACGATCAGCTCGCGGCTGTGAATCGCGAGCACTCGAGATTTCTGCGCCGTAATAAGTCTCTAAATCGTTTCTTTTCTGAACATTTTTTTATTTGCAGGGAACCGTTTAATTTTAACGGTTCGAAGAATGCCAATTGACACATGAAATGTTCTGCGAGCGGCACCATAATCATTTTATATCCGTTAAATCGATGGCAAATATTTAGAACGAGGACTTTTTCTTCATTTGCAATATATTACATTGGGAAACTACGCTATGTCTCGATTTATAGCCGATCATGCATAGAATATGAGATGCCGCATGAGGATATCGCAATTGAAATCGGTCTAATCGGCACCCGAAGTTTCGGTCCGCGAAACCTTCGCGTTTTCATACTCCGATCGTTAAATGGAGAAATTCGACAGTTTGCTGATAAACAGAGATTTGATTTTTAGCAGATTCATAGAGACCACACTCACGGCAGTCGATGCGAATTATTTGTAAATTAATCGAATATTATTTGTTAAGTAATTTAGAAAGTTAAAACAAGATGGAATAAGTATGATGGCAAAAATATTAAAGAACTAAAGAAGATTAAAAAATCATTAAAGGACATTAAAATACAAGGACAACGGAAATTATTACTGATGAAGAAATATGTTTTTTAAGAAAATTGGTCGATATTCTTCTGCCAATCGAAATAGCAACAAAGAAATGCAAAAAAGGGCCAAATTTATTGAATTTGTGTAAAGTTTATTAAAAAACTATCCAAAAATTTCGATCAAAGGGTGATATTTTATATACTGTCGATAAAACCAAACTCAATGACAACTGAGAGGGTTTTTTCAACAGCAGGCCCAATAAAAATGAAATTCTAGCCTTTGTCTACGAGAAAACACGTTGCGCAACAAAAGATGATACTTTTCGCCTTCTTTGTGTGATGGGATCAAGAACTTTCCTTCCTGAGCGAATAAATTTATTTCTAATGAAGGAAACTTTGTAGAAAAATAAGATGCTCCATTTATATTTTTATACAATAACATCAATGAAAAATTCCGGGTTATATTTGAGCCCGCAGCGAGCGACGCTAGCGTTTTTACAGTTGTCGGCGTCTGTCTCCGTTCGCGACTCGCTGGAGTCTTTTGAATTTCGCTCATCGAAGAGTCGATGCGAAGGTAGCGAGATCGCACTGAAGTGCCACACTAACGGACTACAGTCGTTTCAATAACAACAGCTGGAACATGTGGACTCGTACGGTATATACACGAAAATAATCGTCCGATCTTTCGACACTGCAACGGCACTCGACGTGGCGATTCGGCATTAGATGCAAACAGTGCTCGCTCAATTTCGAATGCATCATATAATCTGCATTATGAAATCCGACGTAATGCTTCTCTTCTGCATGCTGAGGAAATTAAGGCCGTTCGATGCAGACCGAGTTTTTCATTCGACGGAATTGGCTAAAGCGAAGACCGTAAAAGTGTCCACAGAAGAAGAGTGTCATCAGATTTGCATCACTGCATCGGATCGCATCATCGAATTTAGTCAAAAGAGATGAGTAAATCGTACAAGCGGACCGATACTGTTCACTTTTTGTAGCGACTTTGCGACAGATTCGAGCTCGTCGATCTAAAATAAAACCTGACCTGAGAGAAGATGCGCCACGCGTCGTCCCCGTGAGAAAAAAACACCGACTCGCGTCGGGCGACGAGAGTGTTAAACGTGAGCTTCGTGCGCGCCGCTGCGGTTCTCGCAGATGAGTGGCGGACGAGCAAAGATAGCATCTAAGACTGAAGATTTTAAATTGGCTCTCTACTCGAAGGGTTGATTATAGAGACTTTATAATAAAAATTAAAAAAATATATGATTTTTTAAAATTAATTCGCATTCCGCGTTCTTCTATCTTTGGCCCTGGACTTTTTGAAGCGTAAAATTATTTTTATCACTCGAGACAACTAAATCTTCAATCAGTGATTATTTTTAATTACAACGTATGCGTTATAAATTAGTAATTAATGTTAATATGAAATATTTTTGAAGTATTGTTCAAACGACACCCACACCAAAGACAATTTACCGTATGATCGTATCGTTCTTTTAATTTTAAATTATCGTCGATCAGAGGTTCGCACTATGGTTTAGTTCCTGGACATTTATTATGCTGAAGTGTGACCGTTTTAAAATCATTTACCTTAAAAAAAAAGAAATTATAGAGCCTCTCAGTTCGAAAATATTTTAAAAAATTCGTGATTGTCAGATGAACTTGTGAGTTTCCGTAATAATATGAATAAATTTACCCAAATATTTTATGTGTTTTTCATTATTTGTTATTTGGCTGCGATAAATTAATTTTCTCTCATTCGTTTGATAATATAAAGATCGCAAAATCATTTATATTTCGAAAATAAATATTACATAAATTTTAGCGAGTGCGTTATATTTACATAATAATGAATCGTCGCTATAATTAAGAATCGTTTCTGCAAATTAAAGTATTTAATTTTCAAACATCAGCATGAGCGTCGTTATTATTGGCGACCATTTAAAAGTACGCACTCTTCCGTCGATTATTGAAATATAAATCGATATAAAAAAAATATTCAGATATTTGCGCGGTTGTGACTTTCTTTGTTTAAAATTGAGCAGTTGTGTGCCATTTACATATTGAAGTGTGTGTAGACATTCGATCAGTTTATTTCTCTTCCATCTAGTTACTGTGCACTTTTTTTCGATTTCGATTTCGAGAACAACTGACTTTTACTCGCGTTCATCAACATTTTTCATCGACTCTTTTTTATACTCTACGTTTGCGGTCGGATACGATAGATTGGAAAAAAACTATTGACAGCAGACTGCTCAATTTTAAAAAGCGTGGATATTTTTTTTAAATTGAAAGATCAAGTTTTCTCGAAAAAAAAGTGAAAAACTACCCGATATGAGCGAGTGAATTTTATCGAAAAGAGCTTTCTGGAGTGCGCGAGTTCTACGATCGACGCTCGAATGAGAAATCTAACTATCAGAAAATTGGATGATTCTCGTTTATTTGACGACGTTCTTGAAGAGATTTTTCGGCGGAATCTGCATTTCATTCTGTTTCACAGTAATTACTTCGGGTTAGTTTATTTTTCGCTCTCGAGTGAAATTAAATATTACAATCGACAGAAAATGCAAAAATATGCGAATGCGCAGACGCCGCACGGTGCGATACGAAAAAATGAGCAGATTTCTCATCAGCAATTGACGGGTTCGAATCTTACAGGTCGTTTATGCAATCAGACAATACGATATTCCACAATTAGCATACAAAACGACACAACACAAGTTGACTTTCCAACGGCGCGATCGTTCATACGAACTGGTATTTGTGAAACCGAAGAAGAAAACGACACGCTCGGCGTCGAGGAAATCTCGCGGCCGATTTCCTCGCGTATCGATCGGCGTCGATCCCACTCGAGACTCGCACTGTATAAACGTTCGAACGAATCGCGAAAACAGGTGACAAAAATGAGCTGTAAATAAATACGCGCTATCCGCTGTCTTTGCGACGAGTTGTCGTCGAGTATTCGCTTAGAAGACTTCGAGAAGAAAAAAACGTTCCACTCGGACTCTCATTATCGAGGTTCGGATTTCAAACAAATTCCTCTAACACTACACGTTCGGAAAGATCTACTCGGCGCTGTGACGAGGCTTAGAGGCGTTTTAAGGTTTGCATGATAAATGGGAAGTCAACAGTGTTTATCATTTCTATAGGATAATTATCGGTACTTGAAGTATGAATATGCTAAGTATGAATTAAATTTTGCTAAGCCGTGACTCGAGGCACGTTGCAGCAATAGAACGAATACATTCTTCAGCTGCCATTGTTTCTTACCGCAACATAAAATGACGCATTTCGTACATGGACACTATCGCGGCCGCGTCAAACGATCGGATTGCTTCAAATAGACAAATTGATCGATCAGTGATGCATATGGACATCATGCGGCCGCCGATGGTCAAACTCATCATGATGCAACGTATGCATCGCCGACCACAAAAGTGTTAAGATATATATGCAGTTGTCGAGATTTACGCGAATCTAATTTATATGATTTTAATTTTCAAAATGCAAAAAACTTAAAAACGCGATCGAATACCCGGCTTTTTCAAACATTTTGAAAATCATAATTATATTTCAGAATATTTGATTAAGATGCGAGGAAGATCAACAAAGCGGGGCAGGGCTATAGCTGACTCGTTCGTAGTTCAACCGTAGATCATCATCGAAGTACAAATTCCTATTCTAATGATATTATCCCAATTTGAGTTTGTGACAACCCATGTATAAATATTCACAGTAGCTTCGTTCACAATAATCTTAGGAAAATGCTTAAAAATAACGTATTTAGAAAATCAAAATATTTATGAATTTAGAATTTTAGTCAAATCGCACGTACGTTTAACCCAGTTCTAAAATTTAAGATTAATATCACAATTTTCGTCCGAGCGCTTCGCAAAATGTTCCTTCAAAATTTATCGACACGTATAATTACAATATTGTTCGAGTTCAACGCGAGATTCGTTTTTAAATAAGCAAGATCTGTCCGAATGACCGTTCGGAAAAGTCGCGGACTGCTCGAATTCCAGGCATAGCGTTCTTCGTTCGTCGTTTCGACCGTCGAAAGATAATCCAGAAGATGGAAGCCACAATCTCCTGACGGAACGAACGCATCCCGCCTTGACGATGATCGGTCCCCGTTTCTACCGTCTTTGCTGTGTGTCTAAATTGATGAATAAAATCAACGGAATTATACTTCGTCTGTGATCGACAGTCGACAAACTATGTTATTCTCATAGACAATTCTTCAGCTCCAAATATGTAGTCTCAATTGGCAACCTTTGAAAACAAAGTGTGCTTATTATTAAACGAAACGCGATAAATATTAATAAGCGCGCTTTGAAAAAGTAGTTTTTGATCGCTGCTAGTGCTCTTCGTTTTGAATTGCTTTCATATTTGATTGATAAAATACGTCAACAATCAATTCTAATTTTTCGGTTTCGAATAAAAGCAAGCAGGAGGGATTTTATCCGATCGCATCGCGGATCGGTCGCATGCTCTCAGTCGAACGAAACTAAGCCGAAGAGACTCGCTTCGTACGACAGTGACGATGTCGAGAGATGCATTTAACACTTCGCACTCGCCATTCCACCTTCGTTATAATTGCACATGTTTTACAAACTGTAAATAATTGCTCCATTTCTTACACGACACATTTAGATGCCAACACGTACATTTACAAATAAATCATTTTTTATTGGAAAATCCTGATATTGATACATTCCAACAGTTATAATCGTCGAATAGCATCTTTAGCGTGTTGAAACGTGGCAATCGTTTTATCACTCGTCACGATTGAAACGCGACCATGCGTCGCTCGTCGCAAAGCATCTTTTGAATTAAATGAAAAATCGATTAAAATACAATCTATTCGGATTAGAGTTTTGTGACCGGAATGTATGTACAGTCTTTGTTATTCACGAATTCAAATTAAAATCATATCGGTCAATACCACATTGCGTACACAAAAAGACAGAGAGACGCGCGTACGTCTGATTTTTTCGTGTAATGAATGCGTTCCGAGTACGCGACGGATGTGTGAGAAGAGGTATGTACTTTTATACAAAATTTCTATTCAACGCTCCTGAAGGAAACTAAAAATCAATTTTTAATCGAAAAGAAGGTTTCATATGTGAATATTCAGTTTTGAAATTAAAAAAACAATCGCCGCAAGAATAAATAATTTACATCTACGTCGATCTAGTCCTGGGCGTTTCGAAGATAAAATATATAATATTTGTAACTCGAGACGACGAAATCTTCAACCAGTCTTTAATGAATGCAATATCTGCGCCGTAACAACTCAACAGAGTTTTCGGTGATACTATGAAATATTTTTAGAAAACTTATTAAATACACGTAAATATAAAAAAAAAGATTTATAAAAAAAATCTATTTTATGCCAAAAACTCATTGTATCAGTGAAGGGTCGAAAAGCAGGTACTTCTATATGTTTTGTTTGTATTGTAATTTAATTTAATTTTGTAAAATTCAGACTCCGCATGGAAGAACGGATTAGAAGCGTCCGTTCTCGAGAACGTGGATATGTAACGAACGACGGCTCATCCTAAATACGCATTGTTTTTTTACGATTATTTATGCAGCAGGTTTATTGCCTAACCGCACATTCGACTCTATTCTACTTCACGAAACACTTTCGGCACGGCACGGCACTATTGCATCAATTGATCGTTTGAGGCGCTGTAAAATATTACCATCGACATATTCACAGCCGCAGACGAAGAGCAACGGAAGGAAGGAATCGTCGTTCGCATATTTATGAGCTCTCCGCTATGCAAAGTTACGCAATAAAGAGCACGAGGCGCTTCCAAATCTACTATGCCGCAGCTAAATTTTCATTCATCGACATGACATTCGCCCTCCTCTTCGGCTCGAACCGGTCTCTGCAAATCCTCCGCTCGGATGCAAACAATAATTCACATTTTACGAGCCCTGCGTGCCATTCGACACTCCTAGACTTATACACTTCGACAAATACATTACCATCTTTTTAGACCGACTATTTAACGTACGGCGCGTGCTGCAACTAAATTTGGATAATATTCAATTTTTAGTGCTCAAAATCGCTCTGCGTTGTTGTATTTAATTGTATGAATTTACAAAAAAGATGTTTTTCAAATTTGAATGTGGCAAATATTGCCAAGAATTCTTTTACGATCCCTGTAGCAATATTTTGAAAAAACAATGGGATACAGTTTTGCTCTCTCTAGTGATCTATCGACCCGCATTTCGACTCGTTTTTACGTTCTCGATGGCTATTTATCACTGCCGAATTTAAAACGAACGGCTTTCGCACGAGAACCAGCTTACGATGGTGAGATCGACAAATCGTATACATACGATCGAAGATAGTTTTAACAGACAAGACTCGACGCCGAGCATACAAATACAATGCACTGCATTCATACTAGTTTCCTTTTCATATCCTGATAGGTTTCAGTAAAATAATACGCGTAAAAACTTCAACGCGCATTATCATACGGTCATACGTTTCAAAAATGGAACTATCGAATGGCATTTTTATTATAATACGTACGATCTAAATTGTTAAAAGTCATTTTGAGACTTCACACGAGCGCGAAGCTTCGTTCTGAAATTCGCATCGTCACTATAGAAACTGTAATTGCCGCATACTTTTTACATAATGGAGCTCTTCTTATTCAATACGCTCCTCTTTATCGAGCTAAAATATATTGTATAAGCGCTCGACACAACAAACCGTTACCGTTAAATCTGCACGATACATCCATTCAGCTCCCATTGTCTTCCGCCGTCGGAGAATATAAATATTCGGTTCGGAGTTAGGAAACGTCTGCTCAGCGTTTTGCCATTCGACGGCTCACATCGGACGGAGTGTCACGTTAAACACCCCCGTGCCGATATTTACTATGAGCTCAATTTTATGAAGACGCGTAGAAAGTCTATCAAGTATACAACTGTGCTCGTCCGAAGGGGAGTCAAAATTAATCATTTCTTCTGACTGCTCGTAGCTCGAGCGAATGGCAAGAAATGCAAACCTGTCTGAAGTCATAATTTTGAGCACAGAGATTGTCGACGGTCCCTTCGTGTTTGTTTGGATAGTTTGGACATTAGACGAGTGCCGATTCTCTACGCCCGCAACTTCTCGCGGAAAACATTACACACGCGATCGACATCAAAAGCAAGTGATTCGACAATGCGTCGAAGATTTTAAAAAATGAGCGCTAGACACGGACGGTGTGATCGAATGTAAACCGTCGGATGGATCAGAATCATCTTAAACGACTTTAAAATATGCAACGATATTATATCGGAGATCGAGCATGCTTCGAACGTTATTAGCTTTTGAAAAACCATCCGTGAAATAGTTCAGTCGCGAACGAAAATGGCTTATTGAAGTATCGACGACCGGTTGGCGAAACCGATTCATTATAATTGCTTTAAAATTGATGAAATAAAATTATCACGATTATCGATATTTTAATAGTTTTCGCGATGAACGACGCTTTTCGGTCTTTTTATCGTTTCAACTTTGAATACGGCAGAATACATTTAACGCGGAAAAACACAGAGAGGTCGAAAATCAAAACTCACCCTCGAGAATAAAATATGTATATATGCTGACAAACGGAATACGGCTCTGGAGTACCGCGACGACCTTCGACGTTGACATTCTCCGTAACGGAGCACTGCGTGAGATCGCCGACGTTATGTGCTCTGTGGTGAACGATATTATTCATAGAGACACAAATATTACCAGAACGCGACAGAAAATCGGAAGCTACGGGACTATTCGCAAGAAAAGATCGATCCGAGTCTCGTGCAGTCGAAGAACCGGTCGAATAAATCTTCAAACGGACAAAAGAGATTCGCGAGTGATTCACAACCTTGAAAAAATATTCAAATCAGAATAATAGACGAACTTCCTCTGAATAATGAAAACCTACGAGAGTTGACAACTTACCGCTGACTAAATTTTCCAAAATGGATAGATTTCTAAAAGAAAAAGAGAAAAAAATATGTAACTTTTTAAATAGTTTAAAATAAAAGTCCAGGATTTAGCCCACTATATCAACGTTCGATCGTTTCACATAAATGAATCAAAACAGTCATGACATTCACTATGAGACCTTTGCGACTTAATTTTAATTAGAAATCTAAAAATTAGGACGCTTAAAGTTACTGAACTTTCTAATATAATATTATGACTCTCGGACTGTTATGATTTGTATAGAATTCTTTTATGTGTCCGTCTTTCAAAAAATGTAACGATCATTATATAAATATATATATGATTTTAATTATCAATATGTTTGAAAAAACTGGGTATTCGATTGCGTTTAAAGTTTTCAAAGGTAAAAAGTTAGAAAAGAATTTTTACCTTTGTCCGATATTTCGAATCACCTATCGGGTTCACTATCAAGTGTTACACGCAGGTAAGCATAAGAAATGATTATATACGTCATAAAAAACTCCAATAGTTGGTGATGGATGATAAATTCTAAAATATTGTCTATTATCGTTTCGATAAGCACAGGCGACTCATTCCTGCGTGGAAATTTAATGGTATATTAAAAATATATTGAATCTACTCATCTAACGATTTAACCACGAACTGAAAGGATAAGGGAACGCATTATTATTTCATTTCAACTATGAAATAAGTAGCTAACCATAGAATAATTATAACACAAATGAATCACAAATTTATACACGTTAAAGATCCCTACCTTGATCTATCGGTTGCGAATAATTTATGAAACAGCAGCGACAAGTCGAGCCTCTTACGTTTTGTATTTACGTGAAGATCATTACAACCTGTCCTCTCATATAAGAGTATTGCTGTTGTTTTTTTTTTTAATAACAATTGTAATTTGATCAAATATTAACAGCAGACCACCTTAAATATATCCTTTCGATGCAAGATTGTACGACGAATGTATATATCCGATCCGGGATCCCGCACAGTTTTACAGGTGCTCATGAATCCCGATTTTTTCGGGGTTGAAATTTTTATCTAACAGAAATCGTACAACTCACCTACACGACGAAGGCTCCTAAATCGAGACATTCTCGCCGAAATCTGAACGCTTGGAAACAATGGCGTAACTACTAATCGGCGAGATTAGGCGATTACATATATGTTTTTCAAATTGTTATATTAACCTTTACCATCGGTAGGGTAATTTTTATATTATCCTACCGGTGATGTATTTACTACACCTAGACTCTAATAGTGGGAATATCGATATGAAATATAATAGATACGGGCTTCAGAATTTTTGTGTTCCTCCGTAATATAATTACGAATCACGTCAGAGTATTATAGTATATGAGTTTTATCTGCAGCGACGGAAATAAATAATTTGTCGGGAATTCGGGAATTGTAGTCCATGTCTCAGCAAAAAGAAGTTTACTTAGATATTTAACTAGCATTTAAATATCTTACGACGAGTGTGGAGGCTGAGCGTGCATTTTCAGCAGCGATTTGCCTGACTTCCGAAATCAGATCCGGACTCGATGACGAAACACTGCTTTAATTTTACTTTGGGCATATTTTCAAAATAACATTTGAATTTTTTAACTTATCTATTTTTGAAGTCGCCTCCAAGTTATTTTTTATATTAAACGAATGGACTTATTGGTGATTTTTGATCAAATTTATCAATGTAATTTCTTAAACTTCCTTAAACGATGCATTCTCGAAATCCCGGGATCGAAGTTTTAGCTCGGAATTGGATTCCCCGATCTGCACGATCGCCTCTCAAACTTGGACGATCTGAAGAAACACTGGAGCGTTCTCCGAGAGCGATTTGCGCAAGCAGACTCGCACCCGACGACGCGAGAGCTTCGCTCGGCGTCGGTTGCGACATTGAACTGGTTCCGAGGAATGACAACGATCCGAATGACAATGGAAGCAGTGCGATAGAAGGATATCGTCGCGTTGAAAATATTAATGAATAAGATTCACTGCTCGGATTCCTCCGATGCTGTCGATCGCGTCAGCGATTCATCTCCGAAGTATGCGTGATATCACCGAGAAGAAATTCACGGCGTATCCGGATTCGTTGGGATAAACCGAAACCGTTCTTTTTGAATGTCAAATTTACTTCTATGTTTTTGTATCCAATAAAATGCAGCAAGCGGTCGACGCATCTACGATTTGTACGAAAGACCGCGGCAGGTCGATGATATTTGATCTTCGCTTTTCACGGCCGCACGCGTCTGACCGACCGTGACGAAACATCGCGGACGCAATCTTACGATTCGATTTCAATATCTCTTTTCTAGTTTCGGAAATCGACGCGACGGACACAGACGTCGGTCAAGTGCGAGCTTCTCCGATGCATCCGTATTTATGTCGAACGCGCGGCCATCGGCGAGGCGCGTCGAAGGAAAACTTAGCACGTTGAGACCTCTCTGCCGAGTGCGATCGGCGATGCTCGAATATAAATCTGAACGGCTCATATATAACATCAATCCCATATCGTATCGTCAGAACGAAGAGCCGAAGGAAGATCTCGTCGAATTGCGAACGATTCTTCTTCTCGTCGGCCGGCCTCGATCCGGGCTCGCCCCGGTTTCCTGAATTTAAGAAAATAAACACCGAGGCAGTGGATAAAGTCGCGCAGGGACGCCCGCGAGTCAGTGGTTAAATTTGTAAATGTTATTAAATTACCAATATAATTATAATTTTACTATGCATTCAGATCGCCTACCTAAATTATAATCGGTCGCCTCGCTTTGCCGAATAGGAAACCGCCGCATGAAAATTCCTCTTCCTAATGGGATCGCCTGCGTTCGATGGCACTCGAGAAGAAACTCCGCGGGAGACTTGTCCGAGGGTCATACGTTTTAAGCGGTCGTTTCTCATTACCTTCAGCATATGATTGAATTCATTACAACTAACGTAGTTTCAGTATTTATAATCTCAGAAAGAGAAAATAGGGGTAAGCTAATATTTTCGAAATGCGCAAAAGAAAAATTATAAGCACAGGTTAAAAAAATGTCGGCGGTCAGACGACACTCGAGGCTGCGTTGGCCGTGTACAATTTATCGAATACATGATCTTCGTTATAATTCAGAATAGACCATTAGATCGGTTTTTAAACTGTTCAACAGAAAAGCTAACGATTATCAGGAGGAAATTTCAAAGAAATCTGTATTAATTCGCTAATAGAATTTTCAAGGATGCCAATTTGACATCCGGCAGATGTGGATTTGAAGAGATAAAAAACTCACTTTTTCTCAACGTTTGAATTATACGTTTGAAAACGACTATTATGTATTTTATTCGGTCAAACGTTCTAAAAAAATCACCCCTCGGTTAGTTATAATCGAGCTCTATTTTTGATCGGGAAACTGACAACGAGAAGACGCCGATGCGTTTCCGCCCCACTCGCAGGAGAGAGGAAAAATGTCTCCGTCGACCTCGCAAATTGCATCTGCGATCAATAACAGCGGAGTCACCTAATTACCGACCTTTACAAAATATTGAGGTCTCTCATTTGCAAACTGATAGTTATTCGGTTCAACGATATCCTCGATGTTAAATTAGAAGAAGCGACGGTTGATAAAATTGCAATAGGAACGAAATAACGGCATCTCTTGCTGCATTAGCCTCGATTTGAGCATAACGCGGTAGCTGACGGCCATCGAGTCGACCGAATGTCGAGGCATTCGTACATATTTTCGAGCAGATAGGTCCTTCGTCTCGTTCTCCGCTCTGTCGTGCGATCGATCGGCGCGATGTTAAAGCGCTGACGTTGAACCGATTGCACAGCCGCGAATCGCCGCGTCGTCGGCCGCACGAGGAACTCCAGTCGGGACGACGTCTCTCGAAATTATTTCATATTTTTATGGAATCGACCCCCGCAATGACAACACTCATCCCATTGCTTGGGTCTAATCAACGCCTGCGCCTCGTCGTCGAATCATTTCGGCCTGCTATCGATACTATTCAATTTATTGTAAAATAAACAAACATTTTGTTCACGTTTAGATATTTGAACTCGGTCATACAGCTCATAGCTGTGTTTGAATTACATGAAAAATATTTATTTTCCAATGAGAACGGAACACATAATATGAATATAGCAATCGACGCAGCTCGAATTGCGACCCGAGTCGGTCTTCGCTCTTTCGCGGTCGCTACCCGCTTCGAATAGTTGGCGATCGCTTCTTTTTCTCGAAACTGCTAAATCGTGAATATCACTGAACACAACGATCGGGCGGGCTCCATATTTTATTGCCTTCGGTCTTTTAAACAATGTTTCCAGAGCTAGCCCACAAAATCTCGCATTATTGAATCTCACAAGGTTATAGAGGAATTCATTTTTTCAGTGAGCGGCTACTGCATTCGGTCGATGCTATGATATGAGCCGATCGCACTATCGTGTTGGAGTTCATTATGAATACGATTTATCATTTCGAAGCTAGGAGCGAATCCCGCGTCACGATCTGCCTCGGTCCTGGCTCTTCGCGATGCGATCGCGAGCGAGTGTGTATTGCGACAGATCACTTCGTATAGCTTATAAATAAATTTTATTAATAAAAAGACGTAACTCGATACTGAAGATTTTTCTCGAGCCAATTTCTGCGACTTCTTCCCGCGGAGTCGCGCGATCGCCCGGTGCCGAACGACGGTCGTCTATATCGCCGTCGGTCTCGCAGAGGATTCGAATTGAGTTTTCCATTTCCTCCGTGAATAATAGACTAACAGCAGTCAATGGCAGAATTCCATCGTGCGATCCCCTACCGCGAAACAATGCTGTGTGACATCAGACCAATTTTCATAACTTCGAGGCTCCTCTTCCGCGATGATTCATCGTCGCATCAATGAAACGGCGAAACTGCATTTTTTCCAGAGGCCGCCCGCTTCGAGCTGATTCATTCTTCGGCGACAGCTGAGCGAATCCGGTTCGTACCCGATCATTTCGACAATTGGGGCCTTTCAAACGTATCGATCTTGTATCGAGGGTACACTTCCATAATTCTGATATTTGCACATCATCATTTTAATGCGATACAAATATAAAAATAAATATTTTCAGCCCTCGTGAAAAGTTTCGTGCTTTGATATTCTCGGACGACGTTGCGCTCGTTTGAAAATAGAGAGTTATGAAATTTAATCAACGTTGATAAATATGTTCAACGTTAGAAACTGCCAACGAAAGTAGAGCGACGGCGCAGATCAAATCGTTCGCGACTTTTATTGTGGACCTATCGGCGGTCTTCAAATGCCAATTCGGTTATTTAAATACCGAGAGATATCAATTCGACATTTACGATTCGCGATTTGGAGTCGAAGCGCGCGCATCTCTCGTCAGCTGCGGGACGTCGGCGCTCTCTTCGATCGAAACGAATCTCATAACAGTCCGAGACTCGATCGTCCGGAAGCGTCGAAACGTCGATTCCTCTTTCGGATCTGTAATCGCTATCGAGCCACGCGACTCCTCCGCGCAAACGCGAAGGCGTACTCATTTTTTTTTGACACGATCGAAAATCGGTCGCATCCTGGAATTTTATCACAAAGAATCGGGCTCAAATCCACGCTGTGGAAAAAAAACACATCACAAACGAAGCCGAGAGATCGGAAGTATTATTTTTAGTCAATAGAGAATACATAATAGTTAAAAAAAAGAAAAAGTAGAAGTATTCATATTTCCCGTCGATCGTCTCGATTCCGGTTCGGATGGATCTATCGCTCCCGAACGATCAGATACCGCGACGATCGACAAAGTCGGGCGAGGTAAATGATAAAACTTTCGCAGCTAACATATAGATCCTCTTCGATTCAAATCGTCCCGTTTCGATCTGACCGCGCGCGGAATCTTCCCGCGAAGACGAACGATGCATCTCGAGCAGAAGTATCGGGAAAAAATAAGTCAACACTGTAGTCCTTGACGAAATACCGAACGAAAAGTTCAATCGAATGTCCGGGCGGAATTTGTCGGAAACGAACGGGGAAAAAAATCTATCACCTCGTTCCCACAAATAGAACTCATTAACGGCCCGTCCTTTTATCAGATGTTAACGTTTTTAGTAGGTCGCAGCTGACCGTGACTGGAGCGCGCGGCTTTATTGTCGTTGCAAAACGCGAAGAATAACAATGCGATTCGACCTTGCGGAAGCGGTCGAAACTTTCAATTTTCCTTATCTGTCTAAAAAAAATGCGAAGGAAACGCCATAATCGAAATCGAAATGCGAAATAGGAAAAGCGTCCGAGATAATTTATTATGCGACTGCGAATCGTCCGCGGCCGCTTTGTCTCGATCACTCGACTGCGTCGTTTTCGCGAAGCGGGTTGCATCAGATGCGTTGATAATCTCATTTTTCGTTACTTAACACGCGACACAAATTCGTGCGATGCGTGAAAAGCGTCGGAAAACGAAAGTTTTCAGTTAAAATTGCGAGGCAAAGTCGCGTCGGTGCACTCGATCTCGCTCTTGGCTGCGCATCGTTTTGTCGTCGAAGATTACGATCGCAGATTCGATCCGAGGAAATTCCCAATTTCCTCGATTGAATATAGCCATTCGCCGAGAGCTACGTTACAACTTTAGTTTGCATCCGCGCTGAAATTTAAGATTAAAACAGAGCAAGAGCGACATTTACGAAATTCAATAAAACGTTATCGGTGTCAAATTCCAAGCTGAAATTATAAGAAAAACAAAGACGGGTTTGTTTCCCGCTTTAGTAATGTTATCGGATACACTGCATACGGTTTTCTGATTATCGTGAAAGAATTTACTCAAATATTTCCACTCTAACGTCGATCTGGCCAACTTCAGAAGAAGGTACGGAGTCCCGCTCTATCGACACCGGGGACCGGAGCGATCGTGACGACGACGAAAGTATCGCGAAAGATGCGCCCTTACTGAAATATGATAGCAGTTATGACGTATTCGTTCGGTTTGAAATATGACTATTTGTATTTTTTACAATCGAATTATCATTCTCTCGACGAAGGCAAAATATTGCAAAAGCTAACTATCGAAGAATACAAACCGACAAGTCGTTTATGTATCTTTCGAATGTAGACATTATAACATGAAAAGGCTCACCATACGACAGTGTCTAGAATAGTGAATGTTTTAAATGCCGAGTCGTTCCGGAGGAGACGTCCTCTCTCCGCAGCCGCGTTTGTCTTTCTTCCCGAGGATTTTCCATCTCTTTGGCGTTTCTTCGACAGCGAACGGAACGCGGAGGCCGATCCTCTCGCGACCTCGATGATATTGGCTAAATAATAATAAATCAGTTTATGTCTCTCTGTGCTGTAATATTTTGCGTTGTCGTCGGCTGTTCGACAGCTATGTTGCGATGTGCAATCGGTAGCATCTGCTTTTGGTAGAATTTTAATCAAATACCGGCAATTTTATTTGTATGTAACCTTCGTTGCGTCGATCCGGGCGCAATATAAGAACGCGAACACGTTAGCTCTGTCGTATCGGGTCTCGTTTAGATTCATAATTATTCCGTGGGGGCTTTTTTTTGTAACAGTCAAATAACACAATCACCATTCGATACGTAGGCGTGTAGAAGTTGACAAAATACGCATTCCGCTTCCATTGCACTACTGTTTGTATTCGGAGGACAAAAGCGGAACAATGTCAGCGCATTCGATCGCCGGGAAGCGTTCGACGATGAGCAGACTCCGCCTCCGAAACGCGTTGAATTTCAGTTAATCAGCGAGCGATGCGTTTTAAAATCTCCAAGTCGACGTTCGGCCGATGCTGGGTCGAATCGCACGCTGTCAAATTTAACTACGCGTTCAGAAATGCGATCCAGCCGTTGACATTACGGAGAAATTTAAATATGATATAATTCTCCCATTAGTTCATACGTTGCAGTAATAATGCGCTTCCGAGCCACCGTCGACGTCCAGTCAGATTTTCATATGACGTTTTAAAAGGCAGACAATATTTTTTGCAGTTTTTCATTATCTCTCTGCGTGTGATTGAACAAGGACGAGATTATCCGAATGCCCGGATCTCGGTATTCGATCAATTCCGATATGCATTTAGATATCGTTTACATCCGCTCCCGAAAAGTTCTCAGTCTAAATAATACACGCTCGTCTGTTTTTCATATGTTCTTATGCTCCGAGCCCGATTCAAACTCGCGAAGACGCACGCGTCGAAGCAGTACGACATACCTTATCCTGCATTTCAGTCGACAGTGAAATAATGTAATATTGCGTAGACTGAAGTGTGTTGAAAGATGTCATTTCTTCTGGTATTATTTAATTTAGTAATATACCAATTGTAAATAATTTTTCACATAGTGAAATTGAGAAGCGAATGAGAGCCGAGGCGATCTGCAACGCTGTGAGATTATTTAGGAAAATTGTTAATTTCTCACAAAAGCGATAATCTGATAGTAAATGCGTCGCAATAGCGTTGCAGGCGCAGAGCGGGTCAGATATTACCTCCGAATATGTAAATTGCGACAATCGAAATCCAAAATTTAGGCGCATCAAATTAAAGTGATTTTACGCACAATTGCAACACAACAATACACTTTTTACTGCATAACAATGCGCACTTTATGCTCGATGACTTTCAGTGAAACGATGCGGCTCGGCCCCGACTCGGACCCCGGGGCGACTTCGAATCCGTACGAGGCGCGGCTGACGTACCCCAATTTTAAAAATATATTTACGCCTGAAAAACCACGCCAGAGTGATCGGCAACGATCTCAAAGAAGAGACTGCGAAAGACCATTTAAAAAAATAGCCATCTTCTCTTTCGACGCATGCGGCAGCGCGCAGACTCTACCTTTGCCGTTCTTCCGTAATTCGGACTCCGATCGCTCGTCGACGACCGAACCCCGCGCAAACGAATCGATCGACATCGCCCGCGTCATTCGATCCGATGATGAATTTCCCCGCGATTTATCGATCTACATATTTTTTCCTTCGGCTTTCATTTTATTGTTTTTGTTTTTTTTTTAAATATTGAACATCGAACGTAGTCAAACGTGTGTCGTGACGTTCGGCAGGTTGTTTGAATGACACTGTTGATGTTTGCATAAATATGCGAAGCCGCTCTAATATTTGCATCTCGATGTAAACAATTTGGAATATCTAGTTTTTGCACCGATTTCAAATCTACCGATGCTCTACGATTCGTGCCACTCGGACCGTTGCCATCTGGACTCGAAACGCGAGTCACCCCCGAGACACGCTCCGATCGTACGCTTTGCGTTCGTGCCCGTCAACCTTTTCTGGACAAGAACGAAAACGTCGTTTCAATGCCTCACGCAAAATGACGCTGCGCATTGTTGCGATCCGTTTATGGTTAGCTGCCGACTGATTAGCACAAATAATCCATTTCTCGATTGCGTAAGATGTTACCGCGTGCGCTTGCATTGCATTAACAGTGACCTAAATACTCTCGCCTCTCCTGCGCGAGACCCGCCGGTGAGGAAAGTAAAAAAAGAAAAGATTCAATCTGCGCGGTGAATGCGATTCGAATCTTGTTTGCGTTTGATTTTTCGATAAATATTAAAAATATAAAAGCGCAAGCTGAAACATTAAACGCAAACGTCACTTTCGTAACATTCGTCCGACTCGAATTCGAAACGACGACGCTTCTCGTCACTCGTCCACAGTCTGTGAGATATGACGCGATGAGAAACTGGCAAAAATCGTTCGATCGCATCCACAGCTCCGACGGGGAACGCGGAAACGACACGGCGACGCTCGATCCGAGGATCGAATCGATAACCTATATATATATGAATAAATCATTTAAAGATTAAATACATTTAAAGATTAAATACATTTAAAGATTAAATAGAGCGAATCCGAGACGCACACGTCTTCACCCTACCCCGGCGAGGAAAGGGGAGACTTGACTCTCTGCACTCCGGAGAGCCCTTTCCAGATCGTCTGGAATAATTTTCCAGTCTCACTGAGAAAACTACTGTCTTTACAGACTTCTCACACTCCCCGTCGAGAAGGTCGCGAAAGCGTCCGTCGATACGTTCGTTCGGGACACCCGTCGGGCGAGCCTTCGAAACGAACCTCGGCGGCGATGCTATCTTCGACGTCGAGGGAGCGAGGAGGCGAACGCACGACACGGACGAGATGGATGTGACGCCTTCCTGCGAACGGACATCGAAGAGACCCGCAGCGGACTGTCTGCGGCTGCACTATCATGACGATGATGATATATATGAATAAAAATGTGCTCGCTGAATTCTGTAGATTTGCACTCTGAACGTTAGATCCATCGACGATAGATCTGTTTCATGATTGGCTAATAATATAATATGGAAATTGGAAAAAAGTATTGTCTCTAGAACGATTGCGGTTCCGAACGCATGCGCGCTTTTAAGCGAGATTAAAATTACACCCAGTCAGCATAGACGCAATAAAAATGCGTGAGAACGAGTCATGGGAATAGTGTACGACAGAGGCTAGAAGAAAATATTGCTATCTGAAAAAATATGAGCAATTAACATTGACACAAATTACGAATATGAGCGTCGCCGTTCCGAAAAGTGCACGACGTTTCTTAAAAAAATAGGCCAGACGAAATCGATTTCTTTGAGGCGATATTAGTCAATTCGCTTTCTAATATCGACCGCTCGGCAGTCGAACGTTGCCATTATTTTTGTATGTACGTAATATAGACGATTTTCGACTCGAGAGGAGCTCCCCAAAAATAATGAGGACCAACATTTTGCAATTTTCGAAGAATTTTTTTGAAAAATACATCGTAAAATACATATAACGTTTATATACTCGTAGAACATTGAACTGAATGAATGTTGTTCTTTCGATGCTTCCACTTTTTCCCGGGACGTTCAATTATTCTTGAATTGTGTCATTCTAGTCTAGAGGCACAAATTTTGAACGTTTTTTCATGTTTGATAAAAGAGAAACAACAATATTCTTATTATACATTTTTAGCAGATGTTTATTGACATTTTTTAGAATATATGTATTAAAAAATATATATATAGGCTGTTAAAGTGTGAGGGATAAAAAAAGACGCGTCTTCGTTGACACGATTCCAACCCTTTTAGTCGTCTGAAACGAAAAAGAAAAATATTTTTAATCAGCGAAGGTGTCGTCGCAGCCCCCCTTTCTCTCGCACGACGGTGACCGCCCTCTCGTCGTAATATTTTTTTTGAGCGGCAGCTATGTATAGATCAAAATCCGTCTCGATCGAATGCCGAATCTCTCTGACGTTGTCTCTTTGTAGGATTTTAATAGATTTAAAAAAAAGTTCGGGATCTTTGCGTTTCGAAATAAAAGGATATCTACATAATTCGAAGTGCGGGAAGATTCATAACTGAGTATCGAAATTGCCATTATTTTTAAATAATATTTTTATTATATCCGGAGTTTAAAACTATAGATGGTGACATAATTAAAAATCTCCATTTTAAAATGATCGTTCGAAAGATAAAAATATTCAACGCTCGTTTGAGACCGGGAACGGTTTTGAATTTGGCGAGTCGTTCCCGCAGCGAAACCTAACAGACGGAACAGTTCGAGTTCGATGTCGAAGAGGCTTTCGATTCGCTTCTCGTGCCAAATATCTACCCGAACGAGATTTCAACCCCGCACCTTTCTGCGCGAACGCGCTCATTTGATCACTGCAAATGTTTAACGCTCATCGAATGCATTTATTATTTTCTCGAAAACGTCGGAAGTTGCCTTCGTCCCTGGAGGATTCGATCGCCGTCAGATCTTCGTCGGAGCGCGTCCGTAACACATAGTTCGTTAACTTTTTACGCGTTTATTTTTGTAAAAATAATTTTAATTTCTGACATTTATTATCGACTCTTTTGTCGTCAGAGCGAGTAGATTCGAACGCAGCTAGAGCTTCGCAACCGTCGGGAGAGGATCCCGGGGGTCGCGGCCGCTCTCTCCGGATCGTTCGCCTTCCGTTGCCGACGTGCAGACTCTGCGTTCGCATTTCGAAGACGCTTCCCGTCGAATTCGGAAGCCTCCGCCTCGTCGTCGTCGTCGCTGCGTCGAATGCGAACAAACTTAACATATCAAAGATCACGACGTTTCCTTCTCTCTTTAAAGATCATCCCGTTCGGCGCCGTCCGATGAAAAAAATAAAGCTTTCCGTCGCGCGCTGCGAGTCCGCGTCGGGGCCGCGGAGCCCCGTCGACGCCGAGGGACGGTCGAAAGAACGACAGCGGCGATTGCGAAAAGATGACCCCGAACGAGGAAGAAAAAAGTTCCCAGTGTGATTCGTCATCGACGAACTCGGGCAGGGCTGCCCGAATGATCGGTTTACGATGATCGTTAAAATATGTATACCGAAATCGTGTTAATTTCATTTTTCACTCGTCACATTCGAACAGCGCTATCTGTCGCTGCGGAGACATCGCAATAGTTCTTCGATCCCGACGAGATCATCTTTTAAATTGTGAAAACGAAAGCTCGATTCGCAGCGACGCGAGGTTCGCTCGATTTGAACCTCGATGACCTCGGAGAGCCGCCGCGGCTCCGTCGGGAGTCTCGAATTCAGTTCGAAGAGGACGAGACGGCAGTGACAGTCGAGCGTCGCGTCGGTGTTGCCGCACGAAAATAGTGGCGAATCGATTTCACCGAGCGACCGATCTTTACCTGCAGATTGACGAACCCGACCGAGCGTCTTTTTTGCTTTAAAAATGCCAAAAAACGGAACAATTTCAACGAGCGCCTCTAACAATTTAGTTATTATTTAGCAATCGTACCTTAAGAATGAAACATCGCCGACGAGAGGACGACTTCCCGTGCTGACGGAGCGTTCGATTTCAACGTGAATTTGAGCAGTTGCGTGCTTCGTAAGAGACAAATGAGCTTTTTTTAGAGGCGAGTGATTCGCGAGTCACTCGTGACACCTGGCCACACAAGCGAGCCTGCGAAATGTAATGTTTGCATTCGTATCCTTAGTGTTTTTCCGCCATCTTGAGATGAATCATTGGCATTCGATTCGGAGGCGATGCGGCTAAATTTATAAATATTTTCACAGAGGTTTCATAGAATCGTATTAAAAAAATAGGCGATTTTGCTAATATCTAATATGCACTGTATTTGTCTCGAAACGGCGACGGTCGTTGTTGTTGTTTTGAGTCGCGTCGAAAGTAGGATAGGGAAGGACGAGACTTACGCGAGTCGCTGACACTTCGCGAGGGGAGACTTCTCACTGTTGCTTTTTATTTGAAAACTCGACATGTCCGAGGGAGAGCCGCTCGGGGCTCCGCGCGACGACGGATCGGACGGCCGAGCTCGGAGTCGCCGTCTGCGCCGAAGAACCGCTTCCTCGCCCCTTCGCCCCTTCGCCCCGCGCGCGAGCGACCGCAGCTTCTCAACCCGCCGGCTGCTCGGCGCCGCTCCGTCCTCATCGATCGCAATAACATTGGACTCTAGATATAGAGAAATATGTGTATTTGCAAAAAAATCTATATTTTATTTCTTATCATTTTTTTACCGTACGATAAACTTCGAAGCACTCCCCGATACGAATTGCAGACTGATTTGTGCACATTTAACAATGACAGTGTTTAACGCCCTTTTTTCTTCTGAGATTCGGTAAATTATGTATGAGTTGATAATACACATTTCCAGCCTTAAAAAAAAAAGCTTTCTCTACCGTTTTAATGACTTTCGCAGAAAACAATATATCGAAGTGTATTTGTCCGCGCCGTCCGCGGCATTCATATTTTTTGTTTAATATAAAACCATTTCAGACTCACCGACTGATACAACGTTTCCATCGCGCGATGTTCTGCGGATAGATGTCATTTCCGCATTGCGGTAGGTAATTGGCAGTGTTTGCCGCTGACTTTTTTAAAAATATATATTAGTAATTGTAACATATTTTGATTTTTGATCTCTTGTGCTATTTCAGCAGAAAACTTCAGGGAAACGTGCATTTCACAAAAAGTTATGCTGAGAGAAGTCGATTCCCCGCAATCGCTGATAAACTTCAACGTCACATCGGAGGAAACGTCCGAGTGACAGCGGAGCGCAGAGTCGATCGATAATAAATTTTCCTCCACTGTCTACGATTTCTTGACATCTTTATACATATTTAAAATAAACTTTCGACTTCAACTACAGCTTCGTATGCGCCTGAAAGACGTTCTGCAGAAATTACCGTCGACGTCGTCGAGACGATCCGAGTCCGAGTTCGACGTGTCTTTTCGTCCGACGACGTCGATCGAGAGACTCGGAGAAGACGCCGACGACGCTCTGTCGATTTTTGCAGTCGCGCACTTGCCGTAAAAAAATATTGCGATAGCTGAAAATTCAATAAAACAAAAAAGACGGGTTGAGAAGCGCACGGCGGTCGACGAGCTCGGAAGAGACGTACTTCGCGCGCGTACAAAAAAAATGTTAAAACAATTTATTTACAGTTTACGGCGGACGCCGTCTCCCTCGAACGCTCGGTTCTTTCGTTCGCACGGGGTGACCATGCCGTCGCAGACGGCGGCACGAGCGAAGGCGGCGCCTCTCGTCTTCGAACTGTCGAGATGGACGTTTTCGTCTCTGTTTTCAAAATCGAGACGGTCGATCGAAAATGTCAATACCGACCCGATTCTTCGTACTTCTTTCGATTTCAACAGTTCGCAGTCGCTTCTATGGCGAAAGACGAAATTTAGACATTCGGATGGATTCGCCCGTTCCGGTCGGAGGAAGGATGGCGACCGGAGCGCCGCTCGGGCCGCCTCCGCGCTCGGCCCGCCCGCCAGTCGTCGTCGCGGCTCTTCGCCGACCGCCGCCTTCCGCCGCCATGATCGCCAGCGACTACACTCTCGAATTGTGCAACATCTTCCATTCGGGACAGGCGAGTTTCGCGTCTCCCCGCTCGTTCGCGTCCGTTCGCATCGAACCGACTCTCATACCGACGTCGTCGTGATTCAGGTGGAGCCCGGAAACTGCGTCCAGCGTCTGATCGGCAGCATCAAAACGGGCATCATCCTCAAAGACGTATCCCTGACGGTTCACAACGGAGAGGTCGTCGCAGTCCTCGGATCCAAAGGTAGCGTATCGCGCGCGGCGAGAGGTCGCGCGTCGTCCCACTAAAGCGGAGGAGTCTGTTCGAAGGTAGCGGCAAGCGAGCCCTGCTGGACGTGATCGCCCGACGCGCGTCGGCCCGCGGCCAGGTGCTCCTCGACGGGTCTCCCCTCAGCCTCTCGCAGTTTCGCGCCTCCTGCGGCTACGTGCAGCACTCCTGCGACTTCGTCCCGGGGCTCACCGTGCAGCAGACGCTGGACTACACGGCCGTCAAGGTTCCGCCCCTCTCCCTCGGAGTCCTCCCCCTCCCCGCTCGAGACTCAATCTCGCTCTCAGTTGACAGGTTATCTGAAATCGTCCAAAGTGAAGCAAGTCCTGGCAGATCTCGCTCTGTCGCAGGTCGCCGACAGAGCGGTGGAAAACCTGTCGAAGAGCGAATACAGACGACTGATGATCGGCGTCCAGTTGATCAGGGATCCGGGTTCGTATGTCGACAGACGAGGCGCGCTCGCGAAGCGCTCGACTATGAGACGATTCTAAATTTCAGTCATCCTTCTCTTGGACGAGCCGACGTGGGATCTGGACCCTCTGAACACGTACCTCGTCGTTTCGATCCTGTCGAATGCGGCCAAAAAATACAGCGCCGCCGTCGTTCTGACCATGGAGAAGCCGCGTTCAGGTGGGCCGCGTTCGGATCTGGATTCGGGCAGATCGGAATTTTAAATAAAAAATAACAATTCGCAGACGTGTTCCCGTTCCTGGACCGCGTCGTCTATCTGTGCCTCGGCGACGTCGTCTACGCCGGACCGACGAGGACTCTGCTCGACTACTTCGGGACCATCGGATTTCCCTGTCCGCAGCTGGAGAACCCCCTCATGTACTATCGTAAGATCGCGTCGCCCTCCTCCCCTTCGGTCGCGGCCGAGCGCGCATCCGAAACGATCACATCTCTCTCTCTCTCTCTCGACAGTGTGCCTGTCCACCGTGGACAGGAGATCTCGCGAGAGATTCGTCGAATCGAACCACCAGATCGCCGCACTGGTGGAAAAGTTCAAGATGGAAGGACATCAACTCGTCCAGAGCGCCGGAAACGAACAACATCGAATAATAAATCCCAACAAGATCCAGTTCTCGTACGGAAAACCCGGCGAGCTCAGAGTCCTGGGGCTCCTTTACTTGTGCGATTTCGTTCGTCGGACTCTAACTTCGGTCGCTCCGAATGCGGTATTTCGACGCCGAGTGGGACCTTTTTCGTTTCGAGTCGAGCCCTTTTCGATCGGGTTGAACTCTTTCGCAGACGCATCTTTATGCGAGACAACGATCAGACCGACAGATTTGTCGAGGTCGGCATCGCTTCGCGTGTCATTTTTCTTCTTTACTTTTTCCATGAATATTTATAAAGTTCAAACATGTCTTTATATATATTAGTATAAAAATCATCTTGCGTGTTTAAAAAAACATACCGTTAAATTTGGAGCATAGAACGTTTCATCCGACACCTGACAGTCGAATTTGAAATGAAAACGGTTTAATTTGAAATCAAAGAGTTCAACCCGAGTCGCGAAAGGTTCGACTTGAAATGAAAAAGGTTCAACTCGGCGTTAAAATGCATATAAATTTTGATCCATTATTTTTAGGAGAATGCTAGCGTCGATATTCAACTTCAAAATATCCGGCATGAAACAGTTGTTCCTTCGATTGTTCACCCTGCCGATATATTTCTTCATTCTGTGGCTGTTCTATAACGATCTGAAGGTAACCGAGACGTCCGTTCGGCAGCAGAAGATTCAATTTTCAACGAGCACTTATTTTTTCATCCGTCTGCTTCAGGACTACCAGCGCACGTTCGTGACGCGAAGCGGACTGATATTCAACTGCATGGCGGGGACTTACTTCATCAGCATCGTCAATACCATTTTGACTTGTAAGAATCGGAACTCGCCTTTGCTCGAGTGTTTGCGCGTCGTTCGCTAAGATCGTACGTTTTTGATTCCGAACAGACGCACCGTATCGCACGAGATACTACCAGGAAGCCCAGGAGGGTCTGTACAGCGGAGCGTCTCTGCTGCTGTCGTGCAATCTCGTCTCTCTCCCGTTTTCGTTCGTATCGATCGTCGGAGCGACCGCCGTAGTGTATCCGTGAGACAGAACATTCGCCGACTCTCCTTTCGTATCGAATCGACTCTTTCTATAAATCGCATATTCTATAAAGACACATATTTTCAGGCTTCTGGGAAACATAACCGAATCTTTCGACTATCTATATATCGCGTTGGCTCTGTGGTCGTGCTACATCTTCGCCGAGCAGCAGACCATGGCGATCCTGATGTTGATCAAATGTCCCATACTCGCGGCCACGATGAGCGTAAACATCACATGCGCCTATATTATGCTGGCTAGCGGCATTCTCAGGTTATTTTTTTCACTTTTTAGCACCTTTCGGTTTTATTACGATCCTAATGTTCAATAGGAAGTACGCGAGTCGGCCTGCCCTCTGTGCGTATATTTTATTGATGTTTCGAAACTGTGTTACAGGTCGTTCGACGGATTGGAAGACTGGTTGTATTATTTGACATATGCGACGCAGACCAGATACGCATCGTCGTTCTTGCACAGGAAAATATTCAGTCAGGAAACGTTCAACGGCCTGGCCCACAGCAGAGCGCAGAACTGCACGGACCTCGTCCAGACGGCGGCGACGCAGGACTTTGCAAATGCCGATTGTCACTTTCGAACCGGAAAAGCGTTTCTGATGGAACGCTTCGGTCACAAATATTCATCCCCGGATATTTACCTGATCGGCGATTTCAATCTCGAATTTAACCTCGGAATCTCGTTCGCGTTCGCAGTGGGAAGTATCGTAGTGAATAAGCTATTTTATTTGATGCCGCTTCCGTCGTTCCTCAAAGCTAAATTTAGAGAATGACGATACGGAAGCAAAGTTATATGTAATGTATGTATTAAAATATTTTTAAAAAATCTCACTTTATTTTATACAAAAGCTGAAAGAGAAACAGCTCATCAGACTATCCGAGCGACGTGCACTCTCGTCTCGTATGAATCCTTCGATCGGGCGGATTCATTTTTACAAGAATAAGGATGAGCCAAAACTATAAACACAAATCGATCATGATCGACTCGTACTTTATCAATATTTTTATGTATGATACGACTGCACGACGCTGTCTGAGTTTCGAGCATAATTTTTAGCTTGAAAATTTTCACGCGGTCCAAATCTGAGAGCGTAGAACGAGATCAGTTGATACGACACCGTAACCTGCGGGACTCGTGGCACATTTTCTGTCGGCTGCGATCGACCGAGCTGACGGAAACGGAGAACATCATTTTTTATTTTATTTGTAAACCTTTATTCAGAAAAATAAAATATTACAAGGTAAAACGGTGTATCGATATATTTACACGATTGCATTAAAACAAAGGAGATTATAAATCTCAGGCGCAGTATAAAAAAAGGGAAATCGCTACAGAAAGACGCAACAGTGGGACGCTCTTCGGCGAGAGGTTCGCTACGCTCTTCCTGGAACCTTCGATCGATCAAAGAGCATACTTTTTTGACAAGCATGTTGGTGTTTTTTCATCGTTATAGTGTCTGTTGGATGCTCTAAAAATACAATCGAAAGTAAGGAGAGTAGCGATAAAGTAATGAGTATGACCTCAATGTAAAGTATGACCTCACGCTATAAAAAATATCGATATCAGCTATGAGATTTTTTCCACAGATAACTGGCAATTTATGATATTGTCTGTGCTCTTCTCGAAAATCATTTATTTTAAAACATTTCCCAATTATTGGGTATCGATGTGCAAATAATAGTATCATTTTATCGTCCATTTTCAGCTAATAAATGAATTTAAGGGTCTGAAATAAAATACAAATAATTTTAAAAATACTATCGATCGAGAGTTGGAGTTTATTACGAGCTAAATACGACAAATATTATTTGTGAATCGACAAATCCCTCTATACGAGTGTGTAAAATATAATTTAATAAAATCTCCACCGAAATCGGCGATAGTTAAACAAGTAGAGTTAAATTGGAAATTGAAACATTCGTAGGATGGATGCGAGGAAAACTTCCTAAAAAAATTGCATTACAGTTCAACAGAGTTTTTCCAGCAACGATGAGGCATTCGACGATAGGCATTCAAAACTAGAAGACTAAAAATTATATATATATATATGAGTATGGACGAAAAAGATATTTTTCATTTGTAGAGTAATTTTAAAAATAATACTAAATATTGAAAAAAATAAAATGATAATATCAACATGAATATGAATGAAATTTAAAATATGTATGATAAAAACAGATATTACAAAATTAAAATTGTTACAATTTAAAGGAAATTAAACTTTCATAGGTAGTAAGCCATAAAGAGCCAATCGCTGTAAGCTCACAATGGATACAATCTTAGTCTATCAGGTCGTCTTTAGAATATGAATGGAAATTTTTCTCTTTGTGAATTAAGGCTTTGATTGAAAAAAAAAATGTTGAAATTTTTGCACAGAATAAATGTAGTGATTTATACAAATTTGATAGAAAGAGTATCTTTTAACAAATCATACATAATAAAAATTTTAACCCTTCGTTAAACGGTTTAACATCAAAAAACTCATCCTTGAAAAGTTAATTACGATATTTGAGATGTGTTAAAAAACATCCAAAAATTGAGATCAAACAATTTAAACTCTTTGGAATAAAATCTTTTTCAACAATTTAGCATCCCTGCACCGTTACGATGACCTCAATTTGTAGTTTGTAACAGTTGGCAAAAATGGGATCGACGAGTGGAGAGACATGTCTTTAGGTAGTCAAAAAAAGTAGATATTTTGGCAAATTTTATTTTTCAGCAAATTATGTCAATTTTATAAATAAGAGTCATCATCTTGACACGAGTCTCAGTTTGGAAAACTTCACAATCATAGTTTTACTGTTGCATTAAAAATACAGCATTCTAAAGCAGCGGAACAAGTTAGAAATCCATAATTTAAAACAATCCATGACAAGACACAGTAGGCAAAGACCGTTCAATATTTTTTCTTTCCGGAATCACTAGTTAACTTTGTAAAGAAAAAAATTGAAACTGGGAATATAATTCGGTTAGTTCGTGTCGTTACTATTCAGGAAATCCAATAATGAGCCTCATTAATTCCATTAAAAATATAAAGAAAATAGTGCAATGAAAATCTATGAATCGTTGGTTTCGAGCAGTAAAACTTGACAGGATAGACTGAAGTTAGGAAAGTTTTCATAATTTAACCGCTTCCCCGACGCTGACGCGCATACGTGTCCGACCCGAAGCGCGTACATATGAACTTTTTAAAGTTGCCGTTCGATTCCCGGCATTGATTCAAATATGTATTTTACGACATAGCAAAATTTAACAAAACAACATGCAAATGCATGTAATTTGATAAATATACGACGATAGTAAAAAAATATTAAAGTAATCAATAAGGTTAATAAAACCACTAAAAAAAATTATTTCATATTTTTATAGTTATATGCTTCAAATGAAAAGAAAAAAAATAGATTTTTTGGAACATTTTTGCAAAAATAATTCGCCAGGGAAGTGGTCAATGATAAATTATTGCGAGGGAAAAACTCTAGCAGCATTATTTCTCAATTAAATTGGGAAATCATAGTGCACCCTCCAAATTTGTTACATACTGTTTGTCGATCGTGAGGTCTAATTTCTAGTTAGTAAATAATCTAGTCAACTTCGACGCTTTTAAGATACTTTATTTGAATTTCAAGGCCGACACTGCCTCCTCTCTGTCGTTTTCCTCCTCGCAATGAGATAATGCTAGTCGACTTGCACACGACTCCGATCGGTTTCTCTTCTATGCGTCGAGTCTCAGTAACTCCAAATGTTGAGAATCCAAATGAATAAATAAAATCTTTCATCAGCCACAAAAGGATTTATTTTCAGTCCCTCGATAATAGTGACAATTTAAGAATATAATGATAGAAAAAAATTAATCAACAACGGAAGAAGCATATTTAGAAATTTACAAACTATACATTGATACAGACTACCGTTTACATTATGATTAAATAAAACATAAGAACTACCGGAAACATACTATGCAGTATTTAAAATTATTCACAAAACTGATTTATGACATATACAATTATCTATTAGTTGAAATATTATTGCTGTTTTTGTAAAAAAAATACAACAACCCTTGTAACTTCTTCGTTCAACGATTGCATCAAACGTGCCCCTTCGTTATCTCATTCGTATTCTATATGTCCAGTTTTCACACCGCGGGTCGTCCGTTGCGTCCGTGTGAAGAGCGAAAGCTAGTCAACGTTGCTGGTGTAAAAATAGTTTTCGAAAAGTTTAAACCAAAAAATAAGTGCACTTAGAACATTTCTACACGCATATTTAAAATGTCATTTCATCATATGGAAATCTATAAATTGTCCTACGATAGAAACAGGCGATCTAAACGCAACTTTCCGTTAGTCGTTTTTAAAGAAGATGTTGACTAATTGTCTTACTCTTATATCTCTCTTCTGGAATCTCTGATGCGTATATTATTCCTGTGGGTGTTGGTTTTTCAAATTTTAGAGCCTAAAATTAATCAGAACTTTTAATAATGGAGCGATTGATTAAAGCTTATGCATATTTATATTTTCTATATAATTTATCTATTTTGAAACTAGAGAAAAGTGTGCTTTAAGAACTAACAGATAGGGTGGTCTCTCTATATTTTTGTAGATATAATTTAAGCGGTTCGACATAATTGTCGAATCCGAGAGTGGTCATCGCAAATAATATGTCTTCGCCGTTGATCGTCTTCCTTTTTTCGAATTGGCATCGATCGCTCGCTTCGCTCGTAATGAAAGAGATGAATTCGGACACGCATTCTTGAACGATCTCTCTCGCATCTTTGGCAATCTGTAAGCGTTCAGACTTGAGTATGCGATAGATAAATAAAGTTCTAGCAGTATTATATAAAAACAAAAACTTTACTTTTCCGTTGTCAGGAATTGCTCGTTTCATAATTTTGGCAATATTGGCAATCGGTAAAAATCTATCTTGTTCCCTGAGCGGAACGTTTTTATATTGTTCGTGACTGGAATCGTCAGTATTATCGCCTTGTTCTGGAATATTATAAAATTCAAATCTATAGTGATTCAATACGACCTCGAGTATAAAAATAAAAATTTGAAGCGATACCCAAGCTACAGTCGTCGGGGGTGAGGATATAAGATTGGTCCGCGGTCAAGTACGCGTGAGGTACGTCATCCCCGCTCTCGCTGTTTTCCATATCTAAAAAAAATACGAAACATATATTCTGATGTAATAACAATATCGGATATTAATAATAGCAGTCTCAGTTGCAGAGAACGATTACGCGCAACACGTTTCAAATCAACTAGTGACAACTGACATTATTGTAGAATATAATGGAATATACCCGGAGACAAAGGATCGTCGAAAATGTAGTGATTTTAAATTTAATTATTTTAATAAGCACTTTTGGTAATATTATGAGGTATTAATATCAGGTGATTTTTTAATAAGACACATAGACAGAATAAAAATCCAAACACGCCGCAGCCTGACAGTAACGATGCGCACAATACCATAACACCAAATATTCTGGCCAAGGCCGACACGACCATATGCGGTCTGTTTTTTTTTTAATATTGTAGGCTTCAATATATTATTGAAAATAATCAATGCTCACACATATATTGTAATCTACATGTGAACAGATTAATAAAAAAATGCATGCTTAATTCATTATTTTTTGTATGCTCCGTGCTATTATCGATATTAATATTGTAATCATTAAAAATACCTATGTCTTTATCCATAAATACAACTTTATTTATAATGATTTTTACATGATTAAATGCAAGAATTATTTAAATATTATCTTATCTACGTAATTAAAACCCAGTTATATTTTTCAGAATGTCGGTTTCTATTTTCATCATATCGACATCACAAATAAATCAGTAAACGCGTTAAAAATCTACATTAAATTAAATATTAAGAAATATAGCTTTAAACATACAAAGCAATGTCCGACCATAACCTTCAAGTTGATCAACAGCTCGATTACGAGCACGACGTATGACAGAACAGAGGTATTGTATTGTTCAACTAGGTTCCGTTCGTAGGTCATTCATGCGATAATATATTCATGTAGAATAAGTTATAAAACTAAAATATCGAGTGTGGGTTAATTGAATTTTTTTTCTTTTCTGGTATCAAAAATGTATTTCTTACAAGTGAAATATACAATTCCATAACTAAATAAATGTGTACATAATTTATATTATTTAGAAAACACTACGAATAATACCTTTTCACTTCTCCTAATAAGGTTAAAAAAGTGGTTTCGTCTATTATTACAAATCTCTTTGCTCTTCGACTGAAATAATATACATCACCAGTATAAATATCAAACCAAAGGGCGTGGATATGAAGATTGTGGGATTCTAGTCTTTTCTTCAAAAATCCATATGATGCAACATTTTGCATCTGTTGTAAAGTATTCACCTTAAATCAATATATATATAAAATTAGTGTACTTTTTACAATTCTTCAACTCAAATATATAAGATTTGTTTAATATATTCATATTTACTATTTTCTAGTGATTACTCATAGACTGCAAAAAACTATATTATCTATTATTTACGAATGTAACTTTGTAGGGACCAGAATATTATTTCAGATTATTTGATTTTAAGTCAAGTATGTTAAATGATTCCTTCTATATACGTACCCACATACATAGGTGGCTCACGCAGCTCTATATGAGGGCCAATGACATCGCATGCCGCCATTTCCATCTATCTACTGCCTTTTGGTTTCGAATCTAATACAATATTCCTACTATATGCTTATTATAATTACCTGGGATAATTTATCTTCAATTGCAAATTTATCATCTGGATCTATATAAGCGACAAACTTTCTTAGTTCCGTTTCACCGGAGAAAACCATTGGTTCTTTAAAATTTCCATTCATAGATAAAAATTTTTGAAGGCTTGAATTTGCATGAGTGCACAACCATGATCTTAAAGGAGATAATCTTCTGTTTTCCTAAATATTACAATAAATATTTTTTATAGATTTAAGTTTTTATAAGTTTACTTATTTATAAGTATAATATATACCTTGGACTCGTATAAAACTGACATTATACAACGCAGTTATGATTTAACACGGTTGATTAATTGTGGCATATTTTTGAACAACATGCTTTATGTAACTATATTGCGGAACCATATGACCGTGTTATACGAGGCCAAGGTGTATATATATATATATATATAATTCATATTGGCACGGAATAAGACGAGAAAGATGTATGTTTTTTAAAGTCAGATGTTTCTAACCTGAGATGAAGCTTCTTTTTCGCGAAGTTCATATAGAAGATTCATCGCTTTACAGTCTGTATGACCGCAGACAATTATATGCCTTATATTGTTCACTACGCATCCTAGTTCGAGTGCGGCAGGTTCGCAACTGGTCTGTTCATCAGCAAAGAAGTGTGAATGAGGTATCAGATTTCCTGCATTACGCACTGAAATACATAATGTTTACAATACATGAATGAATTAAATTTAAATAATTAAGTTGTATATTGAATGTATTAAAAAAAAGAGAATGTATATGCACATGCAAGCAGCACTACTAAGCGATTATTTACCAACCTTATTGGAAAATGATCAATTTTATTACGAGTACTGTTATTTATTAAGCACATATTTTACATGTTATACAATTTTATCTAATAGAGGTATTATTTTGTATGAAGCTTTATTATGAAAAGCTAAAATCTTCGTTTGGATTATTGCATATAAGACTAATTTAAAATCATCGTTAGAATTTTGGACTTTTTTAAGCGGATATAAAGTATATATGTGCATTAAATTCTACACCCACCTGAAGGAACACACAGAATGCCAATAAAACTCGGTCTACGGAAGAAATAATTTTATTCATGAGTACTTACCTACAAACATATCTCCGACACAAGTTTCAGTGAAACGAGTAGGTATCATTCTACTGTCCATGCATGTGAAAAATACGGCCTTAGGCTGTAATTTAATTCAAACACTAAAATCTACAAACAAATATATTTTGAAAGAAATAAAGCATGCATCGAATACTACAAACAGAAGCACTATTTCTTCAATCCAAATACTCTGAGAAACGATGAGATTTAACACGTGAAATATTTTTTTAACTCACGACAAATAAAAACTTATTTATGTGTTATTAAAGTTACATTTTTTAATAATCAAAAAGCAAAATTTTATTTAAAATAGCCATATGTATTATCACATAGATAAGTTAATATATATTAAAGAAGGGCATTTTGTCTATGTAACTTCGTTTATTTTTAGCAAGTACCGAAATTAACATTTTATCTAAATTCAGGTGTACGATAGAAAAAATGCATTCTCTTATAATAAAGCATGGTTAGATAATAGTATCTTAAGGCTGAATTTTATGGAACGTTTATGTTGACAAATGTCAGATTCTATGACCGTGAAATAAAATTAGGTTAGGTACTGTAATTTATAATAAACGAGTGTCATGACTTACTTGTGGATTATTTTTAACCTGTTGAAACTGTTTAACCATAACATCTCTGTCGATGTACCGATAGCGCATAATCCCGCGGAGAATTTTGTCCATTTTGAGTAGCGGAAGGCGATATCATTGCGACCGATGCGCGCACACTGTCCAACTGTCAATGACACTCTAACACATTAACAACCATATATTCATTTTCATTTCTACCAATTATTGCATTTATACTTTTACGAGGCATGTAAATATGTTACCGTGTAAATGATTCGATGTCACAGTATATCTAATATGTAATTCGAGATTTAGCATATTTCACAAACAGCTTGAATATTTCGCTTGGCTGCTTTTCAATCATCCAAAATTCTTCGGAAAAGTTAAACGACAACTGTATTATTATTCATTTCTATATCACCTTATTCCTAAAATATCCAAATTAAGAAGGCTATTTGTTCCCGATTCCGATGAATAGTCTTGCAAAGCAAAAACTAGATATTTACCATTTATTTTGTGATGACCAATAACATTTTTACTTCACATAGACCGCTCTCTGTAAAGCTGTCAAACTTTCATCACCATTGTCATAATTAGTTGCAATAAATTATTTCAACTCATTTAACAAGTTCACATACTTGATTCTTCATTTTAATTTCAATTCTCAAATGATGAGATATTCTGAAGAATCAATGTGACATGGAATATAATTTTTTTACAGCAATTCCAGATCATATGTTTGATGTTATTTTTTCATTTTAACTCCACACCTAAACTAAATCATCAATATTGGCTATTCAACATACATACATAGAAATATTTTGATTTTGAATATTTATGGATTTATTCTTTTTAGTACAGTACATGGTAAATTTTATAAATATCACAATAAAAACGTTTAAATATAGTTCAAGAGAAAATACATTTACAATGGGTACTTGAAACAAAATTTCAAGCATTAAACCTATTTGTTAGTGGTATTTAAAAATAAAACAAATATTACAAAATTGACATTGAAATCAACTAAAATAATGAATATATTTAAAAAAATGAGTAAGGAAAACACTGATTAAAATACTTGCATATAATGCTTTTGTGCTATATCATAAAGCACATAAATTTGATTTGAAAAAAAATTATTTGCAAATATATGATATTAATTGATCAATTTATTAAGCATTGTATATTTTGAATTTATCTTTTACAGTAAAGATACTGCAGACTTGACCATAAAATGAACAGAAGCTCGTAATAAATAATGGAATCAAGCCTCCAAACAGATTTAACAAAGAATCATAATGTACACCTTGAACGCATACTTTGTATCTTCAATTATGTATATATAATTAGGAACACTTAAAAAAGTATTAAAATTTGTCAGCACGAATAGTGTAATATGCTCATAAGTTATAGTATATCTTATTCGTGTTCGCTGTTTGTATCTATGATACCTAGATTATCATAATTTGATAATTTTTGACCGTATGTTTTTTAAAATTAAACCAACTAATCGAAGAATGTGTTATGAATTTTGAAGACCGTATTTTTTATAAGTAATAAAAAAACGAACAAAACATGACATTCTGATTTTTCTTCTGCTTTTTAAAATGTACATGAAAATAACATGGGTCCGATATAATTAGAAAATTATGTTTTTTACTGCCTTATCTTGAATGAGCTCTGACTCGATGCTCACATGCTCGTTCGGCTACTTTTGTTATCAACTTGTATCTAATATATCAAAACCTAATCACGCTAAATAGTCAAAGGTCATGATGGGTTTAATACAAATATTAAATATTTTGAGTTTTCGCAAACCAAATAAAAATCATTTTATATCCTATTCACAATTATTGAGTTTAGATAGTGATATAGATGCTTTTTTTTCCAAATTAAATCACCACTTTGTAACTATGCTCGTACTTAAATAGCACAATAAAATGTTTATTATTGTGGTTCAGATTTTTAATAAAGAAGTGTGACAATATTAATAAGCCTAATTTATTGGTCTTTTGTATAAAACCATTACAATATTTAACAAATTTCAAATATGAAATTGGTACTCAAAATAAAATAAAAATTGGTAATTTTTAAGTTTAATTTGTTAATATGCTGATATCCTGCGACGGGTAATGACTAAATTTTTCAAACTTTGTTTGGCTTACAATGATTCTCAATAGTATAAGGTGTAAGTTTAATGAAAAACAATTCTGCTACATAATCATTTTATTTATAAAAAATATTTTTTTTTGATAAAAGATCTGGATCAACTTTTTTTTAAATTATGAAAAAATCTTGTTACATTAAAATTGTGAAATTCACCAAATATTGTTAAATAATATAAACGATGATTGTTCAATAAGCATGTATATATATATCGCACTAAGTATTACCAAGATGTTAATCAATTTTAAGCGAATCAGATAAGCTATTGGTGGACATTGAATGGCAAATATTCATTTTAATAAATTGTAGCATTGAGGAATAAAATATAAATAAGACTTTAGAATATTTAATTAAATAACAATACCGTATGACTAAACTATAAATTCAGAATTTCAAACAGTATAACTCGACTGATGTATCATGACTAATTTGCATCCTCGTTGAGAACATTTATAAAAAAATATTTATTTCATTAAACATATCTTAATTGTGCACTCGACCCGATTCAGTAATTTAACTTTCTGGGCGAGTTCAATGTTTTCTATAGTAAAAAAGTTGTTTAATAAATGATATAATAAATAAAAAATTCACGTGCATTCCAGAACATTTAATGGAACACAATTTTGAATTGTATAAAACTAAACTAATCGAAAATCAGTTTCGAAAGACTAAACAGAAAACTAGGTTGAGATTTTTGAAACTGGCTACTACATATAATACATTAAACTGGAAAAAAATGTATATTATCAATGCATATTTTTTAAACATACATTTTAAGAATATAAGTATTAAAAAAACGAAAAAGTTGAAAATATTGTACTGAAAAGTTCTTCAATACTTCTACAGACATACAGTAAAATTAGAATAAATTGAATATTAAGTAAAATATTTCAGATTTAGTGTTTTCATAAGTTTTAAGTATAGTTTTGAACACTGCCATTTTCTTACAATATTTTAATTTAAATATTGCATAAATATATATTTAACCACCCAACCTCCCAGTTATTTTTGAGGAGATGAGTAATTTTTTTTTTAATTTAATTTTTTCTTTGTATTACGAAAACAATATTATTCCTCATCATATTGTAAACCCATTGCGTGTCACGTTCGTTTTATAGACATCGGGTTTTTCTTTCCTAAAGGGCGTACATGATACGGGTTGGTACGGTATGGCTAAATAGCAGCGCGCGTATCACGTACGTGCGAGGAGGTTGGGGGGTTAATAATATAAATATCTTTTAAAAGAATCAATTCATATATTCAGTTAATGCATATATTTCATTGTAGGGCATTTTAGATATACTGAAATTGATGACTTATATCATAAGTAGTTCAACAGACTCTGCAGTGACCTAAATTTTTGCTAGCCTAAGCTTACTAACAATCGGCAGTTAGTAATACATAAAATGCTTATATAATCATATCCAATGGCCCTCTATGAGTAGGTTGCAATGAGTCAATAATTATATCTGACTCATTTAATATAACATTTGTACCAAATCAGATATGGTCCAAATTATAAGAAAAATAATTTGAAATAATAATACAGACATAAAATATGAAAATAAAGGAGTATTTGAACAAAAGAAAAAAAAACATTACAACTATAAATTACTTTTCAGCTCATGTATGGAGCAAATTCAAGTCTTTTTCACCTTTCATCATACATGATCTAATATATACACTGAATATTGCTCAATACTTATTACGCTCGAGTTGGACAGTTTAGTTTTTACAACTTATGAGCGATATTGTGGAGCACTTGACGACACTTTTTCTAACTTCTCAAAGTGTTTTCTTGCATTCCTTATGTTTATCAAGGTCGCTTCGGAAGGGATTGCCGATTCTGACATTACTACCATCACATAAGTATTACTAGTAAATCCATCAATAAATGCCGCAAATGCACTGTTTCGAACCTATAACACAAAATTACGCACTGTAATATGAATCATATTTGGTGTTTATTTATGAAATATATTTACTACCTCCATGCTTTGAAATTGAGCTGCTAGCTTCGAACATGATAATTTAAATTGCTTTATAATGTTTGATACTTTTTCAAAGCGATGTCCATCTTTGTGCGGTTTTCGCTGACAATGTGAAATGACAAGAAACGTTGCTCTTTCAAATAAAAGAACTTCATCAGCATCGACAATATTTGCGAATTGGTGAAGAGAGCTTTCCAAAGCTTTCACATTAGGAATCAGCATATAGACAATACTCGACCAAGCCCTATAAAAATATTTTTAATAAATGCCTCAGTAGAGTATGAGTTGCAATTATTTATTAATTTTTGATGATTTACATACTTATACAATGTCTCGTCCCATATGCTAGTTCTGAAAGCAGTACAGTCCAAGGGTTTCGAGAGTCTTTTTAAATCTTCCTCTCTTTCTTTGAAAATAAGATCTCGTTGGTCCTCAGCAACTAAGTCCATCTTGTGTACGAGACAAAATATGCGAGCTTCGGGCGAATTCTGCAACATAATTTTTTTTAATGGGGCATAAAATAATTTTTGAGATATTTTTAATTCAGTGAGCGCAAATCGATTGTTTTTATTGATTATTAAATTTACTATCAATACACTTCAGTCTTAATTTTGTTAGTAAATTTAATAAAATTATTAAATCGAAATTTTGAAAACTGTTTAAATTGCATTATGAGTGTTACATATTTTAGATGAATAAATATTTATTTATTCTCAATAGTTTATTATATGATTGATTTATACGTATTACATATAAATCAATCTTATAATAGTCAGTTATAAACATGCTAATCATCAAAAGTCAACATTTTTAAGCTTTGTGAGCAACAGTATTTTTTTAGGCATAAAAATGGTTTTTAAATCTCATGCATACATTTCAGCCAACAGTTAGGCTGCATTGATTATTTTTTGTTTTTATGAAATCAATTAAATGTTTCACTTTTATGCAGCATGTAGAAATTGTGGTTGAATAGTGACCTTCAATTGAAAAACTAGATTGTAGTCTGCCCTGGTATTGCGTAATAGGAAATTGTGCATATCGAGGGCCGAAAGGGAGTTGAATGTCAGAATTTGTCAGATATCTCAGACTTAAATTGCACAAAGGGCCTCTAGAGTGCTACATCCGCCTCATATAAACCAATGATTTATTATCAGAAAATGACATTGAATAAGTATACTTCAAATCTAGATTATTTAAGCGAATTAATTTACATATGCTATGTAACTGGCATCCTATTTTTCGAAACATAAATTATTGTGTAGAAATATAATTAAATATGTCAATCAATTATTTTCGAAAGCAACGCTAGTAATTTCTACAGATTTGAGATTAGTATTAATAGGTTAAGGACCGGGGACTCGCATTTGAGTCTTTGAAAAACTTTGGATGCTGTTTGTGGACTCTTATATGAGTCTTACGTCATACATTTCATTCTATTGAAAAATTATTGGATTACTAAGATATCTCAAGTGGTTTACGAATTATAGTGAATTTTGCCTGGCATCCTGCAAAATTGCCGATTTCCAGGCAAAATTCGTTAAAAAAACATGCGGTTGTTAGCTGTTAAAATTAATTTTCTTTTTAATAAAGCGCTGTAGAAGGTAAATAAATTATTCTTACATTTAAAATGGCTTCCAAGCATGATTGATAATAATGCATATCTTTATCCAATTCACGGCTTTCAACATCAAATACATAAATAAGCACCTCCACATTCCTAAAAATATTGTCTCGTTGTGAAGTAAAATAGTTTTCCATGAATGCTTCTTGTCCTCCACAATCCCAGAGATTGAGCACAAGGTTACCAAGAAAACGTACATGCGAATGTTCAACGTCAACTGTTAAATATAAAGATATTGATTGTTATTGTTTATAAGACATAATCAATTATGAAATGTGTAATAAACAAAACAATTATAATATGCACTATGCCACTTACTAGTGGCACCAAGTCTTCTGGTGTCTCTCGCTATATAATTTGCAAATATAATTGATCTCATACTTGTTTTTCCTGACCCACTTTTTCCCATCAACAAAACCTGAAAAGAGAGAACAAAAAATCCATTCAGAATGATTTTATTTATTAATATCCTTTAATGTAAAATTAGTATATGAAAAAATGTTAGTGTAAATGACTTTAATTAAAATATTTAATCTAAGCACATATTTGATGGATCGACTGAAATTATTTGAGAAATTTGAAGCTATAAAACTGTTCGTAATTTTATACGAGTATTTTTAATTTCAACTTTGTTAAATTAAGAAACATTTATGTATAAATTATGAAATCGAATAGTTTTATAGCTATGTCTGCTGGCATTTAATTCATAAATAATATATTTCTGATCGAAAAACGATCTAACAAATATAGAATCCAAATATTATATATGGGACAAATCGGCGTCAGAAAATGTCATGAATAATTAAAAAATTGCACCTTTTTCTTCATTTTTAAAAATCGTAAAAGCTCGATATGGAAATATTCGACACCTATTCGAATGTTCTTCAAAATAAGTGGGAGGATGAACAGAAACGTCAAATGTCTTGGTGTCAAAATGACTTCAGCTGCGTGTGCTGCCAGTATAAAAAAAGGACAGCAGCCACAAAGAACTAAATTCTTTTATTATCGTTGTAGGTAGAATATTTTAAAAACTATAATATAAAATAAAAATAAATGGTCATAAAAATCAACTTTTATTTATAAAAAATATTAAATTTACTGTGTATGATGTTTAATTTTTTTTGTTTATATAAGATTTACTTTGCTCACAGAAATCAAATACTTAAAAAATATTACTATGAAAGAATTGCGTATGATTTAAATTATAATTGTTTTGTAGTTATTATATTGTTTAACTTTATGTAAATATTGAAAAAAGATCCCAGATTGCAATACATAACTATAACGATTATAATTTGACTGTCAAATTTCCTATTAATTATAAAAATAATAATGCAAAATCCCAAGAGATCCCTTAAATTCACGTTAAAAATATTGTCAGGCCGTAATATGTTCATATGTGATTAAAAAAATAACGAAATATTTTATGTAGCTATTGAAAAACAAAATAAAAGTTTAATCAATGAATTGGTCAGGATTGATATGATTCAGGCATTCCCCTGGTTCAAAAGTTTCTGCTGAAATCTATACGCAAATATGAAAGCTAGAAGATTATTCAAAAATAAGAATAACGTATAAATGAACAATAACGATTATGTGATATTTTTAAAAATGTTGAATAGACGATTCTGTCTGTAATATAATTTAAGTACTCGAGATCAACTCGTACCCTCTGGCAACATTTCGTCGTTGGCAGCAATGGAAATGTTTTGACAGATGTAGTTCGCGTGGCCATGGCAAGGCACAGGAATGTGCGTTCCTTGCGCTATTCGGACGAATACGACTACGACGACGTCTACGGACATTCAGTGGAAGAGGACAGTTGTCTTTCTCCCGGTGACGCAGCACAATGGATATACGATCGTGCAAAACCCACTCTCACCAGCTATTACGAAGAAACCGAAGAAGAACCCTCCGAGCCCCAGCCGAGACGGGACTCCGGTGATCTCAACGATGTCAAACTCAGCGAGGAACAAGAAGTAAAACTCATGACATGCCTCGACGGAATTCGTGATGTTTTGGGCGACACTGTCCCAGAACATCATATAATCAAAACTATTATAGCGCACAATTTTGATATGCAACTGGCCTTGGATGCTCTACTCAACTCCGACAAAACTAAACCATCCGAGACGAAGATCACACTCGATTATAAACCCAAAGCTGTCTCTTCGAGCGACATTAAAAGCATTTCGAAAAATTTGATCGATTCCGAAACTGCCATTCCAAACGTCAAACAAGTTCCACAAGTGAAAATCATCGCACCCGCTGTCGATACAAAGTCATCGTATTTAATAAAAAGCTTTAAAATTGACGAAAGTAATCTTGTATCAAACCGAGACATTGCACGCTCCAGTACTCCATCTCCTGATAGAAAAAGCTCGTGTAAAACACCAGATCCGCAAAATATAAACGAAGACAGATCTGTTCTACGCCAGAAAGAAAACAAAGTCGATCCGTCTGTCTTATATCAGAGCGAACGAGGTTCCACTAAAGAACATCTCTACGTAGTGGTAATCGGTCATGTAGATGCAGGTAAATCGACATTGATGGGAAGGCTGTTGTGTGATCTGGGAGAAATCAGCCAGAGAGTTCTTCACAAATACGAGCAAGAGAGCAAAAAAGTCGGAAAGCAGAGTTTCATGTATGCCTGGGTTTTAGACGAAACCGGCGAAGAACGACTCAGAGGCATAACTATGGACGTTGGCCGGGTTCAGTTTTCAACAAAATCTAAACAAATAACCGTTTTGGATGCTCCGGGACACGCTGACTTTATTCCGAATATGATTGCCGGCGCCGGGCAGGCCGATGTTGCGCTGCTGGTGGTCGATGCGACTAGAGGAGAATTCGAATCGGGATTCGATCTTGGAGGACAGACTCGAGAACACGCTCTGTTAGTCAGATCTCTAGGAATAAATCAATTAGCTGTCGCAGTAAACAAATTAGATACGACCGATTGGTCTAACGAAAGATTTGATGAAATATGTAACAAGCTCAAAGTTTTCCTGAGACAAGCGGGATTTAAAGAAAGCGACGTAACATTTGTCCCTCTTTCGGGACTGACTGGAGAAAATTTAACCTGTCCTCCCGCAGAAGAAAACCTCTCCAAATGGTACAAAGGACCGTCCTTGATAGAAGTGATTGATAATTTTAAATCTCCGGAAAGACCTGTGACGAAACCTTTCAGAATGTCAGTAAACGATATCTTCAAAAGCACCGGATCGGGATTCTGTATTTTTGGAAAAATTGAAACTGGATACTTGAGTCCCGGAGATAAAGTACTCGTCTGTCCCATGAAAGAATCCGCAACAGTCAAATCTATTCTCATCAACGACGTACCGCACAACGTGGCCTTCGCCGGTGACGAAGTCAGCGTGACACTTTCGGGATTTGATATTCAAAATGTATCCATCGGTTTTATAATTTGCGATCCGTTCAAACCTATCCCTATTGCGACCGTATTCGAAGCGAGAATAGTCGTATTCAACATTAAAGTGCCAATAACTAAAGGATATCCAGTTTTAATACACCATCAGTCTTTAATCGAATCGGCGAACATAGTCAAACTCAAAGCGTCTATTAACAAAAGTACCGGGGAGGTTCTCAAAAAAAAGCCACGGTGCTTGGGAAAAAATTCCGTCGCATTGGTAGAAATCGAAGTATCTCGCCCCATCTGTATGGAAGTATACAAAGATATCAAGGAACTCGGAAGAATAATGTTGCGCATCTCCGGCGTAACAATAGCAGCCGGTCTCGTCACAGCTATCATAAAATAATTGCATATAAAATTTTATTTCGCCTTACTCGGTCAACTCATTGTTTTCAACACATTTATTGTGTATTCCAAATCTCATATATTTTAAGTAATATTGCCTTAATAAAAATGTGATGCAATACATGTGCATATACTGAGGTGCCATTAGCATACAGATAAGTGAATAATTCAATCGTATCTTTATCAAAAATTTAAAACAATAGTTTTTCTACATGTATGTGTATGATTGAACATCAATAGATGAATTAGTAGAACCCCGTCTTCTTAATAAATATAAGGTGAAAATTTGCACTGTTGAAATCTCACTTTTTAAGATGTTTAACTTATTTTTTGCATCTGCCATTGCAATATGGCAGTTATATAATTTTTAAATTTTTGCTGGTTCATTAACGTGTATATATGTTTTATTTATTTAATTTTTGTAAATGTTTTTTTTAAATTTTGAAGTAAAATTATAATATCTTCTATTTTGCATGTCCAAGCAATTTTTTCAAACAATATTGTAACATTAATTGATTTAGAAATGTGTTTTATTATTTTTTGTTACTCCATTATTGAGCTATTTAATTAAATATCCTTCAAAGTAATGATATTGAAATGAATGAAATGATATTAATTTGAAAATTGCTTGTACATGTATAAACATAATTCAATAAAGCAGCCAGCCTGAGCGTATATACCCACGTAATGATGTACATTTCTATGATAATAATTTATGTTACACAAATATTGTGGTCATTGTATAAAATTGTATCAATTGACTGATAAATATATTATCAAAATTACAATCACCTGTGTCGTTTTAATTCTCATTAACCCCTGTAGCACTGAATGATTCTTTCATTTTCATTTTTATAAATCTAGTTGAAGTTTTTTGTTCAAATTACATGCAATCAAAAATTGTGGCATAACTATTGTATATATAAATACAATGATAACTTTATAATCTTTAAGGGGTCATCTCACTTTGATGGCCCTAAAAAGGTGCTTTTTGCCTCATTTACGTAAAACAAATACACTTTATAATTTTACAAAAAATACACTATGTACACTTTTAGGGATCCAAATGTTGGTCTTGGAAAACATTTAAAATGGCGCTTTTATTCGCATTTTTTGAATTGGGGCAATGTGTTCAAAAAATAGAATTCATAATCATATGGCTTTTGGCGGTTGTTATTTCAAAAAATGTTATACAATGAAACCGTTTAAATAAAATATTGCTATAGTAATATTTTTAAAGTGCTTAAATGACAATTATTTTTTAGCAAAATTTAAAAGCCTTGACAGGGCCTATATGCGAATATACAATAATATGTCACATTAGTAGTATTTATCATTAAGTGCGCATTTTTAGGGGGCTTGAAAGAAATTAAAATTGCACTTTTTTTTCGCACTTTTAGGAGACCAAATCTTGGAATTGCGAAAATTTTAAATGGTGCTTCTTTCACCGTTTTACACTTTTACGTACAATAAATACGCTTTATAAATATACAATAAATACACATTATATACACTTTTAGGAGTTCAAATTTTGGTCTTTGAAAACTATTGAGATGGCGCATTTTAGGGTACTTTTGGGGGTGCAAATGTTAGACTGTATAATTCGTTCTTTTCCACGTCTTTTGTCATTTTAGTGGACAAAATATTAGGTTAAGAAAACTGTAAAATGTCGCCATTTTATGTGCAACAAATACACATTTCACACAACAATAACACGTCCAATTTGATATTGAAAATATCCGTCTTTGCGTCTATGGGAACGCTTGAAAAAATCGCATTAAATGGGGAAATGTGTTCAACAAGTTAGATTTCATAATTATGTGGCATTTGACGGTAGTTATTTCAAAAAACGTTATACAGGTTTTACAGACCAAATTGGACGTTTTCAAAATCAAATTGGATGCTTTACAAATCAAATTGGACGTTTTACAAATCAAATTGGACGCTATATTGTATTTTTAAAAAAAAGTTAGAATTTAAAAAAATATATTCATATAAGTACTACATATACCGTCAGAGTGAATACTTACTCACATCTTTTATTTTTGTTTGTAAAACTAGCAGATTATTTTAAAAATGTGGTATGGTTAATTTCGGATAATGCAAGCATTCATCACATTCAATAAGTGCGTTAGTGCTGATAATTTCATATATGTGCATATTCATGAAATATTTGTAGAAGGTAGGGTTGCAATAGAATAATTTATTATAATTTTCCAAATTTAGAATGTTTATTGAATCCCAGCATCTAACAAATTCCTATTAGAAAATTTCTCTTTCGAAAATACCTCTGGTAGTAACGAAAGTACCTCTGTAGGTGGTAAAAAAAACACTGTATGACCTGACTGATCAATTTGATTTGTAAAAAATTAAAAAATTTTAAATAAAAAAAAATTCTTAAATTAAACCTAAGATTTTTCCGCAAACTTTCATAACTTTAAATGCTTCAGCATCCGCGCATTAAAAAAGTGTTTATTTAATTAATTATGCATGCAAATAAGCATGCAAAATCCGTACGGGCAAATCTCGGCTGTAGAGTAGAAACCTGTTTTATCAAGGAGGGAATTTAAATAGTCTCCGAGACGTCGTGTAGATGTCACCGCCAAATCAAAAATATGCAGCACACAGCAAACGGGTCAAACTCAACACAACTAAAGTAATTATATATTTTAAAATACATTTTTGCAGCTTACAAAAATGTGGACTAAAAAAAAAATAAAAAAAAAATGTTTATACAATCGGGTAAAGCCCCGAAAAACAAGGACGCAATAAACAAAGTAAAAAGTCGACGCGACGAACGAACGACTAAAACCGAAGCAAAACTAGACACACCGTAGAAATGTGGCTCGAAGCGAGGGCGACCTCCCGGTTAAAATTAAAATTTCCCAATTAAACTTACATTAAATAATCTATTCCCAAAACATAATATTGTATAAATTTTCCAGCCCGTATGGTGATACAAAACTTGAATTATTCTCCGAATATAAATAGAAAAAAACCGACACTTAATGGAAATACACCTATCCCTCGATTTACGCGGTACCCATTTTACGCGGTTTCACTTTTACGCGGTCAGAATTTTTATTTTCAATAAAAATCGAACATGTTTTGTGGCACGCGTCACACAACATGTTGATGATCTTAAATTGTGTGAAATATATAGAATTAGCAATTAAAGAAATTAAAAAGTCAACATTAAATGCTTGCTGGAGAGCAGTATGACCAGAAATAGTTGAACGTAATCATGTAATTCCAGCAAGAAATGAAACATTTAACAGCATTTTAAATATAACAAAAGCGTTGGGACAAGGGTTGGTTGGAGAATTTAGAATTCAGTGACATCGATGAATTGTTTGTTGATCAGGAAATAGACACGAAGAAGAATGGATTTATATGGTGTCAACGAACGAAAAAGAAAATGTTGAAAGTAGCGATGGTAGTGATAATGACATTACTAATAAACTAAATAAATTTACGTCTATAGACATTTTAGAAATTCTACAATTAGCCAATGACTTAGAAAATAAGGTTTTGGCCACTGATCATGCTATTGAATGTGCTGTTAAATTTTAGCGAGACCTTAAAGGCCTGTGCGCGCAATATAGTGAAATTTACAAAGACTTAAAAAAACACATTACAAAAATTATTTACGGTCTATTTAATAAGACGAGAAGAAGAGCCTGCTGCTGGACTTGAATCCGATGATAGTAGTGATTTCGAGCCAACCAAAATGAAAAAATTAGTTGAATTAGAATACAACAGTGACGAGGTGGAATAATAAAATTATCGTTATATAATTATGCTTTTAATTACAAATATGTTATACATTTGTGTAGAGCTATTAAATCTATTTTTTAATAAAATTGTCCTTTTTTTATACAGATATATTTGTATATACAATGTACTCGTTTTACGCGGTTTTCTAGAACCTATCTCCCTAATTTATATAAAATTGAAGTATCGATTTACGCGGATTTTTATTTTCTGGAACCTATCTTCCGTTTTTGTATGAACTTGAACTTGAACTCGATTTACGCGTTTTCTCTCGGAACGTATGTACCGCGTAAATCGAGGGATAGGTGTATTCATAAATCTAGCCGATACTACGAAAGTGACGTAGAATAGCAAACATATGTAAAAATACACGACGATTTCAAATGCGCATCATCTCGCATTTCGTCCGGGATAATCATAAATCACCAAAAAACGTACATTATTTTGACGCAAAAACAATCGCATTCAAGAAGATAAAAATCTACGTCGAAATCAGCCAGCTTAGATAATCAAAAGACCCGTCCGAGCGAATGGAACGAAGGATGCCGAGGACTATAGCCGAGAACCATAATCGACCCTCACTTTCGAAACAAAACAAAAGATATTTATTTTTATTAGGCGCAATCGATAGTATTTTTGAACACTTTACCTATAATGTAACTATAAAAATCAGATGTCTATTCCTGACAATGAATATGTTCCTTATTCTGATGATTACTCTAGTGCAGAGGCTCTTAAACTAATATGGTTCGTTTTGATAAAATTCTTTTTAGGAATTGTTCATATAGCAAACGGTGGAGAGTCGGTGACTACGATTTCCCGTCCAACAATTGTAAAAACGACACGACATTGCACAAAAGTTTCCACACATAATTTCCGGTCCGTTAGGGTTAAAGCGTGTGAAGTTAGCTCCGAGGCATTGCTTTGCTTGGCGGGTGCTCGCTTTTAGAATACATGAACGATTGATTTGTTGCATGGCATTATCGCCTCTCGGCATAGTTGACTGAAGGCTTCTTTTACCTTAACAAACAGGACGCATGGCATTATCGCCTCTCGATACAGCTGACAAGAGACTTTGTTTACCTTGACAAAGTGGATCGGACACCGCGACAGACATCCAGTACACATTCATTTTTATATACAGGTTTTTCATTTCAAATTGAACTTTTTACAAACCAAATTGGACGTTATCAAAATCAAATTAGACGCTTTACAAATCAAGTTGGACGTTTTACAAATCAAACTGGATGTTTTACAAAACAAAACGCTACAAATTAAATTAAACAAATGTATTATTTACTAATTAGGTATTTGTTTATGTCAGTATACATACATATGCACATAGTTAATAAGAGTAATGATAAAAAAACTTAATGTATTCATTTTTATTTATTTTACATATAAGAAAAGCAAAAATACAAAAGAAGTAACACCAAAAGTAACAATTATAGAACCAAAGATGATTATATGTAACAGCAAAAGAAAACAAAAAAATAAAGAGATATGGAATAAACAAAAATAGCAAAACAAATGATCAGAGACATGATTATGTAATTTTAACATTAATACTTAATTTAATTTTTAACTTTTCTTTTGCGGTAGCTGTTGGTAATTTCATATATTTATTCATGATATATTTGTAGTAATTTGTAGAAGTTATGGTTGCAATAGACTCGTTTATTACATTTTCCAAACTTAGAATGTTTGTTGGATCCGCTAACAAATTCCTAGTAAGAAATTTCACTTTCGAAAATACCTCTTCGATAGGATTCAGCATTGGTGAATATGGTGACAAAAAAAATAGTGTATGACCTGACTTTTCAATAAGGTCGCGCACTTCTCGAGTGTGATGAATGCTTGCATTGTCCAAAATTAACCATACCGCATTTAATTTTTTTTCTCCTAGTTTTTTAAATAATCGTTGAAGAAATACGGAAAAAATATTTGAATCAACAGCGAAGTGAGAAATTGTTTCATGCTATATTATTCCATCGATATTGATAGCCGCGATAAGTGAAACATTTCGTCCTCTCACTGTTGGCAAGGACACGTATGCTGGTCTATTCATTTTTGATCGATCTTTTGTTCGTCGTAGATGATAATTAAAGCCTGATTGGCGATCTTCTGGGGCATTTTGTGAAAATTTTAATGCATACTCCTTTTGTTTATTCTTTGTAATTAACGAGTTTCTGCGCTTGGGTTGGATTGATGCACATTTTAGCGTGTTTCTCATTTTTTTAACCCACTATGGATTGTTGTAACACTCAAATTTATATTTTTATTTTTTAAAATCTTACCACGATTTGTAAAGCGTCCAATTTGATTTTCAAAACGTCCAATTAGGTTTGTAAAACGTCCAATTTGAAGTAAAAAACCTGTATATAGATTTACTTATTTTATTTATTTGTATTGTAACGTGAAGAGAAATCCGGGAAAAAATTGCAAGCCTACAGTTCGAATTTTCTTTTTTCAAAAGAGATTTCTACAAAGAAGTAGTGATACGAAGATGATGACATCATAGGTGGCCGATTGTCGGGTGTCAGATTCTTGGGAAGCCCCGGCGGCGATCGGAGCGAGTGGCGACGCTCAGTTATCGGGGATTTTTGCTAAGATACCGGGGGTTTTTGCAACGCAATATCAACATTATGACGGAATGAAAAAGCGCCGAGTGCTCAGTTGGCGACCAGATCTATACGGAGAAGGTCCTTCGAGTAGCAGCGACGAATAGAACCGGCTTTTTTCGTCAGAAGGGGTTCAATACTGCAGTATGTTCGGTATTTATTTATTTGTATATTTATTTACATGATTACACTTAAACCTCTTTTTGTGCGATTTCGAAGCTATGCAGTTTTTAAAAGCAATTTTTTCTTTTATTTTTTAATTTCACAAATATAAATATAGTATGTATCAAGATATTTTGGATAAAATAGGAAATAAATCATCAATATTAATCGAAATTTGGAAAATAAATGTGTAAATCATATCGCATCTGCTATCGGTGAGTTACGACTACGACCTTTATTCTGGTTTAGATTTTTGAAAGAAATGTTTTTTTTCCTTGCATTTTTCCAATGTTTCGATTTAAAAAAAATACATTCTCCAAAGGAAGTTCTGAAATTCCAACTACTTACGGAGTTAATGTTATTTTAGTGAGGCGGCAACTTGGCCGGTCGGTCCTACCGTAATGAAATCTTTTGACGCGTTTTTTTCGAAACTACTTTTTTCAACACGGTTGGCATCATATCTCAAGTTTTAATTAATTAATTTACTTCAAACTGGGTACGAATCTTTTCTATTTAACCTTCTATTATTACTACCAGATTTGTCAAAATTTATTTTATAACTATTTAAAAAAAAATTAAAACTGACAAAATAAGGGTATAAAATGACTTGACTGAATTTTTTTTAAACAGTCGCCATTTTGTGATATTTTTTTTGAGTTTTGCTTTGTTCACATGAAGCGTAAAATGTTAGGCATGATAAAGAGACTAGGCTTCGTGATCCTAGGGCTGCCAACTCTGTGGCGCTCTCACAAACGACACCTTAAAATCAATCTAAGAGCAGGGAATTTTTCAACAAAGTGCAAACAAGTAGTATTTACTATTTTACATACTGCGTAAAAGTGAAACTACGTATTTAAAGAGTCGAGAAAGTCCCTTAACCCATCGCACTCCAAGCGATTTTTAATAGATTTGTCCAAGATTATGTTTATGATAATACATTGGGAAAAAATGGTATATAATAACCTAAATAAAAATGGTTTTCGATATTAGGAACCTTTATTGTATACGTATATAGATACAAGTAATCATTTTTTCACTTCAATTTTTAAAATTCGCCAAACAAAAACAATTTTCTCTATCGCTTCAAGGTTTTACGCATAAAGCAGTAAGATGTGGTTAATTGGTTAGTGGTGTCCACCTCAACCATATTTTCGATGTAATCTTGAATCATCTATTACAAATTATTGAAAAGGTGCACAACTATTCTATTATAATTTTTTTAAACGATTTTATTGATTATTTTAATACTTTTTTACTATCGTCGTATATTTATCAAATAGTATCAAATTACGTGCATTTGCATGTTTTGTTAAATTTTTCTATGTCGTAAAATGTGGTAAATGCGTATTTGAATCAATGCCGGAAATCGAACTGCAATCTTAAAATGTTCATATGTACGCACTTTGGGTTGGACACGCAGCAGCGCTGAAATTGGCATGCTTTTGTTGGACGCGTATTCGTGTCGACACCGGGGAAGCAGTTAAATGGCAATATAGCTGTAGTTAGATCATATAATCCAGATAGTGCCAAAATACATCATGATTCAAAATACATTATAGAAAGTGGAACCGAAAAAGCAAATATTTTTAGGAGAATTTCAAACCACTAGTTGGTATGAACTCTGAGTAACAGCAACAAATGCTGTTGGACCAACAGCCACTGTTGTCACTGTTTCAACTAAAATACACAGTGGAAGAAAACTGATCTTAAAAATAAGATTTTAAACAAATTCTCAAATAACACTAATTGTTTTATAATTTATTTTCAGAAGAGATTGGCACATACAGTGAACCGTTGGATAGCATACTTGTCATAGTATGTAGTTCAGTTCTTCTACTTCTCTGTAAGCTCGTATGCATTTTTGCAGCAATATAAAAGCAATGGTAAGAATATTACAATTGAGCTTTGTATTAAAATCAGAATAAAAATTATATAAAACAACTTAAATTTATAGATATCGTCTTTTGTGTGGATCGGGTGCTGGTAGCGTTTGCAAAGAATGAAATAATACCGGCGTGTTCTCCGCCTCCTCTTACTTTAACTATCCTCGACTTTATACATTACCAGTTCCAATGAGGAAACCTAGTAAAACCAATTCAGGTAATAAATGTTTATTACTATTGTATTACTACAAATGTTCTATTTGTTAGTTATGATTTGAGTGTGAAGAAGTAATCTGTGGGCAGATGTTTTCTAATTTTATGTAGCAAGCCCGGATGCCATACTTTGTCAAAAGCCTGAGTTACGTGATGTAACTTACGTTCAGGAATGTTGCCAAGCAATATTTTCTATCAACTAAGTCCTCCTGGATTCTATTAATGATCCTGTGTATTTGTTCCACAGTCACGTGTTGTTGACGGAATCCAAATTGGTGATTAGGTTGTTTTTTTCAAATATTGGTTTAAGTCTCTTCAGTAGTAGTTTTTCAAACATTTTGGAAATTATTGGCAATAAGCTGATGGGTCTGTATGATTTGGCTTAATGTGTATTCTTGCTGGGCTCTTGGGGATTAGAATAATTTTGGACACTTTCCATTGCGGGGGAAAATAGCCCATTTTTAGTACTGCATTAAATATTTGTACAGGTTTTTCGCTTCAAGTTGGACGTTTTACAAACCAAATTGGACGTTTTCAATATCAAATCTGACGCTTTATAAATCAAATTGAACACTTTATAAATCAAATTGGATGCTTTACAAATCAAGTTGGACATTTAACAAAACAAATTGGATGCTTTATACACCCATCCCTCGCTTAACACGATTTCGGTTTAACACGGTTTCAGTTTGAACAGATGAGCAAATACGAATTACCGATTTTTTAAACGACGTCAGAGCATAACAGAAAATTTAATTGAAAGCAGTAGTGATAATGATACTCAGCCAATAAAAAAAAAAGAAAATGTCAATACATACTAATATTCTTTAGTGATAGTGAGACTAAATAATATATTTTATCCGTATCATATTAATATATCAATATATTTTCGTAAGTTTCACTTACCTGTTTTTTCTTAATATTTCTTAAAAAACAAGTCCTATTTGATGTTGAAAACGTCCAATTTGAAGTGAAAAACCTGTACCTAGAATTTGAATCCTCTGGTAGGAAGTTTCTTTATCATTCTTCCTGCAATGAGATCGCAGCCAGACGATTTTTTTATATATCAACCTTTGATAAGAGTGATCTGACTTCTCGTCTTGTGGATTTTTAAATGCAAATGGTTGATTTTTTTGGGTTGGTGAATTTCATCTTCGCTTTCTGAAGTATTTATGTTATTGTGTGGAATGAATACTTTTGTCAAGTGACAAGCAAATATTTTCGCCTTTGCTGTTTCTAGTCCATTTTCCGTTTTTCTTTTTGATAGGCGGTGATGTTACTTGGGGTCGTTTTAGGTATTTTGTAACTTTTCACAGTGACAGTTTCTCAGTACCACTCGAAAGTTTCTTTTTCGTATTTTTTAATATGAGTGAAAATCTGTATTTTTTTCTTTTAGTGCATTAATAGTACTGTTGTGCTTAGTTCCGTTGGTTAGTTGAATATTGATTTGATCTAGGCTTAGGACCTTGAGTGTATATTACTAGCAGTTTGGTAAGAGGTTCTATATTTTTAATCTCATTTACAATTATAAAAAGTGGTTTTATTGACTTTTCAGTTTGTTTTTCATCAATTTTCTGTTTTCTAAAGACTAGAACCTGTTGGATATTGGTGCAGCCAGTCAGTATTTTTCTGTTTGTGTTTGCTTGTTTCTCTGAAAGATTTGGTCTGGGTTGGGGCTAGCTCGTTGTTTCTTTTTTTGAATTTTCCATGACTGATCGTTGTTATCGTCTTCTATGGCACCATTCTCATATTGGTTTTTTGTTGGTTCAGATTGGTCCATGTATTGGATGTCGATTGATGACTTGTCCGAGTTGACCATGTTTGGTTTTTGATTTAGACTTTATTATATTAAATGTTTAGCACTACTGATAGTTGATATGTATCCAGTAATGAGTTTTGATGAGTGTCTATCTTCACTATCTTTGCACAAAATGATTACATAATTCACTAGATGATAGTGGGTATGTTTTATGTTTATATTTTTGTATGTTTAGGTTAGTTTATTATGTTTTTTGAACATTAAGCACAAATTCCACACTGTAAACTCATATAGTGGTTAATTGAAATAACATGTAGTGTTTGTTATTTTTAAAATCTCGCAGTGACTCCAACCATGACGTATAATGTCAATTAGCGACCGCTCGATGAAGAAGATTAAAATAATTTAATCAAATTTTGATTTTTAAACGTACCATATATTCGGTTATTTAATTTCAAAGATCTCTCTATGAAAGTGTTTCACTAACTCGCATAATAAAAGCACAATATAGGTTTTTTATTATGATAATAGTTTCAACGAAATTGAATAATATATTTTATACACATATTTACAATACTCAAACCCACAAAGGTTATTGGTAATATTTTTCAAAACTTCTTTTCTTTGCAGCGCGTACTTAGCATTGTTTTTGAGTAAATTATTATTTTCCTCCTTTTTTTTGCCATTTTTAATAAGAAAATAACATGAAATGGTAGTAATTTGAGTCCTCCAAGTCAGTAGTTCTCAACATTTTTGAAGTCATTGTGCACTCTTGATTATGAGAAAAAGTGGCAGTGCATCAGAATTAAGAAGTCAAAAAAAATATGTGGACATAGTTTTTATTACATGTTTTCTCTTTAAGTTAAATTATATAAACAATGTTTAATATTAAAAATAAAGTTAGTTATGTAGCGCAGGCCCCTCGCTGACACAAGGCGGTCCGCTATCTTCGTCGCTGCATTCTTATAATCGTGTTCTTCAGATGCGAGATCCACACCGGAGACGCTCAAAACCGCAAAGGATCGTTTCGAAAAGCGACCACAGTACGGTGATGTAAAATGTAAAGGTTGGCTCCGAATATCGTTCTGGCTCTGATTAACGACGGTCAGGATTCTGTAACTTGTTCGGTGACGGGATTCAGGAACAGGAGCTCCGACAAATATAGGCTCAACGCATGTATTTAAAGACAAAATGCGGAGCGCAATAGTCGTGGACGGCAAATTATCACAATACAATAAATCAGGCAAAGCGCACGCGGAGTCTTCTACAGACCAAGTCCCCAAAGAGATGTTGGTCAGTCAACAATCAAGAACGAACTGAATTCTCCGTGAATTTGCAGGAGAGTGTCTCAATTTTACCTGGCAATTGAAGCCAAGCACCCTTTTTTATCTCTGCAACAGAGTCTTTCTCGTTTTTTAGTTTTTATATTAGTTCTTGTTGAGAAATCAAGCTCACACAAATATGATGTCGAAAACTGTAACAAAATTTTCAGTGGCTTCATGTGGAAGAGTTGAATATTTCTCTTGGAGAGAAATTTAATTTTTAGAGTATGATCAGTCGACAATGAGACTATTTCTTCTTCTTCGGCGTATGAAAATTCACAATATGATGCATCAATTGTTGCAAATAGATTTCGTATCCAGTTCTTCCAATAAAGTTAAATGTCCTATTATTGCGGAAATAATTCCCTCGGGAATGTTTTCGTTAAGCGAAGAAAACATCTTTTTTTTTTTTTTTTTTTTTGTTTCGATTATTCTATTTTTAAGTTATTTTTTTTTTCGAAATCCTATCATTTTGTCAATGGATATCAAACAAAATTCATTTTTTTTTCCTTGAATGCTTGTGTTAACTTTATTTAAGCAATTAAAAATATCTGCATTGTATTGCAGTTTAACCATATACATCTTTGGTTACATCTTCGTCGCATTCAGCACATTGAAATTTGGAAACTGTTTTGTTAACCGGGCTTATTTTTTATTTTTCGCCGTCTATCAATTTCCGCTCCTAACAGTTACGCTGTTTTGCCGATTTTTCTGTTGTATCTTCTAACCTCGCGAGTTTTGTCTCTCTCTACGCTATTGTGTTTTCGTAGTTTCTTGTTATTGACTACGTCAACCTAATTGCCTTCTCGGTTACCCTCCCGATGTACGAGTGCAGGCTGTTGTTGTTGCTACGAAGGCCTCACTTGCAATTCATTAGTTTTTGCACCTTCCTTTGTGCTTTTTCCTACTGTTTGCACTGTTTGTGTGCCATTATTTTTTAAGTTTTTTTCTCCTGGAGTCTTCCTCGTTGGTCGCCGTTTCCTTCACTTTCCTAGCGACGGTCACAAGCCTGCTTACCGCTGATTTAATAGGTAGATATGCGGACTTGTGATCCGTGACACATTCCGTCATGGCATCTAATAAGCCCATCATCTCTTGTATATAATTGTCCATTGTCATTTCGACTGTTCTGCTGTGCCTCAGTTCTCGTTTCAGAAGTAGTTCTAAGGGATGCAGCGATTCTACGTTCATTTTCCTTTTTCTTTGTTCCATTTCTTTTTTAGTTATTTGATACGATCATTTGACGTAAATAAGCAACCGAATGTAAACAAACGAAATACATTATCGTAATGCGTTGGCTGTATGACAGCGGCAAAACGTAGCGTAAACGTAATCGAAATAGCGTAATATTGCCTCCTCCCACCAATACTTTTGTACTATTGCTGCATAACATCACTGAGAAGTTCGGGAAATCACCTAACCTAACCTAACCGAGCGATACAAAAAGACAGAGGACGAAGTGGGGACTAATGCATACATAGAATCGATGAAACGGGCAGAGCGCAGTCAGTCTCGTAATTTTGTCGCGATAGTTCGGTCGATCCATCCAACCTTCTGCATTCGATTCGGTCGCAGAGATCGACATTTGTATGATGACAACGACAACGACGATGATGATGATAATATTACAACAAACGATCGGCTGACATTTTTATTGTGTAGTAGTGCTTTTGGATATGGGTTACAGGTACTCCGCGAGATCCGAATTTCTAAGGCTCGTCACCTGGGTCGGCTCCAGTGAATTTTCGGAGGTTCCGATGAGGTTTTTCCGGGAAAGCCTTTACGGCCGTTCGGAAAGCTTCGGGAGATTGCGTTGCTTTCTTGGGAAGTTTTCGTCTCCTTGATAATTTCACGGAATTTTCCGGAGCTTTCTCGAGGGAAAGTTTTCAGTTTTTACTTAATAAAATTTATTATTGGTTATTATTTATTAAATTATTATTATTTTTATACGAATTTTGCTAGAACGTATCTATCTATTTATATGTATACATTTAATTCATGTAAAACGAGAATTAAATGTATACATATAAATAATAGACCAAACGACAGATGATATGTGTGCATCGTTTTGTTAACATTATGGGCATAGGCTTCGCATAACCGATTTGAAATATTGAGTTGGCCCTGAAAAGAACCTTTTTATAAACCATCATGGGCTGTGCTCAATAACGGGATCAGTGGCTAAAACCTTATTTTCTAAGAAACTGGCCAATTGTAAAATTTCTGAAATGTCTTTGGACATACATTTATTTGGTTCTTTAATGTTAATGTTATAATCATTACCAACGCTATTTTCACCGTTTTATTTTTCGTCTGCTGACATTATTTGAATCCATTCTTCTTCGTGTATTTCCTGATCAACAAACAATTCATCGATGCCACTGAATTCTAAATTCTCCAACCCTTGTTATATTTAGAATACCGTTAAATGTTTCAATTCTTGTCGAAATTACATGATTACGTTCAACTATTTCTGGCTGACATATTGCTTTCCAACGAGCATTTAATATTGACTTTTTAATTTCTTTAATTGCTAATCCTATATATTTCAAACAATTTAAGATCATGAAATTTTTCTAGGCTTCTAAAATCGTGAGTGACGTAGTTCCCTCTATTTGATTTTATATTTCTTCATATAATCGCTTTATGTGGTATGACTTGAACGTTGAAATCACCCCTTGGTCTAACGGTCGAATAAGGGAAGTCGTATTTGGTGGTAAAAATATAATTTTAACATTTGGATTATGTATATCTTGTGGATGGGCGGGTGCATTATCTAAGAGTATCTATAGAACTTTGAATGGAAGGTTTTTCTTCTTCAAATAACTTTCTGCTTCTGGGATAAAACATTCATTATACCATTGTGTAAATATTGAAGCAGTCATTCAGGTTTTTTTTTTTTTTTTTTTTTTTTTTTTTTTTTTTTTTTTTTTTTTCTTCTTCGACATCCAATGAACAGGACGATTTTTCATATTTGTGTCACAAAACATATTTGATTTTAAAAAAAAAAATGTAAATTTATTCTGATCGCGTATAAATAAAACCGCGTAAATCAAGGGTTGAGTGTACACCTATCCCTCGATTTACGCGGTATATACGTTCCGAGATAAAACGCGTAAATCCAAACCGCGTTAATCGAGACTTCAATTTCATATGAAGTAGGGGGATAGGTTCCAGGAAACTGCGTAAAACGAGTATATTGTATATAAAAATATATCTGCATAAAAAAAGACAATATTATTAAAAAATAGACTTAATAGCTCGACATAAATTAACATGAAATATGTTTGTAATTAAAAGCATAATTATATAATGATAATTTTATAATTTCACCTCCTCATTGCTGTATTCAACCAATTTTTCATTTTGGTTGGCTCGAAATCACTACTATCATCGGATTCAAGTCCAGCAGTAGACTCTTTTTCTCGTCTTATTAAATAGTCCCTAACTAATTTTTGTGATGTTGTAAATTTAATGTGTATTTAATCTGAGTCTGTAAATTTCACTGTATTGCGCGTACAGGCTTAAGACCTTAAGGTCTCGCTGAAATTTAACAGCACATTCAATAACAGTATCAGTGGACAAAATCTTATTTTCTAAGAGATTGGCCAATTGTAGAATTTCTAAAATGTCTATAGACGTAAATTTATTTAGTTTATTAGTAATGTCATAATCACTACCATCGCTACTTTCAACATTTTCTTTTTCGTTCGTTGACACCATATAAATCCATTCTTCTTCGTGTCTATTTCCTGATCAACAAACAATTCATCGATGTCACTGAATTCTAAATTCTCCAACCAACCCTTGTCCCAACGCTTTTGTTATATTTAATATGCTGTTAAATGTTTCATTTCTTGCTGGAATTACATGATTACGTTCAACTATTTCTGGTCATACTGCTCTCCAGCAAGCATTTAATGTTGACTTTTTAATTTCTTTAATTGCTAATTCTATATATTTCACACAATTTAAGATCATCAACATGTAGTGTGACGCGTGCCACGAAACATGATCATGATGATTGATCTTTATAAAATTTGCAAGTACTGGAGATTTGTAATCCAATTGCAAGAATGCGTTCTGATGCTCTGTCACCCCTTGGATGATATATCTATTGATTTTTTTTTTTTTTTTTTTTTTTTTTTTTTTTTTTTTTTTTTTTTTTTTTCTTTCAATGTACGATATGATACAGGATGAGCATTAAATAAAGCAAATATTAAAAATATTTGGTCGAATATTTGATATAGTTACCCTCAGTTCTTCGTCTAAATTCCTAAGTCCTTCTTGTTTTTCGTATTAGTTTAGTTTTTATATTAGTTATTGTTGAGAAATCAAGGTCACACAAATATGATGTTGAAAACTGTAACAAAATTTTCATTGGCTTCATGTGAAGAGCTGGATATTCTTCTTAGAAAAAAATAAATCCAAAAGTAATTTCAGTCGACAATGAGACTCCTTCGTATGAAAATTCAATACGATGTATCAATCGTAGCAAATTTGATGAGTTGAGGGTATTGGTTGGTTGTAATGCTTAAAATGTCTAGTATCGTGCCATTTTGAAATATGTATATATATTGAAATATGTATATGTATTGAAATATGTATATATATTGAAATATGTATATGTATTGAAATATGTATATATATTGAAATATGTATATATATAGAAACACAGATTTCCGTCATTCTTTCTGCTCCGTCAGTTTGCGACCGTGCGCGGACTCCAATCCCCAGCAATTTCCTACCGATCCCTAAAATAAAGATTAACGTACGCAATTAATATTTAAGGTCCAGAATCTGACCCGAATTCGACGCAGACATACGAATGCGATCCTCATTCTATTCGTTTTTGCTCCGCACGAAAGCTCGCTCGCTCGCATGTCGACATGTCCGAAAGTGAAAAGGCGGAAAAGGGGAAAGGAATCGCGACGTCCCGTTAGAACCGAATCGGTCTCAAGCTGGAATATCAGGCCGCTGAAGTTTTTGAATTGGCCGGCAACGCCCTTCGCAACAACAAGAAGACCAGAATCATCACTAGATATCTGCAGCTCGTAATCAGAAACGATGAGGAGGAGCTTAGTAAGCTCCTTCTCTCCAGTGTGATGATCTCACAGGAAGGTGCGTTTCCAAACATCCAGGTCATTCTTCTGCCGAAGAAAACCGAAGAAAAAGAAAGCATAAGTGGACGACTGTCCGTTTCGGGATCGGAAATGCGTTGTCTTCGATTGAAGACAGACGATAGCGTCGGTGATGATTTAAATTATTAAATATTTTAAAAAAGGTCCTTTTCAGGGCCAACTTAATATTTCAAATCGGTTATACAAAGCCCTATGCGCATGATGTACACGTATCGTCGTATGTTGTTTCGTTTACTATTTATATGTATACATTTGATTCTCGTTTTTATATGATGCATACGTTCAAAAAAATCTGTATGAAAAATATACAATAACACTTTTTATTAACAAGCTAAAATAATTATATCCTCTAGGGAAAGCCCTGGAAAATTCCATGAAATTATCTTGAAGACGAAAACCTTCCAAGAAAGCGTAAGAAGAAGAAATCCCCCGTAATTTTCCGGACGGTGCCAGAGGTCATTCCGGGAAAAACTTTTCGGAAAATCAATGAGAGCGACCCCAGTAAAGAGCCCCGGAAATTCTAGTTTCAGGAAGTACCTGGTTGCAGGGAGTGCCGTCGGGGTGGAGCTCATTAAAGTGATGTCGACGAGAAGGCTCCGAATTCACGCTATTTAACTGAAATTAATATTAATTTATGAATTAATTAACAAAGGTTTTTTAAAATCTCATTGTAAGAAGTATTACTACACAATAAAAATATCAGCAGATCTTTTGCATATTATTTTGATTAAATTATTCGTTCAGTCGGGTCGGTGAGGTACGATGACCGTTTGTGATATCATTTGTGAACATCGTTATCTTCGTCGACGTTGGTATTATTCTAATGTTGATCTCTCTCTGCGACCGAATCAAAAGCGGGCTGTTGTACGGATCGGCTGAACAATCGCGACTGAATAATCGCGACCGACTGGGCTCCGCCCGATTGATCGCTTCTATATATGCCTTAGTCCCCTCTTCGTCCTCTGTCCTTTTGTACCGCCCTTTTTGTTTATTACTAAGTCCGGGCTACACCGTCACGAGCTAAACGAGATTGGTTAAAGTTCCGTAGAGATCCGCCCGTGCCGCGCCTCTTACACGCGTTTGGCTCAATCGTAACATCAACAATCGCCGTGATTCGTTCGATGCTATACTGTGATTGGGAATACTCCCCTTGTCGTCATTCGATGGATTGGCCTACAGTTCTCAAAGTATTCAGACCGGGATGGGATATTTTAATTTATTTTACGTGAAAAGAGTTGATAATTAGGATTTCAACTGTATTATTTACTGATGTCAGAATCCTTAAGATAATTTCATGCATAGGCTTTGTATAACCGACTTGAAATATTAAGTTGGCCCTGAAAAGGACCTTTTTATAAAATATTCGATAATATAAATCGGCACCGACACTATCGTCTGTCTTCGATCGACAATGCGATTTTAATCCTGAAGCGGACGGTCCTTCACTTATGCTTTCTTTTTATTCGGCAGCAGAATGTCCTAGATTTATGGAAAGCACTCGTATTTCCACTAGTGAGAATTAAAAAATAATTTCATAAATGACGTCGACGAAGTCGGTGTAGGCTAGAGAGGTTCTTAGGTTAGTATAGGTTTTTCCGATTAAGTAAAGCATTCGGATTCTTGTGGGAACTAAAAAATTTCATAAATGACGTCGACGAAGTCGGCGTAGGCTTAAAGATTCTTAGGTTAAGTTAGGTTCTCCGATGCAATAAAGCAACAAGGTGGAAACTTAATAAATTCATAATTTACGTCGACGAAGTCGGCATAGCTGACGAGGTTCGCGGGTTAGGTTCGCGGGTTAGGTTCGCGGGTTAGGTTCGCGGGTTAGGTTCGCGGGTTAGGTTCGCGGGTTAGGTTAGGTTAGGTTAGGTTAGGTTAGGTTAGGTTCGCGGGTTAGGTTAGGTTAGGTTAGGTTAGGTTAGGTAGGTTAGGTTAGGTTAGGTTAGGTTAGGTTAGGTTAGGTTAGGTTAGGTTAGGTTAGGTTAGGTAGGTTAGGTTAGGTTAGGTTAGGTTAGGTTAGGTTAGGTTAGGTTAGGTTAGGTTAGGTTAGGTTAGGTTAGGTTAGGTTAGGTTAGGTTAGGTTAGGTTAGGTTAGGTTAGGTTAGGTTAGGTTAGGTTAGGTTAGGTTAGGTTAGGTTAGGTTAGGTTAGGTTAGGTTAGGTTAGGTTAGGTTAGGTTAGGTTAGGTTAGGTTAGGTTAGGTTAGGTTAGGTTAGGTTAGGTTAGGTTAGGTTAGGTTAGGTTAGGTTAGGTATAGGTTAGGTAGTTAGGTTAGGTTAGGTAGGTCGGTTAGGTTAGGTTACGGTTAGGTTAGGTGTTAGGTTAGGTTAGGTTAGGTTAGGTTAGGTTAGGTTGGTTAGGTTAGGTTAGGTTAGGTTAGGTTAGGTTAGGTTAGGTTAGGTTAGGTTAGGTTAGGTTAGGTTAGGTTAGGTTAGGTTAGGTTAGGTTGCGCCGCCAGGAGGAACTACCTGCAAAAGGCGCAGAGAAGACAATAAAGTTTATCCAAATAAATCTGAACGGGTGCCTGGCGGCTCAAGCGTTGCTCGTGCGCGAGGCACATGAAACGTTCGCTGACGTGGCCATTATTTCTGAGCCGTACAAGGCTCAGCAATATGGATGGCACGCGGACATAACCGAGAAAGCGGCAGTGTGGGTTGCCAATAAAACCCTCAAGGTGACCGGACGAGCGGCGGGGAACGGATGGGTCTGGGTGGAGGTGGAGGGGGTGAGGGTGTACAGTTGTTACTTCTCCCCCAACACCCTCATTGCAGACTACGACCGACTGCTGCGAGACCTCGAAGAGGACGTGTCCACTTCCACAAAACCGGTGGTGGCTGCGGGGGACTTCAACGCGAAGTCCGCGGCGTGGGGATCCCCAGTAACGGACCGCAGGGGAGCAATGCTAGCCGAGAGCACGGCAAGACTGCGACTGCTCCCGGCCAACAAAGGCAACACATGGACATACAGGCGAGGCCCGCATGGGTCGATCATCGACGTGACCTTCTCCGGCGAGACAGTGATCGGCAGGCTGAGGGACTGGAAAGTGTCGGAAAAGTATACTAACAGTGACCACCAGTACCTCACCTACCGGTTGACTGGCCGCGGGATGGGCAGGAGAGCTCCACCGCCCAAGGGATGGTCGACCCAAAAAATGTGCAAAGACACGTTCCTCTCGGTGCTCCGGGCCGGAGCAGAGGAACTGGCACTCTCAGGAACCGGCACCGAAGACGCGGAAGAGCAGACCAGGAAGGTACAAGCGCTGATCGAGCGAAGTTGCGACGCGGCCATGCCACGCCGGACCGCCAAACAAGGCAGACCAGCCGCCTACTGGTGGACAGAGGAAATAGCCGAACAACGGAGACTCTGCCTATCCAGTAGACGCCGGCTGGCAAGATCCCGCGGAAACGAAGAATTGAGAGAGCAGTGGAGGGAAACACACAGAGAAGACCGACGGAACCTGCGAAAAATGATCCAGGCATCGAAGGCACTCTGCTGGGAAGAGCTCTGCCGCACTGTAAACACCGACCCGTGGGGACTCCCGTACAAAATAGTACGGGGGAAGCTACGGGGATGGGGAGAAGTAGAGCCCGACAAGGAAAAAATCCAGGAACAAATTAAGCAACTCTTCCCGGATAAACCCGCCACTGTCAACACGACAGAGCCCGACGGAAGCGCAGTGGGCGAGGGACGCAATGAACCAGCCCCTGATTTCACTCTGGAGGAGCTCGAGGAAGTTGGGAAGCGCGTAAATGTAAAAAAGGCGCCTGGCCCGGACGGTGTGCCCGGCGAGGTTATTAAACTCACAATCGCGGCGTGCCCGGAGATGGTGCTGGAAGCCCTGAACGCCTGCCTGGCCGAGAGAAAATTTGTAAAAAGATGGAAAACGGCCAGGCTGGCACTGATACCCAAACCGGGCAAGGACACCATGCGACCGCTGTGCATGCTGGACGGGCTGGCAAAGATAATGGAGAAACTGCTAATGAAACGAATCCAACCAATCATAGAGGAGGACCTGTCTGCTAGACAATATGGCTTCAGGCCCGGCCGCTCCACGCTGGGAGCCATACAATACGTCGTTGACAAGATCCGACAGGCATGGAGCGGCACAGTCAAGAAGAGCCGAGATGTCGTGATGATAACGCTGGACATCAAAAATGCGTTCAACACGGCATCTTGGGCGCACATCATAAAAGCCACAAAGGAAAGATTCAAACTGCCCGAGTACGCAGAGTCACTCATTACAGACTACCTCAGCGACCGGACAGTGATACACCAGGAAACGGGAACCATCAGAAGGATGGAAATGGGCGTTCCGCAGGGATCCGTCATAGGACCCACCCTATGGAACGTCCTGTACAACAGCCTGCTGGAGACAGACCTACCCGACGGAGCGGAGGTAATAGCCTTCGCGGACGACGTCGCGCTGCTGGTGACAGCCAAGCACCAGTTCGACATGGAAAGTAAGACAAACGAAGCACTGGCAAGAATCTGCGACTGGATGCGGGAGAATCACCTGCAGCTAGCGACGGAGAAAACGGAGGCTGTGTTCTTCAGCAGGAGAAGGAGACCGAGGGTCGGCAGGCTTGCGGTGGACGGTCACGAGGTGAAGTGTGGAAAAACGTTGAAATACCTCGGGATCGTCCTTGACAGCAAACTGACCTTCAGACAACACATAGAGGAAGCTGCGCAGAAGGCGCAGAAAGCGGCCAACGAGCTTGGACGACTGATGCCCAACATCGGAGGGCCAAAGCCGTGCAGAAGGAAAACTATAAACGAAGTTATCCACTCAATCCTTCTGTACGGAGCCCCAATATGGCATGAGTCGCTACAAATAGAGAGCTACAGAAAGAAAATGGCCAGGGTCCAGCGGCAGGGCGCGCTCCGAGTCACCGCAGCACACAGAACGGTATCGGAAGAAGCGGTGCTCGTGATCGCGGGAATCCCCCCGCTGGACCTAATCGCAAAAAAGAGGGCCTTGGACCATGAAGATCCCAAAAAGCGCGGAGAACATGACCAGAAACTGAGGGAAGCCTGGCAGCGCAGATGGGACGAGTCCGCAAAAGGAAGATGGACCCACCGGCTTATACCGGTCGTAAGTCGATGGAGGGCCAGAAAATATGGAGAAACGACATACCGCTTAACCCAGGTGCTCACCGGGCATGGATGCTTCGGTGCGTACCTGAGGTGGATTGGCAAGGAGGAAACCCCAAAATGCCACCACTGTGAAGCGGAAGCGGATGACGCCGAACACACCATCATAGACTGTGAGGCTTGGGCACCCCAGAGAGAACTGCTGAAACAAGCACTCGGGGTGAACGAGCTAAATATCGACAACATGGTCCACAGCATGATGGAAAGAAAGGAAAACTGGGACCTTTGGCGCGACTTTGTAGAAGACATCATGAGCGCCAAAGAAGACAGTGAAAGAATGAGGCGCAGAGCGCCTCTACAACAATAGAATAGGGCCATAACGGCTAGACTACCTGTCATCCATGAAGCAATGTGTAAAACAATACCATGGTGACGGAGGAGACCCAAGGGAGCGATTTAGTTAGGGCTTGTGCGTCTGGTGGGTTTCCCTTATGGAAACTCATGTAACAGACGTAAATCCCACACTCCCCAGATGTACAACATCTGGGCGTCTAATGTAGATTTGCGCTCCCACAGGAAAAAAAAAAAAAAAAAAAAAAAAAAAAAAAAAAAGGTTAACCCAACATACCCCAACCTAACATACCCCAACTCAACCCAACCCAACTCAACATACCACAACCCACCCCAACCTAACATACCCCAACCTAACTTTTCAGACACCGACGGACGGAGATTGCACGACATTGACATTATGATCTACCAAAATTTTGGACAAAATAAAAAAAAAAATTATAAAAAAAAATATTATTACGTTGGCTTGGTTTTGGCCAATTTAGGTTGTAAATGTTGTAATAGTGCCGAACTCACATATAAGAGACGGGAAGAAAAAAAAAGTTTGTGAAGATTCCTCACCCACAGAAACAAACAAAATTTTACAAAATTTAATATGGTTAATTTGCAGTTACAAGGCGACAGTTTAAATTTGATTAAAACAAAGTCCATCTTATCAACGTTTCTTGCCAGAGTTAAACTAATGAAGCAAAATATTGGATGGGACGAATTTTCTCAGTTCCCCAATTTGTCACTGATAAACTGCCAGGAAAGACGACTTTTCAACCTACGTTCAACATTTAAATGCCCTCTATTCAGATTTTGATACTAGGTTTGAGGATGTTTTGGACTATGGTATTACCACCGTGAATAATTAATCCATATGGTGACATAGAAGAAACGAATGTCATAATACAAGAGGAACTGACTGAACTAAGTACAAACGAAGAACTTAAGGTTCAGTTAAAAAACGGATATCAGCAATTCTGGCTGCAAAACAACATACCCCGTGACTTATCCCGTATTATGGAATATAGCCAGGATATGTTTAATTTCCTTTCCATCGTCCATCCCTAGTGGAATGGGGGTTCAGCGCTGTTACCAATCTCCTAACGAAAAAAAGAAACAGACTGGACATCATTAGCCGAGGAGATCTGAGATTAAAATTGACAAAATTACAAAATTGACGCCAAATGTTGATAATTTATTATTAAAGCATCAGGTTCGCCTTCTCACTAAAAATATTGACTTATTGCTTAGTTTTATTTCTTGTTACGTATATAATATATAAAATTTGAGATTATTATTTTTGAGATTTCATTGTGTACATTGATGAAAAAAAAATTCAATCCGACTTTTAAAACGTTTGTATCGATGGACACGAGGCGAATGTGTGAAGTTTTTTTCGTTTTCCTCTTCTTCTCTTTTTACTCTTTTTTTTGCTATTCACGGTCGCAGTTTCAAAGATACCATCTTGAAATTTTGTAAAAGTCCATTAAAAATAATATTTTATAAAATGTTATCATTAATATTTCTGAAAAAATATAAATACTTATAGCTGCCATACGAAATGTACTTAAATCGTTTTAGATCGTAGTGGCAGCCATGTTTGATTTAAAAAAAAAAAAACTTGGCTTGGTGATTTTTCAATAAAAACGTAGCGTAAAGACGTAGTGCGCAAAGCAAAATTCTGCACGCGTTTTTTTGCTAATCGCAGTTGCTGGCATCGTAACCATTGGGACATGGGACACAGGAGCATTGTTTTCTTTAAAGGTTAACCTTTTAACTGCCAACGACGCACCGGTGCGTCGAATTTGTATGCGCTGATGAGTCATTGGCAGTTAAAAATACACCTATACAAAGTTTAGCCCATGAATGCAAAACCAAATTGCTAGCTGACCACCGTGCGTAGCATGGTGAGGGCGGCTTGTATTTTATATAACAAATACAAAATTTTATTTTGAGTAGTTTTAATTTAAATTCAATTAATAAATGTATAAATTAATGTGTTTTTACTTTAAGTTTTTAACACTAAACTTCACTACAATTAGAAATTTTCAAAAAATCAATATCAGGTAAGTAGGGGGTCAACCCAAAACCGAAAAACATGGCACGGGGTCTACGACCCAAAAAAGTTTGGGAACCTATGATCTAAAGGATGCAAAAGGCCAGAATAGAGCTTATCGAAAATGTAAATACTCCAAAGAGGTTTACCACAAAATGGATGTGTCACCATTTTCTTGTTTTTACAAATATGAAGAGGATCCAAATATTAATTTTGAATAAGTGCGCATAAATGACAAATACATTAACGTATTTATGCTGCAGAGAAACATTTTTACCCTGAAAAGATGTTCCCGGAAAATTCTCTTAGGCTTAATTGATTCTGTATTCCCCGAGGCCTTAACGTTGATACCATTAGATTTTCCGGATTTTTGGAGGCCACACGCCAGATATTTTATCAGCCCATTTTATATAACACAAAACACTCGATACCAAAAGGGGGCTCAAAAATAATATTTTATTACTGAAACAACAATAATCCTGCGTGTTTTGAGAAAGGGTACATTTTTAAGCGGAAATTAAAAATATGATTTAATGTTGCCATTTATAACTCTAAAATTTGAACCTCCGCTTAATGAATTGCTTATTAATTGAGTGTCGGCGGGGGAAATTGCTGGTCCAAAAATAGTCGTTATGGTAATAAAATATTTTTTCCAAGAAATCATCACCAGAACTGTTAATGTATGGAAGGGTCTCATAGGCTTTAATTGGATCCGCTTGCTGGTTATATCCGTTAGAATTTATAGTCTAGACCAGGGCATGGCAAAATATGGTCCACGGACCAAATTTGGTTCGTTTTTATTTTTTGGTTTTGATAAATATATGTATGGGTAATAGATCATAGATTCATGATCTTGGACTATTATTATAAACGTTCGGGTTCAATTCTTGTATGAAGTTGGGATGCGGATGCGCAGAGAAAAACAACATGAGTCGACCGATAGTCTTGGCCGCGGGAAAGCATGTTCTTCCCGATGGCTTCCCAGTGGCAAAAATAGTCTATATATTATCGAAGCATATTATATGATCAAGTTTTTTTTGCTACTTAAACCGTATTTTTCACAACAATTCCCTTTAGCGATTTTTTAGAAAATACTCAATATATCCTAAAGAAAATGAAATTTGATCAATACATAAGCAACTGCGAAATTTATTGAGAAATGCTCATATAACAGATGATAGCACTTTAAATATTAGATTATCAATTTATGCTTTTATTTCGCTCTTAAGATCTTGCTTGCAGAGCCTTAAATGTTTATATTTTGGTATTTTTATGAAATTTTTTCGACCCCTGGGTCTAGACTCCAGACGAACGTGAGTTCCGCAATGGCTTGCTAATTGCCAAGTAATACTTTTCATCTATTTTTGGACAGGAGTCTATATTTATGTATGGGTCATTATATTGCCAGTCCTGAGTTTGCGGGTGATAGAACATCAAATTCGCATATAGGGACCGTAATTAAATGTTAATTTGGAAAGCTTTTGCGTGTTACGATGCGATAACGGCAGGCTACGCCCCTTACGACATCCGTAACGACAATATACACATGTATTGGTACCTATAAATTTGGGGGCGGGGGGGTGTAAATTCAATAAAAGAAATTCTCGAAGGAGTTGAACCTTGCATATTTAAATATGATGAACATTTGATGATGAGCGTTTTGAACAACCCTCAATTGAGCATAACGTTCTTAGTGGATATATTCGCCAAAGGCAATTATTCCAAATTCGGATATTTGGTAAAATATTCGAATAGTGTTCGTATACGTTTTTAACCTGTTGGGGAGCGAGCAAATTTAAAATCGACGAAGTCGTTGATGTCATAATCGCTTTACGCCGATTATTTTCTGTCAGCTCCTAATCAGCGTAAGACAATCTTCAATTGTAAATGAACACTTGATAGTGAATACAAGACCACGTCATTTCTTTACATAAACAATGCACAAAAAATCGATTCATTTGCTCCTCCTTTAGAAGGAAATGATAATTGAACAAAGACTCATTCAACACGCAGAGAAGAACGGCAAGCAGTTAAATAAACAAACACTCTCGATAACACACAATATTCGGTCGTTTCTTTGCGTAAACAAATAACACACTTGAAATCGAAATCATTATAAGTCGATACATTTGGGCTTAACGATCTATACAATCATGCGATGCATGTGAGGAAGCTATCCGTCTCAGTCTCCCGAACTGCGCTAAGTTCTCTCTTTCTCTGTCTGTCTCCAAGCTTCAATGTGCAAGAGTGCTCTTATTGGGACATGAGAATTCGGACATACATGTATGTCAATGCTCCCCAACAGCTTAATAGAATATTTTACAAAATCGACGAAAGATCACACGAATTTAGATACAATTTACTGAAATTGCTATCGTTGGATAAGCTATTAAACTCTTTCAATAAAGATAAAATTACTTTTCTTCGTGTTGTCTTGTGAGCAGGCGTTTGTTTTGATAATTATGATATTAGCATCATTTTTATCGTTGATCAATTTTGTTATTCCCTCTCGGCTATTCTGGAGTTGTGTAATTAGCCCTTCTTTGCGAAATATATTCATTCAGAAGTAAACTGACAGACTTGCACGGTAACCCTCTCCTTTTATTTTCGCAACATAAGCAAAAATAGCTGAACAACAGAAAGCACATATAATGTAAGTTGAAAATTAAGAAATATTTCGAATAAATGAACGAATATTGTGTGCTATCAACAGTGTTAAGGTTCATTTATTGAGCCTGGTTCATTATCAAGCTTGTTACACGCTGCGGCGGGGCTGACAAAAAAGTGGTTTCACATTAGAGCATAGCGCGTATGTTCTCCGGTTTGAAAAGGTTAATAACGGCCGAGGGAGTTTATAAATTTATATTTAATAAGTTCGAAGAATTCGAAGAAGTTCCGTTGAGTGAAGAATTATTACATGCAATAAAAAAGCGAATGAACGAACTCCGACATAAAAAAATAATCACACTATTGATATATTTACAAAGTGGAAATGTTCCCAGTTCTAATGAACATTTTCGATGCTCAACCAAATATGAGGCTATTTCTTTGGCACAAAGCATTATGGAGAGATTTCATCCAAATTTATTATCCAATGATGAAATTTTAAATAACTCAAAGGACTCTGATGCAAATGTATCGCATGGAATGCCTGTTTTTAAGCGAGCGGATCGGAATGAGTTAAGAAGCCCTCCAACTTGCCTATAAACCAGGAAACCATTTTATCATCAAGAATCGTGACGAAAAACAAGTTGTATAGTTTTAACGTGTTCTTAGCAATTGTATTGCACGTTTTCAAGGATCGTGTAAGGAATTAACGAAAGGACCATCATATAATCTAAAAACTGAATGTGAATCCATTATGTATTTTCAATTGATTTAAGCCATTTTTTTTTTGTAAAAGGGAGTAAAAATACGTTGTAATAACGTCCAGAGATCCATTGTTTCAAGCAAAATTTTGTTTAGCAATGAAGTTCATTTCACAATGGATGGATTTGTCAATAGTCAAAATTGTAGTATGTGGGGTGATGAAAATCCTCGTGCTATTTAAGGAAGATGTCTACACCCAAACAAAATTATTGTTTGGTGTGTATTTTGGGTAAATGAAATCATAAGGACACATTTCTTTGAAGATGCTGGAAATGCTGTTATTGTGAATGCTGAGTGATACCAATCAATGTCGAGGGACGTTTTATGGCCACATTTTGATGTGCCTAATATCTATTTCCAGTAAGTCGGTACTACATGTCACAAATTATGTAATATTATGTCAGCATAATATTGTGAAACACTTAAGCAAAAGTAGTTTTCGAGCTAAAATCTTGTAATCTTGTAATGTGCGAATATTATAGTAATCCATAAGAATTTAGATAGCCTAATCCGGTTTATAAATAGGGAATGTGTTATCGAATGAGATGAAGTTGTATTATTTTGATTTGGGGGAAATCCGATGATAAGTTCTGTTTGTCTCGATAAAATAGTCGAATTCAAAATAGAGCTACCATTCTTAGCATGATTTTGATAAAATCATGTAATTTGGAGTACATTTTGAAGGTCAACCTGATAATATTTCAAGTCGACGAACGACCTTGATATTTTTATCACGTGAAATATGACTGTTGGGTTTTACGCCTCGTAACTACGTATGAAGAATAACGAAAAAATTATGTGTGAAGCAAGAGGGTTCAAGTTGGTTGACCTTTGATGTTTGAAGTGTCACTGAACCCACCCTTATCAGAATACTTTGACCCATGAATTAATTGAGTTGGTGACTCATGTTAGAACCCTTTGCTAATCAAAAAAAGTTCGGCGAAACCAATTAATTTCGCACACGGAGGGATATGGCGCTGGGGTCACCATGAACACGCGACATTTTTGTGAGACTCTTTTTCGGCGATCAGTTGTGACAATACGTCCACAAGTCAAAGATAACATCCTCCGTCGATAACGTCACCGATCGGACCAACGTCTTTGGGTCAAAAAAAAAAATCATTCAGTGCTTTTACTGATACACATACACTGACCTATCTCAAATTTTGTTAGTAACGGCCTAAAAATAATCTACCGAATTAAAAAAAAAATCAAAGACAACAATTTAATCAAAAAATTATCATGTGAAAAAATGTCACGAATGACATTGACTTCATCTGAGCAAATTTCAATTCAAACAAAGAATTTTTTTTTGTTGAAATGATCGATCATATATTTAAAAACATTTTTTTATGACATTTTTTTTATCGTTACTGTTTGTTATATTCAAAAAATAAATCAAATTCAATAAGAATTATATACAGATTATAATATTAGGTTGTCCCATAAGTTTCTTTCGCAAACGAACACAGATCTAATCATAGCCATGATCTTTTTTCGTCAGAAATAAATGATTTTCACTTGAGTAGGATGTTTTACCTCATCCTCCATACTCTCCGGACACTGCCCCTTCAGATTATTATTTATTTATTTCATTGAAAAATTCTTTACGTGGTAAAAATTTTAATTCAAAAAATGATATAAAAACATACCTTGATCAATATTTTGCCAACAAACCTGGTAAATTTTGGCACGAAGGCATTATGAGGCTTCCGGAGAGATGGAGAAAGGTAATATAACAGAATGGATCATATATTATTCAATAAATTTAAATTCAAGCCCTTAGTAATTATTTTGAAAAGAAACGGAGTAGTGTAGTTATGTGATTTATTGCTTCAGGCCACGTGTATTCGCTAAACGTCTCGCAAAACAAATTTCGTCCACAAACCATAGCTGTACTAATTTAAAAACCTTAAGTTGTGTGCAAACAACAACTCTTCAAAGTTTCATCGCAATCAAATGAACGGTATAGGAGTGTATACAATACATACAAACGACAAACGACGACATATTAATTTTAATATATAAAGATTAACAGTTTTGACTTTGAAATTGAAATTGCGTGAGATAAGTGACACGTTAAAGATATCATATGGCAATGTATTCACCATTTTGCAATAACATTTGTCCATGAGAAAGCTCTGTTCGAAACGGGTACCGCGTTTGCTCACAGTCGATCAAAAACAACAACGCGTCCTCAATTCGGAGCGCTGTTTGGAGTTGTTTCAGCGTAATAAAAAATAATTTTCATGCGGTACGTGACAATGTATAAAACCTGGATCCATCACTACACTTCAGAGTCTAATCAGCATCAGCTGAATGGACAGCAACCAGCGAAAGCCCCATATATGTCATCCTATGAACTTATTGAGTGATGTGTTACCCCAGTATATATATTGCTATTTGAATAGATATATTTTCCCAAACATAAAATCAAACGACTTTTGAATCAAATCCAGTTCTTTATATTTTTAAGGAACTCGACAATCTTACTCAAACAAATTTATTCAAATGATATTTGGAGAGGCTCAATATGATTCTACTTGATTCGTTAATTTCGTGAGGAGATTTCCGGATATTAGGTCGTTCTTTTTTCTAGTGCTCGATACGTTGACGAATGGATACCCTATATCTGCGGGTAGTCGGAGCAAACATACGCAGTATCATATGGCGAGACTAACGGCGCCAGAGCATGCAACCGAGGGGAAAAATTGCATGTCGAGTTATTAAATATTTGCCAGATAATAGCCATACGACGGACGTACTCTGAGTTATTTTGCAATTTTAAATGTTTTTAGGAACTCTGCAGTAACGCGCATAAATTACCCCTTTGATAGCTGCAGTGCGCGACGGGGTTGAATAACTACGCCGCGCCCACTTTTGCTCCCCCATGGATGACCGCCTCCTCAAAAATTTTACCACCGCTGCTTACAAAACATAATCATCAGTGTGATGTATTTTCATTAAGTCATTGATAACTTAAAACATTTTTTACAATATTCGTCATATTCGTTATCGGATGTTGGCAATCTCCATAGGCGATTATCCAGGGGAGGAATTTTTCATGCAATGCCTTCTATATAAGTTAGCACAGAGTTATTTGAATAAGTCGTGGGAAGATGTATTCTTCCCGTGGTAGCGGTCTCATCTCGTGACCAGATGTGAGCGGACCCACATTATGCTGTCTATCTTTTAGTATACGCATGGGGCGGGGGGTATCTCGGGGATTTATATTTCAGCCCCTATGTAACAGCGTCGAAAATCAAATGATGATATTAGGTCAATTCGCAAGAAATTCATTATTTTCGGATGCTTTTCGAATTACATATTAGATGTGCCACATTATTGCCATGACGAAGAATGAAAAAAATGGATTTCTTTGGGGATAACCTAATATTAGGAGAATCCGAAAATATTCGAAAAATATGAGACGAAATTCGAGAATAATGCTGGTAATCAATTGATGTATGTATTCGAAGTAATACATACGAGCCCGACCGCAGAATCGCGAAATCGCGAAATCATAATAATCCTGAAAAAACACGTTTGATCACGCCGGAGGGCAAATAATCGATAAAGTAAATATCGGAATGTTCATCGAATAATTCTCGACATAATAGCTGGAAATTTCACGAAGATTGGACGAAGAATTAAAATGATATCGAGATTAGTATGGAGACGCATGGCGGAAAGTTCCCGCCAAGACGGACCATTCAGCGGGCGGCACCCTGCTATAAAAGGAGCTGCCGGGGCCCGAAAAAGGACACTGGAGATTCGAACTGCTCGGGTCCCGCCGTCATCCGGGCCCCGCACGCAACAGAAGCTTAACTTGTTAAAAGGGCGGGACGTATATATACGTCCAACGTAAAATGCATCGAAATTGGTTAGGACGTATATATACGTCAACGAAATATGTGTTGAGTCCTAAAACAGGCGGATTTTTTTTGTTTGTTTAACGAATGTGTGTTGTTGTGGATACATGTTTTGACATGAATTTAAGATAGGTAGCAAATTGGTTACAGTTCTACATACTGGAAAGAATCTACATACTGTTGTCCGGATTGTGATCTCTCGCCTGATTATGATCGCATTACGTGTCAACAATTGTTTTAAAATATATCACACAGAAGTGATTGAGTATTGAATTTATGTATGGATATATTTTATTTTTTTAAACTCTATGTTTCCATTTTTTTATATGTTTTTGTTTATTGTTTTGTATTTGTTAACTTCTCTATATGTTTATGTATCTACATAAATAAAAAATATATGTTTCATTGTTTTTTTATACATTATAAGCATCGGTTAAAAACATTAATAACATGAATGCACGCCAGGCGGGCGTGACGTATAAATACGTCTTAACGAAAATGACAGTACCACACAGTAACCAAAGACAGATCCCTATGCACCATTGTATAAACACATTAAAAACCATCAGCAAAACGAATAGGATGGGTGTTATGGGGTAGGATGGGTACTGTACGCCTTGATCGAGCACAACAATAAGAAGCGAGAAATATTTGAATACTTTCGGGTTTTAAGAATTGTTATTTGTAGTGTCAATAATCCTACGCGGCATAAAAATAATGTTTTCTTTCTGGAAAAGGTTGTTCCTCATGTACGTTAGAATATCAATTGAATAATTCATTTCAAAATGCTTGAATCTAATATGTAACGGGAATATGTAACAAAGACTCGATGGGTGAGAAAATTCTATTTGTATGGCTACAATTTTGCAGTGAAATAACTCATCGAAAAAAATGTTATGGAATGTGAAATTAAGGAATTGGTGTATTTCAGTTTGGCAGGTGGTGTGTAAATTGGCTCGGTCATGCGTGGGGTCCCGACGGCACGAGATGAAAAGGGAACGTTGGTCAGCGGAGTGATTAGTCATCAAGGCAAAGTCCAGGAGCAGCAGCGGGTCCAGCAGGGCGTCGACACTGCAGCGCATTCGGTCCAACGTGCGAGCTCAGCGGGGCCGCGAGAAGATACCAAATGCGCAATAGTCTGACACACATACCGCGATGCAGCGAGCGTGGGTCCCGTTACACCCGCATCGACCAATTTCTCAACATCACTTACAGAGGTCTTCCACCTTTGAACCGACAACCGGATGAGCCTCCTCACTAATTACCCGATTAAGACCTGCGAACCTTGCTATACTGTCGCTCTCAACTTGACTTTCAATAAACATTTACTTCATTACAACTTATCCTATCCAATTATCATGATTCGTATTAGCCCTTTGTTTAGTGAGTTAAGTTTAAATTGACTTAAACATAGATGTTATATTCTCATGTGTACAACTTATCATCCACACAAGTCCATTTATCTCTCAGGACCGCGCAGCGTGCGTTAAACTTGTATATTAATAAATTAAATTAAAAAAACACACAATATTCTTTCATGTCTTCGCGTAAACATAAACAATAGCGTTTCAAATAGTAACACGTTTGTTACCAAAAGTTTTAAGTATGTAATTGATTTATGTGGAGTCTAAGAAGATCGCTAATGATCTAAGAAGATCCCATACCTAATAGCTTTTGATCGGATAAGGACAAATTCAATTTTATTTTTAATTTTTTTTTTGTCATCGTCTGTTGATAGTTGATGTGATGAATCTCTATTTTGTACTATATGAAAAAAATCTACAAGCGATTCTGAAAATGAGTCAAATAAACAAAGACGTATTTATATATTTTCTATATTTTTTTATTGGAAAGTTTTGGGTACTTATGAATCCCGGGATTAATAAACGTAATCTCGAAAAATTCGGGATTGAATTTTTTATCTAATAGAAATCGTACACCTCACCAGCACGTTGAAATCTACTAAATCGAGACATTCTCGCCGAAATCTGGACGCTTGGAAATAGTGGCGTAACTACTAATTAGCGAGCTTAGGTGACGCCTATGTTTACATATATAAACTACATATATGTTTTTCAAATTGTTATATTAACCTTTCCCTACCGGTGATGTATTTACTACACATCGACTCTAATAATGGGAATATAATAGATACAGGGTTAAGAATTTTTGTATTTCTCCGTAATATAATTACGAATCACATCAAAGTATTATAGTATGTAAATATTCATCTGCAGCGACGGAAATAAATAATTTGTCGGAAAATCGGGAATTTTGCGAGTTTTAGTCCGTATCTCAGCAGAAAGGAATTTAATGACAATACCTCCAACGAGTGTGGAGGCTGAGCGTGCATTTTCAGCAGCAGGTTGCCTGGCTACCAAAATCAGATCCAGACTAAATGACGAAACACTCGATGGTTTAATGTTACTTCGGGCATATTTTCAAAATAATATTTGAAATTTTTAGTGTTTTATGAATCTGTTTTTTAATTGTATTTTTTATCTTTTCTTAAATAAATAAAATTCTGCAAGTATAACCGTGGATCGTAAATTAAAGTTACATGAGATAGCCGACCCTTTAAAGATATCATCAGAAGGCATTCATTTATCATTTTACATCAACATTTGTCTATGAGAAAGCTTTGTTTGAAGTGGCTACCGCGTTTTCTCACAGTCGATCAAAAACAACAACGCGTCCACAATTCAGAGCGCTGTTTAGAGCTGTTTCAGCACAGTAAAAAGGTTTTTTAATGCGGTATGTGACAATTGACATGGATCCATTGCTACACTCCAAAGTCAAATCGACAGTCAGCAACATCAATAGTGAATATTATATGATATTATTGGTGCATTTGACGGAAGAAATTGCGAAAAAACGACTCCAAATAAAGAAGAAAAAATTCTACTAACGTATTGAATTATGTGTTATCAATCGTTTCCCTATCATTATGAAATCCTTCCTTTTTGAGGCAACCATGATGACGATATCAGGCTATCCTGAGTCTTCCTGAGCAAAAATTTCTAGTTTTTCGCTAACAATTATAAGAAGTAAATCAACTATTTTCTCAGACGTATCAAATCATCTTCAGTCTGTTCTAAATTTAGTATCATTCTTTGCAATTCTATCTTTAGAATCCATGTCATCAGGGGCTTAAGGTCATATAATTAATTTGTCGTAACAGCAAGCCAGTTATCTTATTCTTAGAATACGCTCAGAGTATTCCGAGAATGTAATGTAATACGATGGGATACACCAGTATTTATTTGATAAAGATGTGTCTCACTATACGCGATTTCGCTTTCCATATTAAAATATTTACCATACGCCCACTTTTACAAAGAAAAAATAACAGTCGTATTTTACAAGATTTGATCCTAAATTTGGCAATATGATGAAAAGCTACATTTACACCCTATTAAGTTTATTAATTAAGACACTTTATATGTCATTTGTATCACTAGGTCATAGTTATGGGCAATGGCGCACATGATGCCGTCATACAACAGCAGATTAGCCAATAAAAATCCTTGACCTCTTATTCCAAATCTTAAAATCAATTACTTTTCACTTAACAATTAGAAATGGATCATAGCATCTTATCAACTTGCAAAATGAAAGGAAGCAGCTCTATGTAAATAGGAAAAATTTTAATAATACCCTAAGCTTCTAAGATTTTCAATTTAAAAGAATCTATGTAAAAATGTCGATTCATTGTTATCATAAAGCCATGGATAATAATGCATTTTTCCATTGTGTCACTGTATGATCGGCGATATTGGAGTATGGACCTCCATAAGCTTGATCCTGGAGATACGATGGCTTATGAGACGACGAAGTTGACATCGAAAAGGTGATATGAAATAACGACCGGGTGATATCATGAAATATTTCACATTATGATGTATTGAGGACGATGTGCTATGAAAAATGACGAATCATCCAAACACAATGCGCCTTGATGAAATCACGATACTCTGATGAGTACATTATGAGCTTTGACGTGTATTGCCAATTTTGGTCATGATAATGTTTTCTTAAATTCTAATTAATTTCGATTATGTGCAACATCCAAGGAGAGAGCTGTGTGTATTTTTGGAATATTGAATTTATAAAACGAATACAAAGTATGCGAATTGTCACGAAACGAGTCCCTTTTATTGGTCTTGTTATGCAACGAATTATCATTGAGACCTACTGACCGATTGATACAATAACCTCGATATTGTTCTTATGAAATGACGAAGCAGTATATTATAATCATCGACGTAATAATTACAATATTTTTATGTTAATTTCAAATCGGAAGCAATTCCGACAGATGAGCAAATAATTTAAGGCATTGCACGAAAGCATTCAGATTAAAGTCGTAAATAAACCAGATTTGATACCGTACTAAAGTAAAAGTTAAAGTAGACCGATGGTAGCATGATCTTTCAAAGATGAAAATGCAGAAACTTTATGTACAAAATTCCACAGAACGTATCTGTTCAGCATTAAAGCCATTGCATGAATTTCATTGTGCATGCATTCCTGGAATAAGATCTATGACCAAGAGTCAAAGGGAAACCCATAAAGTGGAACATCAAATACACAATAAAGCCATAGTGCTAAGGATGTTTATCCAGTTTTTCCGTAAAGTTTGTCTGTTTTCTTTCCTTAAAGATAATCGCATTCAAACGAGTTTTACAGGATCCTCACGACGCCACGACGCCATGAAAATAGATACTTTGGCGTAGTGCAGATATGACGCATTTGCATGCATACAGGGTATTGCCTTAAGCTTACAAATTAAGCAAATTGATGCACAAACAGGAAAAATATGGGGTTTGCTATAGTCGTTATGGTAAAATGAACTCCTGTTAGTGCTGCATTGTGTGAAATCTCACAGTAACTTATATTTTTACTCCATGGAATTTAATATGTAAGCAGGTTTTAAACAGCAAATATTTTTAATAAATCACTATTTTTTATATTAAAGATTGAAATTAATGTAACAGATTATCAATAATGATACTTAATTGGAATTAAATACAAAATTTAATTAATTAGAGAGTTTAGATCAAAAAGTAAACAGAATTTTGCGACGGTTCATATGTAGTACCAATAGAACAATATTTATCACATTTTATTTTTCGTCCTTTCTGAAATTATTGCCTGTCAATATCATATAAATCAAGATCAAACTGTTGATAAAAGCTTACTATTTTAAATTATAGCATCAGTTTGCTCAATTAATCATTTGGTATGGAAATAATTCATCTTAATGAAATTTAGTTTGAACAGCATTATACATTTAAAATGCAAAATCCTATAACTATGCATAAGAAACCACATGCATTACGACTTGAAAAAACAACGAGTGGCTATGAGAGAGCAAGGATCCGCTTGGGTCATAAGCTGTATCAAAAGTCGCTCTCAGCTTATGTTTTTGATCCCGGTGTTAAATGTAAATATTATCTTAGACATTTCAACGACTTTTAAAGCTCTTGAATAAAAAATAAAGATTTGAGAAATATCTCTCAGATAATTCACACCAGGAGGTATCTGTATTACCAACTGCGTGACAATAAATCTATTGTATCCATACCTGTAAATCAAAATGCACCAGCACATGTCAAATATGTTAAATGCAATGATGTCATATCTAGATCTGAAAATTCATTCAGTTTTGTGTGATTCATATCTAACTGTATCCCAAAGCGCGCTCCGCTATTTATAAGACAAGATTAATTACTTATGCACTATTTAGAATAATATCGTGTTCGTTGCATTATGCAACTGATACCATAAACCGAGAGCGTTGGCTGCATTTTCATCGTTTTTGTTTTGCACAATTTCAATGACTCACTACGACCATATGGCCCGCGTTTGTGAGATAAATACTAAATTTTATGATTAATGAAGCATTTTTTATTGCCTGGGCGCCCACTCTTAAACTAGTTTCATCCATGTTGCAGTTCTTCCCTTGCTGAGATAGTAATTTGTTGTTCTGGGAATAGTCTTCTTGGAGATGTGAAGTGTTTTCGCTTTGTGGTCGCGGCTCGATTGCTGTTAATAACGAAGGAAATGCCAATGGGATGATGAAACTTGCCTAATGCTTTGGAGTTATGTCTAGATGAATGCTGATTAATAAGGGGGATATCTATTTCCTCTCCGATCGACCACTTTGCGGTTACGGCCATTAAATTTAAAAAGTATGACCTTTCGAAGATTTCGAGGAAATGAGCTTCGACCGTCCTTGTGCGAAATATTTGGAATAACCACTTACAGAAATCAAAAAAAATTAATTACGAGATTTTAACAAGAAAAAACATTGGTAAATTATTCTCTTTTCCTTAAGCTGATTTTGAATTCACTGCAGCAATAATCCATCAAATTCAAAAACAAATTGGATTAAATATTCAATGGGTATGCAGAGCGGATGATGATGAGCGCGAGTGGCAGCAGACACGTCGGAAGATCTCGCCTTTGTGGTGATCGAGCCACGATTTTTGGGGTCGCTTGAGCCATTTATGTATAATCATATTGCCAAGTGCCGCAGTGCAAAGATGCTATATAATGCGTTTTGGGATCACGTGGTGTTATTTCTATATAAATGGCGGTCCTCCGATGTGCAAAAACAAGAATACGAAAGGTAAAAAGCTCAATGAGGGAGAAAAAATTTAGAGCCGATGTCTTCAGGACTAAATAATGAATTGAGAATCTTGACTGAAATAAAAATAAGAAGTCTCCTCTTCAACGGCCTCAATCTGGTTTTAGCTATGCATTTGGAAAAGGTTCATTGAAGCGATCTCTCTCTTGTTTTTAATTCAAAAAATAACAAATATCTAAAATAAACCGGATGTTTGTATTGTTTATCTAAATTAGTTATTCTCAATAAGATCGGTACCGCCCACCGATGAGCGTTAAGGAGATTTTTGGGGGTGTTTTTGGTGCAAGGTAAATTTAGAAGGCGACGAGGACCAACTGTCATCTCCCTGGCCAATTTTCTTTTTTGATTAGTATAAGTAAAATTGATATCAAGGAAATTGGCTTCAAATGCAAATTTTAAATCGTTGAATCGTCTGTAGTCGTAATAACACGAAATAATAAATTTATTCATTACTTGCTTGCACCAATGGTGCTTTAGGGAAAACTTGAAGGACTTGAACCTTATGGAAAGTGAAAACCCAAACGGCAGTTGGATAGAAGTAGAAGGAGAATTGTTGCGCCACCACACATGTTGTATACATATAGTGAATCTAATCCCGGGATCCCGGACAGTTTTAGGTGCTCATGAATCCCGGGATTAGTAAACGTAATCCCGAAATATTCGGGATTGAATTTTTTATCTAACAGAAATCGTATGCCTCACCAGCACGACGAAAGCTACAAAATCGAGATATTCCCGCCGAAATCTGGACGCTTGGAAACAGTGGCGTAAATACTAATTAGCGAGCTTAGGTGACGCCTATGTATACATATATAAACTACATATATGTTTTTCAAATTGTTATATTAACCAATTCCCTACCGGTGATGTATTTACTACACATCGACTCTAATAATGGGAATATCGATATGAAATATAATAGATACGGGGTTCAAAATTTTTGTATTCCTCCGTAATATAATTACCAATTACATCAAAATATTATTGTGTTTGAGAATTCATCTGCAGCGACGGGAATAAATAATTTGTCGGGAAATCGGGAATTTTGCGAGTTTTAGTCCGTGCTTCATCAGAAAGGAATTTTATCAGTCAAATTGATGGTATTATACGAAAATGGGGGCTCATGCGGTCATCAACTCGAACCAGCATTTAAATATCTGATCATAATAACTCCAACGAGTGTGGAAGCTGAGCGTGCATTTTCAGCAGCAGGTTGCTTGGCTACCAAAATCAGATCCAAACGAAACACTCGATGTTTAATGTTACTTCGGAACGATTACAAAAATTATTTTGTTCAGCAGGAATACCTTCGACGAAGAAATTCCGAACGTTCCTGCCATATTTTTAACCCTTTGCATTCGAAGGACTTTTTTGTTCGCGTGAACTAGTAACTCGAGGCGATTTTGGTTATATTAGGCAAATAATTTATAGATAATTTAATAATCCCGGTGAAATGTCATTTGAGTTTGGCTAATTCTTGAGCCAAGATGAACTAGTATGGTATAGATCCTAAACACTATGATGTAGCCACTGAAGCAGGGCCGGTAACTAGGGTATGATGCGCCCGTGGCAGAAATCTAAATTGCGCCCACCTCCCTTATCCCACCCACAGCCCGGTTACCCAACCTGCCGAAAATGAGATACTTTTCAAATTAAAAAATGGATTTCACGTTTAGGATCAAAAATCATTGGACCGTCTAAAAAAATGGATTTCTTCGGGAAAAGGGTCACTTTTAGGATCAAAATACATGGACGTAAAAAAATGGATTTTCTTTCGGGAAAGGGTCACTTTTAGGATCAAAATCATGGACGTAAAAAAATGGATTTCTTTCGGGGAAAGGGTCACTATTAGGATCAAAATCATGGACGTAAAAAAATGGATTTCTTTCGGGAAATGGTCACTTTTAGGATCAAAATCATGGACATGGATAACTTAGTATTTTTTATAAAAACGGTCAGTTAATCAGTATTGGTTCATTGGTTCTGTGTTTTCCAGTCCAAGTCCAGTTGCGCCCGTGGCGAGCGCCTGCTTTGCCACCCCCTTGTTACGGCCCTGCCACTGAGCACCAGGAATTTTGTATTTACAACGGTGTTTATCCTTACTAAACTTATTTACGATAAATATTAAGGTACCGTAGCGGGGCCTCTCGAGTAATTGCATGAAACACCAGGGCTCTGTAGGGAAGCCTCTCGAATGCAAAGGGTTAAATGGTAATCGAGATGTATTTTGAATGCATTTGGCATTAGTCAAATGTTGTTTTTAAGTATATTTGATGTTATGCTGATTGTCAACATTTGGTATTTTTTTATGAAAGGATGCATGTATTTTGAACTTTAATTTGATTTCATAGGTATTGCATCTAATGGAA